>CM029648.1:28351558-29551558 GCA_017311315.1 Dendrocalamus latiflorus
AGAATACCGCTACCTTGTTGGCAAGAAATTGTTATAACTTGTCACCGACGGTGGCCAGAAGCAGCCATGAGGGTAGTAGCTCTACGATTTCGCCCGTTGTGCTGCCGGCATCCGATGACCTGAAAATGGACTTCTTGATGGAGTCACTGGAGTCACATTGGTTTGAGCCTTTGGATTTGGATTGGTTCAAAGAATCCACGCACGCCAGTTGAGTTCAGTATGCATTCACCTAAAGATTTAGAAGTAATTAAGACGTCATACATCCATTCTTTTTTCTCTTTAGAGAAAAGTATGTATATTCCCTTTTGCAGAATATATGTATGTTGATATAGTGTGTATAGAGCTGTTTTGTGGAGTTAAATGTAATTAGACAACATGCTATTAAAAATGTCCAACTAATATATGGTTAATGTTTGGGTCCCACTAATTACAAGTTATGTGGATTTATTTGTTATTTTATTTAGGATTTTATCCCATCCCGTGATCTGTTGGTTGCTCCAGGAAGGAATTTTGTATGCGTTGTTTCTCCAATATTAAAGAAATTTGCAAAAGTTTCCTAATGATCATTGCATCAACTACATATAATGGTGATCAATAGATGCTGTAAGACCATAGGTGGCAGCTCCATGAGAGTAATGAGTATTTAACATTGCTTATGCCTTGCTTTGGTTGTTTAGATGTGATTTTGAGAAATTGCATTTTGAGTTGTTGCTGTCTGAAGCTGTAGGTCATACCGGCAAGGGTGCCGCAGTATGACCGGCTGAAGCAGTAGTACCGGCTTGTTGTTATCGGTAGCTATTTTTCAGAGAGATCCTTGTTAAGTTGTGAGATGTTTTCAGGTGCAGCAGTACCGGCTTTGGAGTTGCAGTACGACCGAAGTGTAGAGGTTTGATCAGCCTTGGCAAGGCGGTCTGACCGGTCTGGAGTTGGTGATCTGACTGGCATGGGTGCCATGGTCAAACCGGCCCCTATGTTGAGTTGATTTTAGTGATGTTAGTTATGATGGCAGTTCGTGCAAGTGTTAATCATGAGGAGTTCATGCATATGTGAGTCATGGTGTATTTATGCATATGCTTTGTTAATTGGGAGTTAAGTGCATATTATTTATACTCAGATTGATTGTTTTATTCTTTGGTACACATATGCATTGATGATTGCTGCGACCAGCAGTAAGATCGAGGCTACGGAAGGGGTTCGAGGCTATGGCATGTCGTGTAAGTCTAGGTGGAGCAATATCTCAAGTTGAGAAGCACGGGAGAAAGATAAGGGTCGTAAAGAGATAATGTGTGCATGTGGTGTGCCAATTGGTCTTGTGCGTTTCAAGTGGTGACGTTTCTCGGAGTAGGTGTACAATATTGGTGGCAAGGCGTTGGGTATTACAGACTGTGGTGTGATATTGGTTGCCATGGGACTTGGGCATTTAGTGGTGACAGCCTCGACGCAGACATACAATCTTGATAACAAGTCATGGGCATCGCATCGTTCGTGAAGACCATTAGGTGGCAATTTGGAAAGTTGTCTAATACCATGTAGAGTGGAAGTTTGCAAAACCACAACACTGATATAAATGATTTAGATCATGTTTTTGTGGTTGGAATGTCTTATTGGGCATATAAAGCATTTAGGAAGTCACACTTTGAAAAAGCATGCAAGCTTGTGAGAGTATAAAATCCGTTTTCCATATGTAAGTGGTGTGATCCACTAAGAAGTGGCTGGTTATTAGGGTTAATTGAGAGGTTAGGAGCTTCAACTATATAAGCCATTGTGTTGAGAGAAATAGGATTTTGGAGAGATTAGTGTAAGGGTTTTCTTATGTTGGAGCCTTGTGTGTGCACATTCTAGTCTTAGAGTTCTGTTATCCTAAGAGATTAGCTGCAAAATATTCCTCTCAATTGAAATGAACATTCAAAGCTTGCCTAAATGAGTTGTGCTGTAGATTCCCTCTTGTGCTTCTGATTTACTTGGCTTTCTTGTTTGGATTTATTTCTTCTTGATCTTTTCTGGTGCCAAGGACGTGTAAGAGGTAGAGATATCTCCTAGAGATAAGATCCCATCCATCTAGGCATGATCTAGATGCAATTCTTGAGTTTATTCGGTTTTCCTTAAGAGAAAGGTGATTTGAGGTTTTGCTCTTGTGGGTGTGTTGGGTTGAATTTATGCTGTGATTTAGCTTGGTATGATATGTGAGAACCCATCTAAGATCATCTATATCATCTAGGACTCACGAGTAAGATTAAATCAAGATATTCTCTTTTTGCCTAGTTTTAGTGTCTACTTCACTCAAATAGAAAAATGTCAAAACTTTAGTAATGATTCTCTTGATCATTGATTAGAATATGTTCTTGACATCCTAATGAAGGTGCATGTCAAGTTTCAAGTCATTGGACCAACAGATCAAAAATTCTATCAATTTTTATTTTGAAATCTTGTTGATTTTACTGTAGTGTCACAACTGATTTACCATAGCGGTACTACCGATTCTATTATAGCGGTCCTACCAATTTGGCTTAGTTTTTCTTGGATCTTTTTGTGTGGGTATTGATCTTTGAACTTCATAATTTTTCATAGTTATTAGAGTAAAGAATTTGAAGTTGTGCTTCCACTTTGAGAAAAGATTTTTTAAAAATCTTATAATCCTATTACCTCCTATTTATCCCCCTCTAGTCGCTATCTTCGGCGCTACAGATGCAGAAAAAGATGGCATAATCTCTTTATATGTAAACAACCACTTCAAAAGCATGTTGATGCCTCAGATGATGGTGAGGCATATGGTCACCGGGTGGGTGGGTAGCACCTACCGGTGCATGCATGGTGGGGGTTGAGACGATACATTCGATTTGGTGATTTTCTAGGCAAAAGGCAAGCCACGCGCGGTGGTTAGTGAAAATATCGACACAGTTGTGTTCCTGGATCAACAACATTCATAGCGGGTGAAGCTGCATTGCATAGGCGCGCTGCTGGCTGCCGCACCTAGCAGGCTGCACGAGAGCGCGCGTAGTGGCGGGGCCAGGATTTTTTTGGGAGCCTGGGTGCAGTGCGAGGCCAAGTATAGCTAATAAGCGCGAACAAATCCATATACATATGACCTTCACCTTGTGGTTGTGGAGCTTGCAGTTGTGCTAAACGTGTGCTTTCATGAGTTTCATCATTTCTGAGACTTTTTATATTAATCAAAAACCTCTTTATTTTTGAAAATTGACAATTCATAGTTCACAATTTAAATCCACATAAATTCATAATTTACTAACTTTAGCTCATATAAGTTTGTTGGTCATTGCAAAATCCTTTCAACTGAAGTACTGAACCTAGATTTGAATTCTTAAGCAGTTAAGCTTAATTCTTAAGTAGGCATAGACATCACAAAAGGCACAGTCGCATAGACACAATAGCTGAACATCGTAGACGCAACTCATTTCTCATCTAACAGTTCAGAGGTAATTCCACACGGCACAGGCATTAGTACATCATAAACATGAAACATCTAAATTCTTAAGCAGTTAAGCTAAACTTGTCAAGTACTCAAGTCCAACAAGCACAGAAATGACCTGACTTGAGCAGAGCAGCCACGGTGACCCTTGCCCCTTGTCGCCCCTCACCGGCTCGCTGAAGTGCCAACATTGGCCCCTTGCCACCATGTCGAGATGAGATCTGAGAGGGGGAGTGTTGCACTGATATGGTGATCTGACCGAGATGGGGAGCCGGGAGCCCAGCCGTCACGCTGAGGGAAACAGCAAACAAGCAGCAGGGAGAGTGCCCGAGCCACTGAGGTCTCCACCGCCCGTCGGATTGGGGAGGGTTAGGGGCTTAGGGTAGGGGAGTGACTGACTGGGTGGTTGCTCTTAGTGCTCTGCTTGAGTGCATGTCTTCTCGAGAGGTCGGGATAGAAATGGATCATGGACTAATCACTAATGGAGTCATGCAGACGGTGCCAGGTTAGGCCAAGCCTGCAAGTCATGATGTATGATTGTATGGGTTGCCTCCCCGCCTATCGGCCCAGCGCCCCAGCCTGGCTTGGCACCTTGGTGCCCTGCCCATCGTCGGCTACTCCCAATCGCCCCCGCGGCTATACCAATGCCGGCTGGAAGACCGGACCCCCATTGCTCATCGTCGCTGAGCCCAAGTAGCCGCCCAGGCTCATTGGACGGTGCCTCCGCCCCTGAGCACGTGGTGAGGGAGGCATGCCAACTAACACGCTTTACCATCCGATCACATGCCAGATCCCTTTTTTTAGATAAAGGATATAAAATCCGGCCTCTATATCCACAAGGGATATACACAGCCAAAAGTTACACGAGCTCTTAGGCCCAAAGCCTCAACACTGAGGAGTACACAATAACAAGAAAGCGATCTTAAGGACTATGAAAAAGCTAGAAAGACTAAGCTTCAGAACTTCCTTTCCGTCCTTGCTTTCAACCAAGCCCCTAATCTTCTCCAATTGAGCCACCCAAAACTCCGGTCTATCCTGTGTGAAGATGAACCTCCGAAGCGACGTCTTCAAAGAGGCGACGAGGGTCGCCGACGCCGCCCGTCTCACCGAGACAAGGCTTTCACCTGGAGAACAGAGTACATGATGGCTATGGAGTGCCATGACAACCCTTCAGGAAGGAAAATGGCGTCCATAGGCGTCATAGTTGTCGAGACCGGTAGGAACACCAGCAAGGCTTTCGCCAGCACAACCACAGCAAACCACGCACACCACACACAAAAAAGACCACCACCAGCACACCGGGGTTCTGCACGCCTCAAGGCCATGGCATAGCCATCCAATGAAACCACCACAAGCCGCTTCCCGCTCGAGCAACGTCGCGCCAAGGAACCCTGGACAACTCAACAGCCACCACTCCTACCGCCTCCCGCCTATACACAGAGCTTAGCTCATCCGCAAGGAGCCAAAAACTGGATCCCGCTTGTCGCCGGTTGCATCAACATAATGTACTGAATTAGTCAGAAAGGTGATGAGTCCAGTAGGCAACAATAACAGCAAAATCATCGGAGGAGGCAGCGCCGGCGAGGCGGCTTCGCGCGCTCCCCCGTCTCTCTCTGCTGGCGGAGAAAGAAGCCAGAGGGAGAAGCCGACGCGGGCGGGCGCGGCACGGCGGGCGGAGCCGGGAGATGGCGGCGCGTGCGTGGAGGCGCAGGCACGGAGACGATGGAGTGGCCGCGGCTTCCGAAGGCGGCGGCGCGGGCGCGGCGGCCGGGAGGCGCTCGGGCGACGGCGCGGCCAGATCCGGGCGTGGCGAGGCCGGCACGGATCCAGGCGGGGGAGGCGGCGACCCGGCGCGGAGGCGGCCGGATCTGGCGGGGACGGGCGGATCCGGCGTAGAGGAGGCCGAATCTGAGGCGCGGCGGCCAGATCTAGCCGGATCGGGCCCGGAGGCGGCGAAGACGTCCGGAGAGGAGCCGAGAGCAGAGGCCGGCGCGGGGCGACGAGGCCGGATCCGAGCGGCGAGGGCCATATCCGGGATGGCGCCAAGGAGGAGCGGGCGGATCCGGGTGGGAGGCGGCCGGAGACGACCGGATCTGGCCCAGAGGCGGCCAGATCCGTGCGGTGCCAGTCTGGCGGCGGCCGGATCCGGAGTGGAGGTGGCCGGATCTGGTGCGGGGACACCAGATCCGACGGCGGATGCGCAAGAAGAGGCGACTCGGGTGGAGGCAGCGGTCGGCGGCCCGATCTGGTGAAGAGGATGACGGCGAGCGCGAGCGCTGGTGCGGGCGACGATAGCGCGTGAGCGACTGCTCCGACGGCCGGGAAGAGGTGGCCGCCCCCGGGATTAGCTCCTCCCGGCATCTTTTGTGAGTTGGATTTGGATTAACTATATCGACTTTTGAGCCATGGATACAACTTTTTTAGGGGTATCTATTATTTGTCATCTAACAATTAGTACTTCAAGATTTACCACTACTTGTATCATTAACTTATCAGTCCTAAGTGATGTGTTAGTGATACAATGGCCACTAGATCAGTGCCTCAACGCGAGTTGGGGTGGTCGATCCGGCCTGGATCCCCACGTAACCATAATATCTTTAATTATGGGTAATGGGTAACAAAATTTGTTTACGGTTGCTGCCCACTTGATATTAAGTACGTTATTTCGGCTGCGGTTTATGATTTATATCTATGATTTATAACTTTTAGTTTAAATATGAGCATTTATATGAATAAATTGAATGCTGATAAATCGATAAATTGTTTTAAAAAGATGTTCTAATAAATTGTTTTAAAATAACAATGAAAAAATTTATTTTATTTATTTGTCCAAAAGATAGATCATAAATTAAAAAGGAGAATAGACTATTTTCTTCACGAGGCCTGGCTCTGCTCCCAAAACCACTTGCGAATTCGTCAGGGTAGTAAATGCCCGTCATACTCAGCGGACGAGCTTCGAAACCTCGCCGGCGTCGACACCTCGCGTTGTTTTAGTTCGCCAGCTGCATTATTTTGTTCATGTGTCAATCCCGAGTCGATAAGCCAAGATAGCAACGAAATTAGACTCATTATATTAGTAGCCATTTCGATCTAATTAAAGTAGATGATTGTCCTCGTCACTATGTCCCCAACCTCTTGGCCACATCTCATGTTCTCTGCTCCCTACCAAGTGGTGTCAGCCTGTCAAGCGATGGAGATTTAGCATGCAGTCAGGGAAAACAGCTGGGGATTATAGACAAAATAATTAGCACTATGCATTTAATAGCATTCTAACTTAATTGTTGACCAAGCAAGTGTGGGTGTAACGGCAACGATCGATACTATATAATGGCGACAGCACTAATGGTACATTGTATCTAGTAATATGTTGGCAATGTTGTCATGCTTACATAAGAAAAGTGAGGGCACACACTGTATATACTCTCATACTAAGGTCCCGTCTATTTCAGCTTCAGCTTTTGATTTCTTTTTCACTATTCATAAATTTTATCTTTTTCTGATTTTTTTCGTTTTTAAGCTTTTTTGCCGTTCTTTTTCCTGTATTCATGGGCATTGTCCGAGATGAGCTAACACATTTTTTCTATTTTTAATTTTTTAAATTTAATTACGCTAAATAAGCCACTTTCAGTTACAGTGAAATTTCAGCTAACTACAGTGCATTTTTTCAACCATAAGCCACAACTTTTCAGCCCAACCGAGTAGGGCCTAAGCAGTGCTTTTATGCTCTCCCTAAAAGTGGAAATCATAATTTCCAAACCACATTACTATATTAAGCCATTACTCCCCTATATTACTACACAATTTCTCAAGCACATTACTATCTTAAGAGTCATTACTCCCCTATATCATTACATGTGTAGGTATAATTTTACCACCCCTTTCCTTTGTAAAAAAAAGGAAAAACAGTAGGTTATACCTTGATATAAAAACAACATTTAGCCATCATACATGTCATTTACAACAGCCATAACCATTGGGGAATCTAAAGGGGTGCCGTGGATGCAGGAGCACCTCCACAATCTTGAGATTTTGATACATACCCTAGCTTCTTAGCCATTTGGTCTTGTTGAAATTATGCGGATGTTGAGGTTGCGTGCCCTCTCCCCTCCTCTCTACTGAACACAAAAAAATCTCTTCAACTCTACCGATGGCATACATAGTGCATCTCAACTTGTGGGAGTTTTTGGCATACATAGCACTGTTTACATTCGTATTTATGAAAATAGCAGTATGCGTATCGTATTTGTAAAAATGACGTTTTTGCCGTCTAGTGGCTGGGCGGCCACGCCGTAAAGCTGACGCGTGGGCATGCCGCCGACGACAGACAGCCTACTGCCCCACCACCAGACGGCTGTGGCTTGCCGCCCTATGGGTAGACGATAGTTAATTATGCCATGCTACAAGCTTTACGAGACTGAACATAACCACGAACTACAGGGAAGAGTACCATGCTACAAGCTTCTCTATGCGTGCCTATTGGTAGAAGGTGTCTCGTGATACACACATGGAGTGTTGCAGTGGGGGCGTATCGGACGTGGCTAGCCGTCGTTGTAGTGGTATACACATATGCAGTTAGGGTTTACATAGCAACATGTGGGATCATACGAACTTTCTATGTTGACGGCCTCCTTGTTAGGCCGTCGTTGTAGTGGTATACACATATGCATTTAGGGTTTACACAGCAATATGTGGGATCATGCGAGCTTTTTATGTTGACAACCTCCTCGTTGCCCCTCTCGCACTGCATCTGTTGCTGGAGGTCATCGTTCTCCTCATTGAGACTGTCAACCCACGCTTCCATCTCTAAGATTCATTCCCACAGTATATCCATGTACCTCACAAACATAATGTTCATGGGGAGGATGATCCAACGGACGAAGTCACATTTCATCATCTGCTGAAAAGGAGGGTTAACATGAAAGCTGTATTAGAAGTAAGAGAAAATAAACTATTGGCTAATTGTACCTCAGAGTGTGGGTATTGAAAGAAACATCGCCCGTCATCGAAATAGCCTTCAACGACCTGCATGACTGTGTCCTTCCTGTGTTTATATTTCGGCCATACCGATTGAGCCCGTCCATTTGACATCAAGCGGTAGTTAGGGTTGAAGTCCTCTATTCTTTCCAAGGAAAGGTATTCCTTTGGCAGCCCTACTTCGACTGGCCCCTCGGTATTTGCCATGCTATTCTACTGTATGATGGAGAATGTTCTTCTTTCTACAAAAAGCGAAACACAATTAGATGAGCGATTGCGAGAGCTCCATATTTGAAGCCGAGTGAAAAGAGAACCTGGTGCGTTGCCACCAGAAATTATGGATGCGTTGTCGACACGTAGCACCACAGGCGATAGGGGATAGCATAGTAAGAGTGACATATGTGTGCACGAGGGAGCGGGTAAGACAGGACGACATGGACAGACTAACATTGTGCGAGCGAGGGGGCCAGTATGGTCAAGCCAACACATGTTCGAAGGAGAGAGCGAGCAAGGGGAATAGTATGGGCAGGTTGACATATCTGCAGGCAAGGGGGCAGTACCAAGGGGGGACATCCCTTCTCGCATATCGCTAATTATGATTAAATTATCATAAATTAATATGACAAATTTAGAGCACATAAAATTCTTAAAAAATTATTCAATTAGGTTGACTATGTTGGAAGAATTCACATAAAATTTTATAATTTTTAGAGCTCGTTTACTATATGTAACAACTCCTACAAATATCAAAATCATATAAATTTTTGAATAATATTCAGAGTGAATAAAATTGTCAAAAAAATTGCACAATGAAGTATGTTGTATCAAGAGATTGTGCATAAAATTTTGTAATTTTTAAGTTCATTTGTTGTATTTAAAAAAATTAAAAAAAATGATATAAAATTACAAATTTAGATAGGTAATTAAGCCGGCTAATTCACCTACCATTTTATGGGTGGACGACAGTTGGCCTGCCGTCTGGTGGCCGGGCAGTAGGCCACCTGCTGTTTGGTGGCAGGCACCTGCCGAACGGCAGGCGCCATGTGGCACCTTCGGAGCGCTGCAGCCGAGTGACCGGATGACAGAAGCTCTATTTTTGTCAATACCATGCATATACGACTATTTTTGTACATACGAGTTCAAAAGGCGCTATATATGGCAAAAATTCAAGGAATTGATATTGTACATATGTACAAAGGGAAGATTTTTATCGGACGGCACGACACCCTAACCCCATTCTCTCCTCATTCGCTCACTCTCTTCATTCTCTCCATTCGCTCACTCTCTTCCTCTTTTTGTGCGACATCCAACTCCACACGAGCCACAACCACCCCGTCCCTAGCGTCATCACCGCTGGATTGGGCCATCACCGCCATCGACTTTCTCTTCGGTCGTCCTCGGGTGCGGCTCCACCAAATTCGGTTGTCGCTATTGACTTCCTTTCCGGGTGCGGTGCTGCTAGATCTGGCTATCCTCGAGCGTAACACCACCAGACCCAGTTGTCCTTGAGTGCGGCATCGCCATATCTGGCTGTCCTCGAGCGTGGCGCCGCTAGATCCGGCTGTCCTCAAGTGTGACGCGGCTTGATCCAACCACTGCCGTCGACTTCCTCTTCGGTCGTCCTCGGCCACGGCGGGGAGCCTCCAACGAAGCGCAACCACGAAGTGTGTGGTGATGAATCCCTGAGTTCTTCGTGCCCGGCGTCAATGCTCTCTTAGTGACCATGAATCAAGTCAGTGCCTCGCTGAGCTAGCATCCCAAGCACACAGCTAGTATGCAACATTTTTTGATTTTTATGTGTGCAACATTTTGATTTATATATGCAACAATTAGCAACAACTAGTGCCATATTGAGATTTTCATCAAACATTTTTGTTGCAAACATAGTTGAGGAATGTTGCATCCATGGGCACGAAATGTTGCAAGTGACCGTATGATGCTAGCGCCCGGATCGGACATCCGGGCACTAGCAACACCCTTGGGTAAAAGAAAAACTAAGTCAATTGGGAAAACTATTCCAAAAACTAAGATGGGGTTAGTTAGGTTCAATCTCTCCACTTTGCACTATCTCCAAAATTACTGGAAAAACTATGTATATAGTAACAACACTTCAAAAGTTGTACACAAAGTCATTTGCAATACTGAAAATAGAAAAAATGAAACGTTGTGAATAATGCATTAACTATTTATATCCGCAACTTGTCCTTTTTGTTCTAATTACTGTAAATGATTTGGTACCCAAATTTATGCAATGCACATACAGATATATGTATTGTACCCAAGGTTTTTTGATGATATTAGAAACATTGCAAAGTGTTTATCATTAAAGGCGAGAACACACTCCTGCTCAACGAAACATTTTTCTATATAAAAAAGAGAATACTAGGTATTATTGAAAGATCGAATATGGCAACAGAGGGGGAGAGGGGTGGGTTAATGGTGCCAACTCGAATTTTCCTATAAGTATTTAAGATTCTATTCTCACACAACTACAAAGTTGCAGAAAATAGAGTTTTCATCCAAAAACTCAAGATAAATGGCTCAAGAATATAAAACCTTAAAATAACCACTTTCCTGTGGTTTAACCGATATAGAAATGGCGTTCTGACTGGTCTAGGTGGTCTGACCACTCCTTCAATGGCGGTCTGACCGCTACTACAGTAAAATCGGCCTAATGAATAGTGTTTTCAGCACGATTTCAAAAATAAAAATCAAGAGAACTTTTGATCTGTAGATTTAAATGATATGAAACTTTATAGGGATCTACTCTAGGATATCAAGAACCTATTCTAACAAACGATTGTGAAAATTATATCCTAAGTTGAGACCTTTTTTGGTTTGAAGGAAATGTGCATCGAAACCGAGCCAAAACCAAAATCGGCGAATACAACTTGCTCGTGGGTGAACGAAGATAGATTTAGATATGTTTCCACATGTCCTAGCATGCAAGAACATGAAACAAAATACAATAAAAACACTCGGATAAAGAAATCACACTTTGAGGCCAAATCAAGCAAAATCGGATTTTCTTCATAAACTTGCTATCAAAGTGCCTGGGTGGAGATAGATTTTCAGAGGTTATCTCCATCTTTTACACGTCCTTAGCACAACAAGATCAAGAAAGGAGAGATGAGAGATCAAAAACACCCAAATCAAAAGCAAATCAATCAAGAAATGAGGGATCCATGGAGCTGATTAACGATTGATGTTTTTCTTGAGAAGGTAGGTTTTACAGCCACTCCACCTTGGAGGACAAAGTGCACTCAAGGCACTCACTCTTAAGCCCTAACCCTAGAGAAGAGAGCATAAGAGATGGGTTAGATGGTTAACCTTACATGTCTCCATCCCAACTCCTTTTGTAGGTGGACAACCAGCCACCCAACGTTCAAGAAGGCGGTCTGGGCGGCCGCCTAGGCGTCGTGTAGGCGCTGGGCAGCAGGGTGCTGCCACCCGACCTTGGCCCCTAGTTGGGTGGCTGGGCAGCAAGGTGGTCCAAGGCGGGACCAGACGACATAGGCATGGCGGATGGCCGGGCAGGTGCAGCGACCACGTGACGCTAAGGTGGAGAACAAAGGAGGGAGTATATAAACTGAGGGAGGGGAAAAGGGTTACACACACGAGGCCGCCGCCACTGACACACCAGATTTTGCATCACCAGTAAACGTCGTCTCGTCGGATTCCACCTCGCCTAGGTGTGTTCCTCCTATGCCTCCCCTCCCCTTCACTATGTTTCCTCTGGCCGTCCGCCGTCTTCTCCGCCTCACCTCCCCTCCAGCGGAGGGGACAACTTTCCCCCGCCCGTCTGCCTCACCCGTGGCCGCCACCACCGAATTTGGACTCCCCGCGCCAGATCCTGCCATCGCTGCTTCGTGGCCGCCGTTGAGGGAGACGTCAGGTGGCCGGGGAGGCACGTGGAGGGGGTGGTGCGGAGGGGGCGACGGGGAGGGAGCAGCGTGGATGGTGTGGCGCGGAGGGAGGTATGGAAAGGGCAGTGCGGAGGAAGGCACGCGCGGAGGGGCGGCTCAGGGTGGGAGACGATGTGAGGTGGGGCATGGTAAGCGGCGGGGTCGGGGTGGGATGGGAAGGGGTTAGGGTTAGATAGGCGGCAGGGTCGGGGTGGGTGGGAAGGGGTTAGGTTTGGTTAATTTTTGTGATATAGTCCTCAAGGTTTTTTTTTAAAAAAAATTATGAATAGACCTTTTCTCAATGGATTTCTTTCTATTTAGACATATATATATGGCGAATTCTAGAATCTTAATTTCTAAAGTTCGCTGAATCCGACACCCGAATCCGAGTCAAACTCCGACACCCGTGTCCGAGTCCTGCTAACACTGATCATTGTTGCTCAAGGTAAAAATTTTCTTCATCTAAACATCAAATATATATACATGATTGTTTATTTTCGTCTGCTGTCCTCATTTTTAATTCGGCCACCTAAGCCCCGCCTAAACCCCCTAGGCGCTAGGCCCTACCTCGCCGCCCGCCTAGCGCCTAACGCCTTCTTGAACATTGCAGCCACCTATTCACCTTAGTGGATGCTATCCACCGTTACATTGGGGGATATCCATTAACCCTAACACAGCTTTTATTCACACAAGTTCACTTATGCACGCTTTTCAAAGCGTATAAGTATGCATCCGCTAAATCCTTAGTCTTGATCCGCCTTGATCAAACCAGCTCCACCTTGACCTAAACCTCTTTCCAACGCATCACCTATGCACCGTGGTTTTGATCCAAGATGGTTTTTGGTATTTTGGTCAAACTACCAAAATACCATTTCTTAACCCGATCATCACCAACCACTACAAGCAATCGTCATACTTGCCATATGTAGGTGCATCACTAACTTACCACATGTTGCCATGTCTCTCATGTCCCGGTTTTACTGAACCATGACTCACTTAGCCCGTACAAGCCACATTGCTTCATCCCGCTGTTTGAACTCGCCTTCAACATTTCCACCCTTTCTTGTGCCATGCTTGAGCTCACCGTCTCACCCGACATCCTTCAATTGTTCTGGTCCTCAACTCCTACATGAGTCTAGTCCCGATCATCGCCATCGACCACAATTGACTCCAAGCAACCTTGCACATGCAAAGACAAAGAAATCATTTCCAAGCATAAATTCTTTACAACTTGACCTACATTAGCCAAGACATGCATCATGCAACCTTAATCCAATGACTCAGATCATCCCAACTTAATTCATGACTCAAATCCCAAAACCCTATTTTTCTGGGAAGATCGGTAGTACCGCACCTACAATGCAGGTACTATCGCACTGCGGTACTACCGTTCTCAACACGGAAATACCGCACCTTGCAAACCAACCTCTCTGAAAGAAACGTACCACCACATAGTCAGAACTATCGTCTTGCGGTATTACCGCACAAACCCTTCCGGTACTAACGCGTAAACACCTGCGGTACTTCTGATTTTGCTGACACTTTCAGAAAACAACTCAAATCAAATGCAATCTCTGTAAAACTACTTTACTACTTCAGAAAACTTATAATGGTTCATCGTAATAGTATCTTGAACCTTCTCACATGGCCCTTCAATTATATTGATATAAAACAACATTTAGCCACTTTATATGCCATTTACAACCAGGGATGCAACCAACATTGGTGCTAGTGGCATGGGCGCCCGATCTCGTCGCCAATGAACAGTGGACTATACGAAATGCTTATGACAGTTGTAGTACGTGTTCACCCATATTTCTCTCTAATTCAAAGGTATGTACAGGTGCTAGCTGCAACTTCGTTCTATCTCTCACAAATCTCTCGCTCCGCCACTATTAATTTACTGCAAGCAACCGTAAACATGGTTTGATCTATCAATTAGAGTAGATATTAAATAAGACCGTGATTTTCTTGGGACCATTCTCAAAATGATACTCTGCTGATGGTCGTCCAAATTGATCCAGACCGTGTCGATTAGATGACGAGGAACTGGGTCTTTTTTTTTTTTTTTGAAAAGGAGGAACTGGGTCTTGCATTGGCATAACGTTAGGACAGAAGACAGGATGCCGCCTATGTTACATTCAACTCTTAATATGGCAGGTCCTAGGTTGCCTTTCTCAACCGATCGAAGCGCGCACATATTAGAACTCTACCTCTCAGCACTGATATATTTATGACTCTACGTCACTAAGCACTAACTACTCTTATAAGCAAATCACATTCTACAAATGATTTTCTAGGACAGCTAGCACTACGATATCAGTTAATACATCGCGTAATCAACATGCACAATTTAAAATTCGTAGCAGCCGTACTTTTTTTAAAAATCAAGTCCACTCTACAGACATATGCACATGCACACCATAAACATAGTTTTAGGCATCTTCTTTTTAGCTTTTGATTTCAGTTTTTGATTTTTCTATAGTAACTAACTTTTAAACGGAGTGTTTTTTAAGATAAGGTCTACTAGTTAATTGTAGTATATACTGTACCAACTTCATTTATATCGGTAAAAACCGCACGTGAGTTTCTATTACTCTGTAATCTTTCACACGAACAACTTAAAGCCACAAACCACAGCCAAAAGTCATAAGCCTCAACTAAAAATTACATACCCTTATTCTATTTTTTAATCAAGTTAGACACCCATACAAACCACACACTAGCTAGGTGCACCATGCATCACCGTATCTAATGAAGCAACTAATTAAGATTGCGATGCATTCACTCGAGAGAGTTACTCATGTGTTGTTTGGCATTGTAGTGGCTTTTCAAAAACACTCAGGGAGTGTCTAGGTATCATTTAGATGTTTTCTTTTTAACTATCATCTAAATTTGTGAGCTTTAGATTAGATATCAAAGGGCCTCTTGTTTTTGGACAGGAGAGATTTTTTTCAAGGAGGAGGGGGTGGAATTCTAGAGGGAGGGGGGAGAATTCATATCCACTAGATCTCTAATCCAACAGTCCTAAATCTGAATAATAGTTAGGAAGAAAACATCCAAATAATGTTTAACAAAACCCAAACACTTATTCACTTTTGATATAAAAGTGAGTTGAAAACATCTTTTGTGAGCCATAACAACAAAATTTTACTAGAATCAATAAAGATTCTTGTAACTAACTAGATTTACAACGCAGCACATAGCCTTAACCAATTGGCCCTTAGTCCTTGTTCTTCGCCCAAACCTGAGAATGATCCTCAAATGAGATTCTGAACCTCTTTTTTCATGAAAAAAAACAAGGTCGTTAGCTTGGATACACGCATCCTTAGGTCTTAAAAATAGTGATGCTTCACAGATCAGATCATAAATTGCCGATGCTAGCTCACGGATTCACACTTGACTTAAGGGTTCAAATTTTTTTAATTGTTGAATAACTAGTGTCGTCGAGTGATCCAATAGCCAATCAACACAACTAACAAATGAGTGTTATCAATTAGCAATAGCAAAAGTAGATAAACAATAGACAAAGATGTGAAGAGAGCAATCCGATGATCTTTTTTATTGATATGACTTGATGTACAAAATAGATAGCATCTCTCCTATATTTATAGTCAACTAACCTAAAGAATCTTTTAGTATACGCTCACATCTCTTTTTGGAGACGAAGCTGAAACCACGAGGCCCACCAGGGCCGATGCGCACCCCCAAGGGGTGTCGGTTATACAACACTCCCCCTTGGGCGGATACTATGACATGCACATGTCTCATCGAGAGTTACTTCCAAAAACCTAGTGGAAAAAAAGTAATGGAGAAAAGAGTATATTGCACACGCAAGATGTATTGCACTAGCTGCCTCGTTAAAAACTTTCATAAGAAAACTTCTAGTAAAAATTCACTAAGAGAAAAAAGTACAACCTTTTGTTCTTCATGATCACATTTGATCTTCAAGATTAAAGAATAGGTATCGATCTTCAGGACGTAATACATATGGGTTACTTATTCAGGGAAGTGCTCCCCTAAATTCTGCATATCTTTAAGTCACCTCGTTTTAATGCCACAAACACATTTTTTAAAGCTAGATGTTACCAGAGACTTAGTAAATAAATCTATAAAATTTTCGCAAGACTTAGTGTGTAGTATCTTTACTTCATCTTTCTTCTGGCATTCATGAGCAAAGAATAATTTAGGAGCAATATGCTTCGTGAGATTACTCTTAACATAACACATTTGTATTTGTGCAACACATGTAGCATTGTCTTTGTAGATAATTGTAGGGGTCTGAACAATGTTCATGCACATGAATGATGGATATGGCTGATCATCCATATAAGCCAAACACATTCATGTAATGCTTCATACAAAGCAATAATCTCTGAGTGGTTCATTGATATAGCTACAATGCTTTGTTTTGTTGATTGCCAAGAGACAAATGTTCCACCACATAGAAACACAAACACAGTCTGGGATATGCTTTATGGGGATCAAAAAGATATCTAACATCTATATATCCTGCTATGGCCAAGTCTTGATTCTTTTGGTAAAACAATCCAAAATCTTGAGTTCCATGAAGATATTAGAGTATTGTTTTAATGGCACTCCAATGTCTTCTAGTTGGAGTAGCACTGAACCTTACTAATAGGTTAACTGTAAATGTGATATTAGGCTGGTGCAATTTGTAAGATATATCAGTACTCCTATGGTGCTTAAGTATGAAATCTTACGTTCTAACAATTCCTCCTATTTCCTCCCTTGGTTTAAATGGGTCTTTCTCTACTTGGAGAGATCTAGTTACCATGGGTGTTCTCAATGTATATGATTTATCCATGTTGAATTTCTCTAATACCTTCTTGGTATAAGCAGATTGGTATATTAATATTCCTCTAGAGCAATATTCTAACTACAAGCCTAAGTAAAACTTAGTCTTACCTAAATCTTTCATCTTAAACTCCGTCTTAAGGTAAGAGCTAGCTTACTTAATGTATTCTATAATTCTAATGATATTCACATCATCAACATATATAAAAAATAATACAAAATCCATTCTGGGACTTCTTGATGAACACATAGGAACAATCTTCATTTTTAGAGTAATCTTTCTTCAGGAGAAAGTCACTCACCAGTTATACCACATTCTACCGGACTGTTTTAACCCGTACAACGACCTTTGCAATTTGATGCTATACATGTCATGATTTGATTTATTAGGATCTAGAAGTTTAATTCCTTAAGGAACTTTCACGTAAAATCTGCATCCGAAGACCCATACAAATATACGGTTACTACATCCATCAACTGCATTTTTAGATTCATATTCACTACCATAGATATCAAGTATTGGAAAGTGATTTCACTCATAACAGGAGAGTAAGTCATTGTAATCGATGTCGGGTCTCTACTTGAACCTTTGTGCTACTACCCTCGCTTTATACCTCACCTCCTGGTTCATATTTCTCTTATGGACAAATACCAACTTATATCCCATCGGGAATACTTTGGGAGTGCAAGCTACTAGTCCAAACTCTTCTCTCTTATTTAGCTAGCTCAATTCTGCCTCAATTGCTTCTTTCCATTTGACCTAATCTGAGTGCTTCTTGCACTCTGCTATAGACTTTGGTTCTAGATCTAGATCAATAATATCATCACTTTTTGACAATAGTTGTCTTTCTATTGAATGATTCTCCTGAATCCACACAGTTAGTGCAAATTTCTTCAATTATTTCTTCTTCCTACTCCTCATGATCTCCTATAATGATAGAGTCAGGTATATCCGGTATCCTAGCACCTATATGTGCGCACAATGTCTCGTTGGGTTGTTCGTCTACAGGATTATTCAAATTATGTATTTTTCTCAACTTTTGCATGAGATTCTTCAACTATCATTGGGAGCGAAGTATTCTGCTCAGTCTTTTGCTTCTTCGGACATCTTTGAGAACCTTGGACTGGAGCTGCCAGAGTTCACCCCCCCCTCTTCCTAGGATTAGGGGCAAGAGTGGTATTAATAACCCCTTCTCATGGTACTTCTACTCTCTTCGGTGTATTAAATGCAGGTACGTGCAACTTCTTCACACCTTTGTGGTCAGTGAATGCATCTGTCACATTAATTGCTAAAAGTTATAAATTAATATCCTCTAAACCTCTTGTTTAGCTTCCTTAGTATGTGGATCTAATGCATTGATCCCCCGTGGTTTCCCACTTTTTTTGTCGGCGTTCATTTGAATCTAGGTACTTTCCTCCCCTAATGTTGGGAAATAATCGTCATTAAAAATACTATTAGCGGACCAAGTCGTATCAAGATCCCGAGTCATAGGATCTAAATACTTAATTATTGACGGAGTTTGAAAACCTGCATAGATCCCTAATTTCTTGCGAGGACTCATGGATGTATGTTGTGGTGGTGGAATCGGCATGTATACAACACAATCGAATTTATGCAGATAGGAAATACTTAGTTCTTACCATGTACTAAGTGAATAGGGGAAAACTGTGATATGCAGTTGGTCTAAGTTGAATTAAAGTTGTAGCATGCAATACTGCATGACCCTAACAACTAGTTGGTAATTTACAATTATGCAAAACTAGCATAGCAATAATCTTTATTCTTTTAATTAATGTCTAAGTAAGGCAGAGTGTGGACATGTGGTACTGAATGCTTTAATTTTATTCCTAGTGCTATACAATAATCATTATATGCTTTTGAGGTGAACTCTCCAATATTATCCATTCTCAAGAATTTAATACGATTATATGGGAAGTTATCTTTCAATTGAATTATTTGGGATATCAGCTTTGCAAAAGCGTGGTTCATAGTAAACAACAGGCATACATGGCACCACTTAGTAGAAGCATCTATTAGAACCATAAAATATTTACATGACCCTGACAAAGGCTGAATTGGACAACAATTATCTCCTTGAATTATTTCTAAGAAAGCAGGAGATTCATTAACCTTAAGGGAAGAATGCCTAATTTTTTTTATTTTCCCTTTGTGCATACAGTGCATACAAAGTCTTCTTGATTAGGGAAATCCTTAGTTTTTAGTTTATGGCCAACATAATTATTTATGATTTTTCTCATCACTATCAACCTAGGATGACCTAGTTTATCATGCCAAAGTTTAAATGATTTTGTGTTTCTAAAAATTGTTTTCATTGCAACATATTTCTTTAGTGTGTTTTATATGTGTAGTATAATTCTGATGAGAAGGAAGGGAGCTTTTCAACCACTTTTCTTCCATATCCAACAACCTTAGTCATGAATAGATATTCAATATCATGTTCTGCATTAGTTTCTACATGAAAATCATTTGCATGAATATCCTTAAAACTCAAGAGAGTATGTTTAGATTCAGGGTATAATAGAGCATCTTTTATGATTAGTCTGGCACCTATTGGTAGAATAATAATGGCTCTTCCTGTGTCTATTGTATGAGCATCACTCGCAGTGATTGTAAGGATATTTCTAGTAAAATACTTAGTTTCTCTAAGAATAATGTTAGTGGTACAACTATCTACAATATATATTTTCTCTTCCTCCGCCATTGGGTCTCATTCGGGTTCTATAATAAAGCATTAATAACAATTAATTATCAGCAAAGATAAGACTTTAAAATAAAGCTAATTCATTAATAATCTAAGGAATAAATTCATAAGTTGTAGGCACCCAATAACTATGCTCTCATAGAGCTTACAATAACCAAAAGTTCATCATGAATGAAATCTAAACTAAGTGAACAAACTATTAATGGATAAATGTTTGATAATAGCTAAGTCCCTATAGATAAATTAGAATACTACACTAAGTCCCTATAGAGATCCTCATAATCATCACTAAGGAGATCATAACTACCATCATTCTCTATCTGGACATTCATTAGCGTCCTTGATGGCTAGTTCTTCAATCTTCTCATCAAGAGCCATAGCATCAAACTACATATCATTTGCTTGTCTAGTAGCAAACTGTGTCTCATGATCTCCATGTGTCTTCTTCTTGACATTCTTCTCTTGATAGAGCTCAACGAGAAGTTTGGGGGTGCGGCACATGTGAGACCAATGTCCCACAGTTCCACATCTAAAGTAGGCTTGATGTTGTTCCCCATACTTACCACCTTAAGGTTCTTTCTTGTATTTCCCCTTTCCCTGAGCCACAGTCTTTCTCTTGAAAAACACTTCCTTTCTGCCCTTTCCACCCTTTTGAACAAAACCTTTCCCATGGTTCTGCTTGTTCCCTTTCTTGTAAGCACTGTCATGAGTTTCAGGTGCAGTAATGCTTCCAGTAGGACCAAGTGAGTAGTTCTTCAAGACCAGTTGATCCTCACTTTCTACAAAACACACCAACTAGCTCTAAGTACTTCTCATACTTTGAGTGACGGTACTGTCTTTGCATGTTCATGTTGTTAGCGTGAAAAGTTAAAGCCGTCTTGTCAATCATATCTTCATCTATGATCTCCTTACCACAAGTTTTAGTTGAGTGACAATACGGTATAGAGCAGAGTCGTAATCAACCACAATCTTGTAGTCTAGGAAACACAAGTTTACCCAGTCACGCCTCGCCCTAGGGAGCATGGTTGTCATACTTTGCTTATAAAGTTCCTTCAGACGATCCCACAAGTCTTTTACATCTCTCTTAGTCATGTAGTCATTCTTTAGAGTGGATTAAGGCGATGTCTCAAAATGTGCAAAGCCTTACTCCTTTCAGAAGAAGTAGGCGCAACAACAACAATTGTGCTGCTACTAGTAGCATCCTTAGCGGTTGAGAGGAGACCCTGCACATCAAGTGTGATTTCAACATCCATAGCACAAGTAAGGTAGTTGCTGCCATCCAGGGCAAGCTCAATAAACTCTGTTTTGGCAATGTTAGACATATCCTACATAAATCATGTAATATTCATAAATAACTACGAGTAAACAATATTAAAAGAATATGGTACTATGTGCAATAGTAAAGACATGGTTACCTAAGTACAGGATTTTTATTTTTACAAATTTTCCAGATTTTTTCTAGCATCATCCTTATACTTGGAATCTCAAGCCAAGAATGCTTGGGACTACACACCCGAGAATGTCCGGAACCATACGTCTAGGAGCAATTAATTATGCATTCTAGCAATTTCCTAAATTACTAAAAACCCCACAACTAATTCCCCAAACATACCTATCCGGTAAAATTTTCAATTGCGTTTAACTTCGTATTTGGTCTGATTTCCAAATGGGCCAGATCCAATCTAGCCCATCATCGTTTTGGGCCAAAAATCTGGCATGTCTCCTTATGCAGCCCATCCAGTGTGCCTAGGTGCAAAAAATTTGACAAGTCTCCTCATGCAAACCCTACGCTGACAGCAGTGGTGGTAGCGCAAAGCGCTACAGCTGTGGGAGTGCATGCGAGCGCTGTGGCACATGCGGGCACGACGATGGCGAAGATTGGTGATTGATCGAGGAATGCAGCGGCACGCGAGAGAGCAACAACAGAAGGCGACGGCGGTGGCGGATGGATGTGGCACGATTTGGGCATGGAAAAGGTGCATGCCGGCATCGAAGGAGGCAGAGCAGAGGCAGCGGTGTGCTTCTCCTGAGGAACCGAAACAACATGGATGGGATCAACATCACACAAGGGGCACAGGGGATGACGATGTTGGTGGTGCTCGTGCGTGCGGGCAATAACACGCTCAGGACGATGACGCACGCACGTGGAAGCGGGTGAGGTGAGAATGGGGACACAGCAGAGGCAGTGCCTTCACGATCGGGAGCAGCGCCGATCCAACGCCGCCGAGGTCAGGAGCCACGTGCGACGTGCAGATCGACGATAGTTTGCAGGGATGCGTGTACAGGCGTGCTGGCTAGGCGACAGTGATAGTTTCCAAAGCCGATAGATTGAAATGAAAACGATGGACACATCTATGGTTTGCATAGTTGATGACCAAACTCGCAATATGAACCATCTCCATGCCCATGTTGTGCATGGAGAAATGTGCCGCTAACTCACTGGTTGCGTTAACTAGGGTTATACCCTAGGACATGACCGATCACGATAGTGACATCAAGTAAAGCGAGCTAGATTTTTGAACCGAGTCCTGTTGGCTGTCCTGAACCAAATCTGAATTGGATCCAAATCTTCTTGTCTTAAATTTCTTTGTTTGGGACGAACTAAATTCATGAGAAACAGGAAAAATAAAGTCCTCCAAACCTTTGAAAAGTCTTGGAATAAACAGATATCACCTAAGGATGCCATACAAGCCACAAACTCCTCGAGTTGTCAACTCTCGCACGTGTATGTATATATGTGTATATGTGTGTGTGTATATGTATGTATATGTGTGCTGGATATCCTCATCATGAACGATCTACAAAATTAAACTCGCTACTAGAAGTAGGGATGTCGGTCGAATTCGACCATATACCATGGCTTGTAGAGTAGTCAATGTTGATGATGTATAATTAGTGTCGTTGATCAATTCAATAGTCAGTCAACACAACAAGCAAGCGAGAATAACAGAAGCAATTAGCAATAGCAAAAGTAGTTGAACAATGAACAGAAATATGGGAAGAGCAATCCGACAGTATTCTTTATTGATATGATTTGATGTACAAAATAGATAGCTGCCCTCTTATATTTATAGTTGATTAGCCTAAAAAATCCTTTTAATATACGCCCACATCTCTTCCTAAGAGACGAAGTCAGAATCACACGCTTGGATCGGCTTTACTTATGACTAGGCAAGGAACTGACTTCCGCATCGGGCTGTTCCGAAGGCGTCGAGTGGAAGTGGAACGCCGCCCGTGCGCGCGTGAGGTTCGTTGCAACGACAGTACAGGACGCTATGCCATTCCAACCCCCGAATTCCCCAGCCGCACGCGCGGCGCGAGCACGGGCTCACGGCCTAGCTAGCCGGGTGCCCCGGCTTTTCATTCTGCCGCCCCCGTCAGTTGTGGCCGCGGCGCGGGCGGGCGGGCGCCCTTCGATCCCACCAACGCACGGGACGGCACGGCACTCTCTCCACCCCACGCGGCACGTCGACTCCCTACTCACCACCGAGCGGCACCGACCCCCAACCCCGCCGTGGTGCACTCTCTACTCTCTAGGCATCATCATCTACTCAAGACCTTTTGGCCTTTTCCCCTTCAATGAATTAATGACCTTGTGACGAGACCAAAACTTAAGCACACGGAATAAATACCGCTCCTGCTCGACGTTACACTCTGGATCAGGGTGTGCTAGCTAGCACTAGTTTAACTGAAGATCAGATTTGTCTTTACGCTTGTTCGTTTGCCCAAACGAAAGCATTCTACTGTTGTACGTCTTGTTTGTTGCACCAACATTACATCCTCCTGAGTCTTGACGCATGTCCAATTGGTTTTTTTCAGCTGTAGAACCTAGCTAATTCTTGCACGCCCTGATGTAGGATTTTCACTTCTGTTTAATATTCTTTTCGGCTAATAAAAAAATGGATCGAGCTAGCTCAGGTCAAAGCCTAACTATGCCGATTCCATATTGATTCTTGAATGTTACCTTAATCAATTACGAATCATACAGCCACAGGTACGTTTATAGCGATCATGATTCGAGAACAATGGTGCAAACTCCTAAAGAAAACCTACATATGAAAATGAAACAAGGGCTAGATCAGAAAACAAGCAGTAACAAAGACTGAATTCCAATTTACTTACTGTCAAAATTCATCGGCAAGAATTATTGTCGTTCGCTTCCCTTCTTTTTGTCGCTCCTAGTCGATTCCCCCTTAACCCTGTAGGTCCTCTGACTGACTGTGAATAGTGACTGCTTGTTCACCTTTTCCTCTTAATGAATAAACGCAATTCTCCTGCGTTTTCCAGAGAAAAAAAATAAATTCATCGGCAATGGGCTGGATAGGCTAAGAGGTTCACTGAAAACTATAAATCTACCGCTACCCCTGACAAACCGTCAGGCAAGACCGAGGATATATGCATGGCATGAGTATATCAGATCAGATCAAATTTTGCAGCAAAATGTTGCAAACTGCACCGAAACGTGGGAGTGGCTCGGGATTGGTAGCCTCCACTGTCCTGATTAGCAATGGCCTCAGTATTGTAATCCCAATTG
The DNA here is from genome assembly GCA_017311315.1 of Dendrocalamus latiflorus. Taxonomy (NCBI): domain Eukaryota; kingdom Viridiplantae; phylum Streptophyta; class Magnoliopsida; order Poales; family Poaceae; genus Dendrocalamus; species Dendrocalamus latiflorus. The sequence goes on from CM029648.1 coordinate 28,375,940, forward strand.
GCAATACATCTAATCCGCTGGCACCCATTGTTTGTGTCCCCTTGCTGCAATTTGCCTATAAACAAACACGCACGCATCGCACCCCGGGCGCTTACGTAAGATCGAGGCTCGCCAAGAAAGCAAACAAGAGGAATATAATATCATAGTAGTAGAGAAAACCATCTTCAGAAATAAGAAATGAAATGACATTGAACATCGAGCAAATACTTGTATCCATACTGGTGGCCAAATTAAGGACCAAAAGAAAACGAGAATTCCCATCTCGAGGCCATATAATAAGCACATGATTAATTGGCGGCAGATTCGTCCGCTCGAATATATTACCTGTAAACATTAAACATATCAAAAGACCCAGCCACGCTTCTTGACTTGACAACAAAACGAAACCATAAAGTATTGCCCGTGTTTGTACTGCACGCCGTTGAGCTAGCTTGCTCCTCGAAACTAAAAGTCTTCCTCCGGTGAGCGGCTCGAAAGCGACAAAGGTGGCCGCCCCATCTCCTCCTCCGTTTCCCACACAACTGCTGCTTCTTGTTACTTCTGCTATCTCGTTCTAGCTGTAGTGCAAAGATCTGGCTAGCTAGATAGCTGGGGAGATCGACCGAATGGCGTCGCCGCGCCTAAAGAGGGAGCAGTCCTTTGATTTCGAGGACCCTGGCGCACAAGAAGCCATGGGGTCTGCCTCCGCGTCTTACAGCCCTGTCGGAGGCGCCTTTGGCCTCTCCCCGCCGGAGTCGTGGCCGCGCGACGGCCGGAAGAGAAGGTATGTAACTACACTGTCTTCTGTCTTGATTATATGACAGGTCCTAATTATATACAACGTGTGCCGAGCTGTTTGTTACCTTGACGCCTCCTTGCTTGCTTGATTTCGTTGTTTGAGTCTCTAGCTACTAGTACTCTTGTTTGCCCTGGGATGGGTTGATTCTGAAGCAGATCCTGAAACTGCCTGTTGGATTTGCGTTCTGTGTCTTGCACAGTTTTAGCTTTCTCTTGCTCGTGTACTAAATCTGTCAAAATGTGTAGAGCCATTTGTGCCTTTCTCGGTTGTATACTTGTATGCCAATAAGGGAAAATTACAAGACAAATTAATAAAGAAGAAATGCAACTCCTCTAGAAATTTTGAGTCTTCCTGCATGCCCAAAACACTGATGTTTGAAAGTGATAGCTAGCGCGTCTGCAGAACTTAACAGAATGAAAAGGTCAATTAAATGGATGCATAATTGCATACAATGCCAATTAGTTTTTCCTTCGTTTCATCTTTCCTCCTGTGAGTAGTCCTATTTCTGAGTCGAGCTATATTTCATGGGCTGAGGTAAAAGCCGAAATGCACATGACATGATTTTGCTCAAAGTTTGTATGGAGATTCCGCACTACAACAGTAAGAGGACAACCACGGATTGTTGAGAAAACTTGTTGCTGTCATGCATGTTGGAGTATATGCTAACCAGCCATTTCTGGAAATTCTTCATAATTTCCCAAGAAGATGCAAATTCTCCTCCTTTCAATGAAGGCCATTTCTTTGCGAGGCTTTGGAACCCCGATTCATATTTTCTCCCCTTATCTTTACCTATACTTCTATCTTTTGCCATAGTGGAGGGCTCCATTGCTCGAGAACCCTCGATTACTAGTACTAAATGGAAGTGCTTACTGCACATTTTAAGCATGATAGCTTATAAGAAACAAAGCAAAGACTCAATATACCCATTTGTGATATGAGAGTGTCTAGGTATTACCTGGATGTTTTCTTCCTAATTATTATCCAAATTTGTGACATTTGGATTAGAGATTAAGGGGCCTTTTGTTTTTTAAGGGGAGAGATTTTTTTAAAGGGGGAAAGGGTAGAATTCAAGGGAGAGGGAGAGAATTCATGGTCATTAGATCTCTAATTCAATGGCCCTAAATCTGAATGATAGGTAGGAAGAAAATATCCGGATGATGTTTAACAAAACCCTTGTGATATTGTCATATTGCATCACTATACTGTATCCACTTGTGATTTTTTCTTCCAAGTAAATGTCCATAATTAGTATGTTATGACTCAAGCATATGCTTTAATTCCTTTTCAAAATGGTAAATAAGGACAGAAGCCTAAAGCTTATGCATGGTCGGCAGCGATGTTTTCATGCAGCCTAAACATGTTGTGAACCATTTCTCCTTTCTAGTTTAAGATGTTTCCAAGCACATGTATACGTCCTATCATTTGTATCTCCTTAAGTAGTACGTAGTGCCGGTGTCATTTCCTATTGATCCATCGATACCTTGATTGTAGTTTTGTGATTCTCCATATCTCCTTCTCTTGTGTTAATTGTTTTCTTAGTTTGTCGCTATGAGTATTTTGAAGCACCATTTCCTTCATTGCCCAACCAAATTTACATGAGTTAACTGCATCTTTCTAGGAAGAGTTAGTAGATCTGAACTAGATCATGTATCGGTGTATATATATAGCCGACAGTAGTTAAATGATACGCTTGATTACCATCCTGTGTTGAGGACTTGTTGAGCGCCTCTGCGAAGTCTAAAGAGTAAAGCAAGAGAGTAAGCAAGTAGAGCTAGCGGCATAAAACTCCTATAAATCTCTCTATTTATCTGTTTACGTAACCTATCTATTAGTAATATATATATATCGTTAGCTCCATAATAATCCAACTCATTTTATACTTAGCCAAGATTCACAGTTAGTGCAATAATCATCAATTCAAGTTTCATCACGTAATGCTCTGATATTGTTGAACATTGTCTAGTATGGTTATCATGTAGCTTAGTATAGGCTCATGCACTCGTAAATACACAGGCCCGCATGAATACAACCCGGGGCCTGGTTTCTTTGATTGGAAAAGGATGAGTGATGCATGCATGTAGAAAATTTAGACGTGGAAAAACATTTTCAAAGCTATACATCTCATTACACGTTAGTGTCCTTATTCTACCTTAACAATCTTTAATCCATACGACAAATATGCTTCATATGTGTTAATCACTCCTCTAATCACTGGCTAACTCATGCACTCATTTTGAGCATCCCACCCAATTAACCTAGCCCACAGGGCTATTTTTGTATCCCATACATAGAGATTCTAAAAAAAAAAAAAGAATCCCATACATATATAGCCTGGCTCACTCATGTTGGTAAGGAAACCCATCCCCATCTCCATAAAAGATGTTGCATGGATAAGCCTGTCAGAAGTTGTGACTCACGCAGGTAAACCCATCATGGCCATCATATATGACAGTAGAATGTAGCCAATAACCATGCATTTTAGTTGGAGAAAGATCTTGTCGATTCATGCATAAATATGCTTGTATGCGCTTTAATGCCTCCATGTGGTCGATCGCGTGAAAAGAAGCATTTCTGAATCTATCTGATCAAAGAATCTTTAGTAGTTACGCTAGATTCTTCATGTCTCAAGGACGCGTTTGTGTGGGAACCCAATTAGGTGGACCTGTACCTGCTAATTAATATATGACATAGATCTCTCTTTTTTTTTACCCTAAAAAATAAGTTAGATCTGACAGATGGAGAAATATGACATATATAGCCTCATGCTCGAAATAACTCTCTCTCTCGCTCGCTCGCCGCATGAATATATAATCTTTTGGGCCATTTGTGTATATTTCCGTGTCTATATAAACATATATATACATGTATCTCCTTGTTTCGTTTCTTAAGTTTACATGTACTGTTCATGTATGATTGACCATGAGTCCTTGTGCCATGCACGTGGTCTCGTTCTTTTCTTAAGTTTAGCCAATACTCCAGCAATCGTGCAGACAACAGACAACCGAACGCGCAACTTCAGATGCACTTCAAAGCTCAAGTGTTCCCAATGCAGATGCATGTGGTTCGGATGTATATAAACCACTAATGAGAAGAATTTTGGAGAAAATAATAGTCATATTGAAATTTGCCTATCCGGGTCCTGGAAGAGAAATGACTGACCTTTTAGAACTCCTACGAAATTTACGTCGTATGGCTCTTTTAAAGAAATTGAAGTATATCTTCAAAAAAAAAAAAAGAATCGGAGGAAAATTAACACGCACGACTTATAATTTCACATATATAATTTTCCTTTTAGGCTTGTACGACGTATCTGTCTGTTCAAATTGAAGTATATTTCCTATCAACCACCTAAATACTGATTTCTATATTTTTTCCCCTGTGTTGTTTCAGTCTTTATTTTACATTACTATACTATTTAAATATTATCCTATACTATTCTTATCGCATCCTACACAAGCCCTACAATTTAAGGAACACCTGCAAATCCTAATTCATTCTATTTGACCTATATAGTTCTGGAATATTGCTGCAGGAAGGATAGACCTTCATGGGTCAAACATACGTTCACACCTCATTTTGACGGTCACCTGTGGCGAAAGTACGGCCAGAAGAACATCAAGGACTCTGCCTTCCCTAGGTAATTAATTTACCTGTTGACTGTTAGCAGTGAGGTGAAGTCATAGGAAATTCCATTCATTGGGAGAAATTACGTACTTTACAGTTGTTGTGTTGTGTTGCGCTTTGAAAAAAATAGTCACGATTACCTTTTACCGATTCCAGAAATATTTTGACAAAAAAACGCTTCCAATTAGTCATTTTAATTATCCAAAAAATAGAAGACAAAAATCTATCTATCCTAAATTCAAATTTAGATTGCAAAATATAACTTTTAAATTACATAAAATTATACTATACTACATCAAACCGTACAATTGCATGGGCCAATTGGCTATTTACTTTAAAAAACCATCGAAGTGCAAAACGGAGCTTTAGTAGACTTGTTCAAACTAATTTTGTTGATTCCCTTATTCATATATGAATATTTCTACTGAACTATCGTGTACGGTTAGGCCACATTGCACAATGGTACTATACAAGTTTAGAGATCAAAGCCAAATAAAACTCATGCATGCTTGTGGCACAATGGCACTGCAGGCTATATTACAGATGCTCTTACCGTGAAGACAAACAATGCCTTGCCTCGAAGCTGGTGCAACAGGAGAACAACGACGACCCGCCGCTGTTCAAGGTCACCTACACGTACGATCACACGTGCAACACCGCGCCCGTCCCGACTCCCGATGTCGTGGCCGAGCCGCCGGCCCCCGCGAGCGACGCGTTCTTGCTCAGGTTCGACTCCACCAGCGGCCACGGCGATGCGCAACAGCTGGAGCAAGAACGGCACTACCAACCTACGCCCGGGAGGCCGTTCTTGATGCTGAGCTTTGGTTCCAACAGCCAGCTGCACGAGCAGCCTGCCTTCCCTTCCGAGCTGCCGCCGGCAGCATCGTCGTCGTTCCCAGCCGAGCCGTTGCCAGCGCCGCCGCCGTCGACAACCGATGGAGGTGACATGCTCTCGACGTGGGACTCGTTCAGATATGGTTTGGATGACCATGTACACTTCGGCGACCATGTGTATCTCCATGATGATGGTAATGGTGGTGACGATAATTGCTGATCGAGTTGCTCATTCGAGCAGGGGAAGAAGGATTTCTAATTGGAACCAACTAAGGGCTTTTCGGAGCTGAAGTGGAGTTGACTGTTATGTGTATCCCGTTGTTTCCCTGATTGAAAATGAAATAAAATGCGCTCTGTTGCTCTATCGCTGGCTATTTTAGGAGCCAAGAGTGTTTGGTTGGAGCCAAATTTTACTACAAATGAGGCCGCCGTTCAGTTCGTATCTATAATTGTTTGTTTACAAAAAATCATCACAGTTGTGATGAACAAATCATCCACCACAAAAATATGTGGCAGGCCACACTTTGTGGATAGCAACCAAACAGGCTCAAAACCTTTGGAGTGTATTGGAGTTTCGAGAGTATAAGCCGGTATTCAAAAAAGTTGTGGCTCGATTGAACTGAACCCCACATCCTGGGCGTCCTACTCAGTAGTCACGTCACTACTTATTTGTCAAGGCTGCCGCTCAGTTTGACTGAAATAAACTAAATTATGATTTACTTTTTACTGTACTGGTCATTTTTTGATGTAATTAAATTTAAAATTTTTAAAAATAAAATAAAAATTGGTTAACCCATCATGAACAATGCAAAAGGAAAAAAAAGAGAAAAACCTCCAAAAAGCTAAAATGCTAGAAAAAGACAAAATTAAGGAATAGTGAACTAGAAGTTAGAAACTGAAGCTGAAACGAGCGGGTCACATGTCCTCATTTAATCTATTTTTGAAAGCTAAGGACCAATTTGACACTTTTCATAGTTAAAGGACTAAATTTAGTCTCAATTGAAACTTGAGGGACCAAAAAGTGCAATTAACCCCTTATACTTTGGTTGCAGGGTCTACTCTCGTAAAAAAATATTGTTCAAGGTATATTTATTAAATTATACTATATCTCGAGCTTTTTTGCAACCCCATATATAGCTTTCCATGTGGCTCTACCACTGCGGCCACAATCAACAGTGCATATCGAGGTATTGTATACAAAAAATAGGGATTTAATCTACTATAATTCTATATAGAATTAGGCTTGGACTCTTGATAGGTGAGATTAAAAACATCTCACATGATTTTAGAATTTAGAACAGTCGAGATTGAGTCGCTGCCGTTTCTAATTGCTGGTGAGATATGACTCCTATTTCTAATCAGAGGCACGCTAGCTGATTGGTGGGCTGAGGCATAAATTCTCACAGATTTGTCGAACAAGACCTCCATGCTTCGTCAGAATAGAAATGCAATCAAGGACAGAGATCGATCACTCTCCTTGACTGTCAGACGATCAGCAAAGTTAGTGGCAGTTAAACTTCTGATTGGGCATAAGCGTTTGACCTGTACCATATTCCTGCAGGATCAAAGGTTTCATACCATATTCCTGCAGGACCAGTCTCTTGACCTGCGCTGCACGTGTTTCATACTACGCCGAATTTTCTATCCAGTTTTACCACACAGGAGTCCACTGTCCGACGTCTCTTCTGGGAGTGAAAGTTATAAAATCAACGCACAAGAGTTTGAAAATGCAGGTCACGCGCTATATTGAAAGATTGCAACGACTCGTACAGCTGTCGTACTACGACATCTCACATATATGTCAAACGAAGGGGAGAGCATGCACCAGCCAATTTATCAATAATAGGACTGTTCTTTTAAGCTGTGATTGATAATTTTTGTCTGTACTTTTTAAGATAACGGTAGACGACGGAGACGTCGAGAGGACGGCACACACAATTTTAAATCTAGAAAGCTATTTGGAGAAATGATTTCGAGAAACAGCTTAGAGAAGCCTCCCGTTTGTTTTAGCTTCTAGAAAAACCAAAGCCAAAAGCGTGGGACTAGTATGGCAGCGGAGGGGGTGAATGATGTCTTCAATTTTACAGTACATTCTACTGGTAGTAAAAGTGTGGTAGTAGAAATTAAATTAGATCATTGATATGCGAGGGTATAATAGACTTTTCTTATAAATCTAATTTTTTCATGAGGGTATTATAAACTTTTCCTCTGAATCTATAATTAATCTTTTCCGTCACCACCGCCCTGCCTCTCACCTATTCCGCTGCGCCGCCGCCACCATCTCTCATGTGCGCACTGCCGTGGCGTTTATAGAAATTACTTTTACGCCATGGGTTCCCTTTACAATTTTACTCATATCGGAATTCTACTAGTAGTACTGTCGGCGGTAGTATAACTAAATCCTAACTAATCCGGCCCATTTGATAAAAAAAATAGATGACTCATATTCATTTTTAGGTGCCGTAAAAGAGCTCACAAATTTTTCCCAAAGTATTCACCGATCCTTCACTCTAGTAGCTACCGAACTACGAAAATCAGGATTAGAAACCAAGACCAAATCAAGCGACTCAAGAAACCGAAAGCCAAAATACCAAGGCACTAGCGGTCAAACCGGCTACTAGGGGATGGTCTGATTGGTGCAACTCCAAAACCCTAAATTCAAATGAGATGAGATTTTGCACATAGCTTGCTTGAGGTCTCATAAACCTATTTCATCTAAGGATCTTATGAATCCTCGACAAAGTTCAAACCTTCCTCAATAATAAGTAAGGTTGCACCAAAATTAGGCAAAAACTAAAAACAAGAAATATGACATGCTCGTGGGTAAAGAATGGCTAAAATAGCTCTAGATGCATCCCCACATATCATAGCAAGTAAGAATTCTCAAGGATAAGGCAAAATCCCTTGGAATAAGAAATCTAACGATGAAGTTAAATTCAAGCAAAACTGGACAACTTCAAGAACTTGCAAGACCTGATGTCTAGATGGATAGAGATTGATCTTCATGAGTCATCTCCATCTCTTATACATTTGTTGATGTTTTAATATCGATCTTACGTATAATTTATTTTGGATTCGAGGAAACTTTAAAAGACTCGGTGTATGAACATGCAGAGTAGAGATATAGGAATTTTTATACAGATTCGAGCCTTCTCCTGGGAGAATTGATTACAACTAAGTGTAATGCGAAATACCTAACACTATCTCCTGATCCAATGTGATCCACCCTATTTCTTCCTGACGTTAACCTTTATATAGTTGATGAAAAATGTCTCAATGTTTCGGGAGATAACTGTCTGGCGGAAGCTATTGTCAAAGAGACGTGGTGGCCTGTTCATCGTGCAGCGGTTATTGTCAGAGAGAAATCGTATATGGTTATTAAGAATAAGTGCACGTTCTAACCACCTCATTAGATAGACCAACCATGCAGTAGGCAATCGTAGATAGGCCCGTTGAAGATTGAGTAGTCGTAGGAAGGCTCACGACCATGATGTGGTTGTAGAAAGACTTACAACTACGTGGTCGTAAAAGAACTTACGACTATGTGATGGTTGTAGAAGAGCTTACTACTAAGTGACCATAGAAAGGCTTACGACTATGTAATTATAGAAATACTTATGACTACATGGTCGTAGAAGAACTTACGACTACGTGGTCGTATAAGAACTTACGACTATGTGGTGGTCGTAGAAGGCTTATGACTAAGTGGTGATCGTAGTAGGGCTTATGATTACTTTATGAAATCTGTCCCTTATCTATAAGGGGTATACTCAGATAACATAATGACGTAATAATTAGATGATTATTATATCCTCGTCATCTAGCCCCCCACTTCAATTAAAAATAACTTACTTGAGAAAGTGAGATCGTGGACGAATAATAGCTGAAAGCAAGGCCTTTTTGACCCTCATCAACTAGAAAATGAGCTTGGACAATAAGGTAATTTAGCTTGAGTTATAAAAGACAGACGGACTTCAAACAGGTGAATTCCAATCAATTCTACCGTCTTGCCCGTCGGTTCCCAAGATAACCATTCAGTTTTTGAGACTAGTAATCGACCTGCACAATTATAAAAACTTACCTCAGGGTAACTTTTAGTCTTCTTACTTTCCCTTCCATTCTGATTTGCTTCAAGCTTTCTACTGCTAACCAAGTCATCTTCCTTCAATCTCTTCAAAATCCAAACCAAACACTCGGGAAAATGGCTAAGTCATCATCAAATTGGCTGGTGTCGGAAATGGATAGTGTGAATTGAGGGCATTGGAGGATGCTAAGAAGACTTATGACCGTCATGAGAATCTCTCCCTTATTGATAAGGGGCATACTCGGAGGATGACATAATAACTAGAGGATTATTATATCCTCATCATCTAGCCTCCAACTTCAAGTGAAACTTACTTGAGAAAGTGAGGTCATAGACAAATAGTAGTCGAAAGCAAAGCCTTTTCGACCCTCATCAACCAGAAATGAACTTGGACAATAAGGTAATTTCGCTTGAGTTGTAAGGACAAACGGACTTCAAATAGAGGAATTAATGAATTCCAATCGATTTCCTCCGATCTGTCCACCAGATCAGTTCCCGAGATAATCATTTGGTTCCCAAGGCGGATAACTCATATGGTTATAAAAGCTTGCTCTAGGGTAACTTTTGATTTCCTTACTTTCCCCTTCTATTCCAATCTACTTCGAGTCTTCCGCCGCCGACCAAGTCATCTTCTTCCCTCAATCTCTTCCAAATCCACACTAATCAGTCAAGAAAATGACTAAGCCATCATCTAATTAGGCGGTGTGGAGATGAACAATGCGAAATTGAGGGAGTTGGAGAGTGCTAAGAAAATTTGCCAGATGGATTGAAGCTGCCAGGCAAAACTAGCCATTGGGGGAGATTGGACAGATCCTTGTGTTCCAAGTATACTATGGGTGCGGCCTTCATCTTCCAGCTCATCCTTTTCTTACAGTTATACTCGAACACTTTGGGGTCGAATTAGTGAACTTGGTTCCTAATTTGATTACCATGTTGAGTGTGTTTGTATACCTGTGTGAGGCTTATCTAGGGATTCTTGTGGATCTTAAGCTCTTTCAGTATTACTACAAAGTGGGTCGGTAGACTGGAATTGTCAGGAGCTGCGGTTTGAATCTCCATGAAGACAAGACAGAGCAATACATTCAGATGTTCACTCGGTCTTCATGGTTGTACTGGAAGAAGTGGTTCTACTTGGAGACGACCAGTGAAGACAACCTTTCTTTCGTGGAGAAAGCTGTGGAGAAGAACACTTCCTGGAATTCGGTCCCCAAGGACCTTACTCGGATAGGCCCTTACATCTTAGCCATCAAAGAGCTAAGGGACAAGGGACTCATCGGCTGGCATGTGGTGAAGGACTTCATCACACGTAGTATCAGCCCCCTGAAGTGATGAGCACATCCTATGTGAATATACTCAGGAGCTAAGGATACGAGTAGAGATTATGAGAACGATAAGTAACAATCATACTCGTAATTAGATTTAAGTTTTGAGCATTATGTATTGACCACTTTATCTGTATGAACAGGTCTTACTTTGGGGAAAATTGACACCCAGGTCAAGCTCATTTGCGAGAAGGCTCCATCACTCGAAGTGGAGGCTCCTCATATCCTGGTGGACGTATCCGTCAAAGAGAGAGAAGAACGCCTAAAGGTAATCAGAAAACTGACATTGTCTTTAGGACTACATTGTTGTAGAGAACGACTAAATAGTATCCTTCCTTCTCGTAGAATGTAGGCATGAATAACCGTTAGGATGACAGAGGGGTCAAACTGGTTGTCATCAAAAAAGTGGCAGAGAAAGCCAAGGCTCCTCTGGCCAAGAGGTGTTGGCTGACAAAAACCACTGACAAGAAGAAGGGAACCATAAGTGTTGTCGTTCCTCTTGCCATCCTTTCTCCTGCTGCTCTGATTAGCTCCATCAAGAAATTCTTTGCAGACGTGAGTGCTGCAAATGAGATAGGGGCAGCCGTACTAGAGAAACTGACTCCTAAGATCAAAGTACCCTTCTACAACAATACTGAAACTCACTCAGTAGGCGCTTCTCGAGGCCTTATCAAGCAACTTGAAATGGAAAATAGGAAAAAATTGTATTTTTTGTGATGGGGACTACTGCAACAGTAGAACCTATGATAAAAAAGGAGACTACCCTCTAGGTAGTCGAAACTGGATTCGACTACCAGGAGAAACAAGAGGGATAAGGAGCAGTAACTCTTGCTCCAGACCTTCGACCAGACAAGGTCGAAGATGTTCTCATACGACTAGACGTGGTCGATGAGAAGAAGTCAAAGAAACTAATCTTTAGAAAAGTTTCTTCTGAATTCAAGATAAAGGCTAAAAAGCAAGGTATGAAAATACAACATGAACATTGCACTTTACCTCTATGTCTTTTTAGAAGCCAACTTACTTTTCATGATTGTAGTTTGGCTTCTCCACTACTTGAGGATACTTCTCTTGAGAAGCCCCTTGCAGCTCTACCTGTGGTCGAAGAAACAACTACCGCAACAACAGAGGCTGCTACCGAAGCTGCAAAGACTAGGACCACCGAAGTGGTCGTAGCGACTAAAATTGAAGCTACAAAGACTAGGACCACCGACGCCTCCTTTGCGGGAAGGGGTAATTGGTGTCACCAGGCAATCATACTCGGCGATGCCAAATAGTGGACGGACTTGACCTGTAGTAGGCCTTATCCATACGAGGGTAGTACTCCCCGTACTACATCTACTGCTGCATATTCCTCGTTCGAAGTGGTGATCGATCGCCTCCTTGGTCAACTCATCGATCTGGAGTCATTCAAAGAACTCTCCTATTAGGAGACCGTCACGACTTGTCATCATATGAACGACGGTTTTAATCTAAAATAGTTTCTGGCATTTTAGTCAACTTACCAAAATACCCTTCTTTGACCTGATCTTCATCTTTATCAAAAGCAATCACCATGTTTGCCATGTATAGATGCACTACTAGCTTACTACGTGTCAACAAGTCTCTCCTGTTCTGGTTCCATCGGACTACGTCGCACTTAGACTGACCAAGCCACATGGTACAATCTGTCGTTCGAATTTTCCTTCAATGTTTTCCGCCTTTCTTATGCCATTCTTGAGCTCAGCTATCTCACTCCCGCATCCTTTATCGTTTGGGCCTTAGCTCCTCTATGAGAATAGCCCGATTATCGCCATTATCTATGGTTAACTCCAAGCGTTCCTGCACATTTAAAGATCAAAAAATTATTTTTGGGCATAAATTTTTCATAACTTGACCCACGTTAATCAAAACTTACTTCATACAAGACATATACACCGACCTAGGTCAAAACAAAACCCACAACGACTCAAATTAAAAAAACAATTTTCAGTCGAAGCAAAAACCCTGGCCGGTCAGACCACTACCTTCAGCCGGTCTGACCGGTGGCCGGTTTGGCCACCACATCTGACCGGTTAGACCGCTAGATCTGTAAGATGTCTAGAAAAACTGCAAATTTGTATAATCCAAATTCCAGCTCCAAATTAACAATAGTTTATCACAACAAGTACCTGGATATTCTGACATGGTCCTTTTAAAAAGCCAAAATAAATAAATGAATACTAGCATCAAGATAAATACTAGCACCATGACCATCTCACATGGTCATAATCTATCGACGCATCCGTCGGTCAGAAGACCAGAATCAAATGCCCCAACCGTTGACATCAATGATCAACATAAATAAATGAGGAGTTTGAGCAGGTCAGACCCAAATTAAAGGTGAACAGAGTTCAAGTAGTTTCAAGGACGTTGATCGCTGCAGTCTGTTTATATAAATACTAGCTTCACCAAAACCCATAGCTACGCAAACTCAACTCCTACAATACTTTGATTGCTAGCTATAGTCAGCAACTCAGAATTCAATATGGCATTTGATCAAAAGGCTGCAAAGCAGCTGTTCCAGGAGCTCGTCGGCGGCTACAATCTCAACGCCAAGCTCCTTGCATTGCTCGGCCATCCCCTGGATAGCCTTGGCCAGGAGGAAGCTATGGCGATGAGTCAAGAGCTTTCTCGAGTGTTCATGGTGTCTTTGTTCATGCTGAAGCCTGACGACAATAGAGTGGATGAAGTGAGGACGACGCCGGAGATGAGGACTGACGATAGCATTGCTCTGCGCACTCCGACGAAAGATAAACGCATTAGGTATACTAATTTAGTAATACTGCACCATCTTAATTAGTACTTTCCTGGCTAGTGGCCGGTGTGTGGTTTCTTCACTTGGGTGCTTATATTTACTGTGCGCTCTGCTCAATTACTCTGTTGTTTATGTGCAACAATACAGTGGAGGAGAGGTTACTCCCCTCAGAATGGGTAGAGAAGAGGAGGTTACGAGGAAGGAGATTACACCCTCGCCACACCAGGATGGTTACCAATGGAGAAAATACGGGCAAAAGAACATCCGGAACAGCAATTTCGCAAGGTGAAGCTATAGTTTCTGATGCCGACTTCTCCCATTTCTCTGGAATATGCATGGTCATGCCCCCAACTTTAGCTAATGACAAGACCAATTAATTCATAGAAATATCACTAGCAAGAACCAAAATAGTAAGTGGTGTGCATGGTTGAATCAAGAAAACTAGGATTTATTATGTATTAAAAGTCGATGACATGTCTTTTACAACTGCTAAAAAAAGAGAAATGTATTAGAAATTATCCAAAAAAAAAAGAAAACATCTAACTTTTAAATTGGTGGAATTTAATTTTAAATGTTTAGATTTGATAGTTGTCTTAAAGATATATTAATTTGAAGAGGAGGCAAAAACATCTAACCATTTATTTGGTGTACCATAATTTTAAAGTCTTAGATTCAATAGTTGCCTTAGGGATATATTAATTTGAAAAGAATCTAAAAACATCTAATCCTTTATTTGGTAGACCCTAATTTTAAAAGGCTTATTTTTAATAGTTGGTTTGGAGATATATTAACTCTTAAAAAAATAGGTAGCACTACGTTTAAATTTAATTTAAAGGTTGAGAATGTAAATTTCCTCTATAGAGCTCCCTCTCAATCCTCTCCTTTGCATGTAAAGAGATATTTCAAAATAAACTTTGATAATTAAATATGAAATCAAATATCTCAAATTCAAATTTAGATAGCAAGATATAAATTTTGAAATTTAGAATTGTGTGAAGTCATACCATAGCATATCAAACGCACAATTGCGTGGGCCAATCGACTAGTTAATCAAATTAGAGGTAGTACCATCTTCGCTCTAGTATTTTTTTTTTCGAAACAGGATCATTTCTTTAGTGCACTTGAGTTAAACTATGTAGATTAATCAGGAAATACTATAACTTCTGTACGGAACATGTGTTTTTTAGTGTCGCCCTCTAGGTCTCTGGTCACCTACGACATAAAGTCCAAGCCATTTCAGAGTAATTAACTTAGTTAACTGAGTTCACTGGACTCCAAACTGAGTCAATTTAGCTACCATGATTTGCTTTCTGGAACACACGACGACACGCATGCACGCACCAATGACTTGACTTGCGTCGTCAACATGGTCAAGCTAGCTTAATCTTCAATCATTCATATACACACTCGATCTGAAGCAGATAATAATTTTGATGGCTCCCTTTTCCTCGCACACGCCAAAACAACGTATACGCCGTTCCTAACTCCACCCAGACACCTCTCTACCTATGCAGGTTCTACTACAAATGCACGTTTAGCCGCGATCGCCGTTGCATGGCGAAGAAGCAAGTGCAACAGCAGGGTAACAGCAGCGATCCTCCGATGTTTCAGGTCACCTACGTGAACAAGCACACATGCCAAGAAGCTGTTACCAACGACAGTAATATTACCACAAGTTTGGCCACGACGACCACGAGCCAGTACGCCCCCAAAGTCTTGGACTCGACAAGAAACGGCGCCTTTGGTCTTTTACCCCACTACCACATCGTCGGCAGCGTCGAAGAAAACGAGGCCATCGTCTCGTGCCTCGCGACGGTCATCAACGGAGCTGCTCCGCCGTCGTCGTGGCCGCCGGGCGTGGAAGCGAGCCTGAGTGATCTGCCGGCGTACGTGGCGCTGGCCGGACATTCGCCGAGCCTGGACGGGAGCATGGCGGGTGAGATGACGATGGCGGAGATGGATTTCTCGTACGATCTGTCGTTTTCTCACGTTGAGGCGGCTGAGTTGATCGGCCACTGCGATTAGTGCGAAGTGCCCATGGATGTCCTCCGGTTCATGGACACGGTGTGGCACAGTACACGTATGTGTAGGGCGCTGAAATTGATTTCACATTAGGGCGTCAGTAGTTTGGTGCTTGCGTTTTTGCTCGTCTGGGAGTTGACTTGTGAGTTGCGAGCAGTGTGGTGGCTTTGTGAGTCTTGTGACCACCATGGTCGTCTCGGCCTGTCCTCCCGGGCTTCCGAGGCTAGTATTCATTATAGTATGCTGTGGCTAATCGTTGGTGACATATTTGTGCCCCGTAGTGTTCAGTCTCAACCTGTTTGTTAACAGGAGCCTTCTGACCGTCGCGTTCGTATTGGCTGATGCTATTAGATTTTAGCTAAAAATAAATAAGTAATAATATAAAAGTAACTTTAAGAAAAAGACGCGAGTGATGAAGAAAGTGGGAAAGAGATGTGTACTCAAGACCAGAGCGAGTGGAGTAAGGTATGTGATGTATCGGTAATCTCTACCTTATATTTGGAGCGAAACAATAGCAAAATAAGTAAAGGGAGTGTCTAGGCATCATTCGAATGTTTTCTTCCTAATTATCATCCAAATTTATAACATTTGGATTAGAGATTAAGGGGCTCCTCGTTTTTAAAGAGAGATTTTTTCAAGGGAGTAGAATTCAAGGGAAAGGAGAAAGAATTTATGGCCATCGCATGATTAGCCGTTTCGAAAAAAATAGGTATTACCGTGCCGATCAGGAAGCTATCAAAGTAGCAGGTACAAATCGGAAAAAAAAACAATGTAGCATCTGATGGGCCAAAGCCTAATATTTATGGCCTTTCGAATAGGAGACGCCTGGTAGTGATAGATTATGTCGGCAGCCCAGCGTCAGCTTGTTTAGCGAGCCGTTATTTTCTTGTTCCTTTGTGGTAGTCCTCAAAAACGACTTGGACTAGTTCAGGGCTGATTGATAGTAGTTTGGGCCCGTTCCAAAGAGCTGGTCTCTTTCTTTTTTACTTCTAATAACTATTTTTTAGTTTTTCTATAGTAACAAAATATTTTTTAAGATGAGTTAAGTTTATTATAGTACACACTATAACGACTTCATTTATATCCGCTAAAACCGCACGTGAGTTTCTAATACCCTATACTCTCTTATGAACAACCCAAAAGTCATAAGCCGAAGTCCAAAAGAACATACCAAGTTTCTGGCTTATAGCTTTGGCTATTAATTTTTGGTTAAAATTGCAATATAGCGGCTGTTACCTTTTTTCTGAGTCATTCAATTAAAAAAATTTAAAAAGCAAGGAAAAATAAAAAAAACATTATATTGTCATGGATAATATAAAGAAATAAAGAAAAAAATAAAAACCAACAAAACTAAAATAAGTTAAAAATGAGAAGCCAGTCCTCATGCATTAGACAAGTTCTATCAGTCCATACACGTTTTCACTGCTGTTTCTTAGCGTCCTCCGTAGGTAGCGTGTTTGATGTTTCATTCTTTTGAGACAACCGAACCAGACCGAAGCCGCACAAAAGAAATGCCTCAGCGGGTGTTGAAACATTGGTCCCCTTTTTTATGGCTTCTAAAAACGGTTTTTAACTTTTATTACAGTAGCTAACTTTTAAATGGAGTATTTTTTTCAAAACGAGGTTTACAAGTTAATTGTAGTACACGTTAAAAGCTTAATATCTGTATCAATCAAAATCGCAAGCGAGTATCTTTCTTTCCGTATTCTCTGTCGCAGTGGCGGAGGACGGGGAAAAAATAAGGTGGGGCGGATCGAAAGCAATACCGGTGGCCATGGGCACTCCCCGGCGTGCGGCGGCGCAAACCGGCCGTGACGGGCGGCACACCTCCAAAACCTCACATCAAGAAGAACAATCATTAGAAATCAAAGAAAATAGCAACCAATCCATAAGAAATCGGGAGGGCTTGAGGAAGAGAACACCAAATCCGGGCTCTAGGCCGCGGATCCGGGCGGCTGTGTCTCAGGCGTAGCCGCGCGGCGAGGAGCGGAAGGTCCGGGCGGCAAGGGCCGGCGCGGGAGAGTCGGCAGTGGTGAGACGGCGCAGAGGAGCCAAGACGACCGGGGCGATAGAGGGAGAGAGAGCCAGGTAGCGCCGAGGCGAGCGGGTGGAGAGACCGGGGCGAGAGAGAGACCCGAGAGAAGCCAGGGAGTAGGAAGACCGGGGCGAGGCGGAGAGGCAGAAGGCAGAGAGTAAACGGAGAGGCAGAAGGCAGCGGTGAAAAAATCAAGGTATGGCTCACGCCCTAGCTCGCCCTATCGGCTCCTCCGCCGCTGCTCTGTCGTAAACAGCTAAAATTAAAAAATTTCAACTAAAAATCATATACCGTAACTATATTAAACAGGGCCGTTGGTAGGCGCATGTACTGTTCGGCGACGATGATGGGGGACATCACTCGTGTACTTACGTCCTGTTCGACGATGACCCGCTCGGACTTGCGACCAGCGCGATGGTTGACTACCCCTAGCTTCCTTGGTATGCACGGGAGGTATCAGGTCATAACTCACGATAGAATGAGCACTATTGTTGATTTGTTGTGATATAACGCGAACTTATGGAGGCCGCTGAAAAGAACTTGGTAGAGAAAGGGTAAAAGAACAGAAAAGGTTTTGGGCAATAGCAGCGCCAGCACACATGGCTTTGCACAGAGAGACTAATTATACATACTAGTTGGTGAACAGTACAAGGAAATACAAAAGAAAACAGAAAACAAACTAATCTAACTAATTTGTTCAGCTAATGAAAACATATTTGTACGCATCTAAGCAAACAGGAATACAATCCCAACAGACCAGAGGGAAGATACCTTCGCGCGGTTGACAAGGAAAGATATCTTCGGTTGCTTAACAGCCGCCACCAATTGATCAGTCTTGAGAAGCAATCATGTTTCTCACGCGTGGATCCTCTACATCCATTATCTATTTATCTATTTTGTTATTGAAACGTGGTTAAAGGAGCTTCTATGTTTGCGGCTATAAATTCTCACGTTCATAAGAGAGAGAAATTTATATCGCTCAACTTAACAGGTCCATATCATAACTGTACAATTAATCCGATATAATATAGAAATATATGTCAGCATTCCATGACGAATATAACTCTTTTTTGCGGGACTCGTCGCCAGTTGCTTTAAATAATGCGTAGCTATTCCTCCAAATGATTTGGACCGGAAGTTGCTTTGACGTTCACTTCAAGAGAGTAAAATCCCTACATCTATTTATTGCTAAAAGTCAATAACAAACGTTTTAGAGCTGCTTAGAAAAAATAACTAAAAATTCTGATAAAAAAGCAAAACATCTGACCATTAATCCTGTAGAACTTATTTTAGTTAACAAACTTGAACCATTGGATCTACCAAGAGACTATTTAGCTCGCACGTAGAAAAGGATGTCTGTCTTGCGCACGCAGAAAAGGACGTCTGCCTTCCGCACGGCTCTTAACTATGTTTAAAAGTTGTATTTATTTTTGGTTCATGGATGTGGATGTATTAACTATTGGAGATTGTCGCATATACGTATCAAAATCCTATTCGGTCCAGGTGTCAATGGAGCTTCTCCTCTAAATTAAGAAATATATCTTTAATTAAGCACAATCCTATTCGGAGAGGCTGTTGCATATACATATGAAAGTCCAAGTCCGTTTAGTTTCTATCCTAGAAGATATGTATAGAAAACAAAATCGTAGCGTGCTCGTAAGTGCATGGGCCACTTTGCTAGTAAATAAAAAAGAGAAAAAAACTACACCATTTATTCTGGTAATTCTGAATTAATTAAACATATATTAAAATGGTTACAGTTGTATAAATAAGATAACTATATTTTAATAATAAGCATTAGAGTTGTACATTTTATTGTAGCGTGAAAATTTTGGTTAGTTATCCTGGTTTTAAGGGCAGTAAATCTCCCTGAGTAAAAGGATCAAAATATTGCAACAGATTGTAACAAGTGTTTGAGAATGAACTGTTGTTTCTATATTAATTCTGAATCTGTACATGATGATTTATAGATGATGAGTGGGTGGCATGAAAAGGTGTCTGTTTGGAAAAGACATCTGTATATTGGGCACTTTTTGGTCTGTAACACTCCCCCTTGACCAATGTGTCTTCATATGATCACCTTGATTCATCATCTTGGAAAAACTCCTCCAAAACCCTGTAGGGAAAAATATTATGAGAACCGATAGAGTAGATATGCCATGAAAAACTCCTTTAAAACCCAGTGGAAAAATTTAAGGAGAAAATAATATGGCATATATTTGATTATATCTCCTTAAAAACCCCGTGGAAAAATAGAGACATAATATATTTATGATTACGTTATCATATTGCCTTATTAAAAACCTTGATGAGAAACTTTAGAGGGAAAACTCATAAAGGGAAAAAGAGTACAATATTTATATTTGAACAGGTTAAGTCTTAGGAGATTTCTCCCCCTGATATCTGCAAATCACGTAGTCTTCGCATACCAATTCCATGAACATATTTTTGGAATGTGGAAGTTGGTAATGACTTGGTGAATAAGTCTGCTAGATTATCACAAGACTTAGTTTGCAGAATATTTATTTCCCCACTCTCTTGCAATTCATGTGGGTAAAATAGTTTAGGTGCAATATGTTTTGTGATATTGCTCTTTATGTAACCCGTTTGCATTTGAACAACGCAAGCAGCATTATCTTCGTAGATAATGGTAGGTGATGCAATAGCATCTATACCACATGATTGTTGTATGTGGTTAATCATTCTGCGAAGCCATACACATTCACGTGATGCTTCATATAATGCAATTATTTCAGAATGATTAGTGGATGTAGCCACTAGAGTCTGTTTCGAAGACTTCCAAGAGATGGCTGTTCCACCGTGTAAAAATACAAAGCCTGTTTGAGATCTGGCATTATGGGGATCTGATAAATAGCCAGCATCTGTATATCCTATTAAATCCACATTTTTATTCTTCTGAAAGAATAGACCGAGATCTTTAGTGCCTTGAAGATATCTAAGGATATTTCTCACTCCTATCCAATGTCTTTTGGTTGGAGCAGCGCTATATCTAGCAAGTAGATTTACTGCAAATGCAATATCTGGCCGGGTGCAATTTGCAAGGTACATAAGCGCTCCGATGGTACTGAGATATGGAACCTCGGGTCCCAATAGCTCTTCATTGTCATCTCGACGTCTAAATGGATATTTGTCCCTATCTAGAGATCGAACAACTATGGGGTTTTCGATGGATATGCTTTGTCCATATTGAATTTCTCTAATATTTTCTGGACATAGGCTTATTGATGCACTAGGATGCCTGTATGAAGGTGCTCAAGTTGTATACCTAAGCAAAATTTGGTTTTACCCAAATCCTTCATTTCAAATTCCGTCATAAGATGATTACGTGCTTCATCTATATCCTGTGTGTTACCAATGATATTAAGATCATCAACATACATAGATATAATAAAAAATCATGTTGAGGATGTTTTGATGAATACGCATGGACAATCATCATTGTTGGAGTATCTCTTTTTGGTTAGGAACTCACTTAGTCGGTTGTACCATATTCTACCCGACTGTTTCAAGCCGTATAAAGACTTGTTCAATTTTACACAATACATGTTGCGATTTGCGTTTGGATTCGGAATTGAAATTCCATTGGGAACTTTCATGTATATTTCTGAATCAAGTGACCCATAAAGATATGCAGTCACTACATCCATCAACTGAAAAGATAGATGATTTTGTACTGCCAATGAGATTAAGTATCGGAATGTTATTCCACTCATTACTGGAGAATAAGTTTCATTGAAGTCAATGCCGGGTCTCTGCGTGAACCCTTGTGCTACAAGCCTTACTTTGTATCTCACCACTTCATTGTTTTCATTCCGTTTGCGGACAAAAACCCATTTGAAACCGATAGGGAATACTTGGGGAGGTGTATGTATCACATTGGTGAATACATTTCTTTTCTTGAGCGAGGCTAACTCCACTTGAATTGCATCCTTCCATTTATTCCAGTCCGAGCGCTGTTTGCACTCTGCCATGGTATTAGGATCTGGATCATTTTGAAGGTTATTTGCAATTGTTGTGGAGAAATAAATGTCAACAAGTGTAGTCTTACGATCATATGATTCTCCAGAATCAGTATAGTTAGTGGAAATTTCTTAGACCCCTGGTGACTCAATGTTATTTCCCAAAATATTTGAGTCGGGGTATTCCGATGTCCCAGGATCAGAATTTGAGTGCATTGTTGATCTGGGTTCAAGGATCCCTTGGTGTCTATCAACTTGAGGTTGATCTGCATTTACATTATTTTGTTTCCTTTGTCGCTTGTTAGAAGCTGTATCCGCCATTTGTACCGTACTTCTCCCCCTCTTATTTTGAACTGGTAGTTGAGTAGTATTTTGTGGTATCTCCACTTTTTCAGGCACATTTTGGCATGATTATAGGATTTTGTGACACCCTTATAATCAGTAAATGCATCTAGCAGATTATTTGCAATGTTTTGCAAATGAATGATTTTCTGAACTTGAAGTTCAGTCTCTCTGGTACGTGGGTCTGAGGCAGGAATGCCTTGTACATTCCAATCAATTTCTTGGTATTTAGTTTGGTACTTATTTTATTCCCATAATGCCGGGAAATGTTCCTCATTGAATATGCAATCAGCGTACCGGGCCGTAAACAGGTCCCCTGTTAAGGGCTCGAGGTATTTTATAATTGACGGATATTTATACCCAACATAGATCCCAAGTTTCCTATGCGGTCCCATTGAGGTACGCTGCGGTGGTGAGATCGGTACGTATGTAGCGCAACCGAACTTTCACAGATGGGAAATATCTGATGGATTTCCACGTACTCATTGTAGCGGGGAAGTGCTATGATATGCAGTTGGACGCAGTTGGATTAAGTCAGCAGCGTGTAAAACTGCATGACCCCAACATGATGTTGGTAAGTTGCAATTCTGTAGTAATGGTCTTGCAATGAGCTTGATTTTCTTGATAAGGGATTCTGCTAAACCATTTTGTGTATGGACATATGGAACAGAGTGTTGAACTTGTATCCCAAGAGCCATACAATAGTCATTGAAGGTATGGGATGAAAATTCAGCAGCATTGTCCATTCGAATTGATTGAATTCGATATTCTGGATAATTTGCTCGTAATTGGATAATTTGACCGATTAACTTAGCAAATGCATGGTTTCGTGTGGATAAAAGACACATGTGACCATCTAGTAGATGCGTCAATGAGAACCATGAAGTATCTGAACGTTCCACACAATGGTTGTATAGGACCACATATATCTCCTTGAATGCGTTCAAGGAATTTAAGTGGTTCAGCTCTTATTTTAAGATAAGTGGGTCTTAAAATCAATTTTTCGGTGGCATAGGAAGTGCACACAAAATCTGAGGATTCCGGAAATTTTGTTTTGAGGTATGTATGACCAATTGAATTGCTAATAATTTTCCTCATCATTCCAATGTCTGGGTGGCCAAGGCAATCATGCCATATTTGGAATGTGTTAGTGTTTTGAAAAATTACTTTGTACGCAATATGTTGAACGAGTTTGATGTATGTATAGTACAATCCGAAGTTTAAAGATGGAATTTTTTCTAGTACTTGTTTGCCATATCCGTTGTTTTTAGTTAAGAGGAGATATTCCTCTTTGTTGTCATTTTGGATTTCAACATGGAAACCATTCTGACGGATATTTCTATAACTAAGTAGGGTACGTGTTGAATCGGGATACAAGAGTGCATCCTCATTTTTCAATTGTGTACCCATAGGGAGAGTGATAGAGGCACGACCAGAGCCTACTATCGTTGCATCGCGTCCAGCGATGGTTAAAATATTTTTTTTCCTCCTAGTAAGAGTTAGGAAATATTTTGTGTCCCTAAATATTGAGTCTGTGGTACCACTATCCACAAGGCATAATTGCTCCTTCATTGGATCGACTCCAAAAATCTATATACACAAAAGAAGAATTTAATGAAATTCTTATAATACTATATATAGAATACATACAAACTTTATTTTACAATACCGAATATGTTCGATATATGATTGCAGCATACAAGCTTACAATATAGATGACAACATTGTTTATATTACAACACTATAGTACTTAGTAGCCATGGGAGCATAGTCGAGAGAGTCTTCTCTATTTTGTCCGCATCCGTTGGTTCCTTTTCACAAAACCGCAATTTGGAGCAAATAGTATGAAGGGCATGGTTATAGTCTCCAACAGATTTAAAGTCTTGGAGTCTAAGGTGTGCCCATTCATGATTAGCCTCAGGTAAGATAACAGCTTTCTACTGTTCATATCTATTTTTGAGGGCTAACCATAATGTGAGTGGATTCTCCCCATACAGATATTCAGCCTTCAAATCTGGATGTATGTGATTCCGTATTATGCTCAAAACGGAATATTTCACAATATCCGGAGGAATTTGATCATCTAGAGGATCGAATATCACCCTTTGCAACCCACGTGTGGTTAGGTTGATCTTTAGGTCCATAGTCCATGTAGGGTAGTTGGTACCATCGAGAGCGAGGGGCTCAAAATCTTTGGTAGCCATTTAAAACCTACATGAAAAGTACACCATAAATGATTAATTTACATGAGGTAAATTAATGTGTATGGTAATGTTGTAATAAAATGCAAAATATGTGGAAAAAACAATATGAGTATTGTAATCCGAATGAATATATATATACCCAAATTAAATATAACATGTGGTTATATTTATAATACCGTGTAATCACAATATTGGTGGTGAACACCAATTTACTGTATGGCATAGCGTACAAATAAATGTAGCAAAGTGCCATAAATTGTAATTATGGTATTTATTGTAGGTATAATATTTTGCAAAAATTCCAATTTATTAAGTACAATGGTACTCACTAAACGGGAATTTTAAGTTTAAATTTGCTAAAGATAGCAAAATTTAAATATGGTCGCAATTCATATTGTAAGTAAATTGCAATAAAGTAGTAATCCTACATATGTAAAAAATATAGAAATGTGCTTGCGCATTTATTTAAACAATTACAAAATTTTCAGGTCCTGTAGGGACTGAAATGATAATTTATAACAGTACAAACTGACAGGTACAATTATAAATAAGCACAAGAACTACACTACAAATACTACAATAGAAATTTACTTTAAAAAATTCTGCATTTTCCACGAAATAGAGGGGGAAAACTGTAAAATTTTGAAAACCTGGGCTAAAGCCCGTTCGGCCTTTAGGCCCAAGTGGGGAGGTGGGAAATTTTGGGCCAAAAGCCCTTTTTTGTGCAGTCATATATAAAGGAAGGGGAGGGTTAGGGTTTCCCTAACCCCCAAACCCTAGCCGCCGCCAGCCCTTTGGGCGCCACCGCTGCCGCCGGCCGTCGGGGGACGCCGCTGCCTCCGGCCTTCGAGCGCCGTCGCTGCCGGCCTGGTTGGGCCGCGCCACCGCCGATGCCTCTTCGGGCGCCGCGCCCTCGCCTCGGGCGCCGCCGCCGCGCCGTCGTCTCGGGCGCTGCGGCCTCGGGCACCGTCGCCGCGCCGCACTGCCAAGCCGGCCGCGCGCCACGCTTCCTCCCCCTCCCCTCTTCTTTTCGATTTATGTAGAGGAGAATGCCTCCTCTGCGGAGGAAGCCGGTGGAGGAGTTTGGGCCCGGATCCGGAGGCCAGGACGGCGGTTAGCCGCCGCGGAGGAGTGCGACGGTCGCCGGTAAGGGCCATAACGCGGAGCCTGCGCTGGTGGGAAGGTGTCGTGCGCCTCCCATGGACGACGACGAACCGGCCTAGAGCTATGGCCGGTGGCGATGAAAGTGGTGGCCGTCGGACGTGGTGGTGGAGGCTTCTCATGGAGAGAAGCAAGAAGAACGTGCAGCGATTCACGCAAAGAATCGACCAAAGTAAGAACATCCAGAAATGCTTTTTGGTGTTTCTCACATAGTGTCATACCTTGTAGTATTTGTCTGTTTCACTTGTGTGTATGTATGTGCTGATAACGTATTTCAAGAGATTGTAACAAGTGTTTGAGAATGAAATGTTGTTTCTATATTAATTCTGAATCTGTACATGATGATTTATAGATGATGAGAGAGTGGTATGAAAATGTGTCTGTTTGGAAAAGACATCTATATATTGGGCACTTTTTGGTTTGTAACACAAAACATGCAGTACGTTATACTGCCAGCTTGGACTTACCCCGTACGATCCATGTCTGTAACCGTTGCACAAGCTGATGGTGAAAATGCAGGACTAGGAGGTACACATAAAGGTGTGTTGCTTTAGCGGCTCAACGTTTTGCACGCGCGGGAAGAGCTCGCGCCGCACGATCCGCAGCACAGCCAACGCACGTACACACGCATGACGTCGACGCAGCGGCGCGGCGTGACGTGCGCGGCAGCTAGCTAGCGCGGCGGATGGACGGAACCACCCAATGGCCAACGACAGATGCGGCTCATTATTGCAGTATGTACGACTTTTCACTAACTTGGCCAGTCGCCAAGTAGAAAAGCAGGGAAAGCTAGAAAGCTAGTACATGCGCGCGTGATCGAGAATTCCAGATAATTAACCCAAGCAAGCACGGCCCCAGTGCTCGATCGAGCGTGGGTACACACACTCCTCACATCTGTCCATGCGCTATTCATGTCAGACTTTCTTCTTTTCCACTTATAACTTATATCTTATAACTTTTAGTATAAAATTAGCATTTAAATGATGTATTTTTCAAGATAGAATTAACAAGAAGATTATAATAAAAAATGTATTGAATTCTGTTGTATCGGTTAAAATCATATGCGACTATTTTCCTTTGTTTACTGCTTCACACGAATAGTTAGAATTCAAAATTTTAAACTATAAATCACAATCCAAAAGAACTCACCTATTTCGGTTTTCGACTACTATTTGAAGAAGTAGAAAGTCAATTTAAACATCTTGGTTTTCAAAACCAGTTTTTCCAAGCCGTTCTTAAAAGCCACCGACCAGCCTCCATCGTCTTCTCCACATCTGCATATTTCAAAAACTGTTTCCAAAATTTATTCCAAAAGCTACTTCTTCTAATATTACTATTCTATTTTATCCAAAAACCATCATCTTTAGCCTATTAAAACACCCACGTGTTATATCTTCTTTTTTTGTCTTTGTTTTGGTCTGTGCAGAGCACTACTGCTGGTAGCAAAGCAAACCCTTCGGTCAAACCATAAGGTCACTATAGATGGTCGCAATCATCGGAGAGTGCAAATTTTGTCACCTTGCTATGTACATATATATCTGGTTTAAATGCAACACTATAGGACTTTATATGGTCTATTTGGCAATGCTTTGATTTGATATACTACAACTCTTGATGAAGCAGCTGTTTACGAGAACATAACAAAATTCACACGGCCGGTCTTTGGAGGCTGCCTATTTATGGTCTGTTTATTTTTATTTTTCAGTGACCTTTTGACTTCTTTCAATAATTATTATCTATTAAACTAATAAATTATAATTAAAAGCCATAAGCTATAGTCAAAAATGTTATTGGTAACCACTGAATTGATATAAGAATTGTTAAAACTTTAATCCAAGAGAAAACACACATATCGCAAATAAATGGAGAGAATACATGAGAATTTTTGAATTTCTTTATTCTCTTACTTGCTCCCCTTTTCCTTTGCTTTTTCTTACAAAATTGGATACAAGCCTCCTTAATATATAGGCTAATAATTTCTTACTAACATACGTATTCAGATTTCAAGTTTGACACAACTTCAACTTGAGTTACACACGGAGACGGACTCTACTACGTCTTGAACTTTAAGTCAAGATTATTTCTAACAATCTCCCTCTTAATCTTGACTTGACATATTATAGTTTTAGTCTCAATGCATTATGAACTACCAGCCACACCTCCACATGAAGTGTTCTACATGAAAGTTACATATAGGAACTCAACTCAATTGGCACAGATTCATCTGGATACAAAGATTCGAAAACATTGAGGCAGTCGATCTCAACTATGACTTACTAAACTCATACTTGATACAGAACGGTGACATATCTCCTCAACATTCCGATTTTTCCACCTTACTTGAGTTTGTTGTTGGACGATGGTCTCGGACGAAGCCGTGCAACGGGTGCTCTGCTGCCTGTCTTTGACTTTCTTGATGAACCAAGCGCCTTGAGTCGGGAGTGTCGCGCGAGACGAGCGCAAAACAGAATCGCCGAGACGATTTTTTCAACGACTCGATTCTCGCCTAGGTTCTGATACCACTTGTTAACTTTATTCAGGAGAAAACGCACACATCGCAAATAAACGGAGAGAACACAGGGGAATTTTTGAATTTCTTTATTCTCTTACTTGCTCCTCATTTTCCTTTGCTTTTTCTTACAAAATTGGCTACAAGCATCCTCAATATATAGGCCAAC
This sequence comes from Dendrocalamus latiflorus, assembly GCA_017311315.1. Taxonomy (NCBI): domain Eukaryota; kingdom Viridiplantae; phylum Streptophyta; class Magnoliopsida; order Poales; family Poaceae; genus Dendrocalamus; species Dendrocalamus latiflorus. Next base: position 28,403,777 of record CM029648.1, read on the forward strand.
AATTTTCTACTAGCATACGTATTCGGACTTTAAGTTGGATATAACTTCAACTTGAGTTACACATGGAGACAGACTCTACTACGTCTTGAACTCTATATCAAGATTATTTCTAACAAGAATCATCTCAAAGCTAACGGCTAGAAAAATCGACTTGGACTTGACATAAAATCAGGTAATTACTTACCAATTGCAAAACTGTCCCTCTTTTTATATTGGTACATGTAACTTGATTTGCATACATCTAATAGGCTAATAGCAAAACAAGTGTTACAAGTCCACATGGCATCACGCCAACAACTTTTTTGAAAAAGAAAATCTGTAGGTATAGTTAACACAGACGTACATACGTGATTTTTTTTGCGAGAAGTACAGACGTGATAAATTACGCCAGCCTGATCACAATAAACTGCTAAAACGCACACAGTAAGCTAGTGCGAGTAATTAGTTGCACAAATAGGAACGGTTTTACAACAGGGTATATATGGATTATGGAGTACTTATGTAGTTGTATATCCAACCTAGCTGGCAGTGTAGTCGTCGTCGTCGTAGACACACCGCACAATGACCGCCGCACGCGCCTGATTTGAACTCTCGAATGTGGCAACTCGGTCTATGTATAGCATGGACGACGCCACACCCTCAAAACAGCATGCCATCATCGTCACGAAGCCCATACGAAGTACCGAAAAACATCGCGTCCGTCACGCCGTAGTCCATGACATCCAACCCCTCGTCAACGTCGAGCCTCGGCAGCTCAGACGCATCAGCCGAAGTGGCAGACGCGCCGCCTGTGCGGCCCTGCGATGATTCCGGCGCGCCGCCGCAAGACAGCACGCGGGCGAGGCACGAGACGAGCGCGCGCTCGTGCTCCTCCTGGTCCAGGACGCCCTGCCGCGATAGCCCGGAAAAGTCGAGCGGATTCGTCGCGCTATCTGCCGCCTCGGGCTCGGACGCCGACGTGTGGCACGTGTGCTCGTGCACGTAGATGACGACGTACAGCGGCGGTTCGCCGGTGCTGCGCTGCTGCACCTGCTTCGTGGCCGGGCAGTTGCGCTCCCGGTGGTAACTGCATCTGTAATAGCACCTGCGTATATACAGAACACGAGCAGGTAAGAATTGAGATTATTAATTCGGTTAGTATACACAAGTAGGTGGTAATCTAATCTTAGCACATGGCGGCTAAGCTAGGAAGGAAGTACTACTGCGCCGTCTAAAGAAATGCAACTAGCTGGTGACGTCGCTTCAAACGAATTGATTTAGAGGCTAGTGATATACTAAGAAGATGCCTATAATAAAGTACCGTTGCTACAAGTCAGCAACCCGACCCTACCCAGGGCGCAGAGTTCACAGTGATACACAAGCAAACGAGGATTCCGCGCGCCACAAAACGTTACTTTCGGGGACAAAAAGCTGGTCAAGAAAAAAAAACGTACAAAAACAATTAGTTTTTACTTGAAAGAAGAAGAAAAAAACACAGGCGTCAGCATCAAAACTGGCTTTAGCTTTGTTTTCCCCTACTGATAAAGGATTTTACTTTGCCGATGATTTCAACCGTGTGGGATTTAGCGGCTGTTCAAGAATCTGTAAAGGTGTACGCGGTCGTGCGTGTCAAGCAACATTTATTGTGTTTGTCCCTTTGCGTTCCCGGTGCCACGCATTCGCTATCCAAATCCTACATCTGGGAGGAGCATCTCTCTCTGTACGCTGTCCCTAGAAGCGTCACGGTCCCTAGAAACTTACCATCAGTTTTTTCTCTTACAGCGACATGGTACCTTACTGGTTTTGCTATAGCCGCTGTGCATAGTTATTGGATCGAGTAGCGGGTTAATTTGGTATGAGCTGTGTGGTTAAAGATAAACTAAGAACCGATCGAGAGAGAAATTAATTAACCTGGGGAAGTTGGTCTTCATTATCCTCTTCTGCCCGTACTTCCTCCACTGGTACCCGTCGAAGTGCGGCGTGGATGTCACTGTTTCCCTGATAATAACAGACAATGCGCTCGACGAATCAGATCTACACGTACCTACTTACTGGCTAATTTTAATTGTTTGAAGAGTTGTTTCTTTTACTAGTTATGCAGGCATATTAATATATCGAGTACTACCAGTAGACAACTCACTTTCTTGGGACGCTGTCATCCCTAGCACGGCGCGCCCCCATGGAGACGCTCGATTCGGGCGTTTCCGGGCGTGGCGTGCCAGCCGGGGCGGAGCCGGCCAAGATGGAGAGGCAGACGGTGAAGGCGCGGGACACCTCCTGCAGGATGAATGCGGCGGTGGCCTCGGCCTGGCCCTGCCCCCGCAGCGCGCGCAGCGCCTCCTCCTGCAGCCGCGTCGTCAGCTCGTGCCCGCGCGTCAGCTCCCTCACCACCGCCTCGTGCTCGTCCGCGGAGTCGAAGCTACCAGTGCTACCGCCGCTCACGCTGAGACGGGACTGCGCCTGCATGGTGGCTCTGCCTCTTTGCCCCTGTGCCGCTGTTACTTAGAGCTCGTGCGCGCGCGGAGGCGGCGGAGGTGTTGAGCTAGCTGGTGGTAGCACGGACGAATTGAAGTCCTGACTAGGTGGCCAGGCAGTTCCGGTGGCGGGCATGGGCAGAAGACCAGAAGTAGGGGAAGAGGTGCGGTGGCGCCCTTATATAGCGCAGCGGCGGGCATGGGTGGGACGGGAGAAACGTCGTGGCAGCTGCACAGCTCAGCTCGTGCCCAAGTTGGAAGCGCCTTGGCAGGCGACACTTCACGCGGAGTTGCGGACTTGGCGAGCGCCGTACAGGAAGTCGTTTCTTAATACAACTGTGGACCCCGCAATTTGCAAATAGGTTCCGAACGCTCAAACAGTGGTGGCTTCTGTACCAGCGTGCGTCTCTTTCGAACTTGGAAGCAGACTGAACTTTCATCCTCCTCATTCCGTTGAGAGCGGCATGTAACAGGGTTGGGGTTATCTGCGATATTTTTTCTAAACTTAAGACCTACTGCCTCTTAAGCACGGATAAAAACAACTCGGGTAAAGTGATTCTTCTCCGTTTTAATATCAAATCGATTGCAAAATATAACTCTATGCGGTCGTGCTTAGCTTTGTATTTACTGCAATTCCTGTATCCCAAGCTAACCGGTCCTGTTCTTTTTGGCTGCGGCTTGTGGCTTTCGGCCGCGGTTTGTGACGTTTGAGTTATTTGTGCAAGAGATTATAGAGTAACAGAAACTCACGTGTGGTTTTTGACGATATAAATGAAGTCAGTAAAGTATGTACTACAATTAACTAGTAGACTCTATCTTAAAAAGATACTTTATTTAAAAACTAATTACTATAGAAAAATCAAAAAGTAATTTTTAGAAGCTGAGAAGAAAACAGCAGTACCTCCCCTAACAGTGGCTAATTACTACACAACATGTGTGACGTATTGATAGGACTAGCCACAGTAGGGCGAGCCTATTGCAGTTAGTTACAAATAACTCTTAATCATTACTTTATTCCTTCGTGCAGGTATAGTATTTCTCGTGAATATATAGTAAAGTCCTCGATGATCATCCTAGAAACAGTTCGAATTTGGAGTCAGTGTCGTACTCCTACGTCCGGTTTTTTCTAGTAATTTATAGTTTATGGTCTGATAAAAAATAAATAAATAGAACAATTTCTTTATCACTATTTTAAAACGACTTATCAGACAAAACCTATTTAAAGCGTTTTATCGATATTCGATTTATTCGCATAAAGGATTCATGTTAAGATCAAAAGTCATAAGTCACAGTCATAAATCATAAAGCACAATTTCTGTTGTCATTTGATAATAGACTATTTTTTTCTTTATGCGACGTTCACATATTCAATGTAGTAACAATATGTTACGCAGCTCCAAGCTAGTTGTCCTGTTGTATAATTTGTTAGTCATCGTCGTTCTCTTCCAGCATTTTAAACCTGATCAATGCTTCTGGCTGATCCCTTGTTACACTTGTTTTTTTTTTGGCGATATGACTTTTTTTAGACTTTTTTTGTTTTTTCTTTTATTCTTTTTCATTATTCGTGATGATATAACCTTTTTTATTTTTTATTTTTTTAATTTTAATTATGTTTAAAAATCTACCAACAATTACAGTATATTTCCAGTTGCTATAATACAAAATAAATCATGAGCTAAAGATTTTTAAACCTAAATGAGCAACATCAAGTACGGAGTTCCATTAGCCAGAAGAGCAACTATATGCATCCCTCGGCCGATCGTGCTACACGTGCGGTATATAGTCATAAATGCACCATCTCACGATCTACAGGGCGGCAGAGTTGATGTAGTTCATGCAACACGCTTTCGTGCAACATATATTACTACCACATAATTTGACCATCAATTACTGCGGACCACCGGCCAGCCAGTCACGCAAGAGAAGTCTATGGATGAAATTCAAAGTTTTCCAAGTCTCTGATGGAGATATCTGGCGACTGTAGATGGCAACATGCACCCGACGCAATCATTCACAAATTGGGGATTGGTCCCCAATTTTGTAACGCCCCCGTTTCCAGGGGCGCGTACGGACACGGCACTCCGCAACTATTCACGCATGAACAGTTATGAAGTGTCGCGCAAGAGTATACCATTGCATGCTTACAACAAAAGACCATCATATATTTCACATACGGATTAACATCCATTTTCGACAGCGGGGCGTGCAAGCCCAAAGTATACTTACATCACAGAAACTCCAAGATCCGCTTGAGCGCGGCCAAGACCTAAAGCCACGAGTCCTCGATGACGAAGCAATCTTCAGGGGCGACCTTGACGGAGAAACCTTCACCTTTGTCTTGATCCTCTAAAGAGTGGATTAAGCAAGCCATGAGCCAAACAACCGGCTCAGCAAGCCCCAAAGGGACTCTAACTTACTACATGCATGGAACAACAAAGGAGGGGCATATATTTGGTTTATTAACTTTGAGTGGATGCAGTTTTATTTGCAAGCATTTTTATAAAATGGTCCCAAAACTACTTCTCAAGAACTCAGGGGTTTTCACGAAGAGTTCATTAACCAACTAATCAAGTTAAAGTATGTACAAAACTACTTAAGCTTCGCGGCTGGAATCACCCAAGTGACACAGCTCCAGTAACCGGGAGCACGGCGTATCCGAATACCATTTATTTGACTCTGCAGAGTTTGCTCAGTTTTACCCACACGATCCCTTAACTCCCGCGACAGAGTTAAGAAAGCCAGGTCGTTTCACTGCTCAACTCTTTATATAGGCTCTACCCGGTAGAATTCACTCGGGTCTGGCTCGCTCACACACACACACACAAGAAAAAGAAAACGGTGCCGCTTCGAGTGAACTCTACCGTTGTTAGGCACCCAATCACGGTCTGCCTAACCTTTGTTACCCAAACACCTTCTCCACAACACCTGTAGAGTTTCAATCGAGTTGAGCAACTACTAAACCAGTGTTGACAAGTCAACTCCTGTGGTTGAGCGGTCACCATGTCAATTGCTCAGCGTAAGGGTCTAGTCCTTATATTCTTTTCCCCCGGAGTCCGCAACCCCGGCCAGGTCCGCAACCTGCAACCCAGGGTAAGAGGCGGGCGAAAACCGTCTCGCGGCGCACCACAGCCCCCCTTACCCTATCTTACATGTCGACATACTCCGCCCTAGGGCACGGCATCCCATACTACCCTGCCCTAGAGTCGGGTTTTCCAAATTCTATTGGCCCGCAGCCACAACCTTAACAGTGTAACACTTTGCATGATAATAATATCCTACAATTATCTAGATTAACAGATAAATATTTCTAGGGTTTCAATGGCATGGCTACAAATTAAACATGGCATTTGTCGGTGGTAGGATTAACTACATCACATGTCATTCTAAACATTTTATTTTATTTTCGAACTAACATTTCGCAACTAGCTCAATGCAAATAACATACTAACATATTTAAACATTATGGGATACAACATGATCAAAGGATTTGGGACTTGCCGGCAATTTGGACGAACTCGGCTAGCTTGAACGCAGAAGCACCGGGGTCCTGAGTCTGCTCCTGGGCTTCCGGGATCTCCGATACTAGCGCAAACAATTTAAATAAGTAAATCCGGCTTGCAACTAAACAAGCGAGGAAAAACAATCTAATCAAAAAGAAATAAAATGCATAAACACTCCAAATGGATTTTTAGGAATTTTTCTAGGATGAATCTGTGGAAATGGAGTTCACCAGAGGGTCTAGAATAATATTTGGAGCAAAGTGGTGAAATTTGGGAATTTTTGGGATTTTCTGTGATTTTCTGGGATTTATTTGGAATTTCTGGAATATTGGAAATTGGAAAATCACTGAAAATTGGTATGAACAGTACCAGGCCGGCCCAAGCCAACAGTGCGGCCTGGCACTGTGCGGCCCGCGCGGCCGAAGGCCAGCGCGGCCCACGGCGGCGACGCGTGGCGGCCCGCAGGCGCGCGCGCGCTCGGGCGACGAAGCAGGCCGTTCGGCCCATTCCCGCGCGCGCTCTCGGGGCTGGGATGCGCGACGCGTGGCCCGGGTGAACGTCCCGGATCGGCCGGGGCGGACGGACGAGATGGGGGAAAGCGGGGAGATCAGACGGTGGGGATAAGAGGAGGGCGGTGAACCGGTACGGGAAGGTGGATGGCGGGGATTAGAGGGTTTTAAGGGGATCCGACGACGGGGAGGCGGCCACGACGTCATCGTCTTCCTCCGGCCGGGCGCGAGATGCAGCGGGACGGAGGCGGCGGGGCCGCGGTGCTCCGGCGACGTCGACGGCTCCCAAGGGCAGCGGAGTGTACCGCCGGGTAGGGCTTGACTTGGGGAGCCCACTTCGGGGTTTGGGAGGAGAAGGGAGTCAGAGGAGAGGGAGGGAGGCTGAAGGGGAGTGTTCGGGGATTTGGCGGCGAGGAAGACCACCGGCGGCGAGAGAGCTAAATCGGGGGCGGTTACACCATCTGGGGAGGGTGAGGCTCACATTGGCGGCGGCAGCGGGAGCTGGGGAGCTTCGAGGAGGGCTGGCCACGGGAGCACGGCTGAGGCGGCGGTGAGCTTTGGCGGCGGCGCTCCACAGGGCTCCACCTGGCCAAACAAGGGTACCAACACGATTAGGGGATAGCAAAGGTGCTTCCAGCGAATGCAATCGAAGAATGGTTGAGCGGGGGAGGAAATCCGCTTTGCGGGGTCACCGGCGCAGGGGGAGGTGGCGGCGGAGCTACGGGCGGCGGGAGCTCAATCGGGTGCTCGAGGAGGTGGCTGGGAGTGACAGGAGGGGTATGGGAGTGTTTGGGGAGCTCGGGGAGCAAAGGAAAGAGGGGAGACCGAGGGGGGGGGGGTTTTATACCCGAAATGGAGGGGAGCGAGGCTTCGGGGAGAAGGCAGCGGCGGGGCTCCGGCCGGCAGGGAAATGACGGGGCCGTCAAGGGCGTTTAATCCCGCACAGTGGAGGGGACGGGGGGTGACGCGAGGTGCTGTGCGGGGAGTGGCGACGCGACGGGAGCAGGTGTGTCGCGGCCGGGGCGAGAGCGCATCCGCGCGCGAGGGGGAGGGAAGACGGCGGCTGCCAGGTGGGGTCGGCGCTGCGGCGGGGTGACGTGGAGCGAGGCTGGCCGCTCCTTCGGATCCGGAGGGTTGTCGGGACGGCGGGGCGTCCGAGACCGGGGCGGCGCGGCGACGAGCGCGGGCGCATGCGCGGCCACGGGCGCAGCGCGCAGCGCACGCGCGTGCGCGGGGAGAAGGCGGGGCGCTGGGGCGAGGGGAGAAGCGGGAGGGGAGGCGGGGAGGGACGAAGGCGCCAGCGGCAGAGGGGGAAGCGCCAGCGGGAGAAGGAGTTAGGCAACGGGGAAAACGGGAAGAGGCGGGGCGCCAGCTAAGGGAAGAGATGCCCGGCCAGAAAGAGAAAGCGGATTCCGGGAGAACTTTCCCGAAAAGGAAAGTTTTCAGAATTCACTCAAAAATGCACCAAAAATTGAGAAATTTTGTTTTGAATTTTTCCAGGGCTTTTCAAATTTCATTTCTTCAGGAAATCTCGCGTTGCCAAAATCAGTTACTCCACAGCACTATTGTCCGCACTACTTACGCATGCATGTGATCTGCCAGCTGCCTGTGCCTCCATGAGAACGTACTACTTCATTTATTTACAGCAATTTACCAAATCAGTTAGAAGTGATACAGAAACTACACATAGCAATTTCTTGCATAATTAGCTTTGACATCCATTCGGACCATTTCAAACGGTAGAGTCCAGCTTGCAAACGACATACAACTGGTTCGTTTCCCTTGAGTAGTGTCATTTTCTTGGCCGGTAATTACCCGTTGGAAGCATTAGCCGGTTTGAAGCGTGTGTGCATGGACCATTAACCTTACCTTGCTAAGGCCAATCAATCGGAAGTCGCTTTAGGCCAGCTCAAAATAGATTTTACTGATAGCTTTTGGTTACGGCTGTTAACTTTCAAAGAAAGTAAAGCTTTGTTAGCACTTTATTAGAGAATCAGTGGAAGCTGTAAATAAATATTTGAAATATAGGACCGGTTCACTTCTAACTAATAAAAAGTAATAAGATAAAATAAATAGTGGCAAGTCATGGTGCTGAAAACTCGAGTGCTCCCACCCATACATATTGTAATCACTCTACTGCCCTTTTACCTAAGAATGAAAAGAGCAGCATGAGATTTGAGAATTTCAACAAGTACCCAACAACGGTCGCAAGTAAAGTGAGTAAAAGGCAAGTAATTCTATCAAGTAATTGACACAGATTAAGTGCATATAACTAGGTTACCAGAAACACTAATAACGGTTAGAGATAGAGGTAACAGGAACAATGAAATAAAAGATAATTCTTGTTTAGCAAATTATGGTAACGACACTGGCGATTGTTTTCCCACATACCCGATTATACGAGAATAGACAGGCACGCCCTTGTCTTCAACTGTATAACCGCAGACGGGTTGTAATATCCTTCATAACGAAAGTGTACGGCCCTCCATATGTTACCAGGTGGGTAAAAATCTCGGCTCGAAAACTACTATGTTGTCAACAAGTTATAGATATGAAGTAAGGAAACTACGGAAAAGGCTAAGATTAGGAAGGATTCGCCAAAGGGTTGGAATGGAGAAGCACTAGATCCCAATAAGAGGTGATGTGAAATGATAACATCACGATAGTGATCTAGGAATTATTCTACAAGAGGTATTATAACATATCTTACACAAAGGTTGACAACCAACTAAGTTTTATTACGTGATAAGTGATTATTAGTCAAATTAACAATTATTAGTATATATCGGTCATGACTCATATAAGAAATCATACAAGCAATACATCATAATATCAGGAAGATAAAACATAGAAGCTTTGATATTAAAGGTTGCTAGCGGTTTAAACCTACGTCACAACATGATCATCCGCTACCCTAAGCATGAATTCTAAACACTAATAACTAAGTATACTAATAAACATACAAGCATGCAAGCCCAAGTAACCCAGAAATATCATGGCATGGTAACAAGATTAGAAGTCTTTATCTAGGCAATCATTAGTAATATGGTAGATGTACTCAATGGCAATAGTGATAATTAATCATGGAAGATGAAATATGCGAAAGGGACAGACTAACGACTGCGAGGTACTTGCCTTGAGTGCATTCGGCAGACTCGCTGTATGAAGGATCTGGAATGCGCAACTACCCGAACGTTCCTTCAAAAGCTACATGCGAATCTACACGATGGAATGGAAGTGAATCAGATACGGTCCAGTTAGAATTGATGAGAGACGACAAGAGATTCGCTTGCTCAAAAAGAAATAGGTTCGCTAGCCACTTTGTCGTGGTAATTGTTGCTCAGCTGAGCGAACCATTCAATCGTCCAAGCAAACTATGTTTCGCAGCACACATTAACAGAGCTGTGTGCGAAACGTGATTCGGCTATGCCCCTGGACAGCCGAACCATGATAGCATGTGTGACGGCTGTCGGACGCCACTGGCCACCGTCGCCGGCACTGGCCTCTACCGTCACCGCCGTGCCGCCACCCAGCTACACTGTGCCTAGCCGTTGCTCGGCCATGGCCGTAGCCCGGTGCTCGGCCCACAACAACCGTCCTGGCCACACCGCCACCCGGCCGCACTATACTTGGCCTTGCTGCCGCCCGATGCTCGGCTCGCACCAGGCCATCCTGACCACGCCGCCATGCGCCGCCATCAGCCAGCCGTGCCTCTGGCCTGCGCTGCGTCGTGTGATGAATAAGAAAGAGAGAGAGACGGGAGAGAGAGAAGGGAATAGACCTCTGTTGATGGGGATGGTGGCATGCGCAAGAAGAAAAGGATACCCTCTTGTAAGATCAAGGAGGCCGACTAGAGGGAATGAATAGGTGGTCTAAAAAAATTTCTTCCTGTCTAGTAACTATTAAGAAGGGTCATGTCTAGCAACTTAAGTCTCATCATGTGTTGATAGCTTAACCTCACTTATTCAAGCTCTCCGTAGCATGATGCCTATATTTACGAATGTGTTTTGCAAATAGTTGTGGCTCATGTGATAAATCCTTGTAGTGTGGGACTATACAATGCAAATATATTTTACAAGTGTTTGAAATCCATATTTCCTATTCTTTGTAGTATGAGGCTTATATTTACAAATGTGTTTTGCAAATAGTTGAAGTTCATATTTAATCCTTGTGTCATAATTTCAAAAGTATGCAAATGAGTTTTGCAACTTGTTAGGAATCATGTTTGATCTATGTGTGCATGATACTATAGTTTGCAAATGTATTTTGCAAAATCTTTTAAAGTATCTGCAATTCATAGAAAAAAAATCGAAACTATCACAATGTATTTTGTAGTACTACCTCTGAATGAAATTACCGGCATTGAGATCACGGTACTACCGTGTTCACCAATGGTCGAAGACCTGTGTGGTTAAGAGCTGACATGGTCAAACCAAAAGGATGAAAATCAATGTGGTCGATGACCTATGTTATCGAAGATCGACGAGGTCAAACTAGTGTGGTCAGAACTGACGTGATCGAGATTTGTGTGATCAAAATCAGCATGGTCAAACCGATGTGATTGACATCTATGTCATCGAAACCAACGTGGTCGAATCAGTGTGGTCCAAATCGACATGGTCGAGATCTGTGTGATTAAAATCAGCGTGGTCGAACCAGCGTGGTCAGAACCGACGTGGTCAAGATCTATGTGATTAAAATTAGTGTGGTCAAATTGATGTGGTCAAGATCTGTGTGGTCGAAGCCGACGTGGTCGAGACTTGTGCAGTCAAAACTGACGTGGTCGAGACCTGTGTAGTCGAAACCTATGTAGTCAAACTAACATGATTGAAACAACATGGTCGAAGATTGACGTGGTGGTTAGAGATCTATGTGATCAAAGATTGATGTGGTCAAAAATCGACATGGTTGACGTGGTTAAGACCTGTTTGGTCGAAACAAACATGGTCGGAGACCTGTGTGGTCGAACCTGACAACGTGGTTGAACCGGACATCGTGGTCGGAGACCTGAGTGGTCAAACCGACCAACGTGGTCGGAGATCTGAGTGGTCGAACCATCCGATGTGGTCGAGGACTAGTGTAGTTGACGATTGGAGGTTTCAACTCTGTGTGAGTATCCGACCAGCGAGCAATACTACCGGCTTTGCATGAGTGGTACTTCTGAGTTGTGAAATGATCAGCTTGTGTAGCGGTATGTTTTTCCAGAGAGACACCTTTTGAAATTCTTCTCGTCTCCAAGAAAATTGGTAGTTCCACTCATGTGACGCAGTACATCCGATTATTGGTAGTAGCGGACTTTAGCTAGCGGAACTACCGACAACCTTCTATAACGGCTAGTTTTCTGACCATTGTAAAGGGGAGCGAAACTACCGATCGTATAACGGTGGTACTTCCAAAAATCTTGTTTTCTCAGGGGTTTTGCTCTCAACAGCTAGTTTTTGTGGTGTGGGTATATATACTCCTTTGTGTCTGATTGGAGAAGAACCTTTGGCACTCTATTTCATTTCTTTGAGCTAGTGTGAGATTCTCCTCTCAATAGTATATGTGTTGCACCTTGTGATCGAGAAAGGCTCTAGATTGCATGTGTTGCATCTAGAGATGAATTGAGTATCCACTTAAGCTTGTGCATTTGTTGCATGTGGTAAGAGTCAAGCGAGGGGCTTGCCTTATTACTCTTGGAGATTGCCGACTCCTAGGCGGTGTTGGAGGCGTCGTGCGTGGTGATCTTCTCAAAGAAGGTTGTGAGAAGACCCGGCGAAGTGTGAAAGTTGGAGGTCATCTACTCGGAGCGGGAAAGAGCTACCACTAGTGGATTTGATGTAGAAGGCTTAATTCGTGAAGCCAGTGCAATTCGTTTGGCCTTACCTCAATGCGTACTAGGGGAGACTGGTAAGTCTCGAACACCACAGTAAAAAGGAACCATGTCAGTTGTGGTTTGTTTTCTTGTACTTAATTTATATTTAAGCAATTTACATTCATAGAATTAAATTGATCACTTATCATCTTAGATTTGCAAACCTTGATATAGCCTTAAGGTGTTGGCACACTTAGGTGAACATAATTGATTTAGGCTTTATTTGTGACTAAACCTATTTGAGTTAAGTTTCTGCATTATATACTTGGTTTAGACAAATATAAATTGATAACAATTGGAATAGAATTTTTTTAGACCACCTATTCACCCCTCTCTAGTCGGTCTCCTCGATCTTACAAAGGGGTAGCGGTTCTTGATAGCCACTGTATTGAGAGATTGATAATCGATGCACATGCCTAAAATCATACCTTTCGTCTCCACGAATGTGATTGAGGAAGCCCACTAAGAGGCACTGCATTGGGTGAAGCCTTTGCTCTAAAGGTCGTCCAATTTCCGCTTCAATTCTTCTAACTCAGTATGGGACATACGGTAAGAAGCCTTAGCGATAGGTGCGGTGCCAGGAATAACATCAATGGTACACTCAACCGCTCTAATTGGAGGCGGGCCTAGAAGCTTGGCCGGGAAGACATCGAGAAATTCTCGAACAATATGAAAATCTCCTAGTAAGGATACAGTGATAGGCTTCTCTAACATGGCGAGAAGACACACAGACTTGGCCATCCAACGATGACTGAAATAGGAGGCCAAAAATAGAAGAATGAGGCATCGCTCTTTGCCTTAATAGACGATATCCCCATCACCTTGAAGTAGAATAATGTTGCAGTCAAAGCAATGGATGATAACATGAAGAGACAACCAATCCATGCCCACAATCAAGTCAAAGAGTTGGATTGGTGCCACCACTACTTCAATACTGAATTTATAGCTTTCAATCTCCAAGGCAACATTAAAATAGGTAAGATTGCTAGCAAGAGGTCCATTGGCGGTGGTCACCATCATGGGGTATGCCAGGGTACTGACGGGTACAGAGTGCTGCTAAATGAATCGAGATGTCAAAATGGGGAAACTAGCTCCCGAGTCAAACAATGCAAGAGCAGGGCGTGAACTCAAGATAACTACACCTAAAAGGCCACGGAGTGAACAAAAGTAAATGGTGAGATGGGTAACAATAGGAAGGTAAAGCACCATAGGGAATTAGTATTACCATGCACCACAACAGAACGGTGGTGCGACTCCTGAGTCGGTAATGCATAGAGACACGCATCAGTACCCCTAGGTACAGTAGCAATTGGAGAAGGAACCGGGGCTAAGACAACTAGAATAATGAACTAATAACTGAGAACTATAGTGGCAAAAGAAATGAACTGGTTATAAATTGAAACCAATAAGGTTGACTTACCTGCGTTCTGATTGCCAGCGGGTGAAGGTGAAAAGGCAAGCTGATTTGCAGTGCTAGCTGAGGCCTTGTGCTCCTTGAGCAGCCCAAGTGGAAGAATGGAATCAGGGTTCTCGGAGCAAACAATGTTTTTGTGCCCCTAAATTCCACAGGTGTGGCACTTGCCAGAATAGCCACAGTCGCTGCCCTTGTGATCCTTACCACAGTGGTAACACACTAGCTTTTTCTAGGGAGTCCCCCGAGCTACGGAGCGGTTCCCGCCTTTGGAACGGTGAGAAGGAGAAGGAGACCGCTGATTATTCTCATAGTGGCGAGTCCTCTTAGAGCCCAAAGAGCTAGACTCACACCGATCCTCCGACAGGTAAGACCTAATAGAAGACATGGGAATTAAAAGACTTTATTATATGAGAAAATAGACATAACTGAAGATTGAATTAGAAAAAATAATTGAACCTCTTCTTGTCGGAACTGGCAGCATTTTGAGCCGCGGTTTGACAAAGTTGGACCTCCATCTACCAGGCACTGTCCACTGCATCCTGGTAGGTGTGAATGTCCACAACAGACAAGACATGGTGAATCTCCTCTCGAAGGCCACCAATGAAATGCCATGCCGTCTTGTGCTCATTCGAGTCACTGCTCTGCCACCCACGATCACTGTCGCCAACATTTCACAACCACTCCGGGCTAAGCTGTCACCATCATCGAGCTCCTCTTATCTCCAAGATAGTCGAACCATCCCTAATTAGGTCGAAGCCTCGTCGTAGCTCCGCCTGCCTTGCCCCTGTTTAGACCAGATTCTATCATTGCCAGCCATCTACATCCACCACTGCCCGTGCGTGTGCCCAAAATGGGATGCTCGTGTCTCATAGTTGCTCACCACACCACCGCTCGCCACCATCTGCTATCGCCATCGCCGAATTTCACGTCGCCGCCATTCCCCTGTCTCGATACCCATGTGAGTGAGTTGGGCTTCAATCTCTTTGGGCCGCCAAAGTAGGTTGGCAAAACCAGTCCAAGCTAGCTTTCAGCCCAATCGGCCAATTGGGCCAAGCTAGTACTATGCAGGCCAATGACACCAGCCTAGCCCAACACTTCATTCAACCGGATCCGCTACACAGTAAAAGGGTTTAACATTGTTCACCAAAACTCGACTCGCTAGGAATAGTATCAAACCGGGTACAGCTCACCTGATCCATCTACCCTGAAACCTGTTTAGCCTATTTACACTTATTTCGACCGTTTTAATCCTATCTAACCTATTTTCAACCCCGTTCATCCCAATCAAGTTTAGTTTAAACCCTATCTACCTAGACCCACATTCCTCTATATCTTTTTTTGAGACTTCTGATTTTATTTTGTTCCCAGCTTGCATTCTGCAAAGTAAAAACTCATTTATTTTTCTTTTGCGTGAGTATCCAAATTCGACTAGTTGATCAACGAAGAACTTATTGGAGCAACCAAAGTAGATGGTGTCAAATGTGAAACCCATAAAGAAATAATCAAAGATCCTAGATAAGATGGCAAGTTACATAGCTTTGACCATATTGATCCCATAATTATTTAATTATTAATATTTTTATTTATGTTATTTGAGCGCTATTATTTATATAAAGTAATATTTTAGAATGACATGATGAATAGTTAGACTCAACCGCTGAAAACCCAGTCATCCTCTTGTAAATCATATTTATCTTGACAACTATAAGTATTATTATAATATGAAATCACCCCATTAATAATTAGTAGGTATGTCAAAAAAGTATAAATGCTTCATAAATATTGTTATGTATTATCCAGCCTAGTGCCGGTTGACTTTGAAATAAAGCTGAATAATGAGGATTCTTAGTGGGCAACTACTAGATGGTTGGAGCTCACGACCTCACATAAACATTGTGGCTTTGGTTTGAATATGGTGGTATGGTGCCGGTGTGCACGTGGTATGTGGATGATAGCCTCATAAGAACTAGACCCTTATGCCAAGTAAGTAACAAAGAACTCGCTCAACCACAAGCTTGTCTTGTCAACTTAATCTATTACACTGCTTAATTCAATCGAATATCTACAGGGTAATAATTATACTAGTGTCGTCTAGATAGCCCATGGGAAAAGGAGTGAGATAAAAGTTACGCTTTTATGGCACTTGTCAATCATCACAACATAGGTCCATTCAATGTTGGATCCCTATTTCCACACTGGCCAGCAGATTCCCAAAGGAGTTTGAATGGCTCTGAGTACTAGGACGAAAAGAGCAATGAAATGATCTTGTTACCTCAACTCAGCTACACGTTATCATGTTGCGTGCTTACAGCTTGATATTATGAGTTTGAGATATTTTGTGGGTAAAGTTGGCAAACTCTGTAGAGTATAATAAATGGTAGTTTAATATGTCATGCTTCCGATCAATGGAATTGTGTTTCTTGAGTGATTCCGATAACTAGGCATAAGTAGAATTTGGATGATTTTAATGTGGTGAATTGCAGATGATAACAACCTCTTGTTAATTACATAATATTTTACCATTTTAAGTGCAAAGTTTTTTACTAGTAAATTTATATCTATTCTTATCATATTACAATACATGACTCTATCCAGTTGAACACCTTACATGATAGTTAAATAGTATTTCTATATTGTTTGCTGAGTACCTAGTGAACTCAAACTTACTTATTTTCATCAGAATAAACACCTGGAGGATGAAGGATGCATAACCTAATGTGTTAGGGTTATGACTGCACTCAAACATTTCTATAGGTTTTTATTGTTTTTTCTGAATGTAAGTTAAGTTTTGAGCTTATATGTCCGTAAAGCTATTGTAGATTGGCCGTTATGTTGTATTTTTAATCAAGATAATTCTTTTAAAATACTTATGAGTAGACATGATGCTTTTTCTATTTATAACTGAACTCCTAGCATGCTATAAGAAATACAATAGTCCTATTCTTAAAATGGAGTCACATTGCATTAGTCAAACACGAAGCTAGAAGAACAAATTTCTTGCCGAGATCGCGAACTACAAATTGCGACCCTTTGTGGTACGTACATCGTTGATATAAAAAAATTGATCACAGTTTTTTTCGCATGCGTGAAACTAAACTGTTTGTTTAAAACCATTTGTTAGCATGCGTGAATTTGGAACTTTCTAAAATATACTTTTGATGGTCTTACGATCTGCGCAAGTTGGCATAGAAATTGATTGTAAGTTGGATGGTAGCTACTCGGACTTTGTATATTCTCTCTGTATAAAAAATCTGAGATCATATTATTGGAAAACCTAAATCTAGGTCTACAAGCCTGGTGCATTGATGGACACCTCCACATAATCTATAAATAGAGAGTCCCAATTATTGTAAAGTGACTTTGGAGGAGAAAGTAACAAATAAAGAAAGGAGTTCCCTCCATCTCTCGTGTTTAATTTATTATTTCTTGTATTACATGTATTTGATCTATTTTTTGTTTAGGAGGAATTGATCGGACTAGATCTGCCAGCGATAGTTCCTCAATATGTTATCAGCACGAGTCGCTCTAGTAGATCGAAAGGTAATCATCGAAACACTCATAGATTGAATTGTCTATCTAGACCACTTTAAATTGTACAAAATTTCGCTTTCTAGAGTATTTTCTACAATGCAAATCCACTTTAAATCTACCGCGTGCAGACTTGAAGTCGCCGGACAAGCCGATCAGTAGATTTGTACAAAAGAGTATATGTTGATTGCACTGTATATTGAAAAAACCACATGTGTGCTGCCTGTATGCGTGGAACAAACCGCCGGCTGGCCAGCCGCATGCACCGGCCCGCACCCCGCCGGCCACCCGCACGACCACCAGAGCCGTCGCACCGCTCGTCCAAGCTGCCCGCACGCAGCCGAACATGCCATCGGCCGTCGTGTTGCCCATCCTCATTGCCTACACGCGGCCACTCGAGCGCCGCTAGCATGCGTCGCTGCATGAGCGTGGCACCTCGACACCGGCCTTCCACTCGAGAATGCACGAACGCACCATCAACCCCGATTGCCCACAGCGCCGCCTGCCTTGGCCGCCAGCCCTGGCCGCTCGCCGCGCTCCGACCCCACTCGCCACACTGCGCCACACCCGAATGCGTTGCCACTGCAGTGAACAGGGGTAGAGGAAACCCTACCCCTTGCTCTTTTGACTCGGCCGGAGTGGGCCATGGGCTGATGACCGGGCCGGGAAAGGCCCTGTTGGGGGTGCAGGGATCTCGAATTTTTGCAAAAGGACCCTCAGAAAATCAATAAATTACATAAAAAATTTCTCAGGACTGAAAATTAGCGGGTAAGCCCTCGGAAATTGCAGAATTAACTAAAAATTCATATCCTAGCATAAAAGGGCCTTAGGAGTACAAATTTTGAATCGTTTTTAGCATTTTAAGCATGTTTAGCATTGTTATTATTACTTTCCACTTTTTTGTGTTTATTTACTATTTTGATTAATTATAATTATTTAAATTGACTTTAATCACTAAAATTAGCAGTAAGATTATAGAAAATGCATACAAAATTTTCTAGAACATTACGAAAACCTTTTTGTACCATTGTCCAATTTATTCATGCATATTTAACTATAGTAAATTTATATATATACCTTTCATGAACATGTAGATGACAGACATCACGAACCGAGAGTACATGAGTATATGTCAGAGAAGAGCATGCTAACCTTATGGACTGCACTAAAAAAGCGGTTCGAGAAGCTAAAGTATACCATTATTCCTTAAGCAGAGTAGGAATGGATCCGACTCAGATTTGCTGACTTCAAGACTATTGGGGAGTATAACTCTGCTCTGCACAGAATTTGTACCAATCTTCAATTCTGTGGCAAGTAGCTCATAGATGAGTAGAAGATTCAGAAGACCCTCTCCACCTTTTACCCCAATGCAGTGCAGTATACACGTAACTATCGTCAAGACGGCTGGAAAGAGTATGCTGAATTGATTGATATTGTGTGGGTTGCAGAGGCTCGGGATGAAGTTCTCCGCAAGAACTTTACTGCAAAGCCACCTAGGAGCTCCACTAGCCGTGAGGCCAACGCTGGGAGCTACAAGGTGTGAAAGCCTATAATGAAGAAAAGGGGAAGGAAGGGTAAAATTGCAGCCCAGAAAGGCAAGTCAAATGCTCCACAGGAGAGTAAGACCAGCAAACCAAAGCGGGATGACAAGCCCTATGGTCAGTAAGACCAAACCTGTTACAAGTGTGGCAAGCAAGGGCACTGGTTGTGGATCTGTAAGGAGCCACAACACGTCGTCAAAACCTTGCAGGCCAAAAAGAAGAAGGGCGGCAAAAGGCATCATGAAACCCACATTGTCTTTGTTGAGGGGGAGAGTTATCAGCAGCTGCCTACACCAATGGAGATTGACTCCACTCCTATAGCAGCACCCCCTCTTGACATTGCAGCTGCCGCCGCCTTGATTTCTTAGCAGATTCAGTCTAATGCACAGAATGCATTTAGACTTTAATTGTCATTTATTTCAAGTGTGGAAGGAATAAGTTAGATTTTGCATTGATGGTACTCGAACATTTTTTCTGTGATGGTTGGATGATATTGAATAATTCATTCATTTATTCAATTAATAACGGTATGATATGTTCTGATATTTGAAGTATTTTATTTATAATTTGATTGTCTTCTACTATATATTAATAAAGTACTTTGTATTAGAACACGTGAGGTGCCTTATGGAGGAAGTGTGCTTAGCTGATAGCGGTGCAATAAATACCATATTCAGAGAAACAAAATTCTTTCAATCGATTAGTAAGAATGTTGGCAGCCTTACAACAATCGCTGGTAGCAATGCTTACATAATATGCTCAGGAAGAGCCACAATTATACTCCCAATGGACACAACTTTGGTCATTCGAGAAGTCTTATTGTACCCAGAATTGACTAGAACTCTACTCAGTTTCAGGGATATTTGTGCTAACGGTTTCCATATTGAAATTGAAGAAGAATATGGTAGGTAATAACTACTCATTATAAAGCATGAAGCAAATAGAAAAAGGGTGTTAGAAAGACTTCCTTCGTTTGAGACTAAGCTATACTACACAAATATTAAGGCACCTATAGCCTGTACTACCCTGAAAACCATATTTAGAAGATCTGAACTCTTCTGTCTCTGGCACGATAGATTAGGCCACTTAGGTCTTAGGATAATGAGAAATATAATTAATAATTCATGGGGGACATAATATCAATATAAAGAATTTTCCAAATCAAGAAGATTTTATTCGCCCCGCATGTGCCGCCGGGAAATTAATTACTAGACCTTCTGCTCTGAAAGTGAAGGATAAAGTTGTTGCATTCCTAGAACGCATCGAAGGAGATATTTATAGTCCTATACAACCACTGTCAGGGCCATTTAAATATTTTATGGTGCTCATCGATACTTCCTCGAAATGGTCGCACATATGTTTATTATCTATGAGAAACCGTGCTTTTGCAAAGGTGATCTCGTAGATAATTCAAATTAAAAATAATTTTTTTGATCATCATATAAAGTAAATCAGAATGGACAATACTGAAGAATTTACTTCAAAAGCATTTGATGATTATTGCATGGCAATAGGAATAAAATTGAGCATTATGTACCGCATGTACACACCCATAATGGACAAGTAGAAGCATTAATTAAGAGAATTAAATTTATTGTCCAACCACTTTTGTAGAATTGTAAATTACGAACTACATATTGAGAATATGCAATCTGCATGCAGTAACTCTCATTAACTTTAGATCATCGGCATATAACATCTCCGTAGGTTTGGTTGCAAAGTTTATGTACATATACCTCCACCACAACGTATTGTAATGGGCCCTTTCCGAAAATCTGGGATATACATTGGTTTTGAAACATCATCCATAATCAGGTATTTGGACCCGATGACAGGAGATTTGCATACCACCCATTTTGTTGATAATATATTTGATTAGGATAGTTTTCTGACATTAGGGGGAGGAGATCAATCTCTTGATGAAAATATCAGCAAATTATGTGGCAAGCCACGGGAATTCATGCATATGACCCGCGCACTAGTTAAGCAAATAGGGAAGTCCAGAAGATCAATGATTTGCAAGCATTAGCAAACCAACTGCCTACCACTTTGGTGATTTAAAGAGCATGACCAAGTCGCATATGCCTGCATGCAATGCAATGGAGTGGGTTGAAATATCAAAGAAAATTGAAGGTATCCTTAATCCCGTCTAGAGGCCTCAGAATAAAAGGACGAGAACCCTGGCTCCTCGAATCCCAAGTAACCAGAGACGCCCAGCAAAAAGGATAAGAATGACTTGACACAGCCAATTACTAAAGTTCCCTATAACCAGAAGGGGAGCCAGTTGAGACCTGGCACTAGTATGACACCTTCAAGAAAAAAACATACCAGATTGAACATTCCCATAGATGGAAAACCAAGATGGATGTGTGCACAAGTAGAAGGAGCGGTGAGCTAGTAGAAGCACCAAAAGAATCAACCCATGATGAAATAGCTATAAACTATGTGTACACGGGAGAATCCATGAATAGGACAATAGCCAATGTTGATATTTATTTTGCAAAGAAAATTATCACAATCATCGATCTTGATCTAAAGCCTGCATCACTCGCTGAATGTAAGAAAAGATCGCATTGGGAGAATTGAAAGAAGGCAATAGAAATTGAATTATTATCTCTGAATAAAAGAGAGGTGTTTGGACCCGTAGGCCGCACACCTCCCTATGTGCACCCTGTAGGATATAAGTGGGTATTTGTTCGAAAGAGAAATGAGAAAAACAAAGTTTTAAGATATAAAGCAAGGTTTGTTGCACAAGATTTCACTTAACATCCATGAGTTGATTATGAAAAACTTATTACCTGGTCATGGGTGGTATTACTTTTAGATACTTAATCTCAATGGTTGTAAACCTGAATTTAGAAATAAAATTGATGGATGTGGCTACGGCATATCTTTATGAAAACTTAGATTTAGATATTTATATAAATGTACATGAAGGTATCTATGTCCCAAACCAAGATAGAACAAATAGAAACCTATACAGTGTGAAATTCAGAAAATCACTGTATGGATTTAAGCAATTAAGCAGGATGTGGTATAATCGCTTAAGCGATTTTCTATGCAAGAAAGGCTACTCGAATAATGAGGATTGTCCCTGTGTATTAATACGACGATCCTAGAATGAATTTTGTATAATCTTAGTATACGTAGATGATCTGAATATCATCGAAATCTTGGAAGATATAAAGGAGGCAAGTTCTTACCTGAAGTCAGAATTTGAAATGAAAGATTTGGGTAAAACCAAATATTGCCTAGGCTTGCAGCTTGAGCATGTCCCTGAAGGAATATCAGTATATCAGTCCACATACACCTAGAAGGTGTTAAAAGGTTTGGTTTTGAAAAGGCATATCCATCGAAAGTACCAATGATCAGTAGATCTTTACAGCAAGACAAAGATCTGTACAGACCTAGAGAAGAGGGAGAGAATGTTCTGGGACTAGAATCCCTGTACTTAAGTGTAATAGGAACACTTATGTATTTAGCAAACTGCACTAGACCTGATATTGTATTTGCCATAAACCTATTAGCAAGATATTGTGCAGAACCTATCAAAAGGTATTGACAGGGAATAAAAGATATCTTCCAATACCTGCAACTAAGCAAAGTCTTCGACTATTCTACAAAAATAACCAAAACCTAAATATGAGTGGCTATGCAGATGCCAGATACCTGTCAGACCCGTATACAGTTAGGTCACAAACATGCTATATATTTCTTTGTAGTGGAACTATAATTTTATGAAAATCGTCTAAGCAAAGTCTTATATCGACTTCAACAAACCACTCAAAAATCATAGCGTTGTACGATGCTACATGAGAATGTGCTTGGCTTCAACGAATGATTCACCACATCCAGCAGTCATATGGATTGAATAGCATGCGAATTCCCATAATTATCTATGAAGATAATGTAGCTTGTGTTGCACAAATCCAGATGGGTTACTTGAAGAGCCATCGTAGAAAGCATATCAATCACAAGTTCTTCTATGCTCATGAATTGCAAAAAATAGATGAAATTAAGATACTACATGCTAAGTCATGTGAAAATTTTACAAATTTGTTTACTAAGTCACTTCCAGCATTTAACTTTGAAAGATGTATACATGGAATTAGAATGATGAGACTTAGAGAAGTGTAGAACTCAAAGGGAAATTCTTCTCGAGCTTACTATTAAAACTTGATCACGAAGATCGAGTACTCAAAGAATAAATCCTATAGATTACATGAAATTAGGTGGATTGTACTCTTTTCCCTTGACGAGTTTTTCGGAAGTTTTTTGGCCAAGGTTTTTAATGAGGCAATTCGTGTAACACAATATAACATGTATCATGTACTTTTTCTCTAAATTTTTTCCATTGGGTTTTTATGGAGTTTTGATGAGGCATCAACGTGTCGGATGAGTGGCTAAGGAGGAGTGTTAGAAAATCTGGCCCTAGGCCTGCAAGCGTGGCTCATTAGTGGACACCCTCTACTTAGTCTATAAATATAGGGTCCCAATCATTGTAAAGTATCTTTGGAGTAGAAAGTAATAAAGAAAGGAAGAAGGAATTCCCATATCTCTTGTGTTCAATTTATTATTTTTTGCATTGCCTATGTTTGATCCATCTTTTTGTTTAGGAGGAGTTGATCGGACTAGACTCGCAGCGACGGTTCCTCAACACATACATACTGGCTCGCTCCAAATAACTTCGGCTTCTAACTTTTTGGCTTTCGGTTTTTTTAAGTCAGAAGTCACTTGGAGCACATTGATTTCTAATTTCGACTTATTTTGACTTTTTTTGGCCTTTTCTGCTTTTTTGCTTTTTCTTTTTTTTTCTTATTCCTTGTATTATCCGTGATGATATAACGGTTTTTTATTTTTCTCAATTTTTCTATTTTTCTGAAAAACTAATAACTACTACAGTATAGTTTCAGCAAAAAAAATAAAACTCACGGTTAGTCAAAAGATAGTTCAAGAACCTCGGTAAACTCGCTCGCTAACTAATGTTTTCCGGACATCAAAACGAGTAATTCCTGGATGAGTAGGCCCTACCGAGGTATTGCAGATCCTTCAATTATCGACGCACTGGCGCTTCGTGGCGGCGTTGGTTTCGCTCGTCGAAGGGGTTACAGTGAAGTCATTGTTGAGACGGACTGCCAACAATTAGTGAATCTACGCGAGAGCCGGCAGAGGAGTCCATCTGCTATTGGTGCGATTCTTAACGAAGTCTTGGAGCTTAGTTCTGGTTTTTCTGATTGTAACCGGAACGTTTCTTATGAACGAAAGCTCATATCATAGCTTCCCCTGAAAAAACGAGTAATTCCTGGACTACAGAATAGTAGTAGAGCATGGCATGACGTAATCCTAGCTACAAAAAGTACTTACTCGTACTATATATAGTCAGCTACTAGATGAACAAGGTATCAATTCTCACTCAAAAGGAACACATGTATAGGTAGGTCATAGGTGCCAATAGCTGAAGCTGAGGCATGTCTGGTTGGTCTGATTTTGGCTCGAAGGAGGGATGTGAACTGTGAAGAAAAAAATAGGTCATTGATGATGCTACCGTATAGACTCAGGCTGAACCACCTGTGGTGTTATGTACGCTGGCAGCTGGCTTGCTGGCTCTCGTGGACGAGTTTTTTGTTGGATGTAACAGCCTCTAATAAAGGGGAGGCAATCAACACATGCAGCTGTCAACTGAGCCTTTGATATGGGTTTTTTTATCTGTCTTATGACTTTTAAATTTTTACTGTCACAAAAAGAGACTGTCGAATGTGATTTTAACTAGTATAGCTGAAGTTGATACAGAGTCTACTATAATTAACTTATAAACCCTGTCTTAAAAAGATGCATTATTTAAATGCTCGTTGTTATATCAAAAACTAAAAATCATAAACATAAAGTCTACAATTATCGTTTGGTACTGACCCTAATAAAACAAAACAAAAGGATAAAGTGTGAGTGTGCAAACCCTCGCAACACCTTCCGGCTTCCGTTGGTATGTCTTACTCAGCGCTCACTGAACGAACCAGGAGCATCCCGGTCTCTGAAAATGTTTTATGTTTTCATGTCAACTTGGAGACAGAACATTTAGTACTGATGACTTATGAGAGAGTCCACTAACGAGCAGTGACTAGACCAGTTCTTTCAAGAGAAGAAGAGCATATTGGGATTTTCAAATCCGGCAAGCATTATTGCAGGCTTGCAGCACATGTTGGTAGTTCTAGTGAGAAAGCGTGGCCTCACCAGTCACCACCAAACCACACCTGCCACCCAATCACGCTACTTAAGCAGCACTATCCCTATTATATTAGACTAATGGAAGACTGTTTACTCTCGGTGTTCTCACGTCCCGGTCGATCAGCTTCAGCTACGTTTCTCGTGGTGCACATTGTGCGTGCGTTGTGAATGAACTGAAGTAAAGATCAATTATTGGCGTTCGTTTCGTCTCAGAAAGGGGGATGCAATGTACGTTGCCCCAAGAATAGTACACGGCTCCTAGCAACAAAGAAGAAGAAGCAAAGAAGAAGAAGAAGAAGAAGAAGAAGAAGAAGAAGAAGAAGAAGAATTATTTACGGCTACTTTGAATCTGTTTGTTCAGGACTCGAACGGTGGGTTTTCGCGCACCTGCTGGTACATTGAATTTGAATCCGAGTCTTCAGGGTAACACGTTGACACCACAAGCGAATCTCGGACACTTGCATTTCTTCTGATCCTTCCGTCTCTCCGTGCGCGCGTACGCATGCCAGCATGTGTGATTGCTAGCCTTCAGCGTTGATTAGGACTTGGCTTGCCACGACGACCGCGGAATCGGTCGCTAGCATCGATCCCATGCGTCACATGAACAAGTGTTATTGTTAATTCGCCGACATACAGGGGACTCGACATGTATAAACACAACTGGACTGGACTGAACTGAACACCCACGTGACGATTCACGTACGTACGGTATAAACAAGTGCGCTACACGTCTCCGTCGATCGTACTCGGACCCCGGGTCGCCCTGCGTATGAACGTATCTCTACTAGCTCCTCACAGATTATTTATTATTATTATCGCATCTTGCCGTATATATATATATAGTTCATCTGCTTCTCTTCGATCGGCTGCAAGGGAAGGGTTGGGCTGCGCTGGGGAAAGCAGCGTTGAAGCACGTACGATCCGAGAAAAGACGGCACGTGGCTAGTGAGATAACGCCAAACCGCCAACAGTTCTACTGGTACTAGGGCCGTGTGCGGGCAAAATTAAAGGACATCAACGGATGCAAGCACCCGAGCTACGTGCGGCTTCACAGCGGTTTTTTTTCGGCTTATATTGCAGTTCATAATTTTTATGCTATTTATAAAAAAGGTACAAAGTAATAAAACTCATATACAATTTTGACAGATATAAATAAAGTTACTATAGCGTATACTACAATTAACGTGTAGACTTTATGTTAAAAAGATACTCCATTTAAAAGACAATAACTATAGAAAAAAAATCAAAAAATAGTTTTTAAAAGTTAAAAAGAGCATTTTGTTCGACTCCAGTGTGCTAATTAGTCGAGAGAAATGTGTTGCATACGTGTGTGGCTGATCAGACCTGATGCTGCGTTTCTCGCAGGCTCCGTTACCGCTGCGCATACAGAGACCAGACGGCGGGTGCAGCAGGAGCCCACTCTACGTGATCGCCTACAACGGGGACCAAACGTGCAGAGATGGCGCCGCGTGTGAGAGAGGGACACTACTGCCTCCGACCGTTGTCGATTTCGGCTCAAACGCTTGGGGAGGCGTTGGTGCCGATCCGAACAGGGACTCGCCCCTGCCGTTGCTCTCCGCCGAGCAGAAGTGCTGCGACGGCGAGGCTCCCAGCGAGACGTCACAGTGATGGTCGTCCATGTCCTCCTCGTCGGAGGTGGAACTGGAGGTACAGGAGTTTGGCGTGGCCGGAGTTGAGAAGCCGTGCTACGCTTATCCGGTGTTGGGGTTTCTGGATGGCTGCTTCGACTGGAATCCGTCATCAACTCCCTTGATTTCGGTGGTCTCCATCACATTGCTATGCTTCAGTAGCAGCTGCCCGAGCGTGCAGTAGATCTTATCTTGTGCACTGTTTAGAACCTAATTTCGCAGGAAACAAAATAATTCAGCGAAAATCCTAAGAAATTCCCATCTAATTGCGGTCGCATTAGACTGGCCAGGCAGTGGTCGCAATGTACTCCGGTCAGAGGCTCTGTCGCCAAAGATGTTGGGATATAGAGTTAGCCAATTAGTTGCTACTAATATTTTGTTTCAGCAAAGGGATTAGATTGATAAAGCATCACGTGAGACAGTGAGTGGGAAATGCAGCTTGCACAAGAAAAAATGGAGTGGAGGGGAGAAACTAATGACGTAGCTGAGCAGGTGGGCATCACAGATAAATGCAACTTTGCACCCAATTCAATTCCCAGAAGAGGGGCACAAGAAAACGAAAACGTGAAGACGTCGATTGGACGCGTATCTCACGCATATATGAAAAACAAAAAATGACGACCGTGTCCCGTGTTGACCAACCTCCGTTCATTCCTCGTAGTCCCGAGTGTCTACGAATTAAATAGCCTAGATATAAATATCAAATAAAATAGATAATAAAGATATAAGCTAACACTTTTTAAATATTAATGTATCGAATACGAATTGAATAATCTAGATACATATACCAAATAAAATAAATAATTCAGATCTGATTGACACCCTTCTCGTAGCTAATGGTAGCAACAGTAGTAGCTCACGAGCAAAAGCATGCCTGGTAAAAAGTAAATGGTTACCTTTAACTGCCAAAGGATGACCATTTGCAGTGGAAATTTTGCAATGAGCAAAACTTTTTTATTGATGCACCGAGCAGATTACAAACGCTGCAAACATACAGTCTACCAATTGTTATCCACCAGATTTAATTGAGGCCAAACAGCTACCCACTGAAACGAATACTGTTAACAGTTTTGCTAGATTTCACTAAATTTTAAATGTGTTACCGCACAAATACTAAGCATCCAATAAACAACAGAAATAATAAACAGCTAGGTACATCTTATGACCTTCGAGGGTCATTTCTTATTGTGTTCCAGGGCAGCGTCTATATTACATGAGGAGAAGAACAAATGAGCGTAACTGTAAGGGGAAAGTATGCAGGAGAGTCTTCTGAATCCAAGGCTCAGCGTCACCGTCCAGAGCCACTTAAGGCTACAGACAAGCTAAGGGTTGCTTGAGTTGAACGCTGAAGGAAACGGAAAAGCAAAGGGCCACAATCAACCTTTCAAACCCAAGTTTCAGTGATCATCTGATCCATCGCAGTATTATATAACCTAGAGAAGTGTTATGCCGTGAGATGAAAGGTAATTGACTTCAAGCATTTAAGGATACCCATCATATAACTAGTTCAGCTATCAAAGTGCATAGACTGTAATACTCCTATTTGTACAATGTACTTGGGAAATGGCATAGAACTGAAAGATCTTCATGTAAATCAATGTCGAGTGTTACCATTAATTCTGTGAACCACCCTCGCTGCTTGGACCTTTGTGGCCACCAGTCACAATGCGATTAATGTAAAAGGCTGACACCATTCCACTGCAGCACAATTCAAAATTACTTAGTGATATGATGTTTCTCATATATCTATAACAATTTTTTTTGTTTCATTTTAAAATGGACTGTAACATGGCCCCTAACAAAAGAAAACACAGAGAGATAGTCAGCTTAATTATTGAAAGAAAAACTCCATGAAATCTAGTATTTAAGCTACCAGACGTTTATGGGGAATAGTACACGGCCAACTATGATTAATGCTATCATACAGATGATGCATTTAAAGAAACATTCGTCACATTTTGAGTCGATAATAGTATAAAACTTGTACAATAAGACACATGCAATGCATAGTAGGAAAACTTGAGGAACATAAAAAATCAAAATAATCTATCTACCAGTCCAGCCTAAGTAATCGTCAGCTTATAATTCAGTTTTCAGATATAACGCTAGCAGTAATGTGTGAAATCAAGAAAAGCACTCTTAAGGTAATATTCAACCAAAAAAAAAGGGATTTCTAACAGATTAATGAAGAAGTGCCGCACTGTCATGTTGGTTGAAGCACAGGTGATCAATATGGTTTGGGGAAGAACTGTGGACTGTGGAGTGCAGTAAATGAGGTGATCTATCACAAAATCACGGCTTGACAGAAAAGGTCAAATGCATATGGGTCGGAAAATCATTACATCCACCAAGGAAAATTCTGTTTACCAAATCGACCCCTTAATCCTTATAACCACAGAAACAAGCCATTTTGTGCAGTCTTGCTGCTAAATACACCATAACATGTAAGAAGCACCATAATTCACAACAACTGTTTATATATCTCAATATGTTTCTGGGAGTCTGAATGAAAATACTCCAAGCAAGAACAAAGGTTAAATGTGTACTGACCTGAGTAGAACCACGAAAATATTTGGAAACCACCCATTCTACACAAAGAAAATAGTCAAATTAAACTCTGACAGTGCTAACAAGGGAGAATACCATAGTTTGGCAATACAATTACAAACAAAGCTAGAAACTTTACCCGGAAGAAAATTGATAATTCCCTGAGGAAGATGACACTTGCAATTGCTGCATGCCACCAGTCAAACATGTCAAGCAATTTGCAAGTTAAAAGGATCAAAATCCAATGATTTATCAGAGTTCCAATAAAAAAATTGAGAACTAAATCTTGAGTTCATTATTCAATCCAATGATCCATACTGTTTGGCAGTCAATACAAGTTAATGTAAACAATCATAAAATATGAAATCATACTAGAAGTACATTGCATGTTCAATTTGAAGCAGTTGGAAGCTTGGATGCAATGTGCCTAAGACCAATATTTTTTATGACATTCAAAAATATCATTATAGAAGTCCGGTCTAATAAACTTAAGCTACACCAGATAGAAAAAAGCTTTTTTAAAAAAATAAAAATGGAAATCATAATAAATTAGCGATGGACACGATTAACTGTTGTAGCATAAACTTTAATCTAGTTCAAAACCACAATACTAAAGTTGGGTACTAAATGGTAGGTCAAGTTTGGACAAAGCACAAAAGCAATCCTTAAAAAGTTAAATTCCAGTTGGATAAAAAACCAGAAGTCAGACATGTTAATACTTGTCAACAATATCATGCAGCATCCCTGTTTAGAGTTAGTTTGAACTAATCTGATTCTGATCACATTCATCAGAAGCTACCAAATTTAGATGCAGCACATCAAAAGTCTGATGAAAATGCTCTTCTACTACTTTATCTGTGGGATACATGAAAGTTCAATCCTTATTGCAATGACCTTATGAAACAATTCGTATCTAGAAGCAGTCGCTGATGTTACTTTTGGTGGAGTTATGCCAGATCCGATTAGTATGCATAATGGAACAATGGATTCATATCACTTCACTAAACAATAAAAGCTATTAAAACATTAGATTTGGAACTTTCACTGCAGTACAAGATTTTATATGTAAAAAGGAGTTCACCCCGCTGGTTCAGCTTCAGCTTCTAGCTTTTAATTCACTATTCCTTTATTTCATCTTTTTGGCTTTTTTACCTTTTCTTTTTTCCCCGTATTCCTACGTATTATCCGTGATAGGCTAACCTGTTTTTTCTATTTTTAATTTTTTAAAATTTAATTACGCCAAATAAACCACCATCAGCTACAGTGAAAAATAAGCCAGCTACAGTAAAAGCCATAAACCATCGCCAAACTGAGCGGGGTGTAAAAATTGTGGTAGGTTAGTGGTCATCAGACAGCATAAAACTCAATATAAATAAGCGTACGAAACCATATAACTCCTAAATAAACAAAACAAATAGGTTTTTGGAAGAGTGATCTTCTGAGCTCTCAATACATCACAAACCATTTCCTTCTATTTTACTTTTTTTTCTTCACTCTGTTTTGGTTGAGGTTGCAAACGTTAAACATATCACATAAGAATACACAGCATCCGTATCAACGCAAGTTATAGACCATGGGTATGCTACTCCTATGCCACTTCAGTAATGGAAAAGCAGAAACAAACTCAAGCAAGAAAAGGATGGTGAGAACTGAGAAGAAATGGACTAACCAGCTTGCCCTTTCAGCACAAGACGAGGCCGACGACCACCTGCTCTTTGTGATCTCAAACTTGAGATACCCAGAGCCAACAGTGCAAAGCCAAGAACGAAACCAAAGCGAATTGCAGATATACTTCCAGTAAGCATGAAGTTCAGAAAACCCCCTACGGTAAGAAAGGTACCTACAAGAAATAAAGCAGGCTCGTGAACTACTGTTCACCCTTTACATAACAAGGCAACACCAAATTGCCTATAGAATGGATGATTTACCAAAGCCATTTTCTCGATGTGTTCAATGTTTGTCAACTCCCAGCATGGGAATTAATTATAGTTGGAAATTCTACCAATATATTGCATTTACATACCAAAGGGAATGCCCACATGATAATCCTGGTACTCTGATAGCCCATTCAACTTGCCAAGAGACCTGAACGTCTCCGTGATATCCTTGATCGAGTCTGGGGAGTTCTGAGCTGCCAACTTTAGATATTCCTGTCCCTCCTCACCAACCTCTGCAGCGATCACGCTTAGGTCCTTCTGCGCTTTGTCTGCCTGGATCCTCAGCTTCTGTGAGGCCTCCAACAGCACCTCCCTCGTTCTCTTGGAGTAGACATCGTATATCTGCATTGTCCGGGCCTGCATTCGCAGGGCCTCCTCCTTGAACTGTTTGAGCATTTCACTCCACACTTCCTGAGCCTCCTCAGGCTTTATCTCGTCCTTTGCCTTTTCCTTGTCATCACCCAATTCTGAACCCCTCTGAATTCAGCAGAAAAACTCGATCACATAAGTTGTGTACTCTAGATAGATAATTTGAGCACCACAGTTCAGCCACGAAAATATGGAATTTGGCACAAAGAATTAATCAAAACACCTCAAGCAACTCATTAACAGAAATCAACATCACCATACGACAAGGATCCCATTTGGCAAGATACTCCACGCATTACATTCAGAATAGTCAAACAAAGCACTTGACGCAGAAAAAAAATCGAAAAAGCGCACAAATCTCAGCCGCGCGTCACGCACAGATAAAACAGGTGAGGCGGCCAAGTGAAACCACGCAGATCAGATAGACAGGAACAGAAGAAACACGCCCCAGAAGTCAGAACAATATACCACCACCGAAAACAGCAATAAGCTCAAGGATCTCGGAGAGGGCGATTACTCACGGGTTCCTCCCCCGCGAAGGCGGCGACGACGCGGCGAGCCCAAGGTGCGCCCCCTCCGGCGGTGAGTTGGGGACCGGCCGAGACCGCCCGGAGCGGGGCGTCGAGGCGGCGGGTGGATGAGGAGCGCGCGAGGCGGAGGAATGGGGAGGAGGCGAGGGGGTGGAAGGCCGCGCGGGCATGCGGGCCGGGGATCGGGAGTGGGGAGGAGATGGCGTGGACGAGAGAGGCGGCCATGGGGCGAGGCGCTCTGTGGCTGCGTCCCTCGGGAAGGGGAGGTGGGGTGGCGAGGGAGAGGAGGGAGGGTGGCGACTGGCGAGGGTGGAGCGGAGAGCCGTGGACGGGACGGCGGAGGCGGACGGCACGACGGAAACAAGAGGAAAATGGAGGAGAGTTTGGTGGGGTTTCTTCGGGTCTTTTGGTTTTGGTTGAGTCGGAGTCTCGGACGGAGGCTGGGGCTGGCTGTTGTTTGCTGGCTCAGCTGCAGCGGGGTCTTTCTTTTTCTACTCTCTTCGGGGAGGGTTTTGAATCGGACGTTTTTGGTGGGTTCATTTTGTCTCTAATTTATAATTTTTTGTTTTAAATTTTTGAATTCTGATTACTTATGAGTGATATTGCGAAGAGAGAGATAATCACATACGATTTTGATCGGTATAGCCGAAGTTGGTACGATATGTATTACAATCGACTAGTAGACACCGTCTTGAAAAAACAAATCGTTTGAAATGCAGTTACTGTAGCAAAAAGTGAAGAAAAGCAACAGCCAAAGCCGTGCTGAACCCAGTCTTTGTCTACTCACGTTCGGGTGGGGTTTTTTTTTGTCTATAGCTTATGACTTTTGGTTTATGTTTTTTGAATTCCAACTATTTCCGAAAGAGACTACGAAGAGAGACAGTCCCATGTGATTTTGGCCATTATAGCTAAAGTTGGTATAATGTCTACTACAATCGACTTGTTACTATAGCAAAAATCAAAAAGCCATAAACATAAAACCCAAAATAACACAGCCAAAGTCTTGTGCAACAAAAGAGCTTGAGCTTCCCACCGCCGTTTATTGCTCGAGCTTGAGCTTCCCACTGCCGTTCATTGCCCTCCTATGCTTGTCCAGAAGAATTTGCACCATCAAATGACAAATATATGTACGACATCTATATATCCATGTATAACTAGTGATGGAGCCAACATTCTATGGCTCCGTTATAAACAACTTTTATTTCTATCTTTTGAAATATGTCAATTTTTAATTTTTTTTTTCTTTTTTTGTTTCCTCTTATTTCTTTATATTATCCATGATGGTATAACTTTATTATTATTATTATATTTTTATTAAATTTAATTATTTAAAAACTAATAATCGCTATAGAACAATTTTAACCGCTAAATAACAAAAACGATAGAAATCTACAACTATTTAGACCACTACCTATAAATGGTTAGGCGAGCTTCTAGCATTATATGAGTATGAGGTTAGCTTTCGAGGTTGGAAAAGCAACACTTACCAAGCTGCTACCGTCCATCTAATAGCAAGGCTAATAATACAGCCTTCAACTGGCTATATGGACACTTACAGCCCACTTATCAGCTCATTCATATAGTAGTTTACAGCCAGCTGAAGGCTGTATGACCCACCCCTTTCTCTCACAAAGTTTCTTGGTTCTTGTGCTTCAGCTGGCTGTAAACTTACAGCCCACCTCTCTTCTCTCTCCTCCTCTCTCTCCTCCACCTCAGCATACAACCTACTAACAGTCTCTTATTATACTTGCTCTAATCGGCGCAAACAACAGCCTAGGTTCCTGGTTCACCACCACTAAGATGGGGCCACCGCCCAAGCTGCCTCTACAGGTGCCTCCGCCTCTGTCAAGGACCAGGTTTTCTTCATTTTAGTGGTTTCGGCTTCTAATTTTTAGTTTTCATAAGTTATTTAGAACATGTTGATTTCTTTTTTTTATTTTATTTTTTTTCTTATTCATTTACATTGCCTATGAGATATAACGTATTTTTCATTTTTTTTACCTCATTTTTCTTTTTTTAATTGAATGATTCAGAAAAGACTAATATTCGCTATATTGCAATATCAACTAGAAACTACAACCACTTGGAGCAGGGTCTTAGGAATAAAACCGAGTAGGAAAAACTCAATCTAGAAATATTTGTATTACATGCAATTAAAGCTTTTTTTTACAACTATTGGTATAAAAATAACTAGATTTGCCAAATAAGAACGATATTGGTAGAAAATGCCATCAGTTCTTATAGAATGATATATTTGCTAATAAGTTTTATTTACATCTTACTTAAAAGTTACTAAATGTATACATTGAAGATCAATGTCAATATTAAAAAAAAAACAACTATTTAGTAGCAACAGATGAAGTACCATCCACTAAAAACACACAGGTAAGCATCGTCTGTGAAATATCTTCCCAAACGTCGGTGCAAATGGTTGGTTGCTTGAAGACACCAAAAGAACACAAGTATAGACGTTAGCACCCTCTTTACTTAAAGGGTGCATACCACAGGTGATCGTGCCGACTGCTGGCTGCTTCACCATGGCAAAAGATCACAGCTGTACATTATATATCTAAAATATAAGCTACTGCAAGTTTCAATTCATTCGCAAGCCATTGATAGTATCGCGGATGTAGTTACTGCAATAAAAAAGAGAGAGCACAAATTAAGCCAAAGCTTTCATCCCTTTGCCGGATCTCAAATTTCAAGTCTTGTTGCTGAATCTCAGAACTACCAAACCGGAGGAATCAAAATGGCCATTTTTTAGACGCATCCAGCTTCCGGGCTAAACCTGCGATGAAGGTTGGAGGTCAAAAAGCTAAGAATCAGGTTGATTTATTCCTTATGGTGCGAGCAAGGCAACATGATGTCCAGTTTTCGGCTCATGAAGTCCTTTTGGCGCGAGCAAGGCAAAAGGTCGGAGGAAGGCACGGAAAAAAGCATAATGTCAACTTCCCAAGAGATGGGCATTCATTCGCCCTCCTCTGGAGGCAATGTCAATGTGGCCTCAGTCGTGCCGCAAGAAACATATTCCAAACAGCCTGTTATTTTAAGATGTGGGTTATGGCCTTTTGCTGTTCATTAAAAAAAAGTACGAAGGTATAGACATTCACACGTGATTTAGGTTAATATATATATATATAATCGCTACAGTATCTACTATGATCAATTTATATACCTTATCTTAAAAAATACTTTATTTAAAAACTAGTTTTTGTAAAAATAACAAAAAAACAAAACCAAAAAGAGCCCACACGTTGCTTCTGGCGAACTTTTGCAGGTGAGAAACAATAAGATGCAGGACAGGCAAAAAGGGCTCCACAAGAAACAAATCGATGCCCGTCGCCTCGTGCTAACTCTCTCATGCTAACTCTCCCAAGAAGCAAGGTATTACTTCTAACAGCGTCATGTTCCAAATAGTTTCTGGTTTTTAAATAAAGTAGATTTTTATAAATGAAAATCATTTATAAAAATCACTGCAAGAACCACTTTAAACCTATTGGCTTCTCAACACGAGTGCCGCTTACTCCCTCAATCTCTCTCGCAGTCAACTAAAAACCAAAAACCATAGTACTTTTAAACAGATCCTAAAGATAATGATCTAGTAGTGAGATAAGTGGTCCTGATTCCTGAAAATAGCTACCTGTAATTTGCCTTCCATATGCCAATTAGAGTAACACTGGCTAACTGAGAAGGGTAAAACAATTGAGACATCACAGCTCTCATGGCTACATAGAACTGTGTGCACGATCTTTGCTTTTTGCGCAGAAGTCTACATAGTAACAGAAATTCTTCGCAAAAAAACTAGTCAAAATTTGCTTTAAGATATTAAACTCGATCAACTCACAACTCTGTTGACATTTAGCAACACTTGATATGGGCATAACAAGATGTAAGACAATGTTACAGCCACCGTGCATGTGTTTTCGCAGATGAATGTTTGAAATCCGCATGTCTAATGAGTTGCTCACTTGATGTCTGCATTGGGAATTGAAGATCTACATTGACCAGCTGATGTGGTGAAGGGTATCCCTCGGAACGTCGCAATTCCATTCTCGTCAGTACGAAGATACTTGATGCATAGTAAAGCAAAGTTATTGGTTGATTCATGCTATGTATACAAATAAATACGCAACAACATTCAGCAAGGCATAACAAACATGGTATGTGAATTATCTGTATTTGATAATTGAATATGTTAAAGGTAATTTGTCCAACTAACGACAAAACTGATTGAATTTACCCACGCTGAAAGGCCAGGACAACATTTGATCAGCAAAAGTAAAAAAGAGAGGGCATCACATGAAATAGGCCATTATAAATGCATACCGGTGTGATCTTGTCCAGCTGTTTTTTCTTCGGATTTAGAACATCTTCTGGCTTCCCGTCAAACCTACATGTGAAGGATAATTTAGTTGAAAACAATTGAAAGATGGAAAATTGGTGGACAAAAAATCTTTGCAAATGATGCAGACCGAATACAAATCAAATAACTCCAGAGGAACCCAGCTGAATTTGACAAATTATTAAATTATGTTCTTTCATTTCAGTAGTGGCCCACCAGCGCACGAATTATCTATACTATAAGACACCACTCGTTACAACCAATTTGCTAACCATGCTAAATTACAGATTTTTTTTCTAAAATGACAACATAAAGCTTGTCACATGAGTTCATACAAATTGCACTTGCAAATATTTTTCTTATGACCAACACATTGTGCAACAAGCCAACAGCTTACATAACAATCTCAAAAGTATATCAAATGGCATATCAGCTGGCACAACTTGACTTTATAGCCATGAATACAAATAGGAATAATTGGACAGAACACATGCTTTATAGAACTGCACAAACATGCCTTACCCAGCAAATGAAATGAGTTCTCCAAGCTTGGCTCCTTCTGGAGGAATCAAAGGCTCCACAACTGTATGATCTTTATTTGAAGCACACAGGACCTGGCAATTTTTTTAATGTAAAAACAACATTTCAAAATGAAAACTTCCTATTATTATTAAAGAAAGAAATCTTCTTAGAAACAAATGGGTGGTTACAGTTTGGGCTGGGGGTTGAGAAATTTCACAAAGTTCAATGGTAATACATGGTGAGATGTAAATGACTAAATCAGTGTTTCACTTCAGATGCTTTAGGGGCATGGTGAGGACTTCACGGTAAAATTTCATTACTAAAGTAGTTCATTATTTCCTTCAGTGAGAAGTGTTACATTGCCTATTTTAGATGATTCTATTAGTATCAAGTTCAGTAACATACACATGGCCTAATGACTTGGCAGTGTATACAGCAAGGCTCACTTGAAGCTTGTATTCTGCCACAGTAGTATTTTGCAAAATAGTTGATGAACCAGCTAATAGCTACATTTTAAGATGCTTTGTTGAGGTACACAAACACAATTACAATAAATGGAAGTGGAACAGAACATACCAATCCAGCAGACATTACGTCCCGCAGCTTCCAGGCTTCACATTCGTGATCAAGACAACATGCCGATTCTGAAAGGAAAGGGCAATGTTTACAACACAACACAGCATCATGGATGAAACTACTTCAGAGAAATCAAAATGAAAGAGAATATTTCAAGTTCCTAGTTGCTGTCAACTACTCACAACAAGCTCATCTGGGCTGCAGTATTTAGCAAGACCACTAACAACTTGACGCACATTGCCATCTCCCAAATCTATCTCCTCCACCAGGAGACTGCAAAAACAATCAGTTAGAATATTAGATGGAAGAGTGCAATACAACTAGTAGGACCTTTCAGAAGTGTTGTAAATGTAGAAAAATACGGTTACCTGTCAGCAGATGGGTGCTTCCATACTTTGCGAATAAGGCCAACCTGTACATTCAGGATACTGACATTGCACTCTGAATCCTTTTCTGCGGTTTTCTCTGGAGCTTTCTCTGCAGCCCCCTCTTTTGTTTTTCCTGCAGACTTCTGTTGGACATTCTTTTTATCCCCAGAAGGTTTATTGTTTTTCACTGAAGTAGGATTTGCCTTGTACTCAGGAGGCTTATTCTGATAAGTATCAACCAACCATGGTTGTCACGGCGAAGTCGGCGAGCACGGCGAGTGAGAGGCGCCTGGACGCCTAGGCGACGTCCAAACGACGCCGCGGCGAGCGCCGTATCAGCCGGTATGCAGCTGTATGCCTGTATCGTGATGCTGTTCATAAGTCCATACCCCCTCGGCCCACTACATATCTCGCCGATACTTCATACCCCTTCGCTCTCTCAGTCTCTCAGTCTCTCCCGTCTCTCCCGAGCTCTCCGCCTCCTCTCCCCGCCGCCGTTTCCCCGTCCGCCGCATCCTCTCCTCGCCGCCGCCTTCCCCGTCCGCCGCATCCTCTCCCCGGCGCCTTCTCCCCTCGCCTCCTCCCCCCACCGCCTCCAGCTCCCGCGCCCGTTCTCCTAACCCTAGCCGGAGAGGGAAGCCGGCGGCGGGAGGGAGGAAGGCGGCGCGACGGGAGGGAGGGAGGCGGCACGGCCGGAGAGGGGAGGGGCGGACGGCGTACCTGGGCTGGCGGTGAAGCTAGGGTTCGGGCCAAGGCGAGGCGAGCCTCCCCGGCGTCTCCTCCCCGGCGCCAGGACGACTTGGCGTCGCCTAGGCGACGCCGTGACAACCATGCAACCAACAAAAGAACTCACCAACCAATCGAAAAGAAGACAACTTGTACAATAAAGAAATGTAAATCAATGCTGCTCAAACATGAAAATCAACATTGTTATGTGAAACCTGTACATGAATAAACATTTTAATATTTTAAATGGCATTATATGTCAGTTGAAGAGAGTAATAATAGATCTACAGTCCACCTAATTTTACGGTGCATTGCACATGTGGCTACATGAATCACAAGTAAAATATACCATGAATTTGAGTATGCAATACTGAAGCCAGACAATGCAGCAAGAGAAGATATGAAAATGCAGTAAAATGATCAAATTCCAGCCAAATCTTCACAGCAGCAAGAACCACCAATTCCTCTCATAAATAATGGTCCAGAAGTGCCTATAACTAATGAGAATTAGTACAGTTACATCATAAACTACGTCTGCGGCTTTTTTGGAGTCAGCACTTCCATCTGACTTGTCCGCAATCTTCTGTCCTGAAACAGCTTTCTTTGAACTTGGATCAGCATCTCCTTTATCAGCTTTCTTCGGGTGCTGTCATATATAATTAGGAAATGGTGTGATTACTGTCGTGATCTCAACATAATTGTTTTTAAAATAATTGAAGATAATTGAAAAAGAAATGGTGTATCATCATCTTATTATTTCTCTGTGGATAAATTTTTCCAGCACTTTAGTAGCACTAACAATAATTTTGTATCAGTCAGATCCTAAAGTTAAGCAATACTAACACATACAAGGTTTATCAGACCAAACACAACGTGATTTTGTAAACACCGTAAATAGCAACAGCATGTCGACAGAGTTAATTTTCCATAATTCCTATTGTATCTGGAAGTACATGTAATAAAGAAATGAAACAAAATGCGTACCCCCAAATTATCAAATATTTCCAGTGTTATAGGCGTGGGCCTTGGGCCCAGCCGGGTTATTATTATGAATTAGAGATTGGTTTCTATTTGAGTTAGAGATTGGTTTCCTTGTATTAGAGATATAGTTAGAGATATGATTGGAGTTAGATTACATCTGTTAGGGGGAGCCATCTATATAAGAGGGCTACCGCATGCTATTGTAAGGGAATCAGAGAAATATTATAGTCTTCCTCCTCTAGAGTCTCCCTCTCTCTCTACGCCAATGCCATCCGGCTAACTTGGTGGTGTTTATCCCGCATGAACTAAGGTTCATAACAACTTGGTATCAGAGCCGTCGATCCTTTCCCACGACTTCTGCTACCATGGTTTCCGGCAAGGAGGCCACCTCTGTGAGCGCAATGCTTAAGGCGATTCAGGAGCAGATGGCCGATATGAACTCCAAGATTGCAGATTTGACGCGGCAGAGCATCGCAGCCGACGCCAGGATTGCAGCACTTAAATCCGGGGGGAGTTTAGCCGCCGGCTACGCCCCACGGGCCACATCAGCTCCAAGCCAGGAGGATTCCACCGTCGCAGCGTCTTCTCTGGCGTCGCCGGCCATCGCCCCAGACCCAGCGCTGTCGCTGCCGTCGTCGGTCGCCGTCCACGGGAGGGATTCACGCAGAGCGTTGCCGGAGACGCCGTTCCCGGTCGTGGGCCGCCTGGATCCATGCAAGTCACCGCCGGCCGCTCCCTCGTCTGCCGCTCCGCCGCCGGCCGCTCCGCTGGCCACCGTCTCCGCCCGAGTCGCCCTGCGTCCTGCGCCGCTGAGGATGCCCCTGCTTCTACTGTCGCCGCCGGCCCCTGTCGTCAGCCACAGCCCACGCTTTTCGCTGCCACCTATGTAGCACGGACACGTGTAAAAATCACCGTATCCGTGTCCGACACGTGTCGGACACGGATACGACACGGACACGTCTCGGACACGTGTCGGCAACGTATCGGCCGATTTCGGAATTAATTTTAATTATTAAAATTCTCGACACGTGTCGGACACAGTAAATATACGAGTCGGACACGGCCTGGACATAGCCAGCCCAGGACACGGCCAGCCCAGGCCGGCCCATCCCTAACCCTAACCATAAGCGCCGATTCCCGAGCGCACCATTCCCATCGCTCGTTCGCGCTTCTCCACATCGGCCGCTCGCGTTGCCGCCCGCTCCCGCCGGCTCCCGCATCTCGCCGCCGCCCGCTCCCGTCAGCTCCCGCATCTCGTTGCCGCCTCCATCTCCTCACTCGCATCTCCTCTGCCTGCCGGCTCACGCATCTCGCCGCCAACGACATCTCTCGCATCTCGCCGCCGACTACATCTCCCGCGTCTCGCCGCCGACTACATCTCCCGTGCGTCGCCGGCTCCCGCATCTCCTCCCGTGTAGTCTTGCCGATATGATCATGTTACTTTTTTCCAGATTAATGGAGTTCTTATTTCTAGAAATGGTATTCACATCAACAATTATCGCCAGGATTAACAAAATAATTCATGAGGTACATATTCCGAGTATACACTTTACAAATTACAAGTTTACAATTTACATTATTTTAGATAATAAGCATGTGGAAACATAGAAAATAATACATATATATAATTTATTTATTTATTATTTAAATATATATAGCCGTGTCGGCGTATCGGTATTTTTAGAAAAACGGCGAATTTCCGTGTCGGTGTCGTGTCGTATCGACGTATCCGTGTCCGTGCATCATAGGCTGCCACTGAGCCGCCGCCGCCACTGCTCGAGTTCCGCGGCGTCGTCTCCGCCGGCTCCGTCGTTTCGTCCAGCGTCCACGCGGGCACCGCCGCGGCCGAGGAGATCTTGGTCGTCTCCACCGCCGCCTGCCGCACCGTCTCCGGCCTTGGGCTGCTTGGATCCAGCGTTCTACGCCGCCAAGTCGCCTGGATCCGCCGCCGCTGCCGTCGCCGTCCTGGGTTGCCGGTCGCCATCTTCTGCCCGAATCCACGCAGATCGCTGCCGGAGTCGCCGCTTCCCGCATCGCCGTCTCCGTGGTCGGGCCTCGAGCCGGCAAGATCGGGATCCGGCCGGCGGTCTCAGTCCGCTCAGCCCGCAGCCACCCGGGCCGCCGTCGCCGGGACCATCGCCGCCGTGTCGCAGCCGCCGCCGCCGCCGCGGGGTCCGCCTCAGCCCGAGTCGCCGTCGCAACCGCTCCGGGGGCCGTTGCACCTCCGGCCGGCTGCTCCGTCGGCGCCGCAGGCCGCTGCTCCGTCGGCTGCCACCCCGCAGGCCGCTGCTTCGCCGGCCGCCGCTCAACCGCCGGCCGTCAACGCCGCTGAGGCGCCTCTGCCAGCGCGCCGCCACCGCTCGGACCTCCTCTGCCCGCGCGCTGCCGCCGGTCCGCACCGGCCACCGCTCTTCGCCGCCGCCGCTTCCGCCACAGCCGCCGCCGCAGTCTCCTCTGCTTCAATCGTCCGCGTGGAGACTTCAGGAACAGGGGAATCTTTAATAGAAGCCAGGCTTGGTGAAAGGGGGAAAAAGAGAGAAAGAAAACTCTTGCAACGTTCAAAAAAAATTAAAAAATTATTTTCAGAAAAAAATTTTTTTTAAAAAAACTAAACTTATTTTGCAGGCATTGTTTTAAACTTGTTCCGGTTGGATCTGGCCGATCATCTTCATCCGCTGCAGCACCCCGCCACCGTTCGTCTTCTACATCGGCGTCGAAGGTCTTCCATTGGCCGCCGTCTAGCAGCTTGAGTACGAGCTGCATGTCCGGGGGGGTGTAGTGTTATAGGCGTGGGCCTTGGGCCCAGCCGGGTTATTATTATGAATTAGAGATTGGTTTCTATTTGAGTTAGAGATTGGTTTCTTTGTATTAGAGATATAGTTAGAGATATGATTGGAGTTAGATTACATCTGTTAGGGGGAGCCATCTATATAAGAAGGCTACCGCATGCTATTGTAAGGGAATCAGAGAAATATTATAGTCTTCCTCCTCTAGAGTCTCCCTCTCTCTCTCTCTACGCCGATGCCATCCGGCTATCTTGGTGGTGTTTATCCCGCATGAACTAAGGTTCATAACATCCAACTCACAAAAAAAAAATACTTACAGAAGGTGGATCAAAGACAGACTTGGTTATGTTTATCTTTTGCACTGTTGTACCAAAATCTATGATGTTCTGCATAAAATAGTAGAGATTCACATAAGATGGTATAAATGAACTAGCAATATAGTATCCAGTTAATTACCATGCGGTATTTATTTTTGAAAAGAGACTTCCACCAGCACAAAGCTATGGTTAAAAATCAGTTATGAAGTCAACAAGCATTAACTTTTGTAAGAAATTGTAATGACAGTAGAATGACAGCCTGACTCAGCACTTGTACAAATTACAATGTAAAACACTAGTTGATTTGAAAAGGTGTAAAAGCTAGCTCTATCAGAGTGGAGCTGAATGCCTGAATCAGCTTTGGATATCAGATAAAGTTAACACTTCACAAACATGGCTAATTCCAAAAGTTGGTGGAAGGAAGTACAGAAACAAGCGGAAAATGACATCTTTGAAATGACGAATAATATTGTAAATCAACAATCTACAGATACCACCATAGAGCCAGATAAGAAACAAGAAGTGTGCCAGATAAGAAACAAGAAGAAAAGTAGAAAACCATGTATAGAGCCAGATAAGAAACAAGAAGAAAAGTTGAAAACCATGTGTCTTTGACTCTGTGTTGTCAATAACACATAGGGAACCATGAAGAGAAAAATAATATGCATTCGATTCTTTTATTCAGAAAAAGGAGCATATATAGTTCATGATGGCAACATATAGGAACAAATCAAGAAAACAGGTAGGAATAGTTTAGTAAAATAAATAGAAATATTCATTTTAAACCTGAATGTAGTCCATCCACCGCAATATATGTGGGTATTTCTTCAATTCGCTGTCACTAACATGACTCTAAAACAAGCAATAAACAGTTAAAATCACGGAAAGAGAGTATATAGATTTATAGTATTTCTTAATAACAACAGATATAAGAATAAAGAAGCAAATAGTAGCCCTAGCCCATAAAACAAGCATTTTACAATTTGATCATCCTAAATTCCACTTCAGCAAAAAAAAAAACTAATAGTCCCTCAGTTACAAAATGGATGCTGTTTGAGATTTTAGAATGCGTGCAGTCAAACTTGCAACTTAATATGCACAAAAGTTCTTAGATTAACCACATTAATAATATTAGTAGAATTGTCACTGAAATTGCTTCCAAAATATTATATTGTTTTGTAAATTTTTACTAATATATGCATTCGAAACCATGTAAAGTGAAAAGACATCTAGTTGGTAACAGAGGGTGTACAAAATAACTGGCAAATGAAATGGTGGTCATACAAATGGGTAAAGTTGCATCATACATACCATGAAGTAATGTACAGTTGCAAACACAACAATGTCAGCATCCGATGGTTTAAAACCACTAGCCAATAGTACAGACCTCTGGGACAAATCTTGATTCAGATTGCCAAGCAAGACAAGCTGTTCTCCATCATTTCCAAAAAAATTGCTGGAAAATTCAACCCACTTCATTACCTATCAATGAAGAAAAGGAAGTCATGTGTCAGTAGATAAGCATTAGCAAGTGGAATTAGTGGAGACATGGGAAAACAGTTACCTCACCCTGAGATGAGTTCACAATATGTGAGAACAGGCTGGCAATATCACTCTCTTCAATAATTGTATTGGATATGGTATTCTGTAATATTCAGCACAGACATTAGTAACAGTTTCCAGCTATAACAACTCACCTACGCAAATACAGCTTGATAAGAGTGTGTTGGGCGAAATTTGCTCAAATAAAGTAGCAAAGTACAAGAAATAATGCAGTACATACTAATCATCAAAGGTTGTGCATGGAATACTGGACAAGTCAAAGTCCAGAAGTATCTAAAATACACATCATCACAAGGTTACCTAGTTGGCGCTGTACCAAACCATGATTAGACACCATTCGAAGAGATGGGCAACACATTATGCAAACTTTTTGAAGATAAAACACAAGTAGCAACCAAGAAGTAATAGAGACTCTACCGAGGGCGTATGCTGCATTTGGTCAAAGCCACTGTAAAT
Organism: Dendrocalamus latiflorus; assembly: GCA_017311315.1. Classification (NCBI taxonomy): domain Eukaryota; kingdom Viridiplantae; phylum Streptophyta; class Magnoliopsida; order Poales; family Poaceae; genus Dendrocalamus; species Dendrocalamus latiflorus. The sequence continues at coordinate 28,448,467 of CM029648.1, forward strand.
CTAATCTACTGGAGCAGTAATGTTGCAAGCTACGTCTCCATGTGACTAAACCATACCAAAGTCCTAGCTATGTAGCAGACAGTAGCTCATCTCAAATACACTCTTGGCAAGCAAAAGAGCCCCTTTGCGGTGCTTAGCCTAATTTAAAAAACTCCGTAATTGATCAACCGCACACACGATCTCGTTTATTCCTGATCTGCGTAATTGTCACCATTTGATGCATACACTCCACATTTCGCAACCCCAAAGAAATCGAACAGTTGTACCGTAGGTAAGTACATATCTTCCTACTTCCCAACCACACAGCATGCATGAAATCACCATACCCTAAATCCCACATCACAGTATAATTGTAATACATGACATTTAATCGGCGAAACTATTCAAACTTGATTATTGGTGAACCAACCATGCCCAGAGCCCAACAAATCTGCCTGCGTAACATAACCCATACTGAGCAAAAATCGAACGCTATCGCTTCGAATCAACAAAAATCGGAAACCTAGGGCTTAGGAGTGAACGGCCGGGGGCTTACCGGATCGAGGTTGAGGTGCTTGCAGAGCGCGTAGGCCATGGCCCGCTTGCTCTGCGCGAAGTCCCCCGCCGCCGCCATTAGCACGTCGAGGTCTTGCGGCGAGCTCGGTGAGTCAGGGAAAGTGGAGACGAGGGCACATGGTTTAGGGACTAGTGGGAGCGGCCAATGGGCTATTGGTTTCCTGCGACGAAAGGTTGTATCTGTTTGGGCTTGGCTTCTTGGGCTTAGCCGAGCTGGGCGTACAACTTCTTTCGGGCTGCTCGGGGTCGGAGTGAGGTGCCAAATCATCCGTGTGTCTACTGATGTAGTATAGGAGGACAAACTTGGTGTTTTTTCTTTTGCGAGGAGTACAAACGTTGTGTTATGTACTATTTAATATGTGAAGCTTGTGCAACTGGCATTGTAACGGCTTTGTGGACGTCCATGTTTTCCTACGAAACTGGAGACGCGAGGCAAAAATCAGGTCAAATGCAGGAAACCACGCACGCAACGTCACGGTCGTGATCAATTCTAAAGCGCATCTAAGGCCCCATTTGGTACGGCTCCACTTCACAAGTGAAGCTGTTTTTTTGATTTCACAAGTGGAGCCGGATGAAGCTACTTTTTTCAGCTCCTTGGGTGAAGCTACTTTTGTCTCAGCAGGTTTTAAGGAACTCTTTGGGTGGAGCTATTTTGTTTTACCCCGTTTGGCACAAAACAGCTCCAAACAGCTCCAAAGAGCTGGTGGTGGAGCTGTGCCAAACGGGGCCTAAGCAACAAGGTGTTGTGATGCTGTTGCTGATGGTTGACAACCTCGTGCTGCGAGGATCTGACGCGCTGGTGAGCAAAGTACAAGAGGGAGGGACTCTAGTTTTCGCGGCAAGGACGCTCTTCGCCCTGTTCTTTTCAGCTTCTAAAAGCTACTTTTCGGTTTTTCTACAGTAACTAGCTTTTAAACGAATTTTTTTTAAAATAGGGTCTACTAGTTAATTGTAGTACATACTTTACTGACTTCATTTATATTGGCAAAAACCGCACGTGAGTTTCTGTTACTCTGTAATCTCTTATACAAACAGTCTAAAAGTCACAAGCCGCAGCTAAAAGCCGCAAGCCGCAGCCAAAAAGAACAGGCCTCGCACATGGGCTCCCGTTTCCCTCGGGAGTCTGAATCGTCGACGAGAGATGTCATGCCATTTGAGCTCCACTGCTCCAGCATCGATACGACACGACGCCACCGCCGTTTCACGACTTGTATCCAAAAGCGCTCGACTGTCCTCTGTGTATCGACTGCTTCATGGTGCTACACGGCGATGGAAGCTGCGAAGTGACGAATCAAAACAAGCAAGAAAAGGCTCGAAAGCATGGAGACGAGACGACGGCGGCGCATGAGATTCCATCTCGCCACCGGTGAGGCCTGGGACACGACGGCGACACGGGGGCATGTGGTAGGTCAGCAGCCCCCCAGGCGCCATAAATGCGCCCCACCAGCGCGTGTCCTCGTCCCTCAGAGCCGCCATAAATAAGCCTCCCCAAGCCACAAAGGCTGGTGCCTCGCCACCGACGGGCAGTAACGAGCATGTGCGCCAGCTAGGAGTAAATGAAGCCCAACTAGCACCTACTACTACGATGGGTACACCCGTACATGCAGTCACCAGCGTTGCGTCCGCCTGCGATCCAGGGGCCGAAAGCACGGGCGCGATGCCGTGCCGTGCGTTGCCCGCGCCTAGGCCTAGCCGGCTGCCATCCGCCCGTCGCGCGGGATCGACGCATCGTTCGGATGGATGCAATCGCACGCGCCGCCGGCCGGTCCAGGCGGAACGGACGCCGTGATCTGGGTGCCGTTGCCCTATTCCGCTCGGCCTACCACTCTCGAGTCCTAAGAGCAACTCCAGGGCCCCTACTTAAACCCTCAAAACTCAAATTTGAGGGCTTGAGCCAAAAAACGAGCTCCAGCAGAGCCCCTACTAGAGCCCTCAAATTTGAGGTGGCCCTCAAATCACCCTCCCACCCCTCATTCCTAGGGGCCCCCTACTCTGGCTCTCATTTTTCAGTTTTCCTCGTTTTTTGTAGAACATTTGTGCTTTCAATTTAAATTTGGAACAAATTTGAATTTAAATTTGAATATTCGTATTTGAATTCATATTTGAATTCAGAACAAATTTGAATTTAAATTTGAATGTTATGTGATGAACTTTGTGCTTTCAATTTAAATTCGGAACAAATTTGAATTTAAATTTGAATATTCGTATTTGAATTCGGAACAAATTTGAATTTAAATTTGAATGTTATGTGATGAACTTTGTGCTTTCAATTTAAATTCGGAACATATTTGAATTTAAATTTGAATATTCGTATTTGAATTCGGAACAAATTTGAATTTAAATTTGAATGTTATGTGATGAACTTTGTGCTTTCAATTTAAATTCGGAACATATTTGAATTTAAATTTGAATATTCGTATTTGAATTCATATTTGTGCTTTCAATTTAAATTCGGAATAAATTTGAATTTAAATTTGAATATTCGTATTTGAATTCGTATTTGAATTCATATTTGAATTCATATTTGAATTCGGAACAAATTTGAATGTTATGTGATGAACTTTGTGCTTTCAATTTAAATTCGGAACAAATTTGAATTTAAATTTGAATATTCGTATTTGAATTCATATATTTAAATATTGTCGCTCATTGTGAAATCCTAAATATTTTATTGTGTATTGTGCTTTTGTCCCATACATATGCATATAGCGTGTGAGGAAATAGAGGGAATTGAGAAGTAGGGGCCCTGTTTTGAGGGCTCCTGCTGGAGTGCAGCCCAGAAAACAGGGCCCTCAAAAGTAGGGGGAGCCCTCAAATGAAAAGTAGGGGCCCTTTTTTGAGAGCTACTGCTGGAGTTGCTCTAATAACACGACGCTCTACGGCCTACTGGCTACGACCAGGTAGGCAGGGCCTTCTTTTCCGTTGCACACCACAAATGGAAAAGGTAGAGTGCTGTGGTTACGAATCAAATAGGGAATAATAGGGGTTATGGAAAAACCATAAAAGAGATATTCGAAGCTTCGTGAGGATTAGATGTAGAAGATATATGCATAATATGTAGTCTATTACCTAGTCCTTTCTCTAAAAAATATGAATCCTATATGGCGCCGTAAAACACATACTTATAGCTGGGAGGAGGTAGTTTACACAAATACCCCTATTAGGGTGTACAATAGTGAGAGCTAACATGTTCTTTCCCCTGTAATAGCCCTTTTAGATCTGTTACACGGTTATATACTTAATGGGCTTTTTAGTGTAATGGGCCGATTGGACCTAGGTGGAAGTCACTCCCTCAACAGTAGTCTCTCATGATAAAGCGCTTCCGATTCCGGTAGGTCAAAACCATGCTGCTTGCTCCTTTGGCCACTTCCGTCCCTTCGGCTCACTAGGCGGTTGCCTTTTTGGTTTCTTGCCTTTTTTACTGCTGACATGGGTGTGACACCAGCGGGTGACACGTTGCAACAGTATCATTGTTGGCCTGCAACATGGGTCAATGTGCCAGTTACGGGGGGTGCATGTCCCCTGGAATCCTATGCCCGCCGTACCGGCATTAAATGGGTGTGTCACGCTCGGTACTTAAGCATTGTACCGATTAACTTTTGAATTATTTGCTTCTTCTCTGTTGCGCCTGCCAATCACCGCCTATAGTTGCTTTCATCGCCACCGTCTGTTCCCCATTTGTGCTCTCGTTGTTCGTCTTTTCCCCATCGCGCGTTCGATGTGTAAGATGGGCCGTGGAAGCGATCGGAGTGGTCACGACGGCGCACCAGTCGCATGGAGTAGCCAAGGCGGTGAAGATGAGCGGTCAGAGGCCGCCACCAACAAATGATGGAAGGTGTCAGAGAAGGTCATCGGCGCGTTCATGAACACCCTCGGTCCATTGGTTGCGATGGATGAGCTACTGGATTCTCTCATGCGCGATGGCAAGATTTCCTCCCGTGAGCTCATTCGCCTTCCCGCCAATGATGAGGTTGCCCTACAACCACGGGAGGGCACGACACTAGTTTTTGCAACCTACTTCGACGTCGGGCTCTACATCCTCGCCTCGTGCTTTGTGGGTGATCTCCTCCGTCTATATGAACTAGAGCTACAATAGCTAACGCCGAATGCCATCGCGCGCCTTGCTATGTACTCCTGGGCGGCCTGTTCAGAGGGATCCATGCCAGCGCGGTGGTCTTGCGTCCCTACACGACACGTGGTGCCAGTAGAAGCACCTAGGTGCGGGGTAGTACTCGAATTTGTGTAGCTTCAGCTTGCAACTGTATGGTGCTACTTTGAAGGGCTTCCCTTCAAATGCCACGCGGACGAAGCGGGAGTCTCACTGGCTACAAAGGTGGTTCTACCACTAGATTGAGCATGACAGTAGCCTTCACTTCACCAAACGCATCATGGGATTTGTCCAGTCATCTGGCGTGAAGCTTGATTGGGATGATGAGGCTGCATATGCAGGGCTGCGTCGAGGAGTTCTGCATGCTTCGCCTTTCCCCACTAGCTCACCGCTGGGAAGTGAAGATAAGGCCACATGGGGCAATGCGCGTGCGGCCATCATTGACGATGCTGATGAAGCCTACAGGTCCAGTAAGCTTTTTGCCCTTTGCATGTAACATTCTTGCTAAGCGTCCCACCTTCAGCTGACCCTGCGCCCTTACAGCCCTCTCCTTGGCGGAGGTGGAACACATAACGATTTTGTTTCTTGGGCCCTATATCTTCAAGGAGCATAGCCTTCAAGCGACGACCACATCGAACGATCCATGCATCAACCGCGTGTGCAAAACCTTGGGGCTCCTCATGCTTGATCATCCTGTACCTGCCCCGAGTGGCAGTTGCCCCCGCGGCGTGAGCGAAAGTGATGGTGAAGATGCCGGAGACCAAGATGACCCCGACATACATGACAGGTTGCCCCAGCCATCGCAGTTGTGCCTCTGTCATTGGCTCCTCCCACCTCGTGGGAGACCAATAGTAGCCTGGATGAACTTAGCGAGGTGCGATGACTCTAATGTGGAGGAAGACGACAAAGTAGACGATGAGGAGGAGGATGAAGTGCCCAATTCACGTGTGGACGAAGTCCATGATTCGGACACGGATGAAGGACGCAGAGCATGGTGCGGATGCTGACGAAGGTTGACCCACAGACGAACCAGAGGCACACAAGCGGGGCCCACCAAGGACGCTACTGTGGACACCTCTGCGCTTTCTTTGATGTCCTTGCTCCCACCTACATAGCCTGCTTCATCGACGTCATAGGGCCATCCTACGAAGCGCGCCTAGTGGAGCACTCCCTAGCGGCCCGGTGGGTATGGTGAACAAGGATTCCAGTTCTAAGGCCAGGACCCCTCCATGCATAGTGAAGACGATGTTCCATGCCTACCTTCAGCAGGCATGCTCTAGGTTTGAGCTTCTCGTTCTATTCCCGGTACTTCGCACGGCTATCACCACTATTCTCCCTAACGCTATCGCCATCATCAACGGCACCACCTTCCTCTGCAGTGGATCCACAACCATCTAGTGATGAGCTCAGTCTAGGACTCGAAGGCACCCCTAGCGTGAAGCCTCTGTCACTTAACTGCTCATTATGATCAGATGTTATGACCGCTCGTCCCGAACGCTCATTACGACCACTCTTTATGATCGCTCATCCCAAACGTTTGCTTACGATCGCTTGCTTATGATCGCTCACTTTTGACCGCTCGGATCGATCGTCCGCTCGTTCTGATCACTCGGCACGACAACAAATCGACCACCTGCTCGTTCTGATCGCTTGGTACAACAGCAGATCAACAGCTTGCTCGTTCTGATCACTCGGTACAACAACGCTGCATGAAGTTGTGGCCTCCTCCTGCCTGAAATCCCCAACCTTTCGACCACCGCCTGAATGAGATGCGCTGAAGACAAAAACAGAGCACGGAAAACAGAGGAAAAGTAGCGATGCTTTGGAAGTCATTGGAGATGAAAGAAACTGATCTATTATTTCATCATCAAGATTTTGGTTACAAAGTGCCTCACGGCACCCCTAAAAACCTTCTCCACGATAGCCCTAAAACCCTTGTCTGCTACCCTATAACTTCCTCTGCTTTTATAGGCCAACGCACAAGGCGTATTTAACTTGAACACCTCAAAACCATGTCCTATCCACCTAGACATGAACTCTATCTCTTCCTTAAATCAAGGGACCCGAAACCCTTCCTAACACATGTTTTAACCAACTCGTACAGATCATGAACTTCATCCACAACTCCATACGACACACACAACAAAGCCTCCAGGATATCCCCTCCTGTATCTTCATTGTGCACCATCACCGCGTGCTCTCGTGTGAGCTCGATCACCTCGCGTGACCACCTGACCGCCTGGACCTCAGATTACCCCTTCCTAGTCCCGGTCCTCCTCATCACTAACCGTGATCGTCTCCACGCCTCCACGTAGTATCCACTTTCGACCTCCATGTGCTCTAGCATGAGCTCGACCATCTCGCGTGACATCCCAACTGCGTGGACCTCAGATTACCTCCTCCTAGTCCTGGTTATCCTCATCACTGACCATGGCCACCTCCATGCCCACCTGCACATGTAAAGACCAAAGAAACCATCTCCCTATACAACACATTAGCAAAACACACTCTTGTCTACCCCCAAGCAAGAATCAGCTCAACTACGACCATCCCTAGATCGTTTACGACCATACCTCATAATGCTTACGACCATCGCTAACTGAACCAGACCCTACGATCACTCAATACGACCGCTAACACAGAGTACTCGTAACCCACAAGTACTCGAAAACCACTCGCACTGCTACTGACGACTATCGACTACCGAGTATTGACCAGCCGCAACACGTACTCGAAGCCTATGAGTACATACAACATTCCAAACACCCGACCACTTATCGTGATCGTGAAACCTCTTCTACGGAGTACCGAGTCCTCCGACTACAAGTACCTCAAGCAATGACCATCCATCATCGACCACTACACATCGACCAGTCAACCACTGGCCCAACACGAGTACTTCATGTACTTGAAAGTCACAAGAGTGAAGCACTCGTATCGACCATGAATGTCTATGACTATGAGTACCGACCGAAAAGCCTACAACAGCTGATCACTAAGTCTCCGATTACCGAAGATAGAATAACAGACTGTAAAGTCTACGAGTATCGACAAGACTGTCAAATCTACGACCATAAAAGCAGTCTGCAAAACCTACAACCATGAACGCAGCCTGTAAAACCTACGACCATGAAAACAGTCTGTAAGACCTACGACCATGAAAGTAATATGCAAGACCTACAACCATGAAAGTAGCCTGCAAAATCTATGACCATAAACGCAGTCTACAAGACCTACAACCATGAACATAGTTTGCAAAACCTACGACCATCGAGTACTGTAGCTACGACCTCGACTATCGAGTATGACCAGTAAAGTCTACGGCTATTGAGTACTGTAGCTACGACCATGAAAAAATATTGTAGCTATGATTACCTACCGTGATCGTACAACTGAAGTCGTATTGCCATGGTCAAAAGGTTGAAGTTGTACTGCCATGGTTGAAAGGTCAAAATCACACTGCCATGGTCAAAGCCAGACGTGATCGTAAATTATCATGGTCGTAAGGTCGAAGTCGTACTGCCATGGTCAAAGACAGACGTGGTCAAAGACAAACATGGTCGACAACTGCTGTGGTCGAAGACTATAGTGTGTAGTCTGAAGACTGTGGTCATAGTATGAAGTTTGATGTCTGAAGGCCATGCCGTGGTCGTATAGCGTCTGTTACCGTGGTCGTAGACTAGCGTCTGTGATCTAAACTCACTCGTAACTATGCAAGACCACTCAAGGGCGACGACTTCGATTGCAAACGACCAAGTCTTTCACAAACGCAAAATCCAAAGCAAACCAAATGTCAATTATTAATCATCTTTTTATTTACGACCATCCACATGGTCTAACACTTTGTGATCGGTAATCATAGGCTTTGCGATCGGTAGTCATAGACTATGCGGCCGATAGTCGTAGACTTTGCGATCGGTAGTCGTAGACTATGTGATTGATAGTCGTAAGCTTTGAGACCGATGGTCGATGGTCGAAAGGTACAGTGCTTGACCGACCACGGATGGTCGATGGTCAGTAGTCATAGTCGTAGGTATTGTGATCGACTATCGCAAACCTTGAGTACTCATGTCAGACCAGCCAGTGGTCTGACCAGCCTGTGCATTGTGGTCATACTAGTCTCTCAGTGGTTTGAGGTTGTTTTCTGGAGTACATGGAATTTGGGTCATGATTTGACCTGGGTGTTGTTGCTTTGTGCACATGGGTTTATTGTCTAGTCCTAAGCTTAGGATCAGTATTTTGGTTGCATAATTTTTGCATGGTGCATTGTATGGATTAATTGCATAAATTCATGTATTTGTGTATCGTGCGGTAGTACATGACGATTTGTTTGTTGGTGTTGGTTGCAATACTTCGGAGCTAGGTCATGGTGAGGCGTAGGAGGATCGGGACTAAGCATAGGGTGGTGCTGAGATACAGAATGGTCAGAGAGATGCTGAAAATAACCGAGCCTTGCGAGTTGATTGCAAGCTGGGACGACAAGGAACCAAAGCGAGAGCTACCAGTGATGGACATGACAGGCAACAACAAGGTGAACCAGGACTAGGCTTAGGGAGGAGTTGATGTCCTGATGGTCAAGAAAGCCGGGTCCTGTCATGTGCGAGAAGAGGCATGTGGTGCACTAAGTAACTTGGGTCGTTTGCAAGCGAGGACGGTTCGATGGGATCCAGACGCGTGAGAGATTTGGTGGCAAGTCATTGAGCTTCGTTTTGATCAGATCTTCCCTTGAGATTATTTGTCTTTTATCTTCATAGTTTCTATAGCTACTGGAGTGAAGAGTGTTGCTTCCGTTCAAAGGAAAAAAGATTTTGAAAAGTCTCGAATTGAATTTAGACTCCTATTCATCCCCTCTAGTCGCCATACTCGATCATTCGCTTGAAAAAACCTATTGAATTAACCATCGGTGGTGATCATTTGGGCTTTTTTGTGGCTTATGGCTGAAAAGCACTGTAGCTGGCTTAAAAAAACATTGTAGCTGACAGAGGCTTATTTAGCATAATTAAATTTAAAAATTTAAAAATATGATAGCCCATTACGTATAATACAAACACATACGGGAAAAAAAGAACCGGCAAAAAAGCTCAACAAAAAGCCAAAAGTTCAGAAAAAGATGAAATTTATGAATAGTAAAAAATAAGCCGGAAGCTAGAAACTGAAGCCATTTTGATCACACCCAAGTTGAACAGGGCTTCCCTGTCCCCAGCTCCCTGTTCCCTTCAATCTGGACTGTTCACAGCTGATCCAACGGCTAAGTTTTTATATTTTCACCATTTACCCATTTTCATCTCAAATTTAAAAATAAAAATATGTTAATCCATAATAAATAATAAAAAAATAAATTTAAAAATAAAATTTATTTTTATTATTTATTATGGATTAACATATTTTTATTTTTAAATTTGAGATGAAAATAGGTAAATGGTGAAAATATAAAAACTTAGCCGTTGGATCAGCTGTGAACGGTCTAGATTGAAGAGAACAGAGAGTGAGGAACAGGGAAGCTCCGTTCCTTTTAAGTTGGGGCGTAGGGGGGGTGTAAATTAGCAGTAAAAAGTATTTTGCGTAAACCTATGCTTTAGTATTCCAATCAATGTCCCGTGGAAGTTCCTTTCGAGTGAATCAAAAGCAAGACTCACTCTAGAGCAAATAAAAAGTGTATAACCTTTCTATAGGTTGCAATAGGATAATGAACTCCATAACAATGGACATGCTATACTCGATTTGCCGTGATTGAAGGTAGGTAATGTGAGTGCCTATTTAGTCGATGCCTACGTGTTTAACTTATGCTGATTTGAATCTTCATCATCACACCCTCAACCTCGACAATGTGTAAAGTATATTTCATTCTGTCGGTCTTTTTCCAGCTGTCAATCAAACAAAGTAAGCAAGTTGCAATTGAATTATTGCAGTGACTAGCCAACGTTTTACAAGCATAAAAACGAGCATTCTCGAAATCGTTCCTCGTATAGAGTTGGAGATTCTGGAGCACCAATTCTAACCACAATTCACAAGCGTAGAGGCCCAAAATTTTACAGTACGGCGGGTCTGTTTAGAACACACAAATTTTACACGGTTTTTGCAAATAGTTTTATAGAAAATACTAGTTCAATTCCTCTAGTTCCAAACTAAACAAGTACTACGGAATGACGACACGTGTTAGTCGTGCGGTACGGGACCGCACAACTAGCACTGTAGCTTAATTGTGCGGTCCAGGATCGCACGATTAAACTGTAGCATGCAGCGGTGCGGTCCACGAGGGCATGAATTCAGGGAGAAATGCGGTGCCCGAGCGCATGACTTGACCGAGATTCCCACCCCCGCACAGAGCTCCCAACCGCGCTTAAGGAAAACACACAGAGCAGAAAAAAAATACTCAGTTGAATCGTGCGGTCCGGGACCGCACGATCACTATAGCTAGTTTAATCGTGCGGTCCCCGATCACACGACTAAGCAAATCATGCGGTCCCCGACCGTACGACCAATGTAGTGCTTAGTCGGACCGCATGACTGCCACGTGTCATGCTCAGGTAATCGTGCGGTTAAGGAGGGGGCTATATATGGCATTACGGTGAGCACAGAGCTATATTTAAAATTAACGTGAGGAACGGTGGTAAATATGTCCAGATTTCTTGATTTTAGATGAATGGAGTTCTTTTTTAAGAGGAAAGGGGGGGGAGAGGATGCATCAGTAGTATACCTGGCTATTGGAAAATTGAGTGGCCGGCTCGGTGGAAAGTGTGTGGCAGCGCAAAAAGGCATCAGTTTCGGCAGATTCGCAGCTCGCTATCGAGCCGGCAGCCTCACCCATACCACACTCATGCTGCTCTGAGTGCTGTCTTGAGGCCTTTGCTCGCCGCTATGTTTATGTGTTACTCCTATCAGCAACAAATCAGGGGGCAGCAGCAGAAGAGCGAGTAAATGCTGCCTGCTACTCCTGCAGTATTATTGCACGAGGTGGAGGAGGAGGAGGAGCAAAAGGGTTGGTGCTGCCATTAAAGGCCTCTATTCAATTCCTGCGGTGGTGGCGGTGACCGGTGTGGTGTGGGGAGCGGTCACTGCCTGCCCTTTTGGAAGCTTAACAGGACAGGTGACATTTAGAGCAAGTTTAATAAGACTGACTGTGCTAGCTACAAGGAAATCCATGTCAGCATAGTCCTATATGGAGGGGAGAGAAAAGGAGAGAGAGAGCCAAGCCGGCTCCCATGCAAGAGTCAGGCTATAGCACAGGAAAAGAGGCGTTATCCATGCATGTACCAATAGAACTAACTGCTATACCCATGCATGTATTAAATTATCAATACCCATGTATGTATTAAATGATTGAGAGCTCTTGTGGAGACAACTTATAGCCAGCTTGTTGTATGAATTAGCTGCATCATTATCTTTTGATGACATGGAAATGTATTGGAGGTAGCAGCTAGCTATACTATTAAACTTGCTCTTATGTACTCTTGCTAAGAGCAAGTCTTATAATATAGCCTTCAGCTGGCTGTATGGATACTTACAGCCCACTTATCAGCCTACTCATATAGTAGTTACAGCCAGCTGAAGGTTGTATGACCTACCTCTTCCTCTCACAAAGTTTCTTGGTTCTTGTGCTTCAGCTGGCTGTAAGCTTACAGCCCACCTCTCTTCTCTCTCCTCCTCTCTCTCCTCCACCTCAGCATACAGCCAGTTTACAGTCTCTTTAATACTTGCTCTAAGGGTATCTCTGATAGGATATCTTAACTTTCTTTTAGTTATATTAAATAAATAAAATTCTATATAAAAAAGATAATATGTTATCTTTTATGTAAGAGATGATGTGAGGCAGAAAGTTATAGTAAAAATAGTTAGAGGAAAAATTTACTGTTAGAGAGGTTATCTCTAGTATTGTCTTTAAGTGAAGTGAAAATCTTAGAGACAATTTTAAGAGACAAACTATTATACATCTCCAACGAGCACTTTGGGAGGGAAAACTGAAGGCCGACTGTTCCTAATTTTTCCAAAGTCAACGGCTCCAAATGCTTACTAGACTAGAAGGCTACCCTGATGAATGCATGTACATCATCTGAGAGACCATGTGAAGGTTTAGAATATGTCTGTGATAAATAATTGATACTTCAGTTTAATTGAATTTAAATTTTGCAAAAGTTTCATAAAATTCCGATTTCATATTGTGTTGTCAAGATTCAGACAGTCTGACTGGCTAATGGATAGCGGTCACATCGGTCTGACCAGTTGATGGATGGCGATCTAATCGCTATGGGGCGAGTGGTCAAACTAGCCATGATTTTTTAGGAAATTGAAAAACAAACACTCGTGTAAGCTTGTTTAGGGATGTGTTTACATTAGGTGCCACTAGAATTGAAACCTAGAGCTGAAACTAAATAGGGTTTAACTGAAATTTCAGAGATGATGTTTTTTGGTGGTCTTAAGCGGTCAGACCGCCATGGGGAGTGCAGTTAGACCGATGGTTATGTCCAGAACATAATGAAAATTGTTTTTGAGTTGGATGAGTGTGTGCACGACATGGGTGCCGTGGATGTGCAGGTGGTTTGAAGAATGTTATCGTCGACAGCAATAGATCGGGACTAGGTGAGGGAGCTAAGGTCCGAGCGGTTATATAAGTTTGGGTGAGGCTATTTGGCTCAAGGAAAAATATAGAGAAAGACAAGGATTATAAAGAGACGAGTTGGTACATATGGTATGCCAAGTGACGAGGCCGATGCACATAGAGACAATTCAGGGGAGATCGAATACATGAAGACGTGACGAGTAGTTATTGGGCACTACGGGGTACATGTCCAAGCACGCGGATGATGTTTTGAGGTGAAGAACAAAACAGAGTCAAGGGAAAATGATTGGAAGTTTCATCAGGGGTATTTTTGGTAGTTGGCTAAATACCGATTTGGTGTCTTGATCAAAATAGCGGTGCGCGGGAGCACAAAGGAGAAGCGGTTTAGGTCAAGGAAAGTTAGAATTGCTAAGTGGATCAATCGCTAAGTTGTTAGCGGATTGAGTCTTGTAAATGTTTTAAGAAATGTGTGTAGGTGTGCAAAACTTGTGTTAGTGGGATTCACAGGTTTCCTTGACATCTTAATGAGTTGAACCCATTAGGATTCTTACTAGTTATTAAAGGGAATGAGAGAATACGTTAGATCTAAGGATTCTAGGTTTTTTATTTTTGTTCTACCACATTTTCTCCTTCCATGATTGCATGAGAGAGAATTTGAGAGAGAAAAGGGTGGTACTCTGGTTACACCTTGTAATCATTTATGCGTATGAAAACTTTATCATCTATTGGAAATAGATAAGGCATTATCTCAATTATGTTTTTTTTTTGCATTATTGTTTAGTTTTGTTTGTTCTTGAGTAAGATTTGTGATTTCGTATTCGTGGGGTTTCTAGCCCGAACTCTTAAATTATCTTGCTAGGACACATGAGAATATATCTAGAAGATCCCATGTCTTAGATCCTCACAAGCAAGATGTGATTTGAGTAAATACCCCATGCCTTAGATCCTTACGAGCAAGATGTAATTTGAGTATTAGGGTTTTTGGTGTTCTTGTGACCTAAATTAGATTATCTTTGATTTAGTAAACCTGAGTACAAGAATCATGTGGTTCTTGATTGGTCTAAGTTACTAATGCCTTGAAGAAGTCTCATGTAAAATTTGAAAATGTTTGGATAAGAATTGAGCAAGTTTTTAATATATGAGTTTTGTTTCTAAAAACTTTCAAGTCTAGAAATATAGGATTGGTTAGACCTGCCATAGGCTTGCAGTCCAACCGGCCCCAACGATTATAGCGTCGTTAGCCTTGCGGTCAGACCGACCGTAGTGGTCAGACTGGCCTTTCTATAGTGGTCGATTGGCCTTGTGCTGAAGATGGTTGATTTTGTTGGCTTATATCTTTAGCCTTGTTTTATAAAATATAGTTGGTGCAATATGAACTTAGTGACTCTTATAGTCACTTGAATAAAGATTTTAAATATCATTAAAGAAAATTTTAAATAATCATTCACCCCTCTGATTGCCAATATCAGTCCTACATCATGAACAGATCAGAACTTGAAGTAATGGAATCATAACAGTTGTTGCTGTTAACATCTTTCGATTAGTTCTTTTGCATTGGTGATAGGATAATCACCAGAGCAGTAAAAAAGATTAGTATTACTAGCTCTCTGCTGTGGTGCCATCGGGCCTTTCGGCATTAACACAACCAGCAAAACCAAAATTACCACACATTTTAAAGCGAACGATGTTGAGCAATATAGTAGTAATCTGTAAAGCAAAGTCATATTATCAGCAGAACTAGCTAAGAAGTAAGAACAGCATCAGTCATTCAGTTGTGCATTGAGGCAATACCCACATGAGCAGACGCGCTACAATTTCTTCCAAGAAATGGACCAAAGAATTGCAGAGAAGCAACAAACAGCCTTGCACCCCTAAAATTTCAAACAAACTACAAGCATTCCACCACAATCCATACCACTCTTTGCTTCCTCTCACTCCAACCCCCCCCCCCCCCCCCCCCCGCGCGGGCATCATATATGCATCTCAGAAAACAAAACCAAAAAAAGCTCAGGAACATTAAGAACAGAGTTCGAAAATAGGCCTTAAACCAGCTCATCCCCTGGACTGTCCTGAGGACTCCTCACCAGCTCAAGTATGCTCACCACCTCGCCCATGTCTGGCCGGTTCGATGGCACCTGCGAGGTGCAAACAAGGCCCAACTTGATGATCGGCAGGACCTCTTCCATCGGGAATTCACCGCATAGATGTGGATCCATGCAATCCTCCAGCCTTCCTTCCTCCAGCGCGCTTCTGACCAAGTCGCATAGCACGACAACATCATCTTCCAAGTACTCGACGGGCCTCCTGCCCGTCAAGACCTCCAGCGCAAGCACCCCAAATCCATAGACGTCGCACTTCTCAGTGATCTTCACTGTCTTGCATGCGAATTCTGGTGCCATGTACCCAAGTGCACTCTGGATCTTACTGCTCAGCACATACCGGTCCAGCATTGGCAGCAGATTGGCGAGACCATAGTCACCGACTCTAGGCTCACCATTGCTGTCCAGCAGCACATTGCTTGACTTGAGATTGTAATGGATGATCCCATGCTGGTGCAGGTGTGTCAGGCCCCTGGCAACACCTATGATGATGTCAAACCTCTCCATCCAGGAAAGTGAGTTCTCTTCCGTGCACTCGTGCAGGTACTTGTGCAAATTCCCTCCTGGAAGGTAATCATAGATGAGGAGCTGCAGTGATGAAGTCCAGTAGAAGCCTCTGAGCGTGACAACATTGTGATGCCGAACCTTGCTAAGCAACTTCACCTGTCGCTCAAAGTCATCCTTTGACTTGACCAAGCTAGACACAGTGAGCTTCTTGATGGCTACCGGCTGGCCGTCTCTGAGCACTGTCTTGTAGACTGCACCAAAGCCTCCTCGCCCAAGCTCACAATCCTTATTCAACAAGGCATGCCCACCCGCGCTGAACTCTGGGCTGCCTTTACCAAACATGACCAGCTTCCCGGAGCTGGCATCATTCTCCGGGGATTGGGTAAGGTAATCATCAGAAAATGCAGTAGCAGGCGCTGAGCGGGAGGCGGCTGCACGGGCACGACGGTTGAGCACAGATACGATGATCACTCCGATAGTAATGGCAGCCCCACCCGCAATGGCAATGAGGGTGGAGACGCTCAGTATGATTTTCTTGTGGTGCATGTTGCTAGGGGCACTTGGTGTGGCTTGCGACAAGGGATTTGATGACGAGTTGGGGTTGAGCACAATAGGCTTTGGCATGACCGCATTGCAGGAATTGTTCTTCCGCGAGCTGCAAAGACCAGAATTGTCGGATAGGAAGGAATCAGGAATGTTGTCGAAGAAACGGCTGCTCGGGAGATCTCCTGATAGTAAGTTGTGGGAGACGTCAAAGATGTGCAAGCTGGGCAGATTAGATAGCTCCACTGGTAGGGCCCCATCCAGCTTGTTCTGGGAGAGAACGACAACCTGGAGACTGGTGAGGTTGCCCATGGTGCGAGGAATTGACCCCGTGAGGTTGTTGTGTGACAAATCCCTGCATTGAGAAAGCACAGCACTGTATCAATTAAAAGGATTTCTAATGGTCGGTCAGAACCAACTAATCTTGATTTTGGGTCGAACTGATCAGTGTGCTAAGTTCAGAACAAGCGTTCCTAATACAAATCATGTGCATTTGACTTCAGTTTTGAGTGTACCAAAAAAAAAAGAGGACCCAGGCGCTGGGATACGAGCAAAACAACATGACAGAGTCCCATATTTTGCGGTTTTTTGGGTTCCAAACAGAAAATAAGACATCACTGCCCTATCACTTTCTACGACGCCTCTGCAACCTAGGAAACTGAAAGCAATCAAGGCATGCAAAGAATACAGAAAAACAATTAGACCTAGCCAACTTCGCTAACAAGCAATCCAATCTCAATGAAGTCAAATTTAATTCGACCAAAAAATAATAAAAAAGAATTCACTTACAGTGCAACGAGGGAACTGCAGTTCCCAATCAGTGCCGGGATGCGGCCGGTGAGCGAATTCCCCCCCATCCGCAGCTCCCGGAGCGCCACCGCACCGCCAATCTCCGGCGGCACGCTTCCATTGAGCCGGTTGGCGCTCACGTCGAGCACCTCGAGCAGCCTCATCCCGCCAATGCCGGCCGGCAGCTGCCCCGATATGGAATTCGAGGACAGGTTCAGAGACTGCAAGCCCGCAAAGGCGGTGATCTCCGGCGGGATCCCGCCGGAGAATGCGTTGCTAGACAGGTCCAGCGCACGCAACGCCAACGCGGCATCGCCTGGGACTTTGACCCACCCGTAGAGCTTGTTGCCGGCGACCGAGACGCGTTGCAGCGGAAGGCCAAACACCCACCAAGGGAGCTCGCCGGTGAGCGAGTTCCGGCTGAAGTCGATCTCCACCAGGTTCTTGCATTTCGCGATGGCGTCGGGGATGGCGCCGGCGAAGCGGTTGCCCGACAAGTCAAGCCGCTCCAGCGCCCACATCTCCCCGATCCACGCCGGCACCTCCCCGAGGAGCGCATTGCCGCCGGCGCCAAGAAACCGCAGCCCGGACAGCCTCCGGAGCGAGTCCGGCAACCCGCCAGTGAACAAGTTGTGCCCGAAATCAAGCGACTTGAGCAGCCCTGCCTCGCCGACGTCAGCCGGTATCTCCCCGGCGAGAAGGTTACCGCTCAAATCCACAGCCCGCAACGAGCTGCCCCGGGGGAAGCCGCCAGGAACACTCCCGGAGAGCGCATTGCCGGAGAGGTCCAGAGACCGGAGCGAAGGCAACGACCAGAGTCCATCAGGGATGGGGCCGGCAAGGCGGTTGGAGGAGAGGTTGAGGGACACGAGCGACGAGCACGAAGCGACGGCGGGGGGGATGTAGCCGGAGAGCTCGTTGTGGGCGAGCGAGAGGGTGCGTATGCCACGGCATTGGGCGAAGAGCTCGGCGGGGACGGGGGCGGCGAGGCGGTTGGAGGAGAGGTCGAGGGAGCGGAGGCGGGGGAGGGCGGTGAGGAGGGAGGGGAGCACGGGTCCGGACAGGTTGTTGCCGGGGAGGGAGAGGGAGAGGAGCGCGTCGAGGCGGAGGAGCGCGCGGGGGAGGCGGCCCGAGAGCGACGCAGCCGGGAGCGAGAGCGAGGTGACGCGGCCGGTGCGCGAGTCGCAGCCGACGCCCGGCCAGGAGCAGGGGCGGTCGTCGTCCTCCGTCCACGCGGCGAGGCGGCCCAGCGGGTCGGAGACGCCGGTCTTGAAGACCACCAGCGCGAGCACGTCGTCGGTGAGCGCGGTCGTCGTCGTGGGAGCCGCCACGAGCAGGAGGGCGGCGAGGAGCAGCGCGAGAGGGGAGGTGGCGGCCATTGCAGCGGCGGGAGGGATCACAGCGCCGCCTTGTCCATTTGCGCGGAGCAGTTATTGGAGACGTGCGGGCCGGGACCGGGAGGGGAGAGGTGGTGCAGTGGGGAAGCTTAGCGAGGAGTGCTATTAAATGTGCTACGAGTAGAACAAATACGAATCGACAAAATGCTTTGTTTTCACTTTCTAATTTCTATACTCTTCTTGTAAAAAAGAATTCTGTTTCCTAGGGAAAAATGGTAATTTGATTTGTTTTTAGGTGAAGAATATCTTAAAAAAAACTCCTGAATTTCTTGTTATGCTGCACATTAGGAACATTTTTGGTCCATTGTTTTGGGGGGGGGGGGGGGGGGGAATCCACCCCAGTGACAGCTGTTATTCATAGCATGGATTAGGATCTGTTGCAATCCAATTCCGCCGGTGCTAGTTCACACTTCACAGTATAGCAGGGATGATAAAACGGTCGTATAATAAATCAATGGAAGTGTCTATAGAACATTTGACTATTTTTAAGCTAAAACTAATCGATTTTTTTGTCATGTACAAAACATTTTTCATCTATATTTATAATATTTTTCATCCATGTGTACAATACTTTAACATGTATGCAACATTTCTCGATGAAAAAAATATTACAGTCATAGGGAAAATATTGCATACATAGCAATAAAATCGACTTATTTTAGTTTAAAAAATAGTCAAATGGTTTATAGCACTTCTGTAGATCAATGCTCCGGATTAATCACCGCAGAATTTCTAGTGCTTCTATCCTAAGCATGGACCATGTGTCTCAACAAGATAAACAGCGTGTAATACCGTCAATACCATTGTAGCTACGACGGATCGCCGGATCCTCCATACATCAAAGATACCAGCAGCAGAAGCACGGTGTCACGCCACACTAGCTATCACGTGGACCGAAGCAAAAGAGACGACAATTTGTAAGATTTTTTTCTGAAAAACCAAGGGCTGAAATGTAATTTTAGAAAAGCCAGAGGGTTTCTTCGCAAAAAAACAAGGACCCAGACATAATAATGAGAAAACCACAGGACTTTATCCAGCAAAATGGAGAGACTCCATAGAAAAACTAAGGACCCATATGCATTTTTAAAAATCATAGGGGTTTTTTAAAAAATAACATGACAGGGATCTTTCTGCAAAAACCAAGGACCCACATGATTTGACAAAATCCAGAGGGCCTATTCATAAAATTTCTGACATGGAGGGCCTCTCCGAGGGCGCATCCCTGGGTGTAATATAAGGGCATCTCCAATGATTAGGGCATCTCCAATGGGTCTATAGCAGCTATCTACAAGAGAGTCCATGTCATCAACTGTCCTACGTGGAAGATATTAAATGAAGAAAGAGAACGCAGCTCTCTACAGCTCTAGAGATAGTCTATAGCGCCAAACGAGGCAGCCTCCATAAATTCTGTGTGTGCATGTAAGCATCAAATAGCTATCCTTAGGGCATCTCCAATGGTTATAGCTAGCAACTAACTATAAGACTTCCACATCATCTATATAGTACACACTAAAGTTAGCATTCTAAAGAACTATCTATAAGGATAGCTATTTGATGCTTACATGCACACACAGAATTTATGGAGGCTGCCTCGTTTGGCGCTATAGACTATCTCTAGAGCTGTAGAGAGCTGCGTTCTCTTTCTTCATTTAATATCTTCCACGTAGGACAGTTGATGACATGGACTCTCTTGTAGATAGCTGCTATAGACCTATTGGATTATTCCAATACATATCTTCTCCTTTAATAGCTTGAATTTATAGCTTTGATACAACTTGAGTACATTTACAAATATATTTGTACCTGTACCAAGATCGAAGACTTTTTTGTGACCAATGTGCGAATGCACAAAAAAAAGGGTCAGATGTTTTTAAAGTCCCTGATTCCTGGCCTACGCTTGTCTGCAGCGTCTGAAGGATGCTTGTATTCAACGCGTCGCAACAACCTTCATTTACACCGGGCCATTTTCGATCCGAATGGGAGCATTTATGGCGAGCTTAATGCGATCTGGGGCAGCAGCAATGGAAAGAGTGGGCATGAGTGGCACCGCACCGCAGCACGGCAAACAGGTACACCCACACGGCCCGGTTGGTGAGCAATGTGCAGTGCAACCATTTGAAGTTCTAGAATTTACCGCCATACTTGCACAGCGACACTGCTGGTGAACAAGATGAAGCATAGTAATTCGCTAACCAATTTGACTCTTTTTAATCGAGGTTTAAAACTATGCGAGCGAGATCAGATTCCTTGTCACCTCATTCGTGTCGTTGTCATTGTAAATTTCCAGTAGTAAACATTGTAAATGAAGGGTTCAAGCCAATGACAGTTAATTAACAGCCAGCTAGTATAGTATACAACAATGCTGTTTTACTGGCATGTGGATCCCAGATGCAATAACTGCGATACAACAATAGTTTAAGGGGTTAAGGTACAGAGAAAAGGAGAAAGGCGAGATGTAAAATATGAGCAGCAGGAGTGCAAACCGCAATGCTTTGTGGTGGGGTAAGGAAGAATCATGCAGGCTTGCTGTCTTGCTGATGGTGTCCCCCACAGGCAGCTTATGTTACTGCTGTCTTTCATTATGCAATCTCAATTAGTCTTTCTGCAGAAGTTACCTTCTGAGATCCACACCCACATGCAGATGCCTGTAGCTTTCCCCAAAGAATCATATTTTCCATTAGTATAATCTGCATCCTTGCTTTAAACAATGCATGCAATTGTTAATGCTACCAGCAGATTTTCTATCGCTTGAGGCCACTCACTGTAGCTGCTTGCTAAGGATGTGGCATGTACAAAATTTTTCGGCACTTTGTTAACTAAGCTGATAGTGTTTGTTCAAATTTGGTGGACCCAGTCAACGATTCTTTCAGAAAATGTGTTTCTAAAGGAAACTGCTATCAATTTTTGCTTTCTTTTCACAAAGATTTCCACCACAGGTATGCAGGAAGCTCTGAAAAGGTTGCACTGTATTTTAAAGAGCATTACATTGCAGATATCAACTAGTAGGACTCTCTATTTGTTTCTATAAGAGAGAGTAGGCAGGAGATAAAAGAAGCACGAGCAACAACAATTAATTATGGATAATTGCAACAATCTGAACAACTCTGGAAGATAAAGAATCTGGAGGAAATAAAAAGAATCTAATATCTGGTTCTTTCTTTAAGATTGTTTTACTCTCAGAGCAGTATCGGTGTATCACTGCATTCTTACCACTTGGAAGTGTTGAATTCCTTTTCCAGGCACATGGTTTACCTGCCCCAAAGTTCCTCTACACAACATACAAAAGTAGAACACAATGATTTCTGCTAGCTTAGATAGCAAAAAGCCTATCCATTCCTGCCATTCTTACCATGATTATACCAGTGATAAAAGCAAATCACAATACAAGCTCACCTGGCAATGCTTTGGTCATCGTGACAGATTGCACCTTTGGCATCTTCTTTCTTCAGCAAAGCAAGATTATCAATGAAGGGATTTTTTTTAACAAATGGCAGGAGAGCTGCCTTTCAGTGAAGGAATTTTAACCAGAAGCCTCTCCCAAGAGAGGTCTCGCACCTTGTCATGCAGAAGACAGGAAAAATAAACGTCTAAAATGTTAGATACGAGCATCAGCCTAGCACCTTTCCAAGTCACACTGTGAAGAATTAATGTTAGGGAGTATATTTGACTATTATGAACCGACTTTAAGCAGAGGGTAATGGCCAGTGAACTATAAGCCAAATGACAATTTGAGCATGTAGAGTAATATCATTAATAACAGTACATCCCATTCTTTAACTGAAGAAAGAACATGCTAGTCACAAGAAGACTACCTACTATATATAATACAGACAGGGCCTTGCCCTTCACCAAATCTTATCTAAGATTCTCTAAATGTTCCACAGTTACATTGATAAAATGCTGTAACACTAAGCATGTGAAAATGTCAAAAATAAAATGGAAATATTCAGCAACAACAAGATGCATATAGATCGTCTTAGAGCAATCGATACTAAAGAATTATTGTTGCAAACAGACCATGGCAAGTGAAGTCTACGGACAGGCAGGTATCATGAAAGGAGAGCACACTTGTTACTTACACCCAGCAGACACCATGACTTACACAGCGTTATAAAGGACGTGATGGAGGAGACCAATGAAGATCAAAATGTTCAACAAGACAAGCCCTACAAAACAGAACTCAATGACAATTTCTTAATTCTTAAATATTCAATAGAACACAGAAAAGTTGACAAATGATGTGACAGAACTTATGAAATATCACATCTGAGTTGAATGTCAAGTTTATTACGATGAGTGAAAAATGCAATTGCAAAATTCATCTAAACACACACTAATTTTAGAGTGAATTGCACAATAAATCCCTAAACTTCAGAATGACACAATGACCAAGAATGTGCATGAGGATTGTGACGTGTAAAAACCAAGGACATAAGGTGGAGAAGAGTATCCGGGTAACATTGGCATTACATAAATCTAGTTCATGCTAACAATCTTAACTAACATTACATGAACGAAAAGCCCAAAAGCAAGACGATAGGGGCACGAATCATGCAAAAGAGAAACAGACATAAAGGGAAAAGGGAAAAGGAATGTGTGGACCTGTGGTGACCTACAGAGTGCAAGGGCCAGCATTGCTTCCCCTCACCTCTCAAGTGACAGCATCATGTAGACTCTCACAAGCTTTATCGAGCACATCTACAACAGAGAATTATAAAAGTAGGACCCATTAGCATACCAATCCAGTAACTTGAAATAGTCAGTTCGTAATGTCTGGCTTAATACAGTCAAAGTCCAAGCTCACCTAAGAGATCTGCTTGTACTTAAAAGTATAGAACTTCAGAGTAATTTCTTTGGCTGGCCATCTCAGTAACGAACAGCCAAGTCATGATCGATCAAGAACTAATACAAGACATAGAAAGTGTACTTAAAATGGCACTGCAATAGGGCCTGATTTGGTAAAGCCTCAAAGACAGCATGAAGAACCTTGCTGGTATCTCCTCGACTGCACAGGAAGTAATGATGATTCGCCAGTCCTCGCAGCCGAGCTCCTTGTCACCCAGGAGACGTGGTGGAGGTTGTTGCCGACAACAAGAGATTGGGAACAGGAAGCACAAGACCGGGAATTCGGAGACTTTATTATATGCTGCCTGATACAATGAGTAAGCTCCCCTTTTATAGTCCCAAACCAATCCTATTCCGAATACAAATCCCATGGTTGTCACGGCGTCGCCTAGCCAAGGCTCGTCGCCCAAGGATGAGGAGCTAGGCGGCCACCTCTAGGCTGAATCCGGCCACTTGTGGCTCTCCCCGCACAGATATGGCCGCCGCTGGCTTAGATCTGGAGCTGGCCGCCTCTTGCCACATTGCCGTTGCCTCATCCGGCGAGGAGGGAGCGGAGGTCGTCGATGGCACGGATGAAGTCGTGGAAGTGTGGGTGGCAGAGCTCCTCGATCTCGGTGGAGGCGGCGGCCGGGAAGGGGAGGAAACAGCGGGGAGGGAGGCAGCATGGCGGTGCGCGGCGTGGCGACGGATGCGTGACACGGCAGGCCAGCGGCGATGCCATGGCAGGCGGCGGCAGGCCGTGGCGGGGAGGCCGGACGCGGCGCGGCCGGCTGTGGCGGCGCGCAAGCCATGAGGCACGAAGGCGGTGGCGGGCAGTGGTGGCGCGTTGGCGGCGGTGGCCGTGGCGGCGCGGCAACATAGTCGGCAAAGCCGGAGCAGGCGATGCAGCGCGGAGGTGGCAGCGGCCGGCAATGGCGGCGGCGGTGGCCGGAGTGGCCGGTGGCCAACTTCCACGGCCGTGTGGTTCGGGTGGTCGAGAGGCGTGGCCGAATAGCGCTTCACGCACAGTTTTCTTGGGTTGTGCAGCAGGCCATGGTTCGTTCGGCCGAACGGCGAATCGCACGCCCGAACGGTGATTTGCTCAGCATAATCTTACCAAACGCGATCTTTTCGGCCGAACAACCTCCTACTGTCCTTTTTTTACAATATTATCATAACCCTCATCTGATTCGCCTCTGTTCCATCGTGTAGGTTCACACGTAGCTGTTAAGGGGGCGTTCGGGCTATGTAGCACGGACACGCCTCGAAACCGTCGTATTCGTGTCCAACACGTGTCGGACACAGATACGACACAAACACGTCTTGGACACATGTCGGCGACGTATCGGCCGATTTCAGAATTAATTTTAATTATTAAAATTCTTGACACGTGTCGGACACACTAAATATACGAGTCGGACACGATCTGGACACAGCCGGCCCAGGAATGGCCCAGGAGTCCAGGACACTACCGGCCCATAACGCACGCACGGGCGTTGCCCTAACCCGAACCTCCCGCCTCGGATACCGAGCGCCTCATTCCTATCGCGCTCGCACGCTCGCGCTTCTCCGCATCAGCCGCTCGCGCCGCCGCCCGCTCCCGCATCTCACCACCGCCTGCTCCCGCCGGCTCCCGCATCTTGCCGCTGCCCCGCTCTCGCCGGCTCCCGCATCTCGCCGCCGCCCGCTCCCGCCGGCTCCCACACCTCGTCACCGCCTGCTCCCGCTGGCTCCCGCACGTCACTGCCGCCCGCTGGCTCCTGCACCTTCCCGCCGCCCGCCGGCATTCTCCCGCCGCTCGCTCTCGCCCGCTCCCGCACCTTTCCGCTGCCGGCTCCCGCCCCTCACCACCACCCGCCGGCTCCTGCACCTCGCCGCCGCCCATCGGCTTTCTCCCGTGTGCCGCCGACTTTCTCCCACGTGCCGCCGGCGTCCCCGCTCCACCGAGGTATCATCTCCCCACTTCTCTGTTTTAGTATTTAGGGTTGAGATGCAGACTGCAGTAAGCCAGCAATATATATTTAGGCATTTAGCAAACTTGTGTTTGATTGCTTGTTTCATCATTCTAGAAAAATAGAAGACGCTAATTCTAGTGTCAGAGAGGAAATTACACTTTACAAATTACAAGTTTACAATTTACATTATTTCAATTTAATAAGCATGTGGAAACATAGAAAATAATACATACATACACACATATATATATAATTTATTTATTATTTAAATATATATAGCCGTGTCGCTGTATCGGTATTTTTGGGAAAACGGCGAATTCCCGTGTCGTGTCGACGTATCCGTGTCCGTGCATCATAGCGTTCGGGCAGTTGCACATTCCAGATCCTTTATGCAGCGAGTCCGCTGAGCGTGCTTAAAGCAAGTACCTTGCGGCCATAACACTTGCGGTCTGGAGCTCAGGAGCCCATCAAAGATGAAAATTGTCGTACAAAACTCTGGACGCACTTCCAAAAAAAGTGCTACATTTTTACATGTCATCGAGCAACTGCGCTGGAGTATTTAACTATTTGTAACCAAATAGCACCACCAAATTTGTGCCACTAGCAGTTCATGTAACAGTTCTGAGGCAAAATGAATAGTGGAACATGCTATTGTACAAACCGCATGATAACGACAGCATATATATACTCCTTCAGGATATCAGCTCTCAATATCAAGCAATTTTGTCCTTGATGTCAGGCTTAATCCAAGGCTCACTGTGCAAGGTATTATTCAACTGGACTGGCTTGCATCTCTCACATTCCACAACAACCAACAACAAGATTTCCATATTTTGCAGAAACCTAATCATCCCAATCTACATCCGAACCATCTATATTTTGAGATTTTGCAGAAAGACCATTTGCTTTAAAACTCTGAGCAATTTTTTGTCTGATGATCTCGACACTACTTCAGCATCCCAATCGTCATCCCAGCTGTCCTCCCAGACAGCTACTGTGCATGTAGTCTGGTCTGCCACCGTTGAGCTGGGATCCTTAGCTCCCATCTCAAGCTGCTGATATTGGACTCCAGCATCAACCCTTCTCATTGTAAATTTGCAACAGGCCCACACAGTCCCCACCAAAACAACAGTGAAAACAACTCGGCAGCATATATTGGATTCAGTCGTGCAGCATAAGGCTGTAATCTGCTGGAATTGTTGTTTTCAATTAGGAACCAGTTGCACGACACGCAGGACAGTCTCCGTTCCTAGCACTTGAAATCACTTCCCCAGCGTTTTTATTGCTCAATTGTAGCTTCACCTGATAATAGATGTTACAGAGCAATAACAAAAAAAAAGCAGGATGACTATGTAAATAAAAATGATAGCACAAAATTTAAAAACACATACAGATGTCCCAGAGTAAGAATCTAGCAAACGATCACTGTAGCAAACAAAGAACCAACTTAAGCACAAAATCATGATAATCATGCATTTGTAAGGAATGACTATAGGGGGCACGGCAAATCTCTACTTCTGCTCCAGGACAAAAAGTATCATGGTAAGTCGCAAGATTATATGGTAACACCCAGCTCCATCATCCGCATGCTGAAGTTATTAGCTTTTCTCCAGTAACCCATATTTATGACTTCCTATTCTCACCAGTCACCATTTCGTTAGATAATACTTCAAGTTCAAACCACTGGCAACCAAAGTTTTTTGTTATTAGGGAAAAATTGAAATAGAACACTAAATCCTCCTTGCAGGGGCTTCAATGAAAAGGAGAGTTCCAGAAAGTGAACAGGCCACAATGTAATTTAAAATGATAGATATGTTATGAACCTCAGTTCATAACGGGTAAACACCACCAAGAAGATGGCCGGATGGAGTCGGCGTAGGGAGGGAGGAGAGACTATAGACTAGGAAGACTTTGTTATTACTCTGCTTAATGACAATGGCATGCGGTAGCTTCTTTATATAGATGGCTCCCCCTAACAGATGTAATCTAACTCCAATCATATCTCTAACTATATCTCTAATACAAGGAAACCAATCCCTAACTCAAATAGAAACCAATCTCTTATTCCTAATACTACCCCAACTGGCCCAAGGCCCATGTCTATAACATTACACCCTTCCCGGACAAGCAGCTTGTCCTCGAGCTGCTAAACGGCGGTCAATGGAAGACCTTCGACGCCGATGTAGAAGACGAACGGTGACAGGGTGCTGCAGCGGATGGAGACGGATGGCCAGATCCACGCGGAACAAAGCTAGACGAAGTGTAGCGCCTTCGGAAATAGAATGCCTGCAAAAGGTTTTTTTTTTTGCAAAAGATTTTTTTTTTGGCTTAACTACCCGGTCGGTTAAGACCGACCGACACCAAAAGCTAGCGCCTCGGTCAGACGCGGTGCCTGAAGGGGCGGCGGATCCGGGGGCGACGGCGGCGGAGAGCGGCGGCCGGCGCAGATCGGCGGCAACGGCTGCTCGGGTGAGGCAGCGGCCTGGCGGTCGTCAGCGAACAGCGGCAGCCGACGGAGCGGCTGCGGCGGTGGCTGCGACACCGGCGGAGGCGAATCGGGCGACGGCGGCTGCGACACGGGCGGAGGAAGCCCGGGCGGCGACGGCGGCTCGCCTGGATCCGGGCGGCGAAGGCGGCCCGCGATCGAGCGGGGGAGGCCCGGGCTGCGGCGGCAGCGGCTCGGCGGAGTCGGGCCGGCCGGAGGTGGGCCCGACGGCGACGTCGACGTCTCGGCGGCGGACCGGGCGACCCGAGCGGTGGACGGCCGCGGCGAGGGCGGTCGCGAGTAGCGCCCTCTGGGAGGCGACGCGGTTGGGTCGAGCCGGCGGATGCTGCGGCCGGCGTCACCGTAGCGAGGCGGTGGCGCCAGCTCCAGTGCAGGCGGCGTCGATCTCGTCGAAGCAGAAGCACGTACGGTCGGCGCCGACGGTGAGGACGGCCTGCGTGAGGCGGCGGCGCGCGGGCAGATGTGGCCCCGGCGGAGGCGGTCTGCGGCGCGGCAGTGGACCGAACGGCGACGGTGGTTGAGCTGGATGGAGCCGCCAGGGAAAGAGGCACCGGCTTTGGCAAACACCACCAAGAAGATGGCCAGATGTCAGAGCAGACGCTGCGGCGATGTGGTCGGCTGCATCTGGCGATGGCTGTGGATCTTCTTGTTGTTGGGGATCTGGCATTGGATGATGAATCTGGCTCTTTGTTTCTTGTTGCTCCTTGCTTCGATTCTCCATCCTCTCAAGGATGGCATGCATGTTGAGAAGGTTGTCCGTTATCTTCTTGTTGATGCTGGCCAACTCGTTGGCGCTAGCTTTTATCATGGCTAACGACTCGGCAGTAGGGCAAATCGCAGAAACCATGGTAGCAGAAGTCGTGGGAAGGGATCGACGGCTCTGATACCAATCTGTTATGAACCTCAGTTCATAACGAGTAAACACCACCAAGAAGATGGCCGGATGGAGTCGGCGTAGGGAGGGAGGAGAGACTATAGACTAGGAAGACTTTGTTATTACTCTGCTTAATGACAATGACATGCGGTAGCTTCTTTATATAGATGGCTCCCCCTAACAGATGTAATCTAACTCCAATCATATCTCTAACTATATCTCTAATACAAGGAAACCAATCCCTAACTCAAATAGAAACCAATCTCTTATTTCTAATACTACCCCAACTGGCCCAAGGCCCATGTCTATAACAAGATATGATCCACATAAATTCATAAGCCTACATAAATGAATATCAAGTCCTGTGAGTGCAAAAAAACTAGAGGAATATGTCCCATCCAAGATGCAAAATTGCAAATCAAATCAGCAGTTTGGGGTGTCAATTTAGAATCCTATTGCCCGTATGGTACTTCAGATAGTGATGCTCTATGTTTAAAAGTAGCATAGTTGTTGTTTACACCTGAACTAGTTCTTTGCTTGAAACTGGATACTATAAACAGCAATAGCGATTGGTCGATAGCCAAATACCATGAGACCTCATCATCTTTAGACCCCTGTTGGACACTTTCAATCTCATGACACATGGCAGAATAAATTAACAATAAATTAACCACCTCTTTATATCTAATGCTATTTGCCTCGTGTCATGATTTGAAAGAGACCCAACCAAGGGTACAAGGTGAGGAGGTCTCACACTCTTGTAGGATTTTTTCCGCCAACAAGTGCTTCAGGGTCTCACCATATTAATTGCACCATGTGTTAAAGAGCAGTTCACTGTAGAAAAAAATCTAGAAGAACCTGTAATGCCCTATGTTGAAGTGTGAGTAGATTGTGCACCTTTCTCAACAGTTTAACATTTTAGGTTTACTGGTTTGTTCATGAAACTCAAACGTGGCATCAAAGCCGTTGAGGATACTCATATTTTTAACACCATGAAGCCCACCCACAAACGAAGGTCGATGAATTGGGCAGACTGGTGAAGTTTTCTTATGAGTGTCGTTTGGAAGTCACTATAAGTCTATAACCCGCTAGTTCCAATATATAATCAAGTCCCATTATACCTGGGGTTATCATGTTAATCAATCTTTATGGACTTGGCATCATCTTAGTCACTCTTTGAAGACCCGATACCACAAAGAATCTGGCCTGTGACTTCAGTACATGCCCATAATTCTAGTGCTGACATGTGTGATCATTTCTCTGCACTCTGCAAAACTCAACCCAAAGACGTGCTTCTGCATACTCACTGCACACAAGCTCAGGTGAGAGCCATGCTTGAGGATAATCAATAATGACTAATTTCCTAAAGGCAAACTCGTATTGAAACTCTTGCACTCAACAAAGAAACTCAAGAAAAAGCTGTGATGGTCGTGAGTTGGGCTTATGGCTGTATTGTATAATGTGCGCCAACAACTTCCAACATGGGGCTACACTAGTCACATGGTAAAAAAATATTAGATCAATCTACTAATTTGCATACCTTCTAGAGCCACCCTGAGGAACTTCTAGCTTCTTCTTGTCAACATTTATATTAGATGATGGTTCGACATCGACAGATATGTAGTCCTGCCCCTTATTCTGGACTATAAGAAACAATCCAATTGAAGCTGCAACGACAAAACAAACCTTTTCAGGTTCATAGAACTGAGCAGTATATGCATGCTAGATAATGCAATCTATAGTTTGACGTCATGTTTCATATAACCAGCACGGCAGCACAACTGCACAAGTGCTACAGCAGTTAAAAAAACACATGTACTATAGCAGCAGAAGCCAAGATTATAAGTTAGCTTTTTTTTTTTGTTCTTTAGAAAGTATCAACCTCTACACCAATGTTCCCTTTCACAAAACCCAGTAATTTAAGTATTAGTACTACATAATGCAGCCGGCATTACATAATATATGGAACAATTTGCAGACGTGTGCACTAACTTTTACCCAAAACAACTCAAAACATTGTAATGTCGATTTCGGTTAGGACATATTCGAACACCTAATATTGCGATTGCAAACGCGACCTCCAACAACTCAAAACAACACTAAACAATTGCAAAGACATTTAGCAACATTTACCATTCTGAGAATCAAAGAGGTAGGCAAACAACACTTCCCCAACATGGCATGTCTCGGACCCGTCGCCGCAGTTCTCCGCCTCTTCCCGAATTTTATCAGTCGGATTCTGTTCCCCCTTTCCACTGGTTTGCAACGTTCGTTGCGCACCCTTGTTCGCTTCCCCTCTACCGCTGGGTCCGGGTTGGGGAGAGGCATGCTCCTTGTGGCCTCCGCCGTATTCGGCGGCGGCGAATCCTTCGTCTCTTGAGCCGCGGAGTTGGCTGGCGTATCGATCGCCGTGCACCTAAGGCCCAAGGGTAACTAGCGAAACCTAACAGAATCCATGTGATGAAAAAACTGTACCAAAACCTTGTGGGAGCTGGGCTTCTCATCTAGCAGATGCTGAGATGCCTAGGCGAAGCAGGGCTGGGGAGTTGGAACAGGGCAAGCAACAGCAAGATGAGCCCGAGAGACTCGCAGTGAACCATCGATTTCAGCCAAATTTGCACAGGAAAATCCGGGGAATCTTGTACCAATTGGTCGATTCGGGTGGCCGGGAGACAATGAGACCGTACCACTGCACCACCGGTGGCAGGTTCCGGCGCGTGAGGTGGAAAGCTGTGCTGAACTTCGATTCGGGTGTTAGCGATGGAGAGCGAGGCGGCGTGAAGGACCGAAGGAAAAGGCGCACCCGCGCCCGCGCCTGCGCCTGCGAAGTGCCTGAAGCAGTTGGATTCTGAAAAGACTTCTGAAAACTAGATATAAAATGCCGGCGTTCTCTTTTGCGATTCTGTTTGGGGAAGTTTCCCTCGAATCGTTATGTGTTGTACGGCCTGTTCTTCGAAGTCACAAGTTGATGGTATTTGATTTTTGTTATAGTACCTAACTTTTAAATGGAGTATTTTTTCAAGACAGGATCTACAAGTTAAACGATCTACACGTTAAAAGCCTAACATCTGTACCAGCCAAAATCGCAAGTGAGTATCTGTCTCTCCGTAATCTATACCGTAAACAGCCAAAATTCAAAAATTTCAACCAAAAACCATAAGCCGCAGCCGAAAAGAACAGGCCCGTAGGCTTGAATTGGAGCGACGCTGGGGCTTCACTGTTGCGGGTGAATTTGTCCTCCTTTTTGTCTTTTTTTTTTGGTTTCTTGCTTCGGTTTATACAAAGACCGAAATAAATGGAGCGGTTTCTCTAAACAACTTCTCAAAATCGTTTTTTCAAACAGTTTGATGAGATCAAAACTGTATGCGCCGTCTGTGTTAGCGGCTCCACTGTCTCGAAAAGTACAGACAAAAGTCATTGGCCACAGTAAAAAAACAGGGCCACTACATTGTCGTGGATTGCACTTTGTTGAGAAAAAAATACTGAGTAGCAGAACAATACAAATCTTTGGCTTAGCAGCAGTGTGTTGAGCGATTTGGAAGCTTAGGAACAGAGCTTGTTTTGGAAATAAACTCACATCTGCTGAGATCATATGCATATTTGCCCTTGCTTCATTCACTGGGCAGGATTGCATAAAGGAGACACGAGAGAACCTGCGATGAAAGGAGCTCAAATTGTCCAAGAAGAAGCGCTGAGGCACCAACGGCAACCAGGAGTCAACAAGCTTGGAAATTCTCTAGGGGAGGGCCGCAACCACTCCCCTAAATCCTACCACGTGACATAGCATGTATCTTGAAGCACCATATTCCTCTTTCCTTCCCCCACTCCTCCCGTGCTGGGATCCAGTGTGCCCGAAGACGATGGAGTTGGGTAAGGAGAGGTAGATGTGCTCTAAGCTAAAGAACCAAGTATTCAAGTACCAAGCATTCAATTAGTTTCTTTTCAGCTCAGAACCGAGCAAACTTTTTTTAACCTCAAACACTTGGGGCTAGTGACGTCTTCTGTAGAGCAGGCTCCTTCCTCAAATGGAAAAGAAAATTCTCTAGAAGAGGGCCTTGAACCAATCCCTTGAGGCCCTTCCCTAGATCCTGTCACATGGCGTAGAATGAATGGAAGCAAATTCTCTTGGGGAGGGCTTTGAACCCCTCCCCTAGATCCTACCATGTGGCATAGCACAAATCTTAAAGAATCATATTCCTCTTCCCTTCCCCCTCAATCCTTCCTTTGTCGCCTCCTTCACCCACTCCTCCCACACCGGGATCTACAGCGTGCCCAAAGACGATAGAGTTCGGCAGGGATACGCAGAGTTGGGCAGGAAGAAGTAGATGTGCTCGAAGATGCAAGATTTGTGTGGATGGTGCAGGACGATGCAGGCAGAGGACACAGACATGTTGCGGAGGTCAACAATGACCACCTTCCCGGGGTCCACCTCGTGCTCGTAGGAGGCGTCAACAGCGGCGGACCCAAATCAAAAATTTTGGGGGGCTAACAGTGAGGCAGAGCTCTTGCTGGTCATCAGGGGATCCCTGCTGCCGGTGGCCTGGACGACGCGCACGGTGCATCAGTTCATGTTAGGGGAGCCCTCCATGCGGACAGAGAAGCCACTTAACCAATTGGTGTTGCACTAGCGCAATAGCATTAGCAATTAGCATCTCTGGGAATAGGGGAGGCTTAGGGAAATGGCAACTCGGATCGGGATTCACCGGGTTGGGCTATCCACGGTGGTGGGATGTGGCCAAGCGGCTGACAAGGCCGGGGGTGAAGAAGGAGCAAGAGGGCTTAAGGCGAGGCTTCGGTAGGGTTCCTATAAGCATAGTGAAGCTACGAGCAAAAGCAATCGAATTGAAATGGACTGAATAGAAGTAATTGCGATTTGAGCTTACTTCAGTTGTCTCCGGCGTCGACGGTGATGTGGCGGTCGTCGGAGTGATTAGGGTGGTTGTGGCTTACCTTAGGCACCGACGCACCTCAATGGAGGGGCTCGAGGCTTTAAATAGGGAGAGGAGAGCGGTTGGCACAGGGACTGGGCTAAGGCGTCAACGGTGCATGGCTAGGTCTAGAAAGGGCAACTGGTTGTGTAATTGCGGTGGTCAAAAGGGTACAGCGCATGTCAGGTCGCCCTTGCGGGTGTGAGAGCAGAGAGGACAGTGGCAGTGAAATACCCATGGCAGTTTGATCAAGTGGAGACTGCGGCCATAAATAAGGGCGTCAGGTGTTAGGGATGCCGTACTCTAGCATGGCAGCGGTGTGGTGGCGGTGGGCAAAGTCGTGGAAGTGGCGTATGAGCGGCAGCCAGGTGGGAGGTGATTTTTCAGACTGTGAGCAATGCCGGCTCGCCACGCTGGACACAGGTGGCTAGGGTGGATGCTGCGGCAAGAGAGATGAGGTTTGAATGGTAGAGATGTGAGGTGAATTGAGAGAAGAACCAAATGAAATCAAAACTCAAAGAAATTCAAAAGCATTTTGAATTTTTGGGGTTGTTTCAACTCAGCCACAGCAGCATTGCCACGGAGTTAACCCAGGGAGGCACCAACGTTGCTCTTGGGCAACTCAGCCTCAACCTGAGCAGCGGTGGCGTGATCCGCCCCAGCATGCTGCTTGACAAGTACGAGCGTACGTCTGGCCATCGAGGCCCAGTTCAGCCGGGCCGTGCTGCACTGGAGGTACTTCGAGCTGAGCCCATCCTGACTCATTGAGCTACCGAATGAAGCGCAACCGGCTACTCATTGTGCTGAGAGTGAGAAGGCAGGAATGGGGCGGGCACCGCGTGAGCTGTGGGCCTGTTGGTTTTGGTTGCTCGAGGCATTGAAGAGGATCTTATGCTAGCTCGGCAACGGGTGAGGCTAGAGATGGCAACAGGTAAATACCCATCGGGTATTACCATTCCATACCCGTACCCGCTAGGTGTAAATTTACCCGTCGGGTTACCCGTATCCGCACGCGGGTAGGAAAATTTACCCATACCTGTACCCGCGCGGGTATTACTACCCGACGGGTAACCCGTACCCGCAAGCATACCCGGTTCAACACATAAGAATATCATCAATTTAGACATTCATTAATCATACATGCCAAGCACAAAAGCGTCTAATGATCAAAATTAGTACATCACATAAACATACTTGACATGACCATATCAACATATGACAAACAAATAAACAATCAACAACAAGTAGATAATAAAATTAACATTTGAGTGGGATGTCTAGTTGTCTAATGCGGGTATTCATTACCCGCGGGTAGGCGGGTATGGGTAGTATATACCCACACCCGCACCCGCCTACCCGGCGGGTAGAGGATTTCGCACAATAACGTACCCATGGGTACATAAAATTTTTCATACCCGTCTCTTTATCGGGTAAAACCCGTCGAGTATTCGGGTATCGGGTACCTATTGCCATCTCTAGGTGAGGCGAGAGTACGTGCGGTCGGAAGGAGGAGGCAATGCCATGCCTGCCGCCTGCGACCACGGCGACAAGGGTGCTGCTGCTTGACTACCTTCACTAGTTGATGCGCTCTAATTAACTTCTGTGATATGTAAATAGCCAAAATTGTCGTAACTAGGAGGATGCCCGTGTACATGTGTGGCTAAATTTGTTCCAAAGCCTATAGTATTAAATGGTACTATAACTTAAATATTTAATACTATATACATATTTTGTAGATTATTTAGATTTTTAGAACATCATAAATATTAGAAATGATAATGAAGGCTTAAAGGAAAATACAACTCAAGAAACGTAATTGAAGTATCAGTTTTTATGAAAGAAAATTATTAAAAATAATATGTTATTAGAGTTCTTAGAAACATAACGACCATGCATAGATCATATAGCTTTTGCACACCGTGCTCTTCCTGCATTGGGTACCCTTTTCCAAAATATATGTGTTGTGGAGCCGATCGCGGATCTGTTCCCACGTGTAGATGGACTGTGGTTCGATGGTGAAGAACCACGAGAGCGCTACCCCTTGTAACACGAGGGAGAGTCCTTTTGCCTTCGTGGTGTCGTCTCCGTCAGCGGCTTCGATAGCGGTCTCATACACACGCACGAATTCTCGCGGGTCGGAGTCACCCTTGTACGCCTCGATGACGCTCGGGAACTTGATGTCCTCCGGTCATGCTGCCTGCTGTAGGCCCGCGGAGAGCGGGGACTCCGGGTCTACGCGCCGTAATGGGACGCGACTAGACGTGGGGGCATCGCGGCTGTCCACCCTCTCCGGAGCGGGTACCGGTGCCACCGCCAGGGGGGCGTGTTGACTCCGGGCCTCTTGCATGTCGCGCACAGCTCCGCGGAGGTCTGTCAGCTCCCGCTGAAACGCGCTGAGGGCCGCCAACAGGGCGGTCTCCACCGCGGACGTGGCTGGGGCCGTTGATGCGCCCGGCGGCGCAATCGGCACGGCGGTGACCACGGCCTGTGCGCCTAGGCTGCCCGCCGCGTTGTCCTGGAGGACCCTGGAGCTGGTGACGAGGCCCACGTCGTCGCCTGGACCGCTCACCGCTCCTGCGCCGGGTGGGAAAGTGGACGTGTCGGGGTTGCCACTGTCGGGGTTGGTCGTCGGGGCGGTGACGGCGGGATCTGGCGGCGCGGCGACAGTGGCGGGGTCGGGCGTTGCGTCGTGAACGCCGGTGCTCACAGTCGCCACACCTGCATCGCCACTCGTACCTGCAGCTGCTAAAGTCGAAGCCCTGGTATTGACGCGAGATTTCGCCGCTTTCGCCTTCTTCTTCTTCGCCGTCGATGATGAAGCTTTCTTTGGTGCCATCCTCCTTCGGATCTGGAGGCTTGCTCTTGTCGTCCCCACGGACGGCGCCAACTGTTGTGGTTACAGACCAAACAGAGAGAGAGTATAGTAGTGGAGAGTTAGGTGAGTAATGGCTTCGGGTTTCTCCCCATGACCTGTGTTATATATATATATCCAAATGAGGAGCGCTTTTACAATTATACCCTTACACGTGAGTATTCTCCTCAGGGGTACTCATGTCATTACACATGTCCTATTTTGGGCCTTACATCCTTCTAACAGGCCTACTGGACTTAGGTGGGGGCCACCCCTACAACAATATGCATGCACATGTATCTCTATTTAATTTTAAGCAATACATTGATTATGTGTGTGGCAAATCATCTTATTAGTTTTCATGGTATTTGAGCATCTTGCTCACGCATACACCGAAAAACCATGGGTGACCTATCTTGAACTAATCTTCCCTCACACACCAGCTATCCCTACCGAACTGTGTGTCTTCTATCTGTTTCTGCCGCCATAGCTTTTCTGCTTCAATCTCCAACAATAAGCCCAATTCTTGATCGACTCCTCTTAGCTTGCCGGCGAACTCATCC
This sequence comes from Dendrocalamus latiflorus, assembly GCA_017311315.1. NCBI lineage: Eukaryota > Viridiplantae > Streptophyta > Magnoliopsida > Poales > Poaceae > Dendrocalamus > Dendrocalamus latiflorus. Next base: position 28,485,523 of record CM029648.1, read on the forward strand.
ACCGACTGGGTCTCTTCCATCTTCAAATTCTTGAACTCGCTCCGCAAATTCTGGAGTCGGACCTCCTTGACACGATCAACTCATTCGTGCATCGTCTGAAGCACCTCCCACGCTTCCCATGCCGTCTCCTTGCCGATGAGCTGATGCATCATCGCGTCTGGCACCGCCTGGTAGATAAGGGCCAAAGCCGCCTGATCTACCTTGTCGTCCACCTCCTTGTCCTTCCCCTTCGGATCGGCTGCGCCCCAGACTCCCTGGATGTGCATATTCGCCTTCATCTTCATTGCCCACACCGGGTAGTTGTCGATCATCAGGAGAGGGTACTGGAGGGAGATTAACCCACCCTGAGCCTTCGCCTTGTCACCCATGATCTGATACCACTTGGTACAACCTTTATAACTGTGCCCAAGATCTTACGACCAGGTTTTGGCTACTACGACCACCTCTTGTAGATGTACGACCACGTTGTAGTGGCTATGATCACCTCCTGTATCGCTACAACTGCTCTGTTGGTCCTCCGACCACACAGATAATCGTTACAACTACACTGCGATCTCTCCGATCACGTCTCACTGCTCCGACCACGTATTCGTAACCTTCAGTAGAAGTTACGACCACGTTCACTGCCTCTCGTTGTACCTCCTTCGACCACGGCCGATCACCGTAGTCATAGCTCCTTACGACCACGCAGTGATTCTATCGACCACGCTGAAGGCTATGTCACTGCTATAGTCGTAATGCCTGACGATCACAGCTTTAGCTTCATGACCATGGTCGTAACTCCTTACGACCACGTCTACCTACAGACACCTCCGCTCGTCACCGTGGTCATAACTCCTTGCGACCACGTATGCTGCTCCTGCGCACATCGTTGCTTGATCATCGTGGTCGTAACTCCTTTACGACCACACCTGCGATCCCCTGCTCACCATGGTCGTAAGTCATTTATGACCACGTCTGAGAGCACAATGAACTCGATAGATTTCCAAAGCCAAACCGCTCTTCTCCTCTTTATTTCTTTCTCTCGAGCACACAAATCTCTACAATCACCCTGATCATCCCCTTTCTCTCTTGCCTCTTGATCACTCCGATCGCCTTGGTCTCTCTCGCCCTTCTCGCCTTGCTCTCTCGGTTACATGGCTCCACCTTTTATGTGACACCCTGGCCCATGTTGGCCCATGTGTGTGTGCACATGAATTTCTGGGTTAGTCCCACCTTGCTAGCTTAACTTGAGTATCCCTTACATATAAGTCTAGGAGTTCCAATGATAGCACCCCCGGTTAACCGTTTTGCGCGAAGCGAGGACAAAAGCGCAAGCGGGTTGCTACGTGTGCGTGGCCTATCCATAATGTGGTTAGGTCTGAGCCGATTTGGACCCTAGGGCGTTACAAATGGTATCAGAGCCGACTCTCGCGGTTACATGGGCGCGTGCGGGTCAGGGGCGCGGGCATATGGCGCATGGCGCGTGTGGGCCCGTAGCGGACACACGGCATGGCATATGTGCTGGCACTGAACGTACGGACATGTGCCAAGAGAGGAGATCCTTATCATTTGCCCCGGTGTGGGTATGTTGGTCCGACGAGGACGTCGGGTCCTTTGAGGGGGGTGTATGTGACACCCTGGCCCATGTGTGTGTGCACATGAATTTCTGGGTTAGTCTCACCTTGCTAGCTTAACTTGAGTATCCCTTACATATAAGCCTAGGAGTTCCAATGGTAGCACCCCCGGTTAACCGTTTTACGCGAAGCGAGGATGAAAGCGCAAGCGGGTTGCTACGTGTGCGTGGCCTATCCAGAATGTGGTTAGGCCTGAGCCAGTTTGGACTCTAGGACGTTACAAATGGTATCAGAGTCGACTCTTGCGGTTACATGGGCGCGTGCGGGTCAGGGGCGCGGGCATATGGCGCATGGCGCGTGTGGGCCCGTAGCGGACACACGGCATGGCATATGTGCTGGCACTGAATGTACGGACATGTGCCAAGAGAGGAGATCCTTATCATTTGCCCCGGTGTGGGTATGTTGGTCCGACGAGGACGTCGGTTCCTTTGAGGGGGGGTGTATGTGACACCCTGGCCCATGTTGACCCATGTGTGTGTGCACATGAATTTCTGGGTTAGTCCCACCTTGCTAGCTTAACTTGAGTATCCTTTACATATAAGCCTATGAGTTCCAATGGTAGCACCCCCGGTTAACCGTTTTGCGCGAAGCGAGGACGAAAGCGCAAGCGGGTTGCTACGTGTGCGTGGCCTATCCAGAATGTGGTTAGGTCTGAGCCGATTTGGACCCTAGGGCGTTACATTTTATACCCTAATCTACGACTCTGACTCGGCTACGACTATGAAATAGACTCGAACTAGACTACGACTGTGGAGCAGACTCGTATACGACCACGACCTGAACTCGTATATGACCACGACCTGGACTCGTATACGACCACGGCCAAACTCGTACACGACTCTGACCACTCGTACACGGCTAGGACTACGACCACAGCTAGAAAAATAAGATTACAACTCTAACAGCCCTGGATTATATTTACCCTATTACTATTGCTTGCCTGGTTAGAATCTGCTAATATTATAGTCATACCATGGAATCATGAGGTTACCTTGTTTTGCATGTTTTTATGTTTATCAGAATACTCAGTTATTAGTGTTTTAATATACATGCTTAAATTATTAATGGTGGTAGCGTATGTATATGTTTTGCAACAATTGGTCGTCTCCAATAACAGGTTTTACATTGTTAAATAAGTTACTTACCTATGTGCTATAGTTCTGTATCTGCCGTAAAAGAAAGATGAGATTGTTCTGCATGGTTCAAATTTGGATCTGACATGTTATACGCATTTGATACTGATGGAGTTCCACTGTCCAAACATACTCTATGTACACTAGAATCTAACTATTCCCAATTAACTTAGATATTGAAACGACGTATGTCACAAGCTACCACGAATGGAACACAGAAATGTGCTTAAAGTGGCAGGCCATTAATATAGCCTATCAGTGAACTTGATGAAAAGACATGAGCCCGCTCAATTGGGCTGAATTTTGGTGGTTTATAGTTGAATTTTTATTATACCTGATTGAAATTATATTATAACTAATGATGCCTTATTTGGCATAATTAAATTTTTAAAAAAAATAAAAATGAAAAAAGTGTTATCACGTATAATGCAAATGAATATGGGAAAAAAGAACCGGCAAAAAAAGCTCAAAAAGAAGCCGAAAAGTTAGAAAAAAGATGAAATTTAGAAATAGTGAAAGATAAGCTAGAAGCTAGAAGCACAAGCCTAAATGAACGGAACAAGGCCATCTTTAGCAGTAAATATCACCTAAATACCAAACATGTTTGTCTGTTACCATCCTTGTTTCCCTATACTGCTGTCAATCTGTCATGGTAAAAAAACCTCACCCTTGCTTAAATCATTAATGAGGTGGCGTAAGTACATGTTTTAGACTTAGGTTTAAACCATCACTAATCTTATAACATTAAAGATACCTTGTTCTATCTTTTTGATATCATGATCCATTACTTAAATGATTCCCAATGTTAGTCATGATTGATACAATCAGTAACTATTAATTTGACTAATAATCACAAATTACGTAGTAAAACTTGGTTGGTTGTTAACCCTTGTGTGAGCTATACTAAATATCTCTATTATAATAATTCCTAGACCTCTATCGCCACGTTCCCATTTCATATCATCACTTATCAAGATCTAATGCTTCCCTATTTCAAACCTTAGGCGAATCCTTCTATTTATCATATGCTTATCTTAGCCCTCTCCGTAGTTCCCTTATTTCATACCATATAACTGGTTAACAACATAATAGTTACCTAGCCCAGAGTTATCCACATATAGAGGAAATTTTCACCCACCTGGTAACGTACAGGGGGCTGTACGCTTTCGTTACTCAGGATATTATACAGTCGAGGACAATGACGTGCCTGACTATTCTCGTATAATCGAGTATGTAGGAAGTAATCGCCGGTGTCATTACCATAATTTGCTCAATAACAATTATCTTTAATTTATCGTTTTTGTTTTCTCTATCTTTGACCTTTATCAGTATCCCTTGTAACATGATTATATTGCACTTACTCTGTGTCAATTACTTATTAGAATTGCTTAATCTTTACTGACTTTCTTGCAACTATTGTTGGGTACTTACTGAGATTTTTAAATCTCATACTTGCTCTTTCCTTTCACAGGTAAAAGGCTAGTAGAGTGATTGCAGCTAGTTTTCAACACCGAGCCTTGCTACCATTTATTTTATCTTATTAGTCTTTCTTTGGTTAGAAGTGGACCGGTTCCATATTTCAAACATTTACTTACAGCTTCCGCTGGCTCCTTAATAAAGTTTTAGTTCCTTTGCAATTTCAATTGCTACTTTTACGTATCCTTTACTTTGACGATGGCGTTCTATAGTAGTCCATGTTCTTGAGTTCCATGAGAGCCTCAATGTCATCGTGTCTCCTACAACCTCTCCCCGTTCAGACTGCGAGGGAGTGTTAGAAGATGGATCTTCTCGTCAACTTGAATTGCACACAGTTTGGGATATGTGGCAAAACCCCAGGCGGACTCAAGGAACTCACGCTGATAGGGCATGATCATCCGTTTCTTATTCCTCATCCGACAATGGGTTTCTGTCCCATCTCGGCAATAGGCTGGGTATAATACGCGTACGAGTCGGTTTTCCTTTTCTTGTTGTATACGACTCAAACACTGTACTTGTGATTATATAATCTGATCAATGAAACGACCGAGGGCATGCGATTGCAGCCTTCTTACGGCAGTTTACCACGAGCATGCGGAAGGCCCACCACGCGATGAGCGGGCGCCCGACCCCGAGTAAGCAGCAGCTGTTGCAATGCGCGTGACGGCAGGCAGGTGGTGCGCCGCGAAGCGCAGGCGCGACACAAGCAGCCGCCGGTCGGTGCACGCATCGGCACGGGCATGGAGCGGCAGCTGGCCGGCAGGTGGTCTGAGTACGTTGGAAACTGAAGAAGTAAGATGCACAGCCTTGACGAATGAGGACGGCATGCGATACTAGCTGATAAGATAGCAAGATACCTTTTATCTACACTGTAATGCGGTGGTATCAGGTTGAATTCTCTTCTTTGCGGATCTAGTAAATCCGTCTGACCTGATCGACCCGATCAATTATATCTGATCTGGTTAGGCTGGATCCAATCATGGCATTAAGTCTGGGGACCTTCTCACGCAGTCATGTCCTTTACAACCTTGGTGCAAGAGAGAGAGAGAGAGAGAGAGAGAGAGAGAGAGAGAATGGGTGAGGCCAAGCAAACTGAGGAGGATTTCTCTTGAAAAATCAAGTCATCATTTAACAACCGGTACACTGGATTAGGCCATTTGCGCTCACCGCAGTCAGAGGTTAGATTCACAGAATGACAGCTCTGTTCATTCACATCCCAATCCAAAACAGAACCAGTCAAAAAGAGCAGTTTACCGACCGGCTCAATGGTGACGACGGGCGAACAAGAAACAGAAGAGGAAAAGGCGTTGGATGCACCGATTTTTCTGACGCTAGGAGAAAACAAAACAATAGCTGGAACTGTAACTAATGTTCCAAAGTATTCCAGTCGCAATTTTTTTAAAAAAAAATGTTCCATAGCATTCTAGTTCATACATAAACAGCAGACTGCGGATGTGAAGCTGGAGTGGGAACTAGCAAACCAACGTTTTGGCAAATTATAATACAACAATTTTTTGCCATTATTGTAGCATTTGATTATACCTACCGTTACATAATCAGACATCACTAAAACGTTCCGATTAAAAGCAGACATTTCTAAAACGTTCTTAAGAAATTAAGAATGCAACGCAACTATAAGCAGGAGATAAGTTTGACTGGCAATTGAGAAACTTTAGATAAACAAGCAAGCAGGGCTGGTCATAGTCAACAATTGCAACGATGAAATGAACATTCCACAGAAAGGAATTCAACAGCTCTAACTACTGCAACAAATGTTAACGGCTGCGACATGGTATCAGCATGTGGATATAACATTCAACAAACCAGTTCCATCTGACGTTGGAAATAGGCAAACAGCTGAAATGTTTGACGGTAACAAAAACCGAGTAACTCACGTTTATTGCGTAATGAGGTTACAAGGCCCACTCAACACGCAGCTTCCATCTAATTAGAGAACGAAAATTATCTACAACTCTTATCTACAGTTCAGTCTGCCCTTCTTAGTTATTACTGAAGGGTAGTACAGAAGGCCTTTTGTCTTGCAATATATCATATAACACTAAAATCACTAGGCTAACAAAAAACAAATAAATCAAAATGAAGAAAAGAAAACAGCAATATGGACAATCAAAAACCTTCAACACCAGACCTCCGCAGAATAGGGGGAGGTGATTTCTTCATAGAGCTTACCCTGGGGCCATCCAGAGTGATAGTGGAAGCACAGGTCCTTGGAGGAAGCAGTGCAGATGTGGATGATCTTGGTGAGAGCAAGTGTTGGTTTTGCAAAGGGGGCGATGGAGAGAAGGTTGTGACGGGATGCTGAGGAATGATGCCATTGAGACTCGTAGATTTTAACATCACTTTTCTTGGGGCAGCAGATGGCTCTTGCAAAGGATATCGGCACAGAACCTTTATGTCCTGGACACTTGCTAGGGACTCCACGACGGCCCTCATGGTAGGCCTCTCTAATGTATCTTTATGAAGGCATTTTAGTATGATATCTGCTACAATCCGAGCAGCTTTGGTAGGAAAGCGTCCTTTTATACGGGGATCCATGATGAGGGATAGACGACTATCATCGGTGAGGAAAGGCCTACTCCACTTGACAATATTACGTTCTTCTTTTGAGGAACGGACATCAAGGTTCTTCCTTCCTGTTATTAGCTCCAGTAGGACAACTCCAAAGCTCCATACGTTGCTCTTGGGAGTCAGTACACCTTTCTCCAATGTCTCTACTGAGAGGTTTGCAGCAACCTGACCAAGAATAACATGTCCAGTAAACAATATGACATATTGATCACTAAATGAATATGATGCGAAGTAGTAACATCTCATATTATTATGTAGATGAGAACTGAATATCATGTTCTATATTAATTGAAGTTAAAAGCACGCAAGGCAGAATCCATGTAAACTGAGTACAGTATAAAATGTAGTGGAACATTCTACATGAACTTATAGAAAGGAATGAGGCAATGAGTTGTGCTCCCACTCTTAAGGATAACTAGAACTTGTATAATGTTTTCAAAAAGGAACATACCACAGATGCATTAGGTATCTCCTCCTCAGAATTGAAGCCAACACATCCATATCCTGATAGCTTTGCAGTGAAATCTTTGTCTATTTGGATGTTTGAAGTTGAGAACTCATTATACATTGCCTGTGAAAAAAATAGAAATATGGATAAAAATTTAAACCATAAGTATCAATCAAGGTGCAAGAAAACATGGTAAAATGAAAACCATGACTTTTTTGGTCATGTCAAAAGAGTTTAAGCAGCAGTCACCTGAAAGGGTCCTTCATCATGTAAGAAAGCTAGACCTCTAGCAGCACCCAGGGCAACCTTCAAACGTGTATACCAGTCCATGAAACGGCCATCCGGTCTTCCAAAGAGTAGTTTGTCTAAGCTTCCATGGTGAAGCCGCTCATAGACCAACATCCTTTCATTAGAATCTTCTCTTGCATGAAAGCCAATTAGTTTACATAAATTGGGATGCTGAAGTGATGTCAATGTATTCACTTGTGTTTTAAACTCTTTCAAACCCTGCAGAGTAACAAAACAACATGTTGCATCAGTACCCTAACCAGTTAAATTGTCAACATTACATCAGGATGATCCAAAAGATAGAGTGGCCCATCAGGTAACCACTATGCTAAAAAGGTAAAATACCCAATTCACAGACACACTAGAAGTTCTAAACAATATTGCAGGCTCAGAGCTACATATTAGCACCAGACTGTTTTTGGAGGTTCCTTACATATCGACTTTTACCAAAGGTGAACAGGACATTGCCAAGGATCATTAGACAAAACTTGTCTACATCAGAGAAAGTCACACTCTTTAAACCGCATGCAATATAAAGCATGAGATATCGCATACCAAATAAACATCAATGGGAGAAAAGAACAGCTCACAAGAGATAAAGCCAAGATTAGAGTACGGAGGAGCACAGAAAGCATCTTATAGTAAAGAGAAGAAAGAAAATCAAACACATGGTCTACCTTCAAAGCATGTTACCTAACCCCACCTATGCTGTGGTCCTAATTGGAATTCTCAAAAATAGAAAGCTAGTTATTTCTGCTGGGGACAGCATAGCATAATATTACCGTATACAAGTAAGAATAGATCACATGCCTAGAGAACAGTCTGCAAAGTTCAGCTTCTTAACATAATAAATGCTGCAAAGTTGTCCAGTGGATAAGCAGAATTCTACCACCCAGAAAGAATTAGAAGTGCGCTATAAAATGCCAACCATCTGCGTTGGCAAGCTGACCAGCCTAGCAAATTGTGGAGGCAATCTCATGGCTAAAATTGCTCTAGCAAACAATTTGCAAACCTATCGCGTTACATCCAAAACAACAAAAAAAACTAGGGAATTATACGACTAAACTGTACAGAGAACAGTACCTGAGTGGAGGGGAGCAATCGAGCTACTATTGCTTCTGTGGTCTTTGGGTCGGCAAAATCATCCCTGAAGGATGCCTTGTATGATGTTGAAGTTAGAGTTTCTGAGACGCACTGATCACCAGAAAACCACTGGCAAGCAGATGAAACCTCCTCATAAGAGAAGTTCTTAAGTCCATCACACCTCTTTGGAGGCAGTGGGAGAGGGCCTGAAGTCTCAAGTGGTCCACTTGCATTGATGGCTTTGAAGCTACCAAAGTTCCTCAGAGAACTTCCTTCTGGTGAGGGCAGAGGAAGGGGCAGTGGATTTGAAAAACGGTGCCCCTTTATCGACCCTCCCTTACCCCTACAGTCGGCTTGATCATCGAATTCAGCATATGAAAGGCCATCCTGATCAACCACAATTAGGCTTGAAGGGGCAGACAACACGCGCGCTCTGCTGTAAGAAGCTTTATTTACCGACTGGCAGATTTTAGCCATGTTCCTAAAACTAGGAGGAGCTGATTGCAAGGATGGCACATGAGCTTCTGGCTCCGGAAGCCTAGAAGACGTACTTTCCCTTGCATCAGCCTGTTTCTTGCCTGCAACAAGAGGACTTTTCTTCTTCTTGGATCTCAGAACAGTGAAGCAACCCATCATCTGTACACTGCGGAAAAGTTGCTGCAGAATTTCAAAAAGAATGCTGAATTAGCTCATATCACAAAAGTAACTGGCCCTGCATTGCATTACATCAGTTAGTCGTTGGCAACACAAATAAGCTGCGATGTATTGCATCTGTTAAAGCCAAATCCAGTACAACAGACGGTGCAAAAGGTGCCAAAGCCTTGCATGAGCAACCAACTTAACTATAATTTGTCTGGCTCAGTACAACACCTCTCAATTGAACAATTCCATATTTCCAAACCATTACTGGAAAAGTGGAGATACCTAAAGTACGAAAATTACTCCCTTTCCTCAATGAATTCATCGATCCATAAAAATTCAAAGTGAGACCAAAGCTACAGGTGCTGGCTGGTTTGATGCATTGGTCCACAGACGCAACATTCGATTTTAAAACACGTTATTAGCTCGTTTCCGATGCAACTTAACAGCAATTGCTCATGCCTGCAACAACTTCCACATTAAGACGGGCGGGGAGTTGACCAGTCGGATTCTCACCTAATCTAACCAAATTAAAAATATGGGTCAAGAGACCAACTAAAATAAGCAAACTTGCTCAACTATGTAATTGACCCAACCAACCAAGAACCCCCCCCCCCCCCCCAACCAAAGTACTGGCAAACTTCAGTAACATGACATCATATGAACTGCAGTTGCATTTTCATGGCCAGCAAACAAAGAATTGCCAAGGGTGCACCGCTAAAATGTTCAAAGAGTCATTTTCCCCTCATTTCTTCCAACATTTTGGGCCTAAGCGGCTCCAATTTACTTGCCGCTACCAAGATGGGAGGGAAATGTAAAGCTTAAACCCAAGATTATATGCCCAATCCTAACCTTCGTTCCATTCCGCGAAATCTATAATGCAAGGGGGTTAGGCACAAAAAGGGTTCCAAAAAAAACACTTCTGAACCGAGCAGCATGCGATTAGCCAAATCAGAGAAAGATCCAAGCAGCGACGGAACTCGCATCAGAAGCAACCAAGAAGAAGCTCAAAACCCCACCTAAAAACAGCAAATAATTCACGAGAAGAAAGAGGAAAAAGGAAGAACCAAGAGCGCAAGATCGCACCTGGACCAAACACTTCGCCGCGGAACCGCGCCGGCACCTGCGAATGGGTGGGAGATTCGCTCGCTGCTCAGGAAGCGATTGGCATCTAGGACAGGAGGACGGGGGGAGAGGAAAGCAGATGGTAGGGCGAGGATATAAGAGTAAGAGCCAACTCAGCCAAGGGGGTGGGGGGGCGGGGGCACCGGTCAAAGCCAAGAGAAATTGCGATAGCAACTCCGACGTATCCTTTTATGTTCCACCCTGTTAACGCGGCATTTTCCAAACTGCCCTCTTAAACATCGGAATTTACGACTGATAAACACATCATTTTTGTCTTTTACAATTTGGAGATAGTAAGGGCCTGTTTGGTTGGTGCCTAACATTGCCATGCCTAAGCTTAGGCAATATATGGCTGCCACAGAAAGTGTGGCTAACAAAATCGAAGTCACACTTGTGGCAAAGTTTGGCAAGAAACTGAGTCTATGACGTGTGGGGCCGGGTGCTAAGAAAGTGTGGCATACCACAGTTACGTCAGTGAACCAAACAGCTACCTAAAAACTGTGGTACGCCTAACTTGTGGCTAGGCAACTTCTGGTCATGAACCAAACAGGCCCTAAAACAAGAACAGCCCTTTCTAGATTACGGGTCTCTTCTTTTCAGTTTTTAAAAGTCCTTTTTTATAGTAAAGTGTTTTTTTATAGTAACTAGCTTTCAAACAAAGTACTTTTTTAATATATAGTCTACAAATCGACTGTAATACACACTATAGCGACTTCATTTATATCGGTCAAAATTGCTTTCGAGTCTCTATCTCTCCGTACTCTCTCAAGCGCAGTCAAAAACCATAAGGCACAACCAAAAACTATAAACCGTAGGCCAAAAGAACGAACCCTACTACTAGTCCCGTAGCCATTTTTCCCCGGAATGAGAGGTAAAGGGGCTCTTTTGATGAGATCAATATTTTGCAACAGTTTTTAAAAAAAGGTTTTATGTAGCTACAACTTAATATATAATTATGCCGATGACAAATGGATCAGTGTGATTTTAGAGTGTTGCCACCTGAAACGCCCCAAAACTCAAATGCAAATGAAGTTTTCTTGAAATTTAGTTTGAATTTGAAAACCTTCACAACTCATAAATTTTCAACCATTTGCGCTTTCCTTATTTGGCCTTATGCCACTCCTGGGCACTAGCACCCTCTCGGGAGTCGCCATCTCCCTTGTTCCCCTACGCTACCCGGCTCCTCCTCGTTCGTCGTCGCCACAACTCCAGTCATCGCTACCACCCAGCCCAGGGACGTACCCTCGGCTGTTGAGCTCTAGTATTCCCCTTAATTGAGTTTTAACTGCGGGCTGAAGCAACCACGACCGAGTTTGCCGCCGTTGCCCAACCTCTCTTACGCCCGACACCCCGCGCCGCATTTCTTTGACCACCGCAACTTGTCGTTCGAGGAGACACTGGGACCAATGCGCACGTCACTTGCCGACCTCTCCACTGCCACAGTCAAACCCCGCTAAAGGCTCCCATGCCATCTCCCGCCGGTCACGTGCCACCACCCGAGAAAGGCAGTCCCTACTCCCCACAGCCTTACCGTGGCTATAAAGCCTTGCCATGTAACATCCCAAAATTTTGAAATTTGAAAATGTGAAGCTTTTGAATTATTTTGCAATATGTTTTATTTGAATTTGGAGTTTATGATGTTTTTCTGAGAAATTTGGTGAAGGTCCCACCTGTGTGCTCGTTCTTCCGCTGCTGCAATTTATTGATTTCGGCCTAATCGGCCCATGAGTAAGTCTAATATTATATTTACGCTTCCGCATGATATTTACTTTGATATTCAGAACTGTAATCTGTGAGCACTATCTACTGATCCAGGGAATAGTGCAGTAAAATCACAGTGGATTTGGATTGAAAAATCCGGGTCCGACATGCCATCACCTCCATTCTTCAGCACTAGCGCCCAATACACCCTTAGCCTTCCTCTCTTCCTTTGCCAGTCGTTAGCTCGTCGTCGTCACCACCACATCTCGGTAAACCCCTAACTACCAATCTCAGTTTACATACCCATCACTACTCAATTGCTTCTCTATGTAGCTCCACCATGACCTCACGAACACCACTGAAGCCTCACCTTAGCTCCTTTAGCCCCTACCTCACCGGCACCTAGCTTCTCCTCTCGGCCGAACCACCTCGGCATGGGCAGCTCTCCACGAACCTCCGTAGCCCAAGCCGTCACCGTCGAGACCTTCCTCACGCCTCAAAGATGCTTAAACCCCTATCACCTTCGCTGATTAGCCACTCAATCGCCTCTGTGCCATGATCCACCATTATGAAGTTCACCTCATCGTTAGCCATCCACAGTAGCCCTCGAGCCTTGCCAAGCCCCAAGATGGATTCCCCTCATGACCTAGAACCTCTTTATACCCTCACTTTCCCTCAGAGACCATCATCAACATCAAAATTTGCTCGCCGTCATAAATCATCACTTGTGAACACTGTAGCACTGAGTCGGGGAAGACGATGACTGTTCATTTGGGCTGAATAGTAGCAGCCCATAACTCAAAAACCAAACAAGCCGAGCCCAACACTGTAGAAGTATTGTTCATACGATTCAACCCATCACTGTTAGAGACCTGTTACTATTCTAAACCTGATCCACATTAAACAGTGGAAACCCGTTACTATTTAACCAAGCTTGCCCGTTACTATATAAACCCATTACTATTCATCAAAACCCATTAAACATATGTAAACCCATTTTGATCGTTTTGAGCCCATTTAAACTATTCCCAGCTTTGTTTCACCAACCCAGACTCTGACAAAAGCTAAACCCATCTTTATTTGGTTTTTATGAATTTTATTTCTTTTTATTTTATTTTCTGAGCTCATATTCTTTTGAGCGTGGAGTTAATTTCTTGCTTTTTATTTGCACGAGCACATAATTTCACTGAGCAGACAGTCCCGGAAGCACATCAAGACCCTAAAACTTTAGAGCAAGTTGAAGACTTTGAACAACAAGGCAAGTCATATGTTCTTGATCATGTTAGACCTACATCCTTTAATTATTTAATTATCAATATTTTTATTATTCTTATTTACACATAGTTATTTTATTTAAAATAGCTGTTTTTGGAATGACATGGTAATTTAGCTATGTTCTAACACTGGAAAAGCCATGTCTTACTTAATGGTCATATTCACCTTGACAAGCCTTAGTGATAATAAATTACTATAAAATGTACCATGGTAGACCAAGAACACAAATGCTTTACACTACTGAGAGATTCAGTGCCTTGCCAATAAAATTACAAAATGATATTAGGGTTGAGGATGCATGTGGAAAGCCACAAGATGATTGGAGCCCACAATCTTACCCTAGAGAGGAGGCTTTTGTTGGATTGGAGGCAGTGCCATGGTGCACTAGGTTATTGGCTTGTGGATTGTTGCTTGATGAGAGAAAAAAGTAAAGATTAGAACCTTATGCTGAGTAAAAAACATAGTGACCGCTCAACCATAAGTTTTGACTTGTCAAATCTGATATAGTAGCTATTCAAATCAATTGAATATCTATAGCAAGGTATGTTGTTCCATGAAGGGAATGGCCTGCAGATAATAGGGTGGTTTGGAAGGGAAATTTTCCATAACAACGGTAGGTCCAATCGAATTGGGCCGCTAATTCTATTTTAGAGATCCTAACACCGTAAGGTCCATAACCTACTGGGTAGAGGTTATATAAAAAGAAGAGCAGTGAAAGACCTTGTTCTCTCAAGTCTGTCACGAGGATTCGACAAATCTTATGTGTAAAGCGATGCAACACTGCAGACTCAAAATTTTAAATAGTATTTGAATATGTCGTGCTTCTGGTAAATGAAGATATGTTTAATGGGTGAATCTAACAACAAGTCATAAGTAGCTTTCATAATATTTCAATCAAGTAATCAGCTTGTTGAACCCATTTCCCTTAAAGAAGTTATGCTTTGTTATTTTATGTTCAAAAAAATTTACAAATAAAATTGCATCCACAAATACCATAATAAAACCATTACATCCCCATCTCCTGAGAATCCTGGCAAGTAGTTAAATATCATTCCCTATGTGACTTGTTGAGTATGGTTGTTCTCATGCTTGCTAAAATATCATAAGAAGAAGCTTAGGAAGAAAATGTGGAACCCTTGAAAGAATACTTGAAGGATTTCTACATAGTAGACGATGTATGGTTTTAGGACTTATCCTCGTTCAGACACGTCTATGGTGTTTCTTTTGTATTATACTATAACTTTAGGTTGTACTCCTTGCTATATAAAACTTGGCTGCTAAGCCATAATTAGGGATGGCAATCGGGCACGGCGGGTACGGGTAGTGCTCTCCTATACCCGTACCTGCGACCCCGATTTACACCCACGAGCATACCCGCGAAGGACGACGTGTGAAAAACCTCGCCCATACCCATTGCCCGTGGGTACCCGTCGCCCATGGGCATGCCCGTTTACCCACGAACTAAGAGTCACTATCTAAGAATTGAACTAATGACAGGTACATATAAGCAACAACTATTGCTAGGAAATATAATAGCTATAAAAAAGTTTATAACAATCAATAGCAATTAGAGATATTGCTATGGCTGCGCCACCTATCAATCTATATCATGGGTAAACGGGCGGGGGGGTACGGGTGGAGCTTACCCATACCCGTGCTCATTTACCCGACGGGTAAAATGTTCCCCCTATTTTCATACCCGTGGATAAAGAAAATATCCCATACCCGACTCCATTAGGGTATTTACCCACGGGTAAACGGGCACAATTGCCATCCCTAGC
Organism: Dendrocalamus latiflorus; assembly: GCA_017311315.1. Lineage (NCBI taxonomy): Eukaryota > Viridiplantae > Streptophyta > Magnoliopsida > Poales > Poaceae > Dendrocalamus > Dendrocalamus latiflorus. Next base: position 28,500,677 of record CM029648.1, read on the forward strand.
CATAATCCTGTAATAAAGTTTGGATTTTATGGAATAAGCTTATGTTGTCATGATATATACTTGACTACAATACCTCACAGTTGAACATCCTGAGCGATTGCTAGGAAATCTAAAAACTCCAGAAATGGGGGCGTTACAGCACCTATCATAAGTAGTATCCTAAGTAGTAAATGAGAAGAAAAGGTTCCACTCTGCTTTGCTCACGAACTTGCAATTGGAATATTTCTCATTGGGTTTCAATCTTCTTGGCATGGTTCAGCTGTTCTAACAAACCTAAAGTGTTTTATAAAATGGTTTCTAGCTTAACTTTTGGTGCATTGATTGTGTGGGAGCATATCTGGTGCAAACCATTGTGCTAATATAACCTTGCTATGAGATGTCCAATTAGTCTATTTGAGGTTACTATGAGAAGCAACTGTAACAGAACAATAACAATGATTTTTGTGTATGAAAAATGTAATTGAATGATTTTAGTCCTCCATTGATTGGATGGCCAGGTTATGCTCACACCCCTACCCAAAAAACTGATGGGAAAATAGCTGATTTGGTCATCCAAATTTCCCTCGAGGCTTACTTTCATCACCTAACTTTGAAATAGGCTAAACTTTTCTTTTCAAGCCAAAGAGGATCCCAGTGCACGTGGTGTGCCACATGTGTTGGATAAGTGACATTCGAATCCATATCGGTGACTCAGCTAACAAAAAAAAGACATTTTAGCCTCTCCATCCATTCCACTGTTATACTCCCCTTCTTTCTATGCCTGTTAGTGGGTTTAAACCCAACCCAAAACCAACCCAACCCATATGAGACAAAGTTAACTTCCCACCCCAACCCAATCCACAAAAAAAATTCACAACCACATCCAACCGAAACCACTTTCTACTTAAACCCAACCCAACCCAAATCACCTTCCACTTAAACCCAACCCAACCCAAACCCATGGGTTCAACCCACTTTCCAACACATTTACCAACCCACTTATTTGTAAAACTTTAGTATTTAGAATTTTAATCTCATGTTTACATTATAATTTTTTGTGAAATTGATTGAGATTTATTACAAATAATTCTGCGTGTAGGGGGAGCTACTATGTGCAAATTGGCAGGGCTAGACGCACACGTGGCCTCACATGTTTTTATAGGAAGTTTTCGTAAAACTTCGGTATTTGGAATTTCAACCTCGCATTCACACTACAAAAGTTTCTTGAAATTAATTAAGATTTATTGGAGATGATTCTGCATATAGAGGAGCTACATTATGCAAATTGGTAGGGCTAGGTGCACGTGTGGGCCACACATACTTTTATAGAAACTTTCATAAAACTTCTGTATTTGAAATTCTAACCTCGCGTTCACACTACAAAAGTTTTATAAAATCGATCAAAATTTATTGCAAATGATTCTGCATAAAGGAAAACTACTCTATGTAAATTGGCAGGTTCTACATGCTTTTTATAGGAAGTTTTCGTAAAACTTCGGTATTTAGAATTTCAACTTTGCTTTCAGACCACAAGAGTTTCTCGAAATCAATTAAAATTTATTAGAGATGATTCTGCGTGTAGGGGGTTACTCTATCTAGATTGGCAGAGATAGGCGTACACGTGGCCCACATGCTTTTATAGGAAGTTTTCGTAAAACTTCGGTATTTGAAATTTCAACATCATGTTCACACTACAAAAGTTTTACGTAATAAATTAAAGTTTGTTGCAAATGATTATGTGTGTATGGAGTTACTCTGTGCAAATTAGGAGACACATGTGGCTCTTACATGCTTTTTATAGAAAGTTATAACTGAATATGGTATTCCAAGCCTATGGACAATCCAAGTGCCACACCCTTAGGCCACGCCATGGGTTGAACCCGTTCACAACCCAACCTCAACTTGTAATTTCTAAACCCACTCCACCCCAACCCAACCTTCTTTATGAGGTAACCCAACCCATTCACTCTTTCAACCCGTTTTCACCTATCCAAAGCCAACCTAATTAAGAACCCGCCCCGTTTAACCCATTTGAACCCAAGCATTAGCACCCCTACTTCTTTTGGTTCTACCCTATCATTTCCTCTCCTTTATTTCGTTCAAAGGAGGCTTGAACCTAGCAGCGGCTGCTGTGGGCGACAAGCAGGCGACACGTCGTGAGCAGAGTGGCTGCAGCATGTAGTGAGCAGAGGGGGTTAGGGGCATTCATATTAGCTTTTGCTAATAGCATTTGGCTTTTGGCTGAAAATAAATAATAGTGGCTGAAAGAAGTGGTTTTTAGAAGAAGGGGGCGAGTAATGGAAAAAGTAAGGGAGAGATATGTACGCATGACGGAAGCGAGAGAAGTTAGGTGTATGATGCACCCGTGATCTCTTTCTTTATCCTTAGAGCGAGGCGGCAACAAGAGGAGTGGAAAATCCGCTTTGAAAAGCCAGGTGTTTGTGTTGGCTTTTGTAAGTAAAAGTCAATACGAACATGGCATGTTCAATTTTGTAATTCACCTGATCATTTGAGTGCATGTGCAAATGATGACATAATTCAGTTGGGTCAGTTAATTGTTGATTGTCATTCATTAAGGCTATATACAATGCAAGATGATTTATACATGAGTATGTAAACAGAGAGAATATTATCACGTCATCAAGCATCCATATAAAAATTATTTTTTCCAATGTAAGCATCACTTTTATAGATGCTTAGATGTTATATTATCTATTAATTAGATATAGTTATACACATAAGCACCAATGCCTACTTAAGTATCGATGCTACAAAATAAACACCATATCTATTCTATGTGGCAAGAAAAATTATTTTTTTATTACTAAGCATCTCTCTAAGTCTCTGTATAGTAGATGCTCAAGGCTGCATTCGGTTGGGTTATTGAATGGTTGCAAACTTGCTCATGTTGTTCTTGCTCACGCGCACGCGCTAGAAGAACTGGCCTGGTTTTTTTTCTTTTTTCTTTTTAAAAAAGTAGAACTAGACTAGTTAGCACAGCAACCAATTAGCCAAAACTTCATGGATCAGGGGCGTTATTACCTTTACATTCACCGCCATATATTAGAATACCACTCATTCTACATATGTGGCATACCATGTGGACTAAGGTCCTTCTTTATTTGAAAAGAAAATTTTGGAAACATGATTGCCATTTTTTTTAGGGTATTGATAAACATCATCCGGATGTTTTCTTCCTAACTATCATCCAAATTTGGCCATAAATTCTCCCACATCCCTTCCAAAAAAATCTCCCTCTCCTTCAAAAAAAATCTCCCTCTTTTTTTTAAGGTTAAAAGACAAAATAAACCTAGAGAAAAAAAATTCGAGGATGAAATTAGCTATTCTCCCAAAAACGGTTTGGGAGGAAAGGAATACCTCGAGTGAGGATGTTGCAAATTTCGAACTTTAGAAGGCTACATATGCAGTTCTCCCGTTTCTCTCTCTAGCTGCCTCCTGCTTTCGAGGGGGGAAAACCGATAAATGCAGCCGGGATGGCTTTGAAAGTTCGACAAGTCGCTGCTTATTCGCCTGTCCTCCCGTCTAATCCGCTGCTTATTCGCCAGTCCTCTCCGTCTAATTTTTCTCAGGGTATAATGAAGACGAAAACAACTCATGCACAGTGTACTCACATCCCACACATATAAATACGTGCACAACTCTAATATACTAGAAAAGTAATATAACTCTACTTGACACATATGTATATGTATAACCACAAAAATTATTAACAAGCACGTGGATCGATGGATTCAATCCTGGGCTAGGAGCCTAGACGCACCCGGTCATCCAGCCAAACTCAGTTGTCTCCTCCCGTCTAAACTCTTAAAGAGACCGAATAAAAGAGAACAGCCCAAAGGATATTGATTTCTTCTGCTTCGTATATGCGGTTCATTGTTTATACTTCTTTACGTAAAGGAAAACAAAAAAAACTTCGTACTATTGACGATGGAACACATGAGATTACTTCGCCATCTACGAAAAGGATCGGCATCTCTCGTTGAAGTTATCGATTTGGCTTTGCCTCCTTGTTGAATTGAACAAAGAAACACACTATTATTCTTCTAGAAATCCTTAAGAATGGCCTGGGCCTTACTACACTAAAATACTCTTAAAATACAACTCCTGTACGCGAACAGCTAGCATGAAGTGCCGTTCAAAGATCGGCGATTCCTGCCGTTCAATGTTCATAGTTTTTGAACCAATGGTAAGTCCGACATTGACGCCGGATTATGATCTAGTGAGCTTTAGCAGCAATTATTAAGGTTGACCTGGTAACTAGTGTGGCTAGTTTTGAGGTGCATTCTACACTGCTAGATGATGGCAACAAACCGTACGACGAAAGCAAGAGAAAACCATCGAGTGCTTCAGACAAGTACAAGAAACAAGAGGATGATTCTACTATCTACAGCCATTGGTTCTTTGGCTTCCGAATTCTGAAGCGTGTCTTGCCGGTCAGGTAACATAATTCGAAGCAATTCCATTCAATCACAAAAGTGCGACGATATTAGACATGGACTCGGTCTTCAAAATTACAGGTTAACCATAAATTTCTATTATAATGTATTTTATAAAATCTAATAATATTATTGTATTATAAAGGTATTTTTGAGATAAATATACACATATGAGTTTCAAATATCCAATCTAAATATTCATAGAGATATTAATACCTTAAGTTTATAAAGTTTAACTGTACCAAAAACGTCACTGCCATAACTAGAGGGAGCAGTATACGCATGTGATTTCTTTTCTCATAGGGTGTATGTACAAAATTTTAATAAAGTGCAAGTCATAGTTAGATGGAAAGCAATCAAAGGAAAATTTGGCTGGAACAAGTTGTGAAGAGTGGAATAGCTTCTGTAGAAAATTACGCAAAGAAACTTCAGCTCGTGGAGAAGAATTTTCCAACAAGCAGTCCTTGATAAAAAAGAAAGAAAGAAAGAAACGCTACGCACTATAGATCGGTCGGGTTTGTCGGTGTTTTAATACTGATCTTTTGTATAATTTATTTGGATTTGGAGATTTTCTTAGAATACTAAGCTATGATCTTGTAGAATAGGGACACAAAAAATTTTATCCAGATTCAGGTCTTCTCCTAGGAGAACAATAACCTTACATTCTATGTGACTACTAATAAAAAAATGATTACAAGAGTGTAATGCAGTCTGCACTATCTCTAATATAGCTTGGCTTTCCCCTTCTCTCCCCTCCGACGTTAACCTTTAAATAGGTGGTGAAGCGATAGCCGTTGTGTCGTGCTAGAAGACACCTTAACACTTCGGGTGATAACTATCTGACGAAAGTTATTGTCAGATAGACGTAGTAGCCTACTCATCATGCAACGGTTGTTGTCATAGAGAGATTGTGTGTAGTTATTAGATAAACACACATTCTAACCACCTTATTAAACGCCCCCATGATGTAACAGGATGTCGTTTGACAAGTCGATTGGGGATATAGAAATCACAGAATAGTCTACGATCACAAGGTGATCGTAAGACTGCTTACGACTATGTGGTCGTAAAAGAGCTTACGACTTGATGGTCGTAGAAGAGATCACGACCACAAAGTAATCGTAGAAGGACTTACGACTTTATGATCGTAGAAGAGTTTGCGACTATAGAGTAGTCATAGAAGTACTTGCGATCATGGAGTAGTCGTAGAAGGATTTACGACTTTATGGTCATAGAAGAGCTTGCGACCATGGAGTAAACAAAGGAGGACTAACGACTACTTCGTGAATCTTCTCTCTTATCAATAAAGGGTATATCCGGTGGATATAGTGATGTAATAATTTGAGGATTATTCTATCCTCATCAGGGTTCTTTTGAGTTTAAAGTTGGCTTATGCTTGTACTGTCTACAGTAACTAGCTTTAAACGGTGTGTTTTTTCAAGGCATAGTCAATAGAAAAATTGTAGTAAAAAGTGTACTGAGTTCAGCTGTACCGGCTAAAATCGTATGTGACTATTTTTCTCTGCATACTGCCTCTTACGAATAGTCAAAATATAAATATTTAAGCCATACACCATCAACAATCAGTCCAAAAGAACCCACCTGACTAATGATGACCGGTGTAAAGAAAATAATTATTCAGGGGTCGGGATGCAAACGTGCGGACGTAGAAGGCTCTCGTCTTAAATTAGTCAAAGAGAATGGCCAGGGATGGGAATATCCAATTGGGCTGGAAGTGGGACCCACCCCGACTCTGACAGCCTGGTCAAAGACGGGGAAAAAAATCGGGGAGGCGCCCAGTTTTCCAAGGGGGGCGGAAGTCAAAAGAGGTAATGGGAGGACAGGGTTCGACCTTTGACCGCATCGCGACCGTCCGGGCGTCGGCAGCAACGGCGCGGACGACCGGGATCAGCCCAGCGCCGCATGGCGCCACGGTCCCACCGGTCGGTCAGTATTAAAGCTCGGGGAGGACCACCCACAAGCATTGATGGAGCTGCCTGGGGGCCATGATTGGCCAGTGTCTTCCCTGGCGCACGAATCTTGAGGTGTCTCGTGGTAACCAGGGAATACGAAACAAATCTATCCGTCCATCCAGTAAGGGTAGGATCGCCATTGTAGTTAGTAAATTTGTAGTATATTCCCGTCCAAGTTTATAAGACGTATTTTTTCTTAGCATATAGATCAAAGGGATAGTAAAAATGATTAGATTACTCTTAATTATTATATCTAAACACTATATTCAACACACATATATATATAGAGAATAGTAAATAAAGTTACACATTTATTAATGATATAAAAAATAACATACTAATTTTGCATTGAAATATAAAATATATTATATATTTATAGACAAGACTATTTAAAAAAAATATAACATATAAACTTAGAATATCTCCTAGCAGGCTTCCGTATGCTGCCTCCCCACTTCTCCGCCCCAACGCATCCGTTGCGCCTCCATGCATGCTCGCCGTCGTCGACCTCTGAATCCACACACCAACACATCAAACAATATGTAGAACGCACAATTCTCTTTGTTCGTTGCTCCTTCCCTGGTTGTATGAATAAGATTTACAATAGCTTGTTGTGGGTTCAACATTATAAAAATAAAGCATCTATCAAGAGAATTTGCAAAAACTCTGTATTAATTATGATTAATTATAATGTTGTTTGTTCAAACAATGGATCGGCTAGCGGCCGTCAGCCGGATTGATTTGGTGGCGACTCAGCGACAGGTTTTGAGAAGGCAAAACAAGGAGAGTGATTGGGGTTGTAGATCTATTTTGAAGAATCGGAGCAGAATCAATGGACGATACATTCAAGTTTTACCAGTGTACCCCTTGGCGCCCAGCACCTTCACTTCTAGGCTGGTGTGAAGAAAACAACACCAATAGATACCGTGTCAGCTGAGCCACTGGATCTTTCTAGAATCGACGGCCAACAGAATCTCTAAAGATAATAAAAACTCTCCCGTTACAGACAGCCCCAGTGCTGGACCTCTCGTTCGCTCGGTGCCACAAGCTTGTGTGGCGCACGCCCACGCTCGGTTCCACACCTCTTCTTCCGCCGCTTGGCGATCGCGGCCATGCACCTGCTGCCACCTGGGAAAACGGCGCGTATTCTCTGACTTAGAGGAGCTAAGTACCTCCTCTAAGCCATCCATTCTCACATGAATGGTCCAGATTTTTTTATTTTGATTTTTTACTTCTAGTTTTTAGTTTTTTATTTTTATCTTTTTCTAGTTTTTATCTTTTTTTTATATTATCTGTTATTTTAACACAGATAATATAAAAAAAGTAAAAAGTAAAAATAGAAAAAGATAAAAATAAAAAACTAAAAACTAGAAATAAAAAAATCAAAACTAAAAAAATCTGGACCACTCATCTGAGAATGGATGGTTTAGAGGAGCTAAGTCACAGCGCGTGACTTAGCTCCTCTACGTCAGAGAATCCCGCTCGCTGGGAAAAGCCACCTTTTTCACATGATTTTCCCTTCTCTTAGGTTTTGTTTATTTCGATTTGAGATTCTGACTTCTTACTTATTTTACACTATTTATAAATTTTATTATTTTCTGATTTTTTTAGTTTTTTTACTAGTTTTTCCGTATTCGTTCGTATTGTCCATAATAGGCTAATATGTATTTTTATTTTTAAATTTAGTTACGTTAAATAAGTCACTATTAGTTACAATATAACTACAATCAATTATAATATAATTTTAGTTATAAAATAGTTTGTTTTAGCTTAACTGAGCAATACCTCAGTCTCATCAGTGACTTACATTTCGACGCATCGGTTTGTCAGAGCTCAGAAGGTAGCGGACTAGCGGTGTAGTACGAAACAAACAAGGGAGATTCGCAATATTCGTTACACAAACAAGGGTGGTGTTTGGCTGTTTGCTGACACGTCCGGACGTGAGACGTGTTTCGCGGCAGCAGGAGGATGAGGGCGCAATGAATGATTCGTCGATCCGTTTGTCGCCACTCGCCAGTGGTTTCCGGTAGCTTTTCTGGATCGCTGTCCGGGCACCGACCCTTGGATTCGTCGCCGATGGCTGATGAGGCCGGCAAGGCGTTGGAAACGACATGAGAAGGAACGAGAAGCGTTTTCGCATGCGGTGGAGCTACCTATCGGGTTCCTTGGCTGTATCCGCGGCATCGTTCTCCGCCTAGGGCACACTAACAGCTTTGATACTATAGCTGGCAGCAGATGAGAGAGATTAGTTAAATGATATTTTAGATAAAATCACTTCAATAGCTCGATGTTATAGTTTGTTACTGAAGTTTGGTTTGAAGGGAGATAGTCCCGCTAAGTTTTTAGTTTTTTAAAAATAATTTATACTTGTGCAGTATTAAGCTTCTTCTCTCTTCTATTTGACCGAAGCGGTGACATGTCATATGCTAAGTATTAAGCAAATTTGCTTATTGAGAGTTCCGTACATACCCTTGTTGCCGAAAAAATCTATTGTATTTTCGTTGCATAAGCCGGTTTGTATAACAAACAAATGAGGCAGTGACGGAGGACCCGATAGGGCAAGGCCTGGCGTGCGCCAGACCTTGATGCGGGCGGCGGGAGGCGGGCGGTGGGCGGCCGGCGGGAGGCGGGAGGCCGCCGGGGGAGGCGGGAAGCTGGCGGCCGGCGGGAGGCGGGCGATCCGTCCCACCTCATTTTTTTTCTCGTCCTCCGCCACTGAAATGAGGTGATGACATGTGGCAAAAATACTATAGCAATACATTATAGCAATGGGGATACAATAGAATTTTTCCTTGTTGCCATCGTTTTCATATGACCAAGTGTTCTTCACACATTCCATGATCAAAACGACAATTGCTACTATATGGAGTGATGTTTGACCGGTGACACCTAAGTTTTTTCTAAGAGAAAATTGTATTATAGCTGGAATTGAACTCGCTCTTTTCAGGAGTCATTACCCTGACCCACAGTGGTGAAATATTGAAATTTTAACCTCCTGTGTGCTATGTAAAGATGAACGGTTTCAAGTGTTGTGTAATTGTGTGGTCTACATGTTTGACGTCGGCACCTGGTCGGATGCATACAAGGAGATTTAATTACTTGACAGTAATGCTTGCTGAATCATTCTTCCTATGTGTTGGATGTTGTAACGTTGCAAGCTTAATTGCTCTGTCTGCGTTCTAGTGCTGCTCCAAGATGGTCCATGGCTTTGGTCTACGCAGCGCTACGTCTTGCTGTATGGCGTTGTTTGGTGTGCGAGGACCACTCGTACAGTATTTTACGTCTATCTCGCATTCTACTGTTTCACAGTCGTGGCTTTCCAGTAACCAGGAAAATAAAGAAAGAAAGAATCCATGACGGCTACGTGTTCACGTTAGTACACAATCTACATCCCAAATTCCCAACCGCCCAAGCTCAGACACCCCTGTAAATTAAAATTAAAGAATGCAGAACCCCAAGTTCAGAATCCTTGCAGCAGTACGCAACTCTTGACGGTCTGACGTGCGTGCAGGTAACTGGTGGCACGTTTAGTGTGGTGCTCTGTTGGACTATACTTTAGGAGATTATGATTGAAATTTTATTGTAATTAGTTATGATTATATTATAATTAATAGTGATTTATTTAGTATAATTAAATTTAAAAAAATTAAAAATAGAAAAATAGGTTAGCTCATTACGTATAATGTAAATAAATACGAGGAAAACCCCTAAAAATGCTCAAAATAGCTAAAAAGTTAGAAAAGATGAAATTTCAAAACAATGAAAAATAAGCTAGAAATCAGAAACCCAAGTCCAAATGAGCGGGGCCCGCCTGCTCCAAATGACTTCTGTTTCTCGTATCTGGCTTCTAAAACACATTGGCTTTTTAATTTCGTATTTTTTTGTTTTTTAGACTTTCTGTCTTTTCTCTTATTCATTTGTATTTTCCGTGATAATATAATTTTTAATCTTAATTTTTTAAAATTAATTACTCAAAAAACTAAAAATTATTATAGTGTAATATTAGTCGTTACCGTGCCAAAAAACATAAGCCCATAGCTGTTTGGAGTACCACGTTAACCAAAGTCTCTAACCTCTCTGTAAATTAGTAGTACAAATCTTGAAACGAAACAGCGGGCCACAGCCACGAACAATATTGTGGCGCTAAGATGAAGATAAGCACGCACAAAACCAAGGTCCAAACCCTGGTCCTTGGGGTCAGCAGGTAGCAAACCTAACTGCCCAAAATACATTTAATCCGACGCAAACTTTGAAACGAAACCCCAATCCCCTCACTTGGACTGCAACATGAACATGCAGTTTCTTTGGTCCGAGAGGAAAGGTAGATCGTACTACCTTCCCTATTCATCTCTCCTTAGTCCTCAGTTTCGTTCACTCCTACTTGTAACCATTTAATTAAGTTCACCAACGATGCATGATGGCAAGGCAAGGCAATTAGCAAATGTTTTGCATGTACCATACGGTGTGAAGTGAAAGTGTGGGTGGTGACTAGAGAGCGGCGGCTTGGTGTAAAACAAATGTGGTAGTAGCAGTATATGTTTCGTTTCAGTACCATGAGCGGTAGATCGAGTTCAGATTGGTACACTTGGAATTCATGCTTCGGGATGCGTGTGTCTCGATCAAGAGAGGAGACTAGGACTGATCCAGAAGGATATATCATATATGCCCGAAGAATGGTAGTACAGGCGATAAGTCTCAGTGGAAGACTGGTATTTTTCTTCCATAGAACCACAGGATTGACTGACTGACCTACTGGCCAGAGATTCCATTTCGCAAATGGCGCATCTCAAGTGGGGGATGGAATGGAACTTCTCCATGAGAAAATTACGATCAATTCAAAAGTTTTTGGGTCGATTAGGACTTTTGTTTTCTACATCACCAAAACGCACAGGTTACTAGCAAGCAAGACCTAGTGTAATTCTAACCCTTTTTAAAAATAAAATAAAATGGAATGTGTAATTCTAACCTAGGTTCGGAAAGAGGCTCTCACATGTGCATGTGATCCCAGGCACCGGTGGATTGTGCTGCGAGATTCGGACCCTTCTCTCTCCACTCTCCCTCCCGGCTAGCTCCGGCAAGTCGCACCGCCACTGTCACCGGAAACCCCGCCACTGCTCATTGGAAACCTTCTGCCGCACGCTGGAGACGCCGCTCCGATGGAAACCTCACGCTGCCAGGCGCCCGAAACCTGAGGTTTCCGGCACGTGGCGGCGTCAGGTTTCCAGCACGGCGGCGCATTCGATCTGCGGCGGCTTCGGTCTCCGGCAAGCTCTTCTTAGGAGAGAGAGGTGGGGGGTGTAGCACGAATCTTGATGCACATGGACGGATGGATTGGTGTATGTAACTGAACATTCCGCTAGGTTCGACCAGTTTTTGCGCGGCTGGAAACAGTTACAAGTTTGCATGGGCCATCAATCAGTGTCCGACCCATGGTCTCAATGTTGTGTTACTGGGCCGATATGGAAAACGAGAAACTCCCACAAATAAAAACGAGAAACTAGAGATCGCTGAGCCCAAAGTGTAATCCGTTCCGAATTTTGTACGAGAACAACCTTATTTTTGGACCGGGCCATAGGCATATCCATGTAAAATACTTCGCTGCACGTTCTTGGATTCTGCAAGCCTGATGATATCGGTTGTGTGTATATATTTTTTTATGAAATGGTTCTGCTTGTCCAGTTGTCCCATTTGCCTCTCAATACATTCTTATGTACGTCCTTCCCAGTTCCCAGAATTAAAGGTCTAATTGCCATCAGGAATAAGGTCAGATTGCAATGCAAGGTCTTTTGCAAGTGTTACTTGCTGGTTACAAAGAGAAGAATGGACCAATCGCACTTAGAAACCGCCCTCTGCGTCAAAGTGCCATTTATGCGAAAACTTCATTTTACAATAGAATTTTTTGAACAAAAAGTTAATACTCCATCCGATCACAAAAAAAGTGACACTTTACCTATTAAAGTTAAAAAGATGTCTCTCACTACTAAATTCTCTTATCATATATATTTGACTTTGATAAAAAGTTATAAATGTACAATATTATAAACATATTTTTATGATAAATTCACTTGCAGTCATTTTCATATATCCAAGACATATGTTTTAAAGAATATATTTGATCAAAGTTAATAGAATTTAACAGCACGTATTTTAGGGCGTCACAGGAGGTGAGTACTAGTCACTTGCACTTGGGTCAAACACTTCACTTCGCTGCTTTTACGTTCTCTATTCGCAGGCGGTAACTGAAGCCTGAAGTAGAGGCCACACATTCAGTACTCCCAGTCATTCCGGAAAATTAACCGGTAAAGAGAACAAGAACCCTAACGGAACTACGGAAGTAAGCGTCAATTTATTTTATTAGGGATTTTGTATGTATTAGTTGACTAATAATTTTGCGATTCCAATCGAATTTCTGAAGAATCGTGCGTCTCCACCTCCTCCTGTAGCAAGCTCACAAGCGCCGCCGCATCCAGCGAGCACATGAGCGCCGGCATGCGCGAGCTCCGCCGTTTCCATGCATCTCCTGTGTCGTCAGTCGTCAACGCCTCACCTCCAGTGAAGCCGGCTCACCTGCACCTAACACGTAGTGCACACGGGCAGCCTTGCGTGCAATAGCGGAAGACCAGCTCGACGGTTAGCTAGGGCTGTGTGGGTGTGGGTGAGGAGGAGCCGGTCCAAAAAAGATCGGTTGATTGAAACATACACTCCATTCGATTTATGAAGGATCGTTATCAGTTATTAGGTTTGTTTTTTTTTTCTAAAGCTTATAGTTTTTAACTGCGACTTGTGTCTTTTGGGCTGTTCATACGAGAGATTACATGGTAATAGAAACTCATGTACGATTTTTGCCAATATAAATGAAGTTAGTACAGTATATGCTACAATTAACTAGTAGTCCCTATCTTAAAAAAATATTCTATTTAAAAGTTAGTTACCGTAGAAAAACTAAAAAGCAATTTTTAGAAACTAAAAAGAACATGCCCATTAATTCCAGTCCAGAGCATTAACCCGAATGTGTTTTGAGCCTTTGAGGACCATTTTAGGACGCATGATTGATGATCCTATACAGGGAAAACAATTTCGATGCATAAAAAATATCGGAACTCACTGAGAAAATCAAATTTCAAATATTTTGATTTTTTTTCAAAAAAATTTCAGTTGAAATATTAAAAAATACAATTCAAATTCAAAAAATCAAATATATTCAAAAATTATTTGCCGGTGCCACTTCCCATCCCCCAGGGGCGGCCGCATCTCCCCTGCCTTGCCAGCGCCGCCTTCCCCTTCCATGTGCCGCCCTCACCTCGCGTCCAGCGTCGCTCCATCTGGATTGGCTTTCCATTTTGGTTGCTTTATGGGACAAGGAAATGAGATAGAAAGATGGAGATAGGCAATGGCCAGAAACGTGGTGTGTGGGTCGGTGATGGGCCGGAAAATTAAAATGGGCCAGCTTTTTAGCTGAGTTGGGCTCTTTTAGGATAGGCCGAGGTAACCGAATTTCGCTGAATTTTACAAAAATGTAGCTGAAAATATTTTCCTTGCTCCCAGATTATATCGATATTCACAGATAAATGATCTCAAATAGAGGGCAAATGCGTCTTCAAACTAATGAACCCGTAAAGGGTCATCGTACCATAGAATCTATGTGTGCTTACCGGGTGCTCCAAAACTCTGTGGCAAATCCAGCATGTACAAATATGAGGATATACGGTCTTATAAGAAGTCTAGGAAGCGTCCTATTATATACCACCACCGCCAGTATATACACAACAACTAGCAGCAAAAATGAGCAAAAGCCAGTACATGCCGGCGGGAGGAATGGAAGGCCCTGCAAGCTTGACTGCGAGCTAAGCACTGAACAGACAAGCGGGCCATCCGTCCTTCTCTCACGGCTCATCGTCGGAAAATATCTCACGGTCACGGCGAGGATTTTTTTACATCAAACAAGCTTACCTACGGGCTACGGCCCCATCAAACCAATGGCCCATGGGCGCGCGGCCCTCACCTGTCCGCCTCACGCGATGACCACCGTGACGGCGGCAGCCTCGCTCCCTGGCCGCCGGCCACCTACGGGGGCGGGGGCGGCTGAGGTGGCGGCTTTGGCGCCGTTGAGCACGGAGCCCCGGCACGTGGGGCAGGAGTCGTGCGAGACGAGCCAGGTGTCGACGCACCGGACGTGGAACCCGTGGCCGCAGCGCGGCAGCACGCGCACCTTCTCGCCGTCCGCGAACTCGCCGAGGCAAATGGCGCAGACGTCCACGGCGGCCCCGGCAGCGCCGCACGCGCCGTACACCTCGATGGGGATGCTCCGGAGCGCGCACTTCTTGAGCCCGCCGGCCGCTCCCCCGGCCTCGGCCTCCCCGCCGGCCGCCGCCGACGCGCGCCGCGCCCACCGGATGAGGCACTGCGCCAGCGAGTTGAGCCCGAGCGCGAACAGCAGCGCGAACAGCAGCGCCGCCAGGATGATCACCATGTTGGTGTCGAAGGTGGCATCGCTGCCCCCCGCTCTGCTGCTGCTGAGCGCGCGCTGTGCCTCGCCGACGCTCCCCGGCGCCGGCGAGCTCGGCTGACCCATGTACCAGCTCATGGACTTGGTGTGCGCACCCATGACGGCTCTCTCCCTCTTCCTCCTAACCTTAACCAGTATAACCACGCTCCCCGGCAAGTATGCACCGGAGGCACAAGTCTGTGCAATCCTACTTGTAAAAGGACGTGAACGCAGTAGCGGCTACTGCTACTAACGTGGTGTGGGGCGCGCGTACTTCACACTGACCCGTATCCACTTCGGTCTGAAAAGGTTGGAGCTTATGAGTGTGTGCGCTGCCAGTGTAATGGAGCTTTTCTGGTCTCGCGCACGAGCTGGAGGATTTCGATCGCGCAGCGGAAAATCAAGCGCGAGCAGTAGTGATCCGCCGTGAAGTGGCCAAGGGGCTTTATATAGGAATCTCGAGGAGGAGGGGGGCTGCTCGCGGCGGATGGACCAGAGGGGGCCGTTCGGTTCCGGGTCACTTTACGGTGGGCCCTGCAAAAGTTCACGCCTCACGTGAGAAATGTCTCGCTCGCTACCCTTTGCCAGTGCCACGCCCACGCGCTTGTTGGTACAAATGAGATAGCCACGCGCCTGTGCCGATGCGAACTCGCCGTGTTTTGATTTGGTTTAGCTTAGCCAGCGGGGACCGGCCCGGGCGGACTCCACATTGTCGGACTCGGACCTCAGCTCCTCAACCGAGACAGGGCCAAAAGAGTGTTTCATGCACCTAGGTGCCTAGGCATCCATATCAATACCTGTTGATTTGCTTTGAGATTCGTAGCGTTTGATGTGGGTATCTTCATATATCCATAAAAAAGTATATTTGAGATATCAAACTCCCGAAAAAATTAAATTCAACTTCAGTTTAATTAGTTTGAACTATTTTTATGGTATATACTCACTGTAGTCGCATTGAACTCAAAAGTAGTTCAAACTAGTTTGAACTGAGTTCAAAACTTACTTACCATAAATATATCAAAGGTATAAAACATTTTCATATCCAAACTCAAAAAAATTATCAATCATACACGTGTATCAGACGATTCTTGATGTGGGTGCCTAGGCACCCTGGTGCCTTATGTAATTTTTCTATATATATATATATATATATATATATATATATATATATATATATATATATATATATATATATATATATATATATATATATATATATAGGAAGCCTTTTTTCTACTCCCAGGTGTAATTACACCCTATGTCGTATCTCACAACGTAGGGAGTTTCTCGCGTAACGAGGGGTATGTACATGTAGTATGCAAGTATTTAAGATCATATAGGTGGTATGAACAATTTTTCAAAGGTGGTATGTACATTTTTTTCAACATACTCCTTTTTATGTACGTATATAAAGGTATTTACAAAATACGCTAAAAACTATGGACTCCCTTGCAATTTTTTGTGTGGTTCACATTAGAATCTCTTATAATTAGTATACGAGTATACCTAAAGTGATAAATGAGTATTTCAAGTTTGTTTAGGTGGTATATTAGAGGTGGGTGTAATTACACCCGGGAGTAAAAGCTATTTTTCCTATATATATATATATATATATATATATATATATATATATATATATATATATATATATATATATAGTTGAAATGGAGTCCAGAGGGGGGAGCGCCGAGGAGGGCAGGGGCGACGCTGGGGAGGTGAGCCACCAGATTGAGCTTGGAGACTGAGGCGGTCGAGGAAAAGAGAGGGGTTGAGAGAAAAGTGAGAGCAACAGGGGGGTTTTGCGAAAATTGGCATAAGTGTAAGGGGCATCCCGCCCATCTGCATCTAGGCCATTCGCGTGATATCTGACGGCTCACGGATGCGTTTGCATGTTAGCACTGAATAGTCTATTTACACTAAATTTGCTCTCTCTATATATAATTACTAATCAGTGTGCAGGTGTAACATGCGTGTCGAAAAGTTACTATCATTTCTGAATGAAGTTACTATCGATAACGAGTGAAGTTACTGCCAAACATTCACAATACATGTCATGTAGTAACTTTACATGTATTTGATAATAATTTTCTTCGCAACAGATAGTAACTTTCCAGCATGAAACTTGCGATCATGGAACACAGCTCTGCCAAACATTCACAATACATGCCATGTAGTAACTTTACATGTATATGATAATAATTTTCTTCGCAACAGATAGTAACTTTCCAGCATGAAACTTGCGATCACGGAACACAGCACTCCCCTGTGGTGCTTTGCGAGTTCTACACAGAGTTTTTGGGTGAGTTCTTTTGGATTTATAGCTTATAACTTAAATATTTGAATTCTTACCGTTCACAACTCTGTCTTTAAAAATACACTATTTAAAAGCTAGTTATTGTAGATAGTACAAGTATAAACCAATTTTAAGCCTAAAAGAACATAACCTTTGTGTGCAGGGATGCACACAGGCTTACGCAAGCGTTTGCTTGAACTTGAGAGCCTCATACACGTATGATTCAGTTGTCGCCCAACTGTGGAAGCCACTAGAAATTTATTCTTTCGCTAAAAAGGTTCATCCAAAGAACCGCCACTGTCAGTATACTTCATTTGAAAGGAACATTGCTACTCGAGCAACTTTTACAAGTGCACATACTGTACCTTCTATTCATGTTTGATGTGAAAGAAATACAAAAAGGAACAGATATGTCCTAGAGTAGCCCGGTCAGCCAGCCATCAGCTTATCAGAAACAGAGCAGGCCGGCTGCCTGCACTGCAAGCTAACCGGGGGTCCGCCCGCCGCTGTTAGTCTCTTTTGTATTTATATCATCGTGCAGTTTTCGTCGAAGGTTAGTACGCTTACATAGTGCGCAGCATTGCATCATTGTATCGGCTCCTGACACCACGCAGATTTACAGCAAAGTTAGTCTAATCTAACTTTTGTCCCCCTAGGATGCACCAAGAAAAGCATCCCTTTATAATCACCTACCAATCTAACTTCTGAAGGTAGAGCACAGACCAGCGCAACCTTCTCTTAATTAACTCCGGCTGTCACACTCCTTACGTAAAGCACCAATACAAAATGAAACGCCTGACTATGCAGCTGTGATTGTACTCATCTAAACCCCAACTAAAACCACTTTCGTAAGGCCTTCATGCAGAAACGCATGTCCCAGGTTACAAAACGTGTGTACATGCAATGATGCAAAGTCGTAAAAGCCAGTGACAAGATCAGCAACCTTGTCATATGCATATTTACAAATCCGTCTAATTCATCATCCGCTCTTCCATATGTACGTCTCCACTGGTTCGAGCTTGAAAGTTAAACGCCATGCATGCATGGATGCATATGGACGGTTGTACAAGCACCACCTGTTGTTCCTACTGTCGTGTTGATATTGTTAACTCTATTATCTTTGATATATGGGATCGATTCGTCCATTAGTTTGCCTCCTCTGGCCCCGGCCCCCGGCACAGCTTGACCAAAACGAGACCTGAAGATGGCAGGTACATTGTATAAGATGGCATCAAAGATTTTTATCAATTATTTCGCCGCTTAAGACCACGGGAGTTCCTCGTCGTCATCCAGACATGTAAATCAATCCCAATGAGCTAGGTACTCGAATTATCCAATTTTTGAACTTGAGATTCAACTCGCTACGCATCGGCAATATCTCCAGCGCAACCTCCAATAACAATAAGTTAACCACCAAGTGCGCATTAGTTTTTGGTTTAGGATACAACTCGACGGGGAAAGTGTAAAGAGCGTCAGGCCATCAGCCAGCCATTCTTATCTCAAGGGGATTCATCAAACTCAAACCTTATCCTCTACGCTTTCAACCATTTATTAGTTATGACTTTGCAAAAGAAGAAATATATATGCATGGCAAGTCAAGTTCTCATCAATAGTAAACCTAGATCGAGTGCTTCACATGACTTATATTTGCTTTTCCACTTTTTTACACGTTGTCTTAAGAGGACAATCGGTTGGCATGCAGATGTCTCATAGGGGTTTTAATAGGCTTTGCAGTACATTGGGCGGTACGTGACAAGTGGCAAGAACTATTTTGCCAGTGCAAATTATGTGCCTTTGGTGTCATAAACCATATACGTACTGCATGTATGGTACATCCGCTCACGGCTCACCCAATTTGTCACATCACTCATGGGCTCATTGGCAAAGGGAATTATCTCATAGGACAAACTTTGCGATATCTCAAGTCTAACCCAGAACACCTGACTTTGCTCTCATTTCCTAGAGGGCGATAATTAGATGCACATGCGACGGCAAAACCTTACATAGTTTGAAAAATGCCATTGAATATCTTAGTTGTCTTTTTTTTTCAGTTTATGGTTTCTCTCGAAGAAACAAATAAGACGACTTCTTCGCTGTTATTTCGAAACGACTTATTAGCTTTTCAGCATTTAATTCGTTCTGAAAACGCTCATATTAAGATTAAAAAGTATAAATCATAATTTAAAAGAACCCATCCTTGTTGATAGATGGTCTAGGGATTTAATTCATATGTTAACCTGCTGAGGTTAACATAGAATGCGATATTTCGAGGAATCCATGCTTACAATAATATAGAAACTTCATGCTTATAGAAACTGCCGTGCGATCAAATCCTCGCACCTCAGCAGGTGAAGTTCGCATAAAGTAGAGCAATTTCGCTCAACTTTTGATGCACAACTTGGGTGTCGGAACTGCCAATGGAGATCTTGCTTGGCTCCAACAGTACCTAAACCATTGATGCATGAAAGAGTTCTGCGTCTCTACTAAGAACAAATACAACCACATGCGTAGGAAAATAAGGATGCCATCTGCTTTGACCTTTCAGATGTACTCCATTTTCTACGTATAGTATTTTACTCGTCCATTCGCGAAGCACTTTTAAGAAGCAATTCTAAAAAATTGGAGATCCAAATCTAAGACGATGCCATGGTGGTATAAAAGTGATGATTCGGATGCTCAACTAAACATGACATTTCAATCGGGTTCCAGATTTAACTGGACTATTGTCCAATATAATGTAGATAGCGAGAGATAGATGTCGATAGGTTGTCTAGTTCGTGACAGACACGTTGGCATCACCGACTAACAAAGGTGCAAAAGGGAACGAGTCTTTGGTGGATGAATCCATTCATTCGCGATCCGAAACGAGTGTGTTTTAGGATCACGCTCAGGCCATCTTCTTCCCAGAATATTCTGCACATACGAGAGTGGAATTCAGACCAATACCTTGCGCCCGTACTTGGGGACAAGGAGGCTCAACTGGCCAACTTGCAGTAATCCACTAATCCATTTGGATTAGACATAAATCCACCAGATTAATTTGTGGTCTAGCTTGAAGATTGCGCCCAGTGGATCGATGATAAATCCACCAGATTAATTTGTGGTGCAGCTTGAAGATTGCGCCCAGTGGATCGATGGCTATCTCATTATTAGCTGAGCTCAGAGACTTCACCTCGATCCCAAGTCTCATCCCAATCATCGTTCTCCTCTCATTCATCTATCCATGTCAAAACTTATCCTCCCAAAAAGCTCACAATCTCCTCGAAAACCTCTCAGATGAAAGTCTGCCTTGCACTAGCACGGTTTGACAGAGGAAGGCAAGCTCCTCTCCTCCGTTCGTTTGTTGTCGGCCATTCTTTTTTGGTACGGGTCGAAGGTAAATTCAAACTCAGCTCTCGCTGTAGAAAAAACTTCAGACTAGGGTGGACCCGTCGGCTTGTTGGCACGGAATATGAACATTGCTGGTTACTGGTTAGAGGGTCTGTTCGTTTTGGCCGAGACCTATAGCTTTTAGTTGTAGCTTGTGGTTTTTAGGCTGTTCGTACGAGAGATTACAGAATAACAGAAACTCACGTGCGATTTTTGCCGATATAAATGAAGTCGATACAATATGTACTATAATTAACTAGTAGATCTTTATATTAAAAAGACACTCTATTTAAAAGTTAGTTACTGTAAAAAACCAAAAAACTAAAAAAAAAAACAGAGTCAGAGTTTCCCTACGTGACGGAGCGGGGTTCAGTCTATCTGGACGGCATACAGGTGTGCGCGTGTGTCTATCCAGAACACGTACGTGCGTGATGATCTCTTTGTGCCGGACGGCGTCAATGCTCGTGAGGCTCTCGTTGAAATTTAGTGGATTACTGAGCAAACTGACGAATCTCTGGACGTCGGCAGGCATTGAGCAAGAAGGTAGCTACGCTCGGGCCTCATCCCGTCCCTACATATGCTAGTATGCATGCTGCCTGCCACCAGATCGAGTCGGCCGGGCCGGGCATAGGCACTAACTAGGCGCAGCTCGGTTAGACGTGAGCAAAGCGCAGCTAGCTAGGAAGCATCCAGTTCCTTCGATCGACGTCCGCACCGCACACCCACCGAACAGATCGTCAAGATTTGCACCTCCTGCGGACTCGTTTTTCGCCACCTACGCGCATGAATTGAACACTGCAACGACTGCGTCCTGCGGCAGGCGGACGCGGCAACCGGCAAGGGCTAGGTAGCTAGGCACCGTGGTGGAGTATCTCGGAAACAAGGCTGCATGCGCTCGCCGCGCCCACGGTTTTCTGGACGTCAATCGATGGCTTATGGAGGAGTACATCAATCCAGACATGATGATCGAGGCGTCGGTGCCAACGGTGATTCCAACAACATCACGCGTGCGAACTTGTACACGACACGTAATATATCGGATGTACGTGCATGTAACAAGACGTCACGCTCGATGCGACCTTATTCTGTTCTTCAAAGCACGCATCATTGTTCGTTGCCCCCAGGCGCCAAACCGGCCGCGCTCGCAACCGCGAATTCAGTCACCAAGATCGTGGGGCCTCCGAGTACACAGCTAGCACGAAAAGAACAGGCCGACCAATTGTCTCCCCTTAATTGCGAGCGATCCTTTGTTCATGGTGCAGAAGGGCATTGCCAATGGTCAAGTAGACAAGTACTACCTTCATTAGCCTGTAGGTTTTTTGCGTGTTTTTTTTTGTCTTCCCACTTGTCCGCTTCTCCATGATTCATCCACCAGGACAACTCAATTCAATAGAGCTCGGTGCTCACCTGTGCCCACCTCAGCAGTCACAGTGGACTGGCGCACTGGCAGTGGTGGGGACTAGGAGGGGACGCGGTGCACGTGGAAGGAGGGTGACGAGAGCGCGGCGCCAGCCGAAGCTGCCCCTTACGTGAGCCGAGCAGGAGAGAAAACTCCGGGTTTTGAGCCGTACTTGCGCGTAAGAGCAAGTACAAACACTTGTCTATTTTATCTATAGCCTTCAAAAAAATAGTTCATACAATAACGTAGCTATTACAATAACTATTTGGCCCCACGTGTAAGAGAGTGAAATGCATATTTTTACGTGCTATAGCTAGCTGTAATTTAGTAGCCAGCTTCCTTCTCTCTTCCTTTCTCTCTCTGCCACGTAAGATTTTATTGATATTATATTTGCTATAGTCTGCTGACTAAGCCTTATTGTACCTGCTCTAAGCGGGCTATTATGTTCTAATCGAGTTCGGCCAGGCCACCCTATATAGGTAGGTTGTTTTAGCTGTGATTTTACCTTTTGATTTATGATTTTTTTTTAATTCTAGATGTTTACGAGAGACAGTAAAAATAGAAAAAAAATAATTTTAGCCGATACAGTATGTACTACGATCTATTTATAGATCTTATCTTAGAAAATACAACATTTGAAAGTAAGTTACTGTAGCATACATTAAAAAAGCCGAAGCCTGAGCGAAACGTTTTTGAGCCGTGCGGATGGATTCGGGCCGGGGCGTCGGAGTCTTCTGTTGAGACTTTATTTTGGTGGCTCTGGTCGGCCTATCTGGACCATAAACAACATCGGATGATGCCTGTTTCTGTCGGTAGATCGGGCTTTACCGCCCGAGAAGAACTTCTCGGCCCATCAATGTCCCCGGTTTTCGTAGGAACATGCACACGCGCATTTTCACTTCCGGAATTTCGAAGGTTTGCCAACAATTTGCAGCGTGAGAAAGCAATTTTTGCCTGGCCATCACTGGAAGTGCGCTAACCGGACGTGGTCAAGATTCATCCGTGTTCAGAAGGTCAGGCTGATGAAATCACACCGCAAACTGAAGGAATAGACGGTTTCACGAGGAAATCGTGCATTTGGATCAAAGCACGCATATTACATTGTCTTTTTTTGCTTTTTGGTCTTTTTTGTTTTTTTGGGTATTTCTTTCCCCTTGTTCTTTTACATTGTCTCAAAAATATAACGGTGTTTTTCAATTTTTCTTATTGTTTTTTCTCATTTTTTACTTTTAAAAAAGCTAACCATCGCTTACAATGCATTTATTGCAGCCAAAATACACATCAAAAAACCAAAAAGCCATGGCTTTGAGCCGTTTGAAGCAAAGCCCTAAGTAGACCTTTTCCTTTTTAATATGATGCGTGATGTAGGAGGGAGCAGCCATTTCCATAAATCGGAGGAAAAAATGCTGATATATATATTCTCAGGTGTCATATTTTTGAACCTAGGTTGACTCCATGTATTCGCCGTTATAGATAACTGAAAACATCAAATCCACTATGAGAACATCAACAAACTTATGTTCTTTCTCTCACTGGACAGTTGAATTGAAGCCAGAATGAGAGTGGATGGGAGAATTCTTTGTTTCTCTCTCTCTCTTATGAGAGGAAGACGGGAGAATTCTAGGAGGCTCTCGCACTCCGAAAAAAGCCCACTACCCAGTTTGGATAGAGTTCATTGGACCCGTTACAATAGTAAAATCCAGGCCTACGTTAGGCCCAATATATTCTGAGAATGAGCTGTGTTTTGGGCGCAGGATTGGTCTGTCTAAGACAGATTACTTTACTTTCTCAAAAACAAAAATCCAAGTCAGATTAGTTTGTTTTTTCCGTGGCATTCGTTACCGCTATAGTTGTGATTTACCATACTTAATCCTACTCATTTTCATTCCACCTAACTTGCAGCAGATACTTATTTTCGCCACAAGTGTGGCAATCTTGTAGCAGAGGTGGCTAAGGTGAGATCGCGAACCAAATAAAGCCTCGGTCTAGAACGCCGTTTGTTTTGTTTTGGAGAGAAATGTCTGGCTAGTTTTAGTGAACTATTCACATAAATAGCATCGTAGTTATTTTTTATTTTCAAATTTAGTCTCTAAATACCTATTTTTACAAATCTAGGGCCTGTTTGGTTCATGACCAGAAGTTGTCTAGCTATAAGTTAGGCGTGCCACAGTTTTTAGGTAGCTGTTTGGTTCACTGACACAACTGTGACATGCCACACTTTCTTAGCACCCGGCCTCACACGTCATAGACTCAGTTTCTTGCCAAACTTTGCCACAAGTGTGGCTTCGATTTTGTTAGCAACACTTTCTGTGGCAGCCACACATTGCCTAAGCTTAGACATGGCAAGCTTAGGCACCAACCAAACATGCCCCTAGCTTTTTGAATCTATCGAGCTCTAGTAGCTTGGTAACAGGAGCCGTTGAGCGCCCCACATCGACAGCAAAACTAATGCATATGATTAACACTAAGTAAGGATTATGTTTAACGTTGATTAAATATAATTAGTACTAATTAAATACAATTAATACTAATTACATATGATTAGTATTATTTAAGCATATACACTAATTCGACCGGTGACTTGCTGAGCTATTGTAGCTCGGTAGATAACTGACGAGCTTCTATAGCTTGGTAGATACTTATCGACCTCATAAGTCTAAGAAGAGACTAAATTTATAAAAATGAATGCCCAAAGCTAAATTAGAAAAAAAATACTGACTGTAGTGTAATTTGGGTGAACAGTTCAGTTTTAGCCGAGGCTTGAGACGCGACAAGCCGAACGATGCTGCACGCGCTGGTGATACTGGCACTAAAGCATGTTCCCCGCTGCGCCCGCTCGTACATCAGACGTGACTCGTGGGAGCACACGTTCGTGTAGCCACCCGACGGGTAGCGTCGGTGCTCGTGTGGCTCGCGGCAGCAGTACCCTGGCGGAGACGCCGCGGCGTGTTTCCCTGGCGGTTTCGCCGGCATCTGTCTCCCCCGTCCACCGGCCGGCCTTCTATCTCCTCCAGCTTCTTGTCCGCTGTATCCTGTGGTATGCACTACGTAGCAGTAGACCTGTAGTGCGCGGTTTGGTTCCGTCCAACACGTGCTGGGCTGAACATTACAACCTTCTCATTTGGTACGTGTTGGACTGTTTGGGCCTGATCTTTTGACAGTACGCTGGGCCAACATCATCTGTAAAGAATGTAACACATGGTATGTTTTTTACTTAGAGGCTAGAGCTAACATTTTTTTGAAAATACCCAAGTATCATTTTTAATATAAAAATTGTATTTTCCCAAGCTACGCAACAAAAATGCTAGAAGGCATGTTAAGACGGTTATTTTGACGAGGGCGAGGCTTTAACACTGAATCCTTTTCAAATAATATTCTTAATTTGGCAGAATTTGTAGCACTTAGATTTTATCTCTACACGTAGTAGTTAAATTATTTTTTAAAAAAGAAAATACTATTGTAAAACATGCTATGGAAATACTATTACTGTTTATTAGAGCAACTCCAGCTGTAGTCCTGAAAACATGGCCCCTACTTTTTATTTGAGGGCTCTCCCTACTTTTGAGTGCTCTGTTTTTTGGGATACACTCCAGCAGGAGCCTTCAAAACAGGACCCTCAAATTCATTCTTAGAGGGGATGACACATAGGACCCACCATTATCCTCATCCTACTTTTGAGGGCCGAGGGGCAAAAAACTCACTCCAGCAGGGCCCCTACTTGAGCCCTCAAAAGTAGGGGCTCCCTCCAGACCCCCAGGAATGAGGGCTCGAGGGGGAGATTTGAGGGCCCCCTACTTTTGAGGGATCAAGTAGGGGCCCTGCTGGAGTGAGTTTTTTGCCCCTCGGCTCTCAAAAGTAGGATGATGACTCAAGTAGGGGTCCTGCTGGAGTTGCTCTTAGTACAATATATCACCTATTACTACAAGGATCACTATGGCAAGTGTTGTCACTGGAAGCCTAATTGGCAATGCTTTATTTGTCTGGTGGTACAATTTACCGGCTAGCACTTGAACAAAACTCAGCACATGTAGTACTTGCCGTTGTCTGATAAGATGAAGCCGTCAGCAAATTAATTCAACACACATGTAGTACTTGCCGTTGTCTGTTATCTTGGCCAAGCCTTCCTGCGCTGGTAGGTACAGCGGGAGGTTTTCAGCACCCAAGCGTTGCCAATGGTCTTCGGTTCCTTGAACAAAGCCGTGCGGGACAAAAGCGTCCTTGCGATATCTTGCCGTCGGCTCAACCGGCCGAAAGCGTACCACTCTCTTTGCCGGTCAGGTCCGTCCACAGTTGTGCGCAGTACACAGCACCATCCTGATCCTGTCAAAGATGCTGGTACAACGAGGAGGCCTGTTTCTTCAGCGCTGCAACAGCAAACGATCGAAACACCTCGCTGCCCGTACGGCCAGCGCCCAAGGGCGGGCCACGCCTCCCCAGTCCCCTCTCGGCGCTAGCGACACCTGACCCGACGGTGGCGTCGCTTTGGCACGCCCAGCGGGCACATGGCAGCAACAGGGCGGGCAACCGCGACGTCTCCCGCTCATGTGCGCGGCGCGGCGATCGATCGACCGAGAGGGAGAGGCCGGAAGCGCGCGCGCGCGCGGGTGCAGCGTAACGTGCGGGCTCCGATGAACCACCGGCACAGGCACTGGCGCGCGACGGGACACCACACGCCGGCCGGGAGAGCGACGCGGGAGCAGCGTCCATCGCTTCGGTTGGGCCTCGCGCCATCGGACCATTAATGAACGGAAGCCCCGGTCGTTAGCCGCGCGGCCCACCACCCACATGCATGGCCGCGCCATCGATATCCCTTCCGTTTGCTGTTACCTTCCTCGCGATCGATCCTTGCCTTTGGACGTTACACAACCACCTAACTACTTGCTGGCTCCTTTTCCTTTTTGTTTAGAAAATTGGGCGAGACGCCTACGGTTTGTTTTCTCACATGATTGAACCCTGGCGTTTCATGACTTGTTTAAGCGAACATGATTCTCCCAGGCAATCATGAACAGCCACCGACTGCGCATGAAACGATTCGAGCATTAGCTAGCGTAACAACCATGATGGTGTCGAGGCGGTTGGAGAAGGAGATATGCATGGTACTACTACCAGATTTCTTTGGAGTAGGCATGATGTTTCGTTCTTTCAGGATTTTCAGAAATCTCTTTTCGTTTGGGAGGAGGCGACCTGCAGATGAGTTCCCTGAGCTTAAGTCACCATCACGGCAAGATTTTGTGATCCGTTTTGGTGTGCTCCCCACATGGCTTCTCTCTCCCTCCTTCGAGCAGTTATCACTTCTTCGGCGCATGGCATGAATAGCTCCAAACTGTTCTGTTCTCATCCGCAGACGAAGAGAAACTATTCAAGGCACAAAAGAAGGTTGGGAAAGTACGAAGTTTTCAATCTGGAACATATTATGTCACAGTAAATCGAATAGCCAGTACAATATTTACGAAAAGAAACATTGTATTGACTTAGAATTCAAGATCGACATACATTTAACGCACCCTATATTACTTCCTACATAGCTAGCACGTGTGACAATATATAGTTGAATCATAATTTTGCAATAGTTGATGACGGTTTCAGACATTTTGAGTTCATCAAAACTGCACACCGTATACTGTGAAAGTCCAAGCCCAACTGTTTGTTTTGCAAAATGACAGAGCTTGCTCTAGCTAAACACAAATCCACCACTACCCATCATCACAACAGAACATTTGAGCGTGGGCTTACTCGATCAACAGAAAAAAAAAAATCAATTTTTAGCATGAAGCTGTTTATGATGCTGGGAATCAGAATCCTGCCAAGACAACGTGAATCAACTAATGACAGGAGATTGGCCGTAATGCCCGGCGCGGCCATGTGCAACTAACACGGCGTGGGGCCACGAATTGGATGGTTAAATTAGTCACCGAGAGACTGTTGCTTTTTCGAAAGCGTGAAGCTTGGCATGCATGTTATCTTTGAAAGGTACAGATTACGACAGGAAAGCTAACCGCAATCTTGTTATTTGTACAACTGCACTCATACGTTCTTTCTGCCTAGAAGCTATCAACAATTGCTTGGCTGTCCAGCGTAATGAGCGTATGCAGGAAGTGTAAAAGTTTCTCCAGGATATCTTTGTACCTGCCACCTTAATGTAGAGGCGTAGAACTATTAGGCACGACTACTGTGATGACTTGGGGTATGTTCTGTGTTAAGAAGGGAAGCATGAAGCACAGCACAGCGTGATTGTCGTCGATCCAAAGAAAAGATGCTAAGACTACAAGCAGCTAAACAAATGCATTACAACGTGCAGACCATGAATAGCATGTAAACCGGTGCAAGGCACCGAAAGTCTCTTTCCCATTTGGTGAGCCACTAAGCAACATTTCCTGCAGACCGATCTTTACAGGAAGGTGGTTACATCGGCATATCAGAATCAGGGTAGGTTTGGAGCAAGAGATGCGTTATTGCAGCCACCTGTCGCTTTACCACATGGCGCATATCGATGAAAGAACAGCCATGCATATGAACTACTAGATAGGGAGGCGTGGCGCCACGCCACGTCAGCCACCGTGTTGACCGAAATAGAAGAGGCGAAAATTCGTGAGAAGCTTTTTTAAAAAAATCGAGGACACGTGTATTTTCGGGAAAGCCAAAGGTCTTTTTCGTAAAAAATCGAGGACCTGAACCTAACTAAAGGAGGACCTGTACGTAATTTAGAAAATCGTGGAGCGCTATCCTGCGAAGGATACGGAATTTCGGTGAAGTGAAGGGGTATTTCTAGGAAAAAATAAAACTGGTAAGGACCTTTCTGCGAGAAAAAAGGATCTTTACGTAATTTCCGAAAAATACAGGGACTTTTTTTCACAAAACTGCTCCCCCGACCGTACGCGAATTCTGCCGCCACGCGCCAGGCGAGGGAGCGCTGGGGGTGACGTGGAGGGGCTCGGCGGCCGGGAATCCCCCCAGAACAAAAAGATGCCCCTCAGGTTTGTCAAAGCAAACGAAATCTTGGACATATATATATATATATATATATATATATATATATATATATATATATATATATATATATATATATATATATATATATATATATATATATATATATATATATATATATATATATATATATATATATATATATGAGACCATGTGGAGGTTATTTCGTAGTTGTGATGAGTAATTGACATTTAGACTAGAGTTTTTTTTTGTGGAGTTTGAGTTTAGTTTTTGAGGGTTTTGCAAAATATTGCATTCTGATTGGGCTGTCTGCTAGAATCTTCAGGTTAAGCAGTCTGACCGCTTTGTTTTGGCGGTTTGAGCGGCAGACTCGACTGCTGAGAGTAGTCGGAGGTGTGGTCCTCGACTTTATAGTCGGACGATCCGAACGATCGTGTGTTGGATGGTCCGATCGGCAGATCAACCACGGATGATCGATGGTCGAAAGCTACAGTGTCTGAATGACCAGGATGGTTGATGGTCGTTAGTCATAGGATTTGTGATCGGTAGTCGTAGACTTCACGATTGATAGTCGTGGGCTAGAACTAGGATTCGAGAAGGTTGACTAAACCTTTTGGTGGTTAACTCCTCCTCCCTCCCATAGGAGATAGGTTAAAGAGTATGTGTACTCTAGGCTTAGAGCTCTGTCCTCCTGAGTAGAGTGGCTGTAAAACCGATCATCAAGTAATACATCAATCTTTTGCATCTTCTTGAATTCATCTTGTTGATTGAGTTGCTCTTGTTTCGGTTGGTTTAACCTCTTTTCTGCTTTTCTCTTGATCTTGCTGTGCAAAGGATATGAACGAGATAGAGATAATCTCTTGAGATCGATCTCAAATCATCTAGGCACTTCAATAGTAAGTTTATTAAGAAAGCCTATTTTACTTGAGTTTGGCCCCGCAGAGCGATTTCTTGATCCAATGTATTTTGATTTGATTCCTTTGGTGATCTTGTTTGCTGTGATATGTGGGAACGTGCTCAAAACCATCTTGGCTATCTTTTATCCACGAGCAAGTTTTAATCAACTATTTCAGTTTTAGATCTTAGTCTCAAATCGCAAAAAGGTCTCATCTTTGTCATGGATTTTTCGATCCAAAAATGGAATAGCTTCCTGAGACCTTAAGAAATATGCGTACAAAGTTTTACGGCTTTTGGTTTAGTTGATCGAAAGTTCTATCGATTTTGGTTCTTGCGGTCGGCTTAAAACCTTGTTCTTCTATTGAAAATGGTAGT
Organism: Dendrocalamus latiflorus; assembly: GCA_017311315.1. Classification (NCBI taxonomy): domain Eukaryota; kingdom Viridiplantae; phylum Streptophyta; class Magnoliopsida; order Poales; family Poaceae; genus Dendrocalamus; species Dendrocalamus latiflorus. Next base: position 28,530,852 of record CM029648.1, read on the forward strand.
ACCGCAAGTCTTGTAGCGGTAGTACCGCAGTCCCTGGTTTTCGACTATTCACTGGTTGTCGACCTCTCTGATCGTGTTTCGACTTGGTTCAACCATTTTGGTTTCGACCGCTTACAGGTCAACATCTTACTGGTAGTTGTTCACACCAGTTAGATCTCAACCTGCTTCAATCACTCGGGTTTGCTCTCAGGTTTTCGACCATGTAGGTTACGATCATATTGGTCTTTGACCGCGTAGGTTTTTGACCACTCATTGGTCCTTGACCATGCTGATCTTTCGACCGCCCACTGGTGATCGACCACGTAGGCTTCAACTACTCAATATCCTCAACTACGCTGGTCTTTTGACTGCTCTCTTGTCATCGACTGCGTTGGTTTTTAACCACTCTCTGGTCGTTGACCACTCAAGTCGAATTCAGACCATGTTGACTTTTGACCACATTGGTTTCGACCCCGTTGGTTTTCGACCACAATGATTTTTGACCACTCCCTGGTCGTTAACTACTCGTGTCGAATTTCGACCACGTTGGTTTCAACTACGTTAGTTATGACCACGATGGTTCTGTACTATTGTCTGGTCGTCGACCACCATAGTTAAAATCTGACCATGTTGATTTCTGATCAGGTTGCGCTTAGCTTTGTGGGACTTCCGGCCACGTGGTCGAAGTTCGACCACATTATTTTCTGTCTGGTTTTACTCAGCTCTGAGAGTATCCAGCTTTTCACAGTGGTAATGCTCTGTGTTTCTCTAGATTTAAGTAGGGTTCCTATCTGAATCTTCATAACTTTGTAGCTATCAGAGCAAAGAATAAGTGAATACTTGGAGGAAACTTTTAAGACACCATTCACTCTTCTCTGTTGCCATCTTCGATCCTACAGTATACCTGCGTGCGCATGCAGTATGCCTGAAGTTTTGTCTGAAGAGTTCGATTTTTATACTACTTTTGTTAGATCGATCGCCTCCCTACGTGGCCATGTTGATGCATGTGAAGTTCAGAAGCTGTGAACCCTTGCAAGCGCCCATGAATACGCTCTACCTTATCGGCGTAACTTATAGTAAATCTGAACTAATCATCGGGAGTTGGACTCGTAATGTTGGCATGTAGTACTATAGTAGTAGTGCCTTGAAGATTCCCTGGTTTGTGTCTAATCGGATGTTTCCTCCATAAGTTTCATACCCGACACACAGATCTCTGGGTTACTTTATCCGATGGCTCAATCTTCAATGTACTCTTTTCTAGCACACACTAGTAGGAACGGTTAAGCCTTTTTAATTTACATGAAATCGACGGCCGGCTCCGAGTATTCGGAGATTATCCGACAAAAAGTGCTTAACTGAAGAATGCAAGTTTCGAATCTTAGAACGGCCGGCTCCGTTGGCAGGGGAAGGCATCCATGAACATGGCGAACACTTTAGGACGGATGGTTGTGATCTGCTCTCTTTTCGCTTCTCCCATTAATCTACATGCAACTTGATCAGCCATCACTAAATTAGTGGTTTGCTTCAGAGCCATTGCATTAAATCAACTGCAAGACCTCTTAGACCTGCCTGTCATGGCACGTAAGGTCTTGCATGTGTACACGTACATGAATCCACCGGACAGCCCATGCCGCAGTCGCAGCGTATGGCGGCCATCCGCGAGAACACGCGCGCGTGCCCGCGAAATTCATGGCCTATAGCCTGTTAGAGCCATGTGAGCATGCAGATGCAAGCCGCGCGACTAACTGGGCCCCGTCCTGCACACACACGACGAGCAGTTGGTGTCTCCTTGTGCTGTGTGTGTGGCGCGTCCGACGAGCACTTGCATGTGCGCCTGATTCCAGTAATTTGTATGTCTGAACTGCCGCCGTGGCTCGTGGTCGGCGGTGGCTCAGGACCAGGCGAGGATAGGCACTACGTCCCCACCTCCCTCTCTCTTTTTCTCTGCCGTTCCGCAAAGTTATTAACGATTCCAACTGCCAGGAGCACTGACGCTTCGCCTATATATACCCGCGCCGGGCGCACCACTCTCTTCACAGCCAAGCAACCATCGATTCCTAAGCTGGTCGCTTTAGCTAGCTAGCTAGACAGGTAGTGTACGACGCATCAGCCAGCTTCCTCTTTGCAATGGCCTCCGCCAATGTCCTGCTCCTCCTCTTCTCAGCCTTCTGCTTCCTTGCCCGGCGAGCCGCCGGCGACTACGGCTCGTGGCAGAGCGCCCACGCGACGTTCTACGGCGGCGGCGATGCGTCCGGCACGATGGGTGAGTTCATAACACCTGGTGATCAAAACAAAAGAAACAAATAGAAGGCTGACATGTGGTGTAGGCCACCTCACCGTCACGGTCTGCATTAACTGATAAACGCGCGTGTATCGTGATGTGCTGCGTTTTGGCAGGCGGCGCGTGCGGCTACGGGAACATGTACAGCAGTGGGTACGGTACCAACACGGCGGCGCTGAGCACAGCGCTGTTCAACGACGGCGCGGCGTGCGGGTCGTGCTACGAGCTGCGGTGCGACAACGACGGGCAGTCGTGCCTGCCGGGCACCATCACCGTCACCGCCACCAACTTCTGCCCGCCCAACTACGCGCTGCCCAACGACGACGGCGGCTGGTGCAACCCGCCGCGCCCGCACTTCGACATGGCCGAGCCAGCCTTCCTCCAGATTGCCCAGTACCGCGCCGGTATCGTGCCCGTCGCGTACAGAAGGTGAGCCAGTTAACTTGTCGCGAGTCGCAACTGTTTTCAAGTTGAAACTTTGGAGCCCGTGTCGGTCCGGACTAACCCGGACAGACTCCATCATGTTCGATCGATCGGGTCAGGCCATGTTCGGTGGGCCAGCCCGCAGATTTGGTTCGTTGGGTCTCTGTTTGTTTCCGCTGTAGGCTTATAGCCATGGACGCATGATTACGATTGACGGCACTTGACTTGCTGTTTGGGACTAGTACTCTACTAGGCGTCACATTGACTTCCATGTTACTCCAAGGCGTCACAATGACTTCCATGTTTACTGAGCTTTGAATTTTTACTGATGGCGTTGCAGGGTTCCTTGCGTGAAGAAGGGCGGGATCAGGTTCACTATCAACGGCCACTCCTACTTCAACCTGGTGCTTGTGACCAACGTGGCCGGCGCCGGTGACGTGCAGTCCGTCTCGATCAAGGGCTCTAGCTCCGGCTGGCAGCCCATGTCGCGCAACTGGGGCCAGAACTGGCAGAGCAACTCGTACCTCGACGGTCAGAGCCTCTCCTTCCAGGTCACCGCCAGCGACAGCCGCACCGTCACCAGCAACGACGTCGTGCCGGCGGGCTGGCAGTTCGGCCAGTCCTTCGAAGGGGGGCAGTTCTAGCTTGATTCTGCAGTGTGGTGATGAGTTTTTCTCCCACCCACCGGGAGAAATGTCCGTGAATCGCGTTTGGAGCTTGAACAAGAGAAGGAAACCTCTTCGTTATAGTAAAGAAGAGGCTTTGGCTATTCTGAGGCTGCATATTAGCACCCGCTTAGGCCTTTCCTTTCTCTCATAGGACAGTAGAGATAAATAAGTGATGGAGTTGAGCATTTTCTGCATTATTGCGGCCTTGCTTTAAGAATTGCAAAGGCAGTTTTAAGGATATTGTAGAACTAGAGGGAGTGATGTCTTGAAAATCTTGTAACTTTTATTGTTATATTGTAGCCCCCGAACCCGTCCACATGGGTGTGGGAGATGTTTGAGGGGTACTCTTGTGCTATAGGGGCCATGAACTATATGCTTGGTTATGGTGTATGTATATGATAAGTTTGTGATTTGATAATCAGTTGTCCTTTCTCCTTTGGTCCTCTGTCGCCTTAACAACTCGTGACAACTATAGCCTGTAGGTCTGTAGCTGAGTGGGCAATACGTTTTATAAGTAGACCTTCTGTAGAAGGCGAAGTTTTCACAGCTGGTTAACTCAAACTTTTGTCAATTTCTCTAGAAAAAACTCAAAACTTTTGTCAATTCCTTTATGTTGGAGATTTTTTCTGAATTTTTTTTCGTGGAGATTTGGAGAACTTGCAGGCAAAAATCGGGGAGGCAGCCTATGGGCCATATGGATGTAACATGGGACGAGACGTTATTAACTTCAGCTGTCCGCTTCTTTGCAAAGCTTGAGGCAGGCCAGTTCTGGACGAGTCATATAAGTGGACCACATCTATCCCGGAGCAAAGTTTCGGCTTGGATTTTCAGCCCATTAGCAATCCCACCCATTGGAGCATGTGTCCACAAATGCAATTCTGATGCCGTCTGGTGGTCTGGACTCTGGGGCGAAGGGAATTACTAATTTCTTCGTCAAATGCATTTGTGGACGTGGTGAACTTGTTTCTTCGTGCAGGGGACTTCGCACTGATCATTTCGCAGAGGCATCTCCGAGATGCTGGCATTGTTGGGAGCAGCCCCTCCTTGGCCCATCGCGCCAATTGGCCACCCGGCCAGCATAGCAGGAGCTACAAGCTAAGGGCATCCTATATTCATCTCGGATAGAATTATTTATATAATTCTAAGTTGAAAAAATGACATGTTCATCTCTATAAATATATGACTAGATAAGATCACTTGTGCAATTTAACTTCTCATGGATATAAATATATACCTCTAGATGCCATGAGAGGACGACAACTCATTTTTCTGGCAGAACACTTATATCCTAGCCAAGTATCTTTTTACACCTTTCCCATGGCATCTAAGGTTCCGAATAGTCCTCTTGCAGTCTTCCGTAGCCCCATTACTTACTGTTTGGTCCGTAACCACAATATGCGTTATTCTACTAACTTCCTGTTTCCAAGTTTGGGATTGTGAAGTGTGATCATAGAAGGCAGTTTGACTTTCTAGTAGATTTCTTCTATCTGTGGTATGCTAAATATATAAGCTCTGTTCGCTTTAGCTTCTATAAGCCGCTTTTTTATACATAGCTTTTAAATAGATTCAGTGGCGGATCTATAATAGAAATAGCGCGGGGGCCTCATGTTTTATGTATATACTTATCAACACATCTATCTAGGGGTATAATCAGAGCAGATACAAATAGATATCGCTCATCATATATCCTATTCCGTATTTTTTTCTCAGAGTTGGAGTCGGACACAGATAATACCAGATACCCATTTATCCGTTTCGTATTCGTTCCATAAGAGTTTGGACGGTTGGTCGGATGAAAATTATCCGTTTCTTTTGCACATCTATACAAGACATTGGATAGTAGAGTGCAATCAAAGTGAGCACAGAGAGACTAATCGCTGAGATATCAAAGGAAGAGCACTCAGTATTACCTACATATTTAGATGCAGTAATCCATCTTTATGTTATCTTGTTCCTAAGTGAAGTCACAACAGACTTCTTCATATTACTTGACATACGGATAAATATAGGTGGATATCACTCATTTTGTATCATATTTCATATTGTTTTGCACGAAGTCGAACATGAATAGTGCCAGATACCCATTTACCCCTTCCGTATTTGTTCCACGAGCTTTCGGTTGGTCGGTGTCAGACCCAGATTTTACAATTCGGAATCTTCTATAATTCCACCGCACTATTCCCTGGATCAGTAGATAGTGCTCACAGATACAGAAATGAATATCAAATTACATATCATGCGGAAGCATAAATATAATAGAAGACTTACACATGGGCCGATTAGGCCGACACCAATAAAATGCAGCAGCGGAAACGAAGCACACAGGTGGAACCCTCAGGACATGCCCACAGGCATACAACTGGAGGTTCGCGACCTAGCCCTTGACATCTTCATCTTCTCTGCCATCGTGTACAACGTGTTGCTGAGGTGAAGTGTTCTGATTCCTGATTCTGGATTTGTTGAGAAAGCGAGTGTGAGCACAAACCACCGTGCTCCGCGAGCCAATACACAGAATGCAAATAAATAGTATGCATGGCTTATCAAAGGAGAGGCTCGGGTTATTTTATTTGCCAAAAACTACTTTTGAAATATGATACCTAGAAATTTCCTGAGACCTAGCGGTTTAAACTAAAACATAACTTGTGAAAGAATGCAATAGTAATAGAGATCCAGATTTCATCCACCGATACATGGCCTCTGTACCATATGCTTAATCCTTCAGCGTCATAACCGCTTAATTTATCACTGGGGCGACACCTAGGGCAACACAAATAAGGGCCTTTCTCTGCCCTCCACTTTACCAATTTCACCCACAAAGTATTTGAAATAGAACTACATCTAGTTAAGTTCCCATGTCCGCCCTTAACCGTGGGCACGGCTATTCGAATAGTTTTAGACTCTACAGAGTTTGCACACTTTACCTACAAGAGATAAATCCACTCGTTGCCCCACATGATTCGTTAGCCATGTGGTTGAGTAGACTATCACATGACCTTTACAATGCATTTTTCCTAGCAGAGTTACGTCCGCTAAGGTTTCCACTTCCTTCGGGGTACGACCACCCTTCCAGAAGCCCCCTTTTGCGTCGTCACGTCGGAGGATGTGGCCATCCTCTACCCGCCCGTGGTCACACCGGCGCAACTCTTACTAAGTCGATGCAAATTAGTTAGCCCTGCCTACATTTTGCCAGCTTGTGGTTGTACTATTGTACACTGGGAGATCATCACAAGATTCGGTCCTTAGGGTTATCTGGGCGGTTCTACCACTAACCCATTTGTGCTTCCACTGCACCACTCACACACTCTCGAACCATCCGCCCAGATAATTAAGCAACTTGAGGTTTTTGGGAGCATAAAATATCCATAACCAAATATACCAGTCATTTCCATCATGACTGCACAAACCAATTTCTCATGATTCAAAGTGATGCTTTGGGGCATTTTGGTGCCCCCGATTTATCTAAGCAGTACTAAGCATGGTGTATAGTTATTGACTTGTTTTTGAAAAGTTACCATTATAATTTTGCTAGGGTGACAAGTCTCAGATATTCAAATATGTCAAAGGAGGTATAATACTAGCAAGTCGAATAATGGGTATGTAGCTAGAATCTTTAAACAAACATATAATTGCATATGAAATAACAACATGCAATTTGATAATTTAAATAAAAGTAGATTTGCAGAAAATGTAGGTTTAACATGATCAAAGTATTGACTCGCCTGGGTCACAGGGATCGAGGTCTTGAGTTTCTTGAGCTTCTAGGGTGACTGCCTCGGCCTCTTCCTCTTGAGCCTCGTACGCTATTTTATCGTGCACGACATTCAAATAAAAAGAAAAGCAACAAATCACTCAAAATATCACCAGAAATTCAAATGAACTCTAAAAATCATGATTTCAGTTCCATTGGGTAGATCTTGAATTTAGATGAATTTAGAAATTTGTCTCACTCAATTGGAGTTAAATTGAATAAGTTATGTTCATTTGAAGTTCTTAGTCCAATGAAATTCCAGAAAATAAGAAAATAATTCATTCCTTTATTTTTAATTCTTATGTACTGTACTTATGACAGGTGGGCCCAGAGGCTATTTTATTAAATTCGGGTTATGGCCCACATGTCAGTGAGGAGTATCTGCTAATCATCTGTTATTAACATTCAAGTCTATCATTAACCTTAATCATCAGCCATTACTACTAATCAGACGTGTCTCTGACAGATGGGTCCCTACTGTCAGCGGGCCGCTCGGGGGCTGCTGCCACTGACTGCTGTGGCCCACCTGTCAGCTCGATATAAAACGCAGAAAACTCAACCCGGCGTTGCGGAGCCGGAGGCTCGAACGCGCGCGGCCGGGGAGTCGGGGGGGGGGGGAAGAGAAGTGAGCGCTGCTAGCCAAGTGAGCCCAAGGGTGTTGCTTACCCTTATGGGAGATATTATTCCCTTATGCTAACTCGCGGAGGGGGCGGGGCAGAGGAGGTGGAGCGCGACGGTGAGGCGGCGGTGCCGACGGCGAACAGTGGCCGGGGTGGTACGGGAGAAGGGCAAAACGGGTTCCTCGAGCATCGGGGGTGCCGGTGGTGGGGTCGGCGGGGGCCGAGGGGGCGCAGTGGCGGTCGACGGCGTGCGGTGACGACAGTCCTGGAGGAGTTGTCGGCGCCGGCGGTGTAGGGCCTTCGGGAGGTGCAGAGGAGGCTTGGAGTGGGTTAGAGACGTTCTGGAGATGGTGTAGGTGGCGGCAATTGGCTCCTAATGGTGGGAATCGGTGGGGAGGGGAACGCCGGAGTTGGGGAAGAAGGTGGGTGCGGCAGCGATTTGGGAGACTTAAACCTCGATTGCTTTCTACGGGAGGGAGAAGGTGAAGTGGGGAGTTCGTGGAGGCCCTCGGTGGCTCTTATAGGCGCGCGGAAGGGGCTGTCACCGGGGCTTGCTCGATCGGTCATGTCGGCGAGCGGCAGGGCAGTGGCAGGCGGCGGGCAGAGACGACAATCTTGTGGAAGGATTTGGCATGATGCCCTGGCGACGCGCGTGCTGGGCGAAGGAGGGAAAAAGCTGTTCACGTGATGAGACCGGACGGCCGCGCGGGGAAAAAGAGGGTGGCGGCACAGATGGTGCGGCGGGTCCAACGGTCGGGAGCGAACAGGATGACGGCGCCCGCTGGTCCGAGTAGTGTGCTCGCTGGTCCTAGCGCGGGTGGAGGAGGTGGGCTGGGCTGCGGGGCAGAGCGCGAGGGAGTACAGGCTGCGGCCTGGAGAGGGAGAAGGTGAGGTGGGGAAGAAGTACAGTGCAGGGGGAGGGGGAAAAGGGGTGGAGAGCGGGGCCGCTCGGCAGAGGGAGGAGGGGAGGTGGGCCGCGCCGAATGGGGGAGAAAAAGGGGTTGGGCTGGGCCAGTTCGGCTTGGTCTGACCCCACCGCTTTTCTTTTCTTTTCTTTGTTTTGTTTTTGCTTTTTATTATCAATTTCTTTTGCTATTATCTCTATTTGTACATATATATTTCTATTCCCCATTTACTGGCTATTCCCCTAGATGCCTTATTCTTATTTTGTATGGATTTATATATGTGTGTGTGTGTATAAATGTTGACCTTTTTAATTTGCTTGCCCCTTTGCTATCCATACCGTTATTTTCATGGATAAGATTTTATGCTTAATTACAATTCTCTCCTTATATTTTATGGATCATCTTTTCAGATTCTTATTCTAGATTTTAACTCCCTAATGTTTTAAACCTGTTTGTCTCTTTTTGATTCTTTTAATTTTTAAAACCCTTTGCCAAATATTCAGGAAAACAATATAAACTCCAAATTCAAATGGAATACATTGCAAAATAATCAAAAACTTCACATTTCTAGAATTTCATTTTTCAGGATGTTACAGTCGGTCGGACGGAAATTATCCGCTCCGTTTGCACTTCTACATCCATAAATAATGTAATAGATAGTAATGCATCCTAAATTTTGTTATATTAACTAACTTTATGACAAAGTTCAATAGTAAATAACTATTTGTCAAACAACATACCAAAATAAAAAACCGAAAATTAGTGAATGATCTAGGATGAATACAAGAATCTACTATTACACTTATTTTTTTGGAGTGTATTGCTTTGTTAACGTCCTACATGTTTTTCTCTTCTCCTTCTGTTTGTCAGTGTGTTTAAACCTTCTTTTTTAGATGGATGTAGTTCTTGGTACGTGGGGGTACTAATTTTTGACATGTGGGGGCACACATTGTGTAAGCTTAGACTATAAGCAACAAAAATTAAAATCGGTGTGGGGCATGTGCCCCCACATTTGTGAACTTCCATCCACCCTTGAACGGGGGTGTCTTTTTAAGATGGGGGTCTACTAGTCAATTGTAGTATCACTGTAATGACTTTACTTATATCAATCAAAATCGTACGTGAATGTCTCTCTCTACAAACTATTAATATTTATAAACTAAAGCAAAAAATCACTACCAAAAACTAATATAAACGCCCCTATGAACACCCAGTCGACCGTCGCCCAGACCTAACGGGAGAACTTTACAGAGTCTAGCAGCACCGAAGTCATCTAGTAGCCTAAATGGATTTTAAACTTCCAACCGAAATTGATGGCGATTCCTGACTAATGCACTGCAGGATAGCTGAGGTTTAACTGTGTTATTAGCACCTTCTCATTTCGAGGATGTACTAATCCGTTAGTCCATTGGTCCGTTAGCATTGAATGGTTCAGAGTTGGCTGAAGCGCTGCTAAATTGGCAAACTGTCGTTGCAGTCAGGCCGTTTGTGCGGATAACGATGGGGAAGTATGCTAATTTTGGGCTTTCAAAGGTGTGGGAGTCCGCATGTTTGGTAGGTCGTCACCGTCGTCTGTATGTTAGTTTATCTGTCGTTTTGCCAGTGCAAATTCCAAGATAGGTAAGATAGGTATTTGAAGATTGGACGGTGAAATTGACTTCTAACCAAAGTTGTTAAAATTGGATCATAATTCTAGCTGTAGAATCGTATAGAGTTATAATAGAATCAAGATAGAATCTTGTAAGAATCATATATTATTCTAGATTAGGAAAGATTTATGTTTTTGTTATGCCATATCTCTTACTTCAAGTTGTATGTTAAATACTAAATAGTTAATAGTTTAAATATTACGATTCATAGGTTTAGAATAACAAAAATTAATTTGATTACTTATTTAATTTACTTTTTTTGATGTAAAATGGTTAGATAATTGTAATATTGATAACATCACTCTTTTATTCGTAACTCATGATATAGAATTAAAACTGCGATTCCAGCCATGAATAAGATAGATATTTATTAATTAAATTAAATGCCAAATGACCAAATAAACACTCGTATCACTCTTGAAATACACAGTAAATTAAAAAGTTATTTTTTTGGTAAAATCGGATATAATCTTAGATTCTATGATTCGATTCTAGAATTCGATGCTACTATAGTATCCCAATCATGTTATGATTATGACGATCTTGCTTCTAGCTATATGGTTCGAGAGTAAAGCATTCAGTTAGGTTACATAGACTTTTGATTGATCAACTAGCGAGCTCAAATTCTGACACGCAAGGCCCTGATCAATATGGCTTTAGATTCTGGCTTCAGCTTATTTTTGCACTATTCATAAATTTCGTCTTTTTCTGAACTTTTGGCTTTTTTTTGATTTTTTTTACCGGTTCTTTTTTTCCTCGTATTTGTTTACATTATACGTGATGGACTAATATATTTTTCCTATTTTTAAATTTTTTAAAATTTAATTATGGTAAATAAACCTCTGTCAGCTACAGTGTTTTTTTCAGTCAGCTACAGTATTTTCAGCCATAAGCCACGAGCTTTTCAGCTGAACCGATCACCACCATAATGTTCCAGTCCAACCACTCCACCAAACCCTTCCTCTTTCTTCGAGCAGTATCCATCTAGCATTCTAGCCATTGCTAACTTGTACAATCCTAGTGCTGATGAAGAAAGGGCGGCTCGGGCAGCCAGAGTCTGGCTTCACGTGTGTTCAACTAAAGTGCAGTTCAAATGTGAAAAAAGAAATCAAACAATAGCACAGCAGGTTCCTAGGCAGTTACCAGATATGGCTAGAATATGGCGTAAGGACTGTACATTAAGGTTGTTAAAATCACGATTCTAGTTGTAGGATCGTACGATTCTACGATCACATGAAGCCAATCCGACTCAAATCGCATCTGGAGTTGTACCTGGTAGAATCGTGATTCTAGCCATATAATCATGTCAAATCGCAGTAAAATCATGATAGAATCATATAGAATCACGTATCATCCAAGATTATGAAAGAGTTAGGTGTTTGGTTATGTCCTATCCCTCTATTTAAGTTGTATGTTAATTACTAAGTAGTTAATAGTTTAGATATTAAGATTTGGAGGTTTGGAATAATAAAAATCAATTTAATTATCTATTTATTTTACTTTTTTTAATGTAAAATGATCAAATTATGGCAATATTGATAACATCACTTTTCTAGTTGTTGCTCTCAATGACATAGAGTTTAAACCATGGTCCCAATCACGAATAAGATATATTTATTAATCAAATCAGATGCCAAATGACCAAATAAATACTCATATTACTCTTTGAATACACGGTAAATTGGAAAAAATATATATTTTTGTAGAATCATGAAAAACCCCAAAATTTCAACCCTAAAATTTTTTTTGTGAATTTTTGCCGCATTTTTGAGTGTTTTCGGAAACTTTCCTTTTTGGGAAAGTCTTCCCCGTTTCCGCTTTCCCTTTTCGGCAGGGCGCTTCTCCTCTCCGTTGGCGCCCCGTCTTTTTCCGCCTTCGCTTCGCCCCAGCGCCCCGCGCCCTTCCCTCGCGCGCTGGCGCCTTCCTCCCTTCCCCGCCTTCTCCTCGCACGCGCGCCTGCGACCGCGCCCGCGGTGGAACCGCCTCAGCACCGCCTCCGCCGCGCTGTCCCGACCGCCGCAGAGACTCCGCGCCACGCGTCGCCCCTTCTCTGCGCCCGTCCCCACCTGGCAGTCGCCGCGCCTTCTTCTCCCGCGCGCGGACGCCATCGCCCGTGACCGGAGCTCGCCTGCTCCCATCTCCTGTCGCATCGCCTTTAAGCCACCGCAGGGCCTGGCGTCACCCCCCCCTGCGCGGAGAGACTCCCCAACCACTCCCCTGTCCACTCCCTTGACCCCGGCGCCATTGCCGCTTTCCCCCTCCCTCGGATTCCCTCGCTCCGCCCGGGGCATAAAAGCCCCATCCCCTGCCCCCTTGCTTCCCTTGCTCCTCAAGCCTCCCCGATACCCCCATTCGCTCCTCACTACTCCCGTGCACCTCCCCAAGCTACCGATTGATTCCCCGTCGCCTCAGTCGCCGCCGCCATCGCCCCCTACGCCGGTGACACCGCAGAGTGGATCTCCCTCCTCCTCCCTCCATTTCCCGATTAATTCCACCCAGAGCTTCTCCATGACTTCCTAACCTCTTTGGTACCCTTGTTTGGCCAGGTGGAGCCCTGTGGAGCGCCGCCGCCGAAGCTCACCGCCGCCCCTACCGTGCGCCCGTGGCCAGCCCTCCTCGAAGCTCCCCAGCCCACGCCGCCACCGCCAGTGTAATCCCCTAGCTCCCCTCTCCGTGAAACCGCCGCCAATCGGCCCCTCTCGCCGCCGGCGACCTCCCTCTTCGCCAAAAAGCCGAACTTCCCCCTTCCCACTCCTGCCTTCCCCATTAGCCCCCTCACCTCCCAAGCTCCAAAAATGGGATCCCCTCGTCAAGCCGCACTCGCCGGTGCCCTTGGTCGCCGCCGCCGACCCTCCATGCGCCCGGACCACCGTCGCAGCCGTGACCCGGTCCCGGTGGCGCTGTAGCGGACGGAGGAGGAAGACGACCTACGTGGCCCCTCCTCCGTCGCCCGATCGCTCCCGTTGCCGTCTAATTTGGATCGTCGGATGGCCGCCCTCCTCGACCGTCGGATCTTCATAAAACCCCCTCTTCGCCTCCGTCCGATCCCTCCCTTACCGCTTCGCCCCCTCCGTTGTATCCCCACCGTCCGATCTCCGGCCACCCCAATCCGGTCCGCCCGTTCCCCGCCATCTCGTCCGCCCGCCCGAGCCACGCGCCAGCCATCTGAGCCGCATGGGCGCGCGCTGGCTGGGCCGCCTCCCCTTGGCCCGCTCGTCTCCCGCGCAATCGCGCGCGCGCTGGGCCGCGCCGGCCTCCCGGCCGCGCGGGCCGTTCCCCGGGCCAGGCCGCACTGTAGCTATGGGGTCGGCCCGACACTGTTCATTTAATTTTCCAGTGATTTTCCAATTTCCAAAATCCCAGAAAATCTAAATAAATCCTAGAAAATCACAGAAAATCCCAAAAATTCCCAAATTTCACCACTTTGCTCCAAATATTATTCCATACCCTCTGGTGAACTCCTTTTCCACAGATCCTCCCCAGATAAATTCCTAAAAATCCATTTGGAGTGTTTATGCATTTTACTCCTTTTTGATTAGTTTATCTTTCCTCGCTTGATTAGGCTCAAGCTGGATTTAATTATTTTATGTGTTTGCGCTAGTCTCGAAGATCCCGGAAGTTCAAGTGCAGGCTCGGGATCCAGATGTTCCTTCGTTCGAGCTAGCCGAGATCATTCAAATCAGCGGCAAGTCCCAAATCCTTTGATCATATTGCAACCCATGATGTTTATTTATGTTAATATGCTATTTGCATTATGCTAATTGTGAAATGTTAGTTTGAAATAAAATAAAATGTTTAGAATGACTTGTTATGTAGTTAATCTTACCACCGTTAAATGCCCTGTTAAATTTGTTGCCATGCCTCTGTAACCCTAGAAATAAATATCTGTTAATCTAGATAAATTGTAGAGTATTATCATCATGCAAAGTGTTACACTAATAAGGCTGTGGCTGCGGACCAATAGACTTTGGAAAACCCGACTCTAGGGCAGGGTAGTATGGGATGCCGTGCCCTAGGGCGGAGTATGTCGACGTGTAAGATAGGGTAAGGGGGGCTGTGGTGCGCCGCAAGACGGTTTTCGCCCGCCTCTTACCCTGGGTTGCAGGTTGCGGACCTGGCCGGGGTTGCGGACTCCGGGGGAAAAAAATATAAGGACTAGACCCTTACGCTGAGCAATTGACATAGTGACCGCTCAACCACAGGAGTTGACTTGTCAACACTGGTTTAGTAGCTGCTCAACCCGATTGAAACTCTACAGGTGTTGTGGAGAAGGTGTTTGGGTAACAAAGGTTAGGCAGGCCGTGATTGGGTGCCTAACAACGGTAGAGTTCACTCGAAGCGGCACCGTTTTTCTCTTGTGTGTGTGTGCGTGTGTGTGTGCGAGCCAGACCCGAGTGAATTCTACCGGGTAGAGCCTATATAAAGAGTTGAGCAGTGAAACGACCTGGCTTTCTTAACTCTGTCGCGGGAGTTAAGGGATCGTGTGGGTAAAGCTGAGCAAACTCTGCAGAGTCTAATAAATGGTATTCGAATACGCCGTGCTCCCGGTTATTGGAGCTGTGTCACTTGGGTGATTCCAGTCGCAAAGCTTAAGTAGTTTTGTACATGTTTAAACTTGACTCGTTGGTTAATGAACTCTTGTTGAAAAACCCCTGAGTTCTTGAGGAGTAGTTTTGGGTCCCTTTTATAAAAGATTTGCAAACAAAACTGCATCCACTCCAATTAATAAACCAAGTATACTCCCTTCCTTTGATGTTCCGTGCATGTAATAAGTTAGGGTCCCTTTGGGACTTGCTGAGCCGGTTGATTGGCTCACGGCTTGCTTTTGCCCTTCTTTAGAGGATCAAGATGAAGGTGTTTGCCTCCCCGTTGAGGAAGTCCCGGAAGGTCGCTTCTTCGACGAGGATCCGTGGCTTTAGGTCTTGGCCGCGCTCAAGCGGATCTTGGAACTTCTGTAATGTAATTATACTTTGGGCTTGCACGCCCCGCTGTTGAAAATGGATGTTAATCCGTATGTGAAGTATATGCTGAACTTTTGTTGTAGGCATGCGATGGTATACTCTTGCGCGACACTCCATAACCGTTCATGCGCGAATAGTTGCGGGGTGCCGTGTCCGTACGCGCCCCTGGAAACCGGGGCGTTACAAGAAGTGGTATCAGAGCAGGCTCTTTGACCGTAGGTTGAGACCTAAGGCAAACTAGGAAGCAATTTTATCGCAAAACTTAATTTAAGCCATAAAAAGGGTTTACGAAAAATATAAGTATTATTGCTGTCTTTTCCCCTCTCTTGTTGCTACCTTATCTATCTTAGTTTACTTCTGCTTAAGTTTTGCCTTTGCAAAATGTTTACCGCTTCTCTTGTCTAGCTTCAAAATTTCGCTTCTCGGCAGCTGGAAGAGTAGCCGTCGTCCGCTAGACTAGACTGACCCTGAGTTGTAGTAGCGCTTTTGTAATGTAAAGCAGGTGTAATCATGAACCCTAAGTGGTTTGTGTACCACCTGCATATTGTAAATCTATGTTCTTTATCCTTGTATATTGTTTTGCTTAATTATCAATAATCTCCCTGTGTTCAAAGCTTTCTTTTGTCCCTTTCGCTCTCGTTCTTACCTCTTTCGCCCTATACTTACCTTGAAAATTCAAAGTCTTACTTACCTACTCTTATTCTCCAAAAGCCGCTGCAAAGCTGATCTCAAGTTCCCAATTGGCAGATGGATCCAACACAGCAGAATGGTCAGACCAACGGGCAGGGTGCACCTGCCACAGATCAAGCAACAGTTGCCAGCACGATAGCAATGATGGAACAGAACCATTACCCAGGAGAGTTACAGCCACCGTCCTTTGTCAACGTGACACCCGAAGAGTCAGTTTCAGCATCAAGCGCAACTGCATTGAAGTTTACAGCATTCCTGCAAACTCAACCACCTAAATTCCCCTCAGCAACAGAACCACTGAATGCAGATAACTGGTTACAAGAGGTTGAGAGAAGAATGGACACTATACGATGTACCAATAAGGAGAAAGTTCTTTTCGCCACCTATCAGTTGTCCGAGCCCGTAATTACTTGGTGGAATGCTATCCAGTGGATGCACCCTAAGGAGAAAGATATTTCATGGGAAGACTTTGTGAAGAGATTTCGTAAAGCCTATATTCCTCCTGAAGTTATCACAAGAAAATATCAGAATTTTCTTAATCTTCAACAAGGAGAAAACTCCATCACAGCGTATCTAGAACAATTTCATCAGCTATCCCAGTATGCTCAAGAGGAAACTAACACCGAAGCTAAAAGAATGGAGTACTTTATGAAAGGTCTACAACCCAATATGAGACAACGCCTTCAAACCCTGAATTTTCCAAGCCTATTGAACCTGGTTGATCGAGCTCTACAGATAGAAGAAACACCAGGTTACGTGAAAGTTATGAAACGAAAGAGACCCTCGCCTCCAGCACAAACGGTTTGCTTTCACTGCGGACAAAATGGGCATTTTCGTGACCAATGCCCGCTGAGGTCCTTATCCTCAGAAGAAGCTAGAAAGCAAGCAAAGAGGCAGACATCATCATCCCGCCTGCCACCGATGGAAGAAGATGAATCTTACCCTAAGAGGACCAGAACAGAGGATGACAGAAAGCGTGAAGCAGCGCATAAGTCTCAGTCTTCTCACAATGCTCAACGGAGCAAGACCACGGGATCACCCTCATTTCGATCCCAACCCTTCCGTCAGTTTGTGACGATACCGAAGACCCAGTCCGGACAGTCTCAGCAGTATGCCACTCCCCCACCACTCGCTATCGAGTGCCTCATCTGCGGTGCCAAGCATCTTACTAGCGGCTGCATACGAGAGACAAATGCATGTTTCCATTGTGGAGAGATTGGACACTACAGGCATCGGTGTCCCAGGAGGAGTTTGCCACCAGATGCAGCTAAACTCCAAGTCCAAAACCAGCAGTAGCAGGAAACGATTCCACTAGAAGGAAGGACATAAAAGAAGAGAAGCAAAGCACACAATCAAGAAGATGTAAGCTAAATAGACCAAGAAGTAGGATGATGTCCTTTTTGGTTATCCTTTTGTAAACCAGTTGGAAGAACTTAGTGGTTTGTCTGTAAATTACTTTAACTAAGGCTTGTGGCAAGACTATGAAAGTGTATGAAGACTGACTGTGTAAAGCATAAGGAACGAGAAGTTTATGTTGCAATGAAATTAATCCTAACAGACCCAGATATATATGTAGCCCTGGTACTGCATAATCCAGCTAAGTGTGAACCTGTAGCATATACCCAATGATGATATGCAGGTACAAGTGAGAAGGAGTCAAAGTCAATCCAGCAGAGGTTAAAGCAGATTTACTGCAGCCAGATATGCAAGGGCTAGATGCCATTTGGGCATAAACTGACTAGCCAAGAATAAAGGCAAGGTAGATTGTGAGATCAAAACAGTATCATTGGTAACCCCTGAAGGTCAGAAAGTGAAAAAAAACAAACAAACAAAAAAAAACAGAGAAGTATTGAAGGATGCAAGAAAGCGCATGATCAACATGCTAGCAGTTACACCAGATCAAGTGTCAATAGTACAAGAATACCCTGATGTATTCCCAGAAGAACTACCAGACAGACCCCTGACCGACAAATAGAACTTGCCATAGAGTTGATTTCAGGCACAAAACTAATTGCGAAACACCAGTACAGAATGTCAGCTAGTGAATTGAAAGAGCTCAAGAGACGGTTAGGTGAACTGCAAGAGAAAGAGTTTATTCGACCAATTGTTTCGCCTTGGTCGGCACCAGTCTTACTAGGGAAGAAGAAGAATGAAGAGCTAAGAATGTGTGTAGATTACAGAGACTGAATGTTGTCACCACCGGAAACAAGTACCCTTTGCCCAAAAATTGATGATTTGTTTGATCAACTCAAAAGGTGCCAAAGAATTCTCTAAGATCGACTTGCGCTCGGGTTATCATCAGCTCAAGATCTGAGAGCAAGATCGAGAGAAGACAACCTTCATCGCCAGATATGGATTATTTGAGTTTACGGTCGTGCCCTTTGGTTTAACCAATGCGCCAGCGTATTTCATGAACCTTATGAATCTGGTGCATAGGGACAAATTGGATCGATTTGTGATTGTCTTCATTGACAATATTCTGATTTACTCCAAGAATGACGAAGAGCACAAGGGGCACTTGCACATAGCTTTGACCAGATTGAGAGAACACCAGTTGTATGCCAAGTTCGACAGATACAACTTTTGACTGAAATAAGTTGCTTTCTTGGGTCACATTATATCGGAAGATAGAGTCAGGGTTGACCCAGAAAAGATAGTCGCAGTTATGGAACGGAAACAGTCCAAGACAGTGACAGAAGTGAGGAGCTTTCTTGGATTGGCAGGCTATTATCGCCAATTCATAGAAGGATTCTCCAAGATTTCCCGTCCACTCACTCAACTACTGAGGAAAGACAGGCCATTCACATGGACATATGCTTGTGAAGCGAGTTTTCAGCTGTTGAAGACTAAGTTGACAACAACACCAGTGTTGATTTTGCCCAACCCAGAGAAAGAATTTCAAAGCTATTGTGACGCTTCAAAGCAGGGTTTGGGATATATGCTGACGCAAAACAGGGAAGTTGTTGCCTATGTATCCAGACGACTGAAGCCACATGAAGAGAATTACCCCACACACAATTTAAAACTAGCAGTTGTGGTGCATGCATTCAAAATTTGGCGGCACTACCTGCTAGGAAATCGTTGTGAGATGTCCTCAGAGCACAAGAACTTGAAATACTTGTTCACACAGCTAGAGTTGAACGAAGACTATGACATTGATCCCCAATATCAACCGAGCAAAGCAAATGTAGTGGCCGATACCCTTAGACAAAAGACTCGTCCAAGAAAAGTCAGCACGACAGAGTACCCACCAGAGTTGCAATGAGACATCCTACGGCTAAATTGGGTGATCACTGAACAAGGCAGTATGGCAGCGTTGGGACTCCAACCATTGCTGACAGATCAGATGAAAGCAGCACAAGATGAAGATGAAGAGATTCAAAAACTGAAAAAGGATATTCAAGAAGAAAATTCATCAAGATATGCGATAGACGAGCATAGAATCATCACCTTCCGTGATCGCTATTGTATATCCGACAAGGAGTTAAAAGAGTTGATTCCATCCGAAGCCCATTCATCTCAATTCTCAATCCATCCAGGAAGCACTAAAATGTACCAAGACTTGAAGAAGTAGTATTGGTGGAACAGGATGAGGAAAGAAGTGGCAGAATACGTGGCTAAATGTGATGTTTGCCAACAGATCAAAATAGACCACCAAAAACCATCGGGATTGTTGCAGCCTTTGCCAATACCCGAATGGAAATGAGATAGCATGGGAATGGACTGCATTACTGGACTTCCCAAGACTCGTGAGGGATATGATGCTATCTGGGTCATTATCGATAGATTGACCAAGGTTGCTCATTTCCTCCCGATCAAGCAAACCTATGGGAAGAATAAACTCGCCGAGTTGTATTTGACCAGAATTGTGATACTCCATGGAGTTCCGAAGAAGATTGTGTCAGCTAGAGGAGCACAGTTTACGTCCAAGTTCTGGGAGGAATTACATGAAGCTATAGACACTAATTTGAACTTCAGTTCAGCGTATCACTCTCAGACAGATGTACAGACAGAGAAAACCCGCCAGATTGTAGAAGATATGATAAGAGCTTGTGCAATCGTATATGGTGCAGCATGGAACACCTGCCTACCGTTTGCTCAGTTCTCACATAATAACAGCTACCAAGCCAACGTCCAAATGGCACCGTTTGAAGCACTTTATGGCAGAAAACGCAGGACCCCACTGAATTGGACAGAAGCAGGAGAACGACAACTCATTGGACCTCAGATTGCTCAAGACGCAGAAGCACATGTTAGAATCATCAGAGACAGACTCAAGAATGCACAAGACCGACAGAAGAACTATGCAGATAACCGAAGGAAGGATTTGAACTTCGAAATTGGAAACTTCGTCTACATCAAGGTCACACCATTCAAAATGGTCAAGAGATTTCAAGTCAAGGACAAATTAGCACCAAGATATGTGGGACCATTTGAAAAATTGGACGAGTTGGGGAAGTAGCTTATCAAGTGCAGCCCCGCCAAACTTATCCAGAATCCTCAACGCGTTCCACGTATCCCAGCTTCGAAAGTGTCTACGATAGCCAACAGACGAAGTGCCATTGTCAGATATTGAATTACAAGATGACTGCACATATGCTGAAGAACCACTACAAATACTTGAGACGACAGAAAGGCAGCTCAGAAACAAGAATGTCAGGTGTTGCAGAGTACAGTGGAAGAATCACAAAGCGGATGAGTCCACCTGGGAACGAGAGTCAGACTTGCAGCGAGATTTTCCCAACTTACTCCCTGGACCAAGTTAATCTCGGGGTCGAGATTCTTTTAAGGGGGGTAGGTTGAAAAACCCCAAAAATTCAACCCTAAAAATTTTTTTGTGAATTTTTGCCGCATTTTTGAGTGTTTTCGGAAACTTTCCTTTTTGGGAAAGTCTTCCCCGTTTCCGCTTTCCCTTTTCGGCAGGGCGCTTCTCCTCTCCGTTGGCGCCCCGTCTTTTTCCGCCTTCGCTTCGCCCCAGCGCCCCGCGCCCTTCCCTCGCGCGCTGGCGCCTTCCTCCCTTCCCCGCCTTCTCCTCGCACGCGCGCCTGCGACCGCGCCCGCGGTGGAACCGCCTCAGCACCGCCTCCGCCGCGCTGTCCCGACCGCCGCAGAGACTCCGCGCCACGCGTCGCCCCTTCTCTGCGCCCGTCCCCACCTGGCAGTCGCCGCGCCTTCTTCTCCCGCGCGCGGACGCCATCGCCCGTGACCGGAGCTCGCCTGCTCCCATCTCCTGTCGCATCGCCTTTAAGCCACCGCAGGGCCTGGCGTCACCCCCCCCTGCGCGGAGAGACTCCCCAACCACTCCCCTGTCCACTCCCTTGACCCCGGCGCCATTGCCGCTTTCCCCCTCCCTCGGATTCCCTCGCTCCGCCCGGGGCATAAAAGCCCCATCCCCTGCCCCCTTGCTTCCCTTGCTCCTCAAGCCTCCCCGATACCCCCATTCGCTCCTCACTACTCCCGTGCACCTCCCCAAGCTACCGATTGATTCCCCGTCGCCTCAGTCGCCACCGCCATCGCCCCCTACGCCGGTGACACCGCAGAGTGGATCTCCCTCCTCCTCCCTCCATTTCCCGATTAATTCCACCCAGAGCTTCTCCATGACTTCCTAACCTCTTTGGTACCCTTGTTTGGCCAGGTGGAGCCCTGTGGAGCGCCGCCGCCGAAGCTCACCGCCGCCCCTACCGTGCGCCCGTGGCCAGCCCTCCTCGAAGCTCCCCAGCCCACGCCGCCACCGCCAGTGTAATCCCCTAGCTCCCCTCTCCGTGAAACCGCCGCCAATCGGCCCCTCTCGCCGCCGGCGACCTCCCTCTTCGCCAAAAAGCCGAACTTCCCCCTTCCCACTCCTGCCTTCCCCATTAGCCCCCTCACCTCCCAAGCTCCAAAAATGGGATCCCCTCGTCAAGCCGCACTCGCCGGTGCCCTTGGTCGCCGCCGCCGACCCTCCATGCGCCCGGACCACCGTCGCAGCCGTGACCCGGTCCCGGTGGCGCTGTAGCGGACGGAGGAGGAAGACGACCTACGTGGCCCCTCCTCCGTCGCCCGATCGCTCCCGTTGCCGTCTAATTTGGATCGTCGGATGGCCGCCCTCCTCGACTGTCGGATCTTCATAAAACCCCCTCTTCGCCTCCGTCCGATCCCTCCCTTACCGCTTCGCCCCCTCCGTTGTATCCCCACCGTCCGATCTCCGGCCACCCCAATCCGGTCCGCCCGTTCCCCGCCATCTCGTCCGCCCGCCCGAGCCACGCGCCAGCCATCTGAGCCGCATGGGCGCGCGCTGGCTGGGCCGCCTCCCCTTGGCCCGCTCGTCTCCCACGCAATCGCGCGCGCGCTGGGCCGCGCCGGCCTCCCGGCCGCGCGGGCCGTTCCCCGGGCCAGGCCGCACTGTAGCTATGGGGTCGGCCCGACACTGTTCATTTAATTTTCCAGTGATTTTCCAATTTCCAAAATCCCAGAAAATCTAAATAAATCCTAGAAAATCACAGAAAATCCCAAAAATGCCCAAATTTCACCACTTTGCTCCAAATATTATTCCATACCCTCTGGTGAACTCCTTTTCCACAGATCCTCCCCAGATAAATTCCTAAAAATCCATTTGGAGTGTTTATGCATTTTACTCCTTTTTGATTAGTTTATCTTTCCTCGCTTGATTAGGCTCAAGCTGGATTTAATTATTTTATGTGTTTGCGCTAGTCTCGAAGATCCCGGAAGTTCAAGTGCAGGCTCGGGATCCAGATGTTCCTTCGTTCGAGCTAGCCGAGATCATTCAAATCAGCGGCAAGTCCCAAATCCTTTGATCATATTGCAACCCATGATGTTTATTTATGTTAATATGCTATTTGCATTATGCTAATTGTGAAATGTTAGTTTGAAATAAAATAAAATGTTTAGAATGACTTGTTATGTAGTTAATCTTACCACCGTTAAATGCCCTGTTAAATTTGTTGCCATGCCTCTGTAACCCTAGAAATAAATATCTGTTAATCTAGATAAATTGTAGAGTATTATCATCATGCAAAGTGTTACACTAATAAGGCTGTGGCTGCGGACCAATAGACTTTGGAAAACCCGACTCTAGGGCAGGGTAGTATGGGATGCCGTGCCCTAGGGCGGAGTATGTCGACGTGTAAGATAGGGTAAGGGGGGCTGTGGTGCGCCGCAAGACGGTTTTCGCCCGCCTCTTACCCTGGGTTGCAGGTTGCGGACCTGGCCGGGGTTGCGGACTCCGGGGGAAAAAAATATAAGGACTAGACCCTTACGCTGAGCAATTGACATAGTGACCGCTCAACCACAGGAGTTGACTTGTCAACACTGGTTTAGTAGCTGCTCAACCCGATTGAAACTCTACAGGTGTTGTGGAGAAGGTGTTTGGGTAACAAAGGTTAGGCAGGCCGTGATTGGGTGCCTAACAACGGAAGAGTTCACTCGAAGCGGCACCGTTTTTCTCTTGTGTGTGTGTGCGTGTGTGTGTGCGAGCCAGACCCGAGTGAATTCTACCGGGTAGAGCCTATATAAAGAGTTGAGCAGTGAAACGACCTGGCTTTCTTAACTCTGTCGCGGGAGTTAAGGGATCGTGTGGGTAAAGCTGAGCAAACTCTGCAGAGTCTAATAAATGGTATTCGAATACGCCGTGCTCCCGGTTATTGGAGCTGTGTCACTTGGGTGATTCCAGTCGCAAAGCTTAAGTAGTTTTGTACATGTTTAAACTTGACTCGTTGGTTAATGAACTCTTGTTGAAAAACCCCTGAGTTCTTGAGGAGTAGTTTTGGGTCCCTTTTATAAAAGATTTGCAAACAAAACTGCATCCACTCCAATTAATAAACCAAGTATACTCCCTTCCTTTGATGTTCCGTGCATGTAATAAGTTAGGGTCCCTTTGGGACTTGCTGAGCCGGTTGATTGGCTCACGGCTTGCTTTTGCCCTTCTTTAGAGGATCAAGATGAAGGTGTTTGCCTCCCCGTTGAGGAAGTCCCGGAAGGTCGCTTCTTCGACGAGGATCCGTGGCTTTAGGTCTTGGCCGCGCTCAAGCGGATCTTGGAACTTCTGTAATGTAATTATACTTTGGGCTTGCACGCCCCGCTGTTGAAAATGGATGTTAATCCGTATGTGAAGTATATGCTGAACTTTTGTTGTAGGCATGCGATGGTATACTCTTGCGCGACACTCCATAACCGTTCATGCGCGAATAGTTGCGGGGTGCCGTGTCCGTACGCGCCCCTGGAAACCGGGGCGTTACAAATCAGATAGGATTTTAGATTCTATGATTCGATTATAGAATGTGATCATACTAAAATATCTCTTATCCGATTCAGGATCACGATTCTGACAAATCTTACTGTACATGCATAGTATTCCCCCATTTAATAAGTCACCAAGATCCCATGCATCTCCATTGCAGGTTTGGCAGGACACACACCTTAGGGAATTACTCAATATGTTCTTTTTTATTTGACATTTTTTTATTTTGTACGGTCTTTAAGATGCGATTTTGGCTAATACTTTTTATAACTTTACACTAAGATACATTAATAAAATTATAAAATTATAAAATTATTTTTAAATAATAAATCTAATGGTATAATTTTTTTATGTAGATAATTTAGATAATTTTAAATCTATCGATAATCAAATTTGAGTGAGTATAAGCTCAGCAATTTGTGTTTGCCTTTTACACCTGGACTGGACTGGACGACGCGCCGGCCCGGCGGCGTGCTCCTCCCCGTGCAGAAAATGATGAGCCTTGGCGACTGCTTGCGCGGCCACCCACGCCGCTGCGCCTGCCTGACACCCCCCACCTGTGAGACACTTGCCGTTTGCGCCGGGCCAGGCCACCGTTGGTTGGACCCGAACAAATCCATTAAATTTTACGCGAAACCAACAACAGACGTACAACCACCACGCGCGCAGAGGCAGAGCTCTCACGTTACAGATTTTGTTGCCTCCCGTCCACCAACCTCCGCCGCCCGCCTCTCTCAGAAGCGTCAGCGACTTCGTCGTTTTTTTCCTTCTCTTGCGGTGGTGGTGCGTGGGGATGGGCGAGGGCGGGACGGTGGGGGCGCTGGCCCTGTCGGTGGTGTCCTCCGTGTCGATCGTCATCTGCAACAAGGCGCTCATGAGCACCCTCGGCTTCACGTTCGGTGAGCGCCGCCTTGCTTCTCGCGCTCTAGTTTCTTCGCGTCTAGTTTGTTCACGGAATCATGGTAGGAACTAGGGAGTGCTTGACGCCACGAGCTTCCTGTGTCTCCAATGCCTGCGATGTACTAGCAGCGACCGTGATCCTTTTGTTATCAACGGAGACGTTGATACGAGTTTGGCGGAATAGAAGTGGTATGCACACCAGGTGTTCCTGGAATTGCTTGAGCGAAGTGCAGACTAGTTTGTATGAAAGATGAGCATTGGGCGCCCAAGTGAATTTGAACTTTCACTACATTTTTTTAATGGAAAACTTTCACTAGATATGACGATGCAGAATTGACAAAACTGTTCTGATTTCTTTCAGCTACTACGCTGACAAGCTGGCATCTCCTGGTGACATTTTGTTCGCTCCATGTGGCTCTTCAGATGAAACATTTCGAGAGCAAGGATTTTGATCCCAAGGCAGTCATCGGATTTGGAATACTAAATGGCATATCTATCGGTTTGCTTAATCTGAGCCTTGGATTCAACTCTGTTGGCTTTTACCAGGTTGGTTTACCTTTTGAAGTTCAGACCAATCTTGCATCTTTCTGTTTTTTTTTCTATTTCGGATGAACATATTCATCTTCTGCAAATGTTACCTGTTAGGAGTTTTCAAAATTAATTTTCTGCTGGAAATTTAGAAGTTAACTTTAACGTATGTTTCATCTGAATATCAACACAGTAGAGTTGATTACAAAACAATACTACTCCAATTTCCAAACAATAAAATGATGGTGAATTTAATATACTCCTTATTTGATTAGGGGATGACATGACACCACTTTAATTGGAACTTGTTTTGATCAAATCATATTTGCTTTAAAGTTTATTCTCTTCTGGGAATGCATGCAACCAAGCTTTTTTAAAAATGTTCTTCATCTACAGATTTTAAGTTTTTGTGTTGTCAGTAGTTCTCTGCTTTGTATTAGCGTCTCACTCTATAAAATGTATCAGATGACCAAGCTGGCAATAATTCCTTGTACTGTATCATTGGAGACTCTATTCTTCAAGAAGACATTCAGGTCCGATCCAAGTCTTGCTTTATCATATCACATATGACAAAATCATCAACTAGTAAATATCTAATCCTTGTTGGCACTCATAAGAAATATGACAAAATCATCAACTAGTACATGATATTTGAATATTTGAAGTGCTGAACACCTACAGGCCGCAGGTCTGCAGCCCTAGCCATTATTCTTGCCATTCAATAATTTAGATCACAAATTATAATGATGTTTGTCCTTGATGCAGCCGGAGCATCCAAATGGCACTGGCAATTCTTCTGTTTGGTGTGGGTATTGCAACAGTGACAGACCTTCAACTAAATCGTTTGGGATCTGTGTTATCTCTGCTTGCTGTTCTTACTACATGCATTTCACAGATTGTATCCTTTGAACAATGATCATGAAGTTTAATTTAGTGTTCTTTCTACTAGAAAATAAAATGACACTTGATTTATTTTCTTTATGGATAAAAAAAGCAGACTCATGGTACTAGCTCGTAACATCTGTGAGGTGATATTTGATTGATGAGATGGATAGTTGTCACTCTCTGTTTCTATTTTGATATCCATATGCCTACACCTATATCAGTAAGTGTCAGGCATAAATTAGGTAAAGATATTTAGCCATTACCATGACAAGGTTTTTTTTTGGAACTTTCTTCTTAATATCAACAATGACATCACAGAGGACATTACTTTGGTGTTAAACCCCATTTTGTTTGTTAGATAACCTACTCTTCCTGCAATTCGGTACTGTAGTTGCCAACTTGTCATATTACCACTGGATTAATTTGCATTAGCTTGGTTCATCCGAAATCCACAAACGTTATTCATTACTCAAATTGAAGTAACAAACTTTATATGATAATCTACTCTCCATTTTATTAATCAACTGTAATTTGTTTGGATTCATTATTGTCTATTGAATTAAGGTTTGTATCCATCTTTTCTTCTGCTATTCTATTTTTCTTCCCTGTAATAACTTAACCAATTCTGCCAGATGACAAACACAATTCAGAAGAAATTAAAACTTTCTTCAACTCAACTTCTATACCAGTCTTGCCCATACCAAGCGCTGACTCTTTTTCTCATCGGTCCATTTCTCGATGGTCTACTTACTAACCAGAATGTATTCACTTTCAAGTACACACGCCAAATCCTTGTGAGCATTTCTTTACCCGACAGGCCGACACTCCTTTTTCTGAAATACCAATGTGTTTTTATCCAATAATTTGTCTATTTATTATCTTTTTGACAGGCATTCATCATTCTTTCATGCCTAATATCTGTTTCTGTGAACTTCAGCACATTTCTTGTGATCGGGAAAACTTCTCCTGTGACATACCAAGTACTGGGTCATCTGAAAACTTGCCTTGTCCTTGGTTTTGGATATGTTTTACTTCACGATCCATTTAGCTGGAGGAACATAGTAGGGATTCTTGTTGCCTTGATAGGGATGATCTTGTATTCTTACGTTTGCTTGATGGAGAGCCAACAGAAGGCCCTTGAATTGTCAGCTCGGCTCTTTCATACCCAGGTTATTATACTTTTCTTCTGATGCTATCCATCTGGCCATCAAAATGATAAATTGCAGACTTACAGTCATGTTTACGACTCCTTTTATTTCCAATCAAGGCACACTAACCTTTTTCTTAGTGCAGCTCCTCAATCCTTACGCGTTGCCTATATCACTTTTGGCTCATCAACCATGTCCGTGGCAGGTGAAAGAAGGTGAAGCAGACGCTCTTCTCCTGGTACAGAACGGGTTGGCTGAAGTTGCCGATGGTGGTGTGACTAAAGGACCGGTTTGGAGCTCGAAAAGAGATTTGGATGCATGACCATCCTCTGCATTCACGGTACACCGTACTGTTCTGACGGCATTAGCATGGGCTTCGATCTGAAGCCACCGTCTCCTACAGAACAAGCAGAGCAGTTGACAGTAGCATTTTTACCAGTCACTGAAAAAGATTAGATACTCAACGTGCTCATTCACTTCAGCTCTGAACTCTTGAGTGTCCCTTGAAGTGCATCTTGTATACTGTCATTAGTGACTATCATGACAAAAGAATTACAAAAACATTTGCATGCTATTATACTATAGAGAATATTTGTTTCTGAAATAAGATGCTCTATTTGATGCCTGAAATCTGTATGTTGCAATGTCTGTTCCTCGGTAGGATCTTCCTCGCTCAATACATTTCGTCGGCTCTTCGTGCCTTTCCCATGGACAGCGTGTACCGTGTTGCAAAGCGGAAAATGATTCATGCGCCTTGGCTTATGAAGCCCGTGACTCCAGGATCCTTTCTGTTCTTAGGTAGGATGCTCTACCGCTTCTTGCCACCAGATGTACAAGGGCCACGCCTGGCGCAAACCCTAGAGGAAGAGGAGTACACGGAGGCTTCGGAGCTCGCACCAGCCGCCGCCGCCGCCTCCCATCCATCGGCATGGTAAGAACCGATCTCCTGTACTCACACCTCGCATGACGCGATTGAACGTTGGTCTGACCTGTCGCTGCGTGCGCAGACCTTCAAGCGCAGGAATGGCAGCCGCGGCCACGTCAAGTACACCCGCTGCTCCAACTCAAGTACATCCGCTGCTCCAACTGTGCCAAGTGCTGCCCCAAGGTAAGGCGGAGCACTTTGCCGTAGTCCTCTTCCCTTTCCTTTAGCGCGAATCGCCGGATCTGTGTGTTAATTTGGGTGGGTTTCCTGGGTGGCTCAGGACAAGGCGATCAACAGGTTTCTGGTGAGGAACATCGTGGTGCAGGCTTCCGTCAGGGATGTCCAGGAGGCGCGCGTCCATGATGGTGCGCTTCCCTTTCCGCTTTAGAGTTTAGATATGATTCGAGATAGTAGTACGCAGTACGCACGGTGGTTTTGCATACGAGTGTAAAATTTTATTTTTGTCTCCGTCTATTTCGATCCTCTTGCGAGCTCAGATGTGTTGATCTCTTGATGCGGTGATGGCATAATTGACATCTGTTTCGTTGCAGGATACGTTCTCCCCAAGCTGTATGCTAAGGTGCATCACTGCGTGTCCTGCGCCATCCATGCTCACATCGTCCGTGCCCGGCCGCCGGAACGCTTCTTCCGCCGCAGGGTACATGCTCCTTCCCTTGCTTCATACCAATCAGCTTCCTTTCGTTTTGTAGTTAGTTTGTAGTGTTTAGTTGGTAGCACATACTAATTAGTTTATTTGTCCACACTGCTTGATGAGCTGCCTTAATCCTCATTTGCATATCAGAATGATGCCCTGTATCTGTCATAGAAATTTTCATCTTTGTCACTAAAAGTACGCACATAGGGGTATCTGCTTATGGTCTAACCTTTTCTGAACCATGACCCATGTAATTTTTTATTAAATGTAAAATGTTGAATATTCTTTTAGCTGATTGTTCGAATAGTACAAATTTATCAAAAGTAACTGACATGCCTCGTGTAGCATATACATTCTGCTGACCTAGTTAGTATTTTTGGGACTGCACGTCTGCCCCGATGGCAATACATAGTGCTTGTGCGATGAACCGGTCCCTAACATTCATGCCGTCCATTTCACAATTGGCTGACAACCTGCATGTTTAGCTGATCATTCAGGATGTGAAATGTTCGATGTGAAGATATTTTGTGCTGTTTTACTCGATTATTTTGCATATAATGATTATGAAATGCTGAAATCTTGGTGAGATTTAGTATATCGATAGCTCCCTTGACTATGGCTTATCTGTACTGTAGCTGAGTGCTACAGTACAGATTGTTTTCAGTGCTTACTATCTAGTATTCTAGTTATTCCTGTTAGTGGCATTACTACCCTCCATGTTGCATTCAAATGAACCAGTGGCGTGCTCAGATGAGCCCCTGGATATTTGGTCAAGGTAATTGAGATATATATGTGATCGAAATCACTCTAGGAATGCCCAAAATCGCCCACCCACATTGTCAGTTTTCGTAGGCACAGGCATGCATGTGCTGTTAGGAAGGCTGATTTTAATTCATTGTTAGTTCAATTCACTTCTTACTGTACTTCTATGTTTGTTGGAACATCTTTTTTAAGTGATCTTGATCATGCCATGTGATGTTAGTTGCCTCATTTTGCAGGAGGAAAGACCTGGGGGCCAAGGTCCTCGTCCTGCTGCTGCTGGTGGTGGTGCTCCGGCTCCCAACGTTGCCCGCACCTGATTTTGCTTCCTAGAGTGCTCTGCTTTTGATCGGTCTATTACCTTAAACAATCTACCGTGATCTTAGACTAGTATAGAATACACAGGAGAGTCCAGATTTGCTGATTCGAGTCTCTACAACGGGCGCTAGCAAGGGCTTTGGTGTGAGGTACATGACCACGGAGGCCACTTCACTCGCGACTGCTCCTCCATCACAGCCCTCCACGAATGCACAGCTAGGGAGCGCACGTAAGACACCAGCGCACCAGTAATAGCGCATGGACATTAGCGCCTGGAGGCACCCCAAGTTCATTCCCCTCCAACCATACTGCGGATCCAAGGCTCAGAGGCCACCCTGCGCTGAGTGATTAACACCATCTCGGGCGGATCGTCCCTTGAGTTCCCCTTTGAAAGACAGAGAAGGGAATATGCCCATTGGTTCCGTCATGTTGCAGCGTACCAACATAGATGCCTCTGGAATTGGCTTGCGCAGACATCACATTCAGAGCGAAGGATGCCATGGGGGTAGACTTCCCCACCAGGACCCTTTGGTAATCACAGCCAACATTGCTGGCCACGAGGTGTGGCAAGTTTTGGTTGATGGTGGCAACTCCGCGGACCTCCTGTTCATGGACACCTTCGACTGGATGGGACTCTCTTGAAGTAGACTAGAGCCAGCCCACATACCCCTACAAGGTTTTGGCGAATGGACGGTAAACGCCATAGGGCAAATAGCGCTTGAAGTAGTCATCGCGCAAGGAGGGCGGAGCAGGCATGAAGTCATCACATTCGTCATGGTCAACTTGCAGTACCCCTACAATGCTATTCTAGGAAGGGCCACCCTCAACATGTTCGATGCAATCTTGCATCACAACAACCACATTTGGTGCAAACCTGCATCACAACTACCTCTGCACGAAGCTCCCCAGTCCCGAAGGAATCACACAGTCTTGGGTGATCAAGACCTTGTGCAACAAATTGAAGTCGACGCGTGAAGCCTGCACCGGAAGGTCCACGCTGTGAGTGACGGATCCACCCTGGCCTTTGCCTCTAGATGGATGCCCAAGCCAAAGCCGGGGGCGACGTGAAGACGATGCCGCTCCAACCAGAAGACCCGATGAAGCAAGTATCGATCAGAGAGGGCCTCAGCCCTGAGGCAGAGAAAAATCTCATGGCCATGCTTAGCAAGAACATGGATATCTTTGCGTGGTTGACAAACGACATGGGAGGGGGTAGAGAATTTTGTCATTGAGCATAAGTTTGCGGCGTGCCCAGATACAAAGCCAGTCAAGCAGAGAATGAGGCGGATGTCCCTTGATTGCCAAGAGGCTGCCAAAGCGGAGGTGACCAAGTTAAAGGCCTCTGGCATAATCTGGGGAGTAGTCCACCCCGAGTGGCTTGCCAACCCCGTGCTGGTGAAAAAGTCCAACAGGGCCAAGCGTATGTGTGTTGAGTTCACCAACCTCAACAAAGCATACCCTAAGGACAACTATCCATTGCTGCGTATCGATCAACTGGTCGATATGACGGCCAGATGTGAAATGATGAACTTCCAAGATGCCTACTTTGGATACCATCAGGTATGGATGGTGAAGGAGGACGGGGCGAAAACAAGCTTCATAGTTGTCAAATCCTAGAGCAACAACTTCGAAATTCTCTGTGTAAATTGCACTAGTTCAAGATCAGCTAGTGCACATAGTGATAACAGGGATACATATCAAGCACAATACAAAGTTTATTTATCTAGATATGGGACTGAAGGCCAAAATTTACATCTACAGCCCATAGGCCAAAAATTAAATATAAGCAGCGAAAGATAAAATCGAAGAGGAAGAAGCCCAACAAGCTTGCCCACAGGCAAACGACAATATGACGAAGCCTATACGTCCTAATCTCACCGAAGTCGAAGCATTCCTCCTCTGAGCAACAGAATTTAAGCAAGGTGAGCACATAAAATGTACTCCGCAAGTTACACGGACAATTGCACAATAATACAAGGCTGACAAGTGAAGGCATATAAGGTTATTTGAGTGTAAAATATCATTTAAAGAAATACAATAAATAGATTAGAAATTACTGAAATTAATACAGTAAATGAAAATAGCATTGTAATCAAAATAGATACCATCAGTGCAGGTTCATCCCCCACACTAACCTATCTATGGGCATCCCACTCGGACCATCTTTCTTCAAAAGATCTCATATGGATTTCATCCATCCATAAGCATTTTATAAAACAATTTTTGAAAACAAAGTCTAATCCATGAAAAACTTTACTCAACTTGCTCATGATCGTGGGCACGGCTATTCAGAATAGTTTATACACTCTGCAGAGGTTGTACAACTTTACCCACAATATATAATTATCTCATAATATCGGCCATTACATGTTTTCATAGGTATATGACTAAGAAAATCATAACAATGCCTTCACAATACAAAGCTTTCAACCTGGCCAACCCAACACTAAGATTTCACCCCAGTAAGAAATCTACTAGACTGGGACCCTTTCTTGAGTTGAGTGAGACTTCACATGGCCTATGTCACGCTTATTTTCAACCTACAATGAGACTCAGGTTGGGATCTACAAATTAGTCAGTTAGGACTGTCCCATACTAGTCTTATGGTAGTATATTAGGGCTTGATAGCAGTAGCTTGCAGACCAATCCTTAACTTGACTTAGGCTCAAACCACATACCCTTTGTGTCTGACAGTCAACATTGTATCATCGAACAATAATGCATGCTACCACCCACCACCTAACCATTAGTCTAAGTCTAAACCAGATTTTATATTTTGTTTTGAAATAATTCATAGTCTTTCTTGACTCACCGAAGTCAAGAGTACATTTAAAAAGCTTATCATTTTATGTGAAAAAGTTATCCCAAAATAAAAATTATGTCTAAATAGGTCTAAGCATTTGATATAAAATTCTCTAGTCCATACTAGTATATTAACCAGAGTTTTATTTTAGGATGACTACGTATCCGGGAATCAATACCAATGAAGGAGTTAACAAGTAGGCAATAACTAAGTTTAAAACTGAATTGAAATACGTTGAATAAAAATATGCATCTAGAATAATTGAAATTAATATAATTTTATTTACAAATTGGGATCAACATGATCAAGATGTGTAACTTGTCTTGCTCCACGAATTGGTGAGAATTGTCATCAAAGAATTCCTCGGAATGTCACAGTGTACACGTGAAAAAATAACCCACCAAACTCAAATAAATTTCAAATAAATTCAAATGAACTCCAAAAATTTGAAACTAAGGAAGATTTGGATAGATCTTGATTTTAGGTGAGTTTATAAATTTGAATGTGTTCAATCGGAGTTAGGATAAAGAAATACATGCTTATGAAAGTTTGAAAAGAGAGAAAAAAAATAAATCGGATTTTCTAGAATTATTTTTTGTGAAGAAAAGTGGCCGGAAGCTACAATATTTTTGTGAGTAATTGGTGGTCGAAGGTTGGGAGTGAGTGGTCGGTGGTCGAGGTTAGGGAGAGCGGCAGCGGTCAAAATAACGTGGTCGGTGGTCGAAGCAGCAGCGGTCGGCATAACGTGGTTGGTGGTCGAAGTCTATAGTGTGGTCGATGGTCGAAATCTATAAAGTGGTCAATGGTTGAAGAGTGGTTAGAGCAGTTGAAAGCTATAAAGTGGTCGGACAGGTGAAAGTTATAAAGTGGTCAGATGGTCGAAAGTTATAAAGTGGTTGGTAGTCGAATGGCTGAAGTGGTCAAACAACCATGGTCGGATGGCTAAAGTGGTCGATCAGCTGCGGTCGTGAGTGACAGTGGTCAAAAACGGCTGCAGACGAAGGGTGCTGTGGTCGTGGGACATGCCGTGGTAGTGCTATTGGCGGCAAGTGGCGCACGGGCATGGCGCTCACCGGCGTTAGGGGTCACAACCAAAGATGGCATGGGGTGGAAAAGAGGGAGGGGGCATGGGAGTTCGGTTTTACCTCGCCTTGGTGCTTGGAGACATGCAGGGGTTGCCAACGGTGAGTAGGTGACAGTGGTGCGGCTTGGCTTCGATGGTCATGGGGTTCTGACGGCGCTCCTTGGCAGTGGAGGGGTGGATGGTGCTTGCGGAGACACGGAAGGTGGCGGCTACGAGGCTCGAGGTAGCTCGCAACGGCACCGATTCCTCACTATAGATGCTCGTTGACGGTAGAGAGGGGGCACGATGCATAGGAGCCTCCAGCATGGGAGTGGAAAGAGGAGGTGGATCACCATGGGGTGAAGAGAGGGGGTGCTGGGGAGGGGCTTTAT
Organism: Dendrocalamus latiflorus; assembly: GCA_017311315.1. Lineage (NCBI taxonomy): Eukaryota > Viridiplantae > Streptophyta > Magnoliopsida > Poales > Poaceae > Dendrocalamus > Dendrocalamus latiflorus. Next base: position 28,565,388 of record CM029648.1, read on the forward strand.
ATAGGAGGCGAAGGAGGGCACGAAGCTCGGGAGCTCACCGGAGTTAAGGTTGATGCAATCGCGAGTAAAGGCAGATGGGGTTTAAAGAGGGAAAAACAGACAAGGGTGAATGCAGGGAGGAAATAAGGTTTCAATGCGCACTGGCATGAGACGAAACGGAAGAAAATTGATGCATTGAAGAACTTCGATGCGCAGGCATGGCGGCGACTGGAGGAAGAAGGAAACAAGGACGAAGGGGAGCCTAACAGGCGGGGTTCAGCTGGAGGTGAGAGAGGAGAGGAGAGAGGAGAGCGCTGGCACGAGGGGTGATCTGGACCGTCCAAGTGTTGGCTCGGGGAGAGGGTTGAGTTTTTAATTTTTCTTTTTAATTTTCAGAAAATCTAGGAAACTCCAAAAATATCAAATAAGTCTAAAAATTCCAATAAAAATCACAGAAATTCTTGGAGTTATTTTAGATTTAGAAAAATATTTCCAACTTAAAGTTGGTCTTTAAATTTTTACAAACATACCTTTTAGCTTTGAAATCGATTTTTAAATTCCAAAAAATCTAGATAAAAGCCAAATGCTTTAAAATAATTAATTCAAAATAGGATTTTTTTATAGAAATTCAAATTACCTTACTATTTGATAATATTCTTATTTTTACTTAAATTCCTTTTAAGAAAAAGCTTTTAAAAAAATTGAAAACTGGCAAATAAAATCTCCCAAAAATAAGGCAATCAAAGACCACTTGTTTTTATTTTATTTTAAATTAAATTAAATTTATTTTTTTCTCTAAAATTTTTGAAATAAATAGCTGGGTTGTGACAAGAGTCCCCGACAGCATGTACTACTTTGTTCAGATGCCCTTCAGGCTCAAAAATGCCTGGGCTATGTTCACCAGACTCATCGTACTCATCCTCGTGTCACAGTTGAGACGGAATGTCGAGGCCTACATTGATGACATTGTCGTAAAAAGTCTCCAAGCGGCAACCAACCAGGTGAACCTTCAAGAAATGTTTGACAACCTCCAGCGAGCAGGCATAAAGCTGAACCCATGGAAATGCATCTTCGGAGTTCAAACAGGAAAACTCCTCAGTTTCTTAGTCTCCGAGCGAGGAATTATGGCCAACTCGATAAGATAGATGCCATACTAACCATGGAGGCCCGGAAGACCACTCGAGAGGTCCAGCGATTCATGGGTTGCCTAGCCGCCCTTAGTCGCTTTCTCTCCAGGGGTGGAGTGTGCGTTACGCTTTTTCAAAATGCTACGCATCTTGGGCAATTTTTAGTGGATAGATGAGTGTGCACAGGCCTTTCACGACTTAAAGGAATACGGCACCAAGCTCCCCCGCCTTGTGTGTACCAGAGGCTCCGCTCTTGTTGTATCTTGCGATGACCCCCTTGGCTATTAGTGCAGTGCTTGAGCTAGAAGAGGGCCCCGTGCAGTAGCCTGTATACTACATGTTGGAGGCACTTCAAGGAGCAAAGGCACGGTACATTGAGCTAGAGAAGCTGGCATATGCTCTACTCATGGCTTCGCATAAGTTGTAGAACTACTTTATGGCGCATAACATTACCGTAGCCTCATCCTTCCCCTTGGGGGAGATGCTGCAAAACAAGGAATCGACTGACAACATCTATAAATGGGCAACTGAGCTCACCCTCTTCTCCATCACATATGTCATGCGAACCACCATCAAGTTGCAAGTATTAGTAGACGTCGTCACCGAATGGACCCCCGGGGGCCAACAGGCTTGTGAAGAACCGCACTGCCAGGGTCGGTTTGGGGGCCATCGTCACAATGCCCGAAGGCCGGAGCCTTGCCTACGCCATGCGCCTCGGCTTCCCCGCAACCAACAACGTAGCAGGGTATGAGGCCCTCCTATTTGGCTGCGCAAGGCGAAGGCGCTTAGGGCGCAAAGGGTGCTCGTACACACAGATCCCCATCTCCTCGTGTCACATATCGATAAATCTTATTAGGTTAAGGACCCTGAGTTAACCAGGTACCTTGTGGCAGTCCGGACGAGGGAACACCATTTATTGGAATCTCTGTCAAGTCGATACCAAGGGCTGCCAATGGCGAGGTGGGCACGCTAGAGAAGCTCGCCAGCCAGGGAAGGAAGCCACCCACGGGAGTCTTTTTTGAAGTATTAACCTGCGCGGTGGTCCTTCTCAACCAGTCGTAAACTGCCAGTGTGGTGCATATCGCATAGGATGACAATTGGAAACAACCCATCGTCGCCTTCCTCCATAGGGTAGGGGTGGGGGCGACGAACCAAACAACCCATGCCAAGGGTAGAGGATGATGCACCGAGCAAGTACCTTCGAGCTAGTCGATGACATCCTATACAAGCGCAGTATCTGCGCATCGCTCCTTCACTGCCTCTTGAGGCATGAAGGCCAAGAGCTGCTCGTGAAGATACATGGAGGCATGTGTGGGTCCCACTTAACCCCAAGAGTCCTCATCGGGAAGACCTTTCGGTAGGGTTTCTACTGGCCAATGGCAGCGTCAGATGTGAAGGAGCTAGTCCAACGGTGCCAAGGTTACCAGTGGATGGGGTGGTTCTCTCATGCCCCGCCTACTCCCCTTCAACCAATCCTGCCAGTATGGCCGTTGGGTTGATGGGGGATTGACATCATCGTCCCACTACCGTGTGCTCTTGGAGATCGTCGGTTCATCGTTGTCGCCTATGATCACTTCTTTAAGTGGGTCAAGGTTGTACCCCCTCGCTAAAATCACCTCTGCGGTAGCAAAGAAGTTCTTGTGACAATATTATGTCGCTTCGGAGTTCCCAGGGTGATCACCATCGACAACGGCCTACAGTTTGATGCGGACATGTTCCACGAGTACTACGAGTGCATGGGTATGAAGGTGAGCTACGCCTTCGTTGGACACCCACAGTCCAATGGGGCTATCAAACGTGCTAACGGCACCATCTCCGATGGCATCAAGAAATGACTGGTCGGCCTTCCCAAGGAGAAGTGGCTGGAGGAATTGCCGAAGGTCCTTTGGTCTATGCGAACCACAGTCTCTTGCCCAACAGGCTTCACCCCATTCTGATTGCTCTTCGGGGAGGAGGCCATGACCCAGAAGAACTAAAGGCAAAGTCCCATAGAGTGGTAGCCCCTGGTGCTAGAAGAATGCAATGTGTCGCTCGACCTTGTCAATGGAGATTGGATGCAGGCGATGCTCAACATCGCGAAGTTCATTCGTATGTCAATGACGTCGTACAACAGGAAAGTCGACTATGCATGACCACCAACGGAGGGGTGGTCCTGTCGGACGCACATGTACACACCTTGTAAACAAAAGCATACCTGTGCAAACGGGGTGCAATAAAGTGTCTTCTTAACTCCTACATATGGTTTGCCCTAGGTGGTTAAATATAGCACCGGGACCCCCTGCCCTAGGAATACGCACATGGCGCGCTCCGCCTCCGCCAGTGACAATACTACAAGCACATGGGAGTAGCCAGTGCAAGGACAAGATCAACCACAAGACACCGCTCGGGGTCATGAAAAGTTACTAGGACCCACAGACTTCACCAGCACCATCAGCGAGGGACGGACACCGTTTGACTGGGCTAAGCCTGTCCGCACCTCCCATTAGCAAGCCAAAGGGGACATGCAGAGCATGCAGAACTCTTCAGTGCAGTCCCGCCTATTTAGCCGAAGGGCAACTGCACGGAGCCTCTAAAGCCGCATCTTGTTGTCTCAGTCCAATACCACAGGAGGTGCCTGGACGAAATCCATGAGACAGCCGGTGAAGCGAAGACTGATGTCATGTTTGATTTTGTGATAGAGCAAGTGCTCCATCTAGCGGGACTCCCACTTTATCCGTGTCGAGTTAGAGGGGAAATCCTTGGAGGAGGAACCACAGAGCTGTAGGTTACTCAGATTGGAAATTTGGATAGGACCGATGCGCTTCGGTTGGCATCAAGCATCATGGAGGGATGCAAAGACCACTGCGTGTGGCTGGGTGCCCTCTGAGCGGGCCATCCAGGAGTATACGGCCAGCCCGACGATGGCGTTCGGTGTTAGCTACTGGAGCTCTAGTTCATACAGCCACAACAGCCACAACATTTTTAATCGGCTGCTACATTATCACTACAGTACTTTACTGCAGTACCCAAAAAAATATTTTTCCCTTTTGCTGCCTTTTTGTTTTTTGTGATCTTGCTATGATTGGCAAGTTGAAAGAGCAGAAGATACTAGATTTTAAAAAGAGTTTCCGCTGTGGATTACAATCATTCACTCCCCTCTGATTGCCATCGACAATCCTACACTTAGTGACTGAGGTAGATGGGTAATGAGTTTAGTGGCCTGATGGTTAGTGGGTTTGGCCAGTTAGCCCATCACGGTAACATGGAAACAACTAAGATGTATAGCACGACCCACACAAGGAAACTTCGGTCCAAATCACTTCCATAGTCGTCTTCTACCTCCAGATTCACTGAAGCTTGCTGCCATGACATCCCAAGCATGGATGGGAAGCCTAGGGGGTCACCTACAGTTTGGCCAGAGGTAGTAGGGGTTCCATGCCACACTAACCCCCTGTTGGGTCTGCCTCTGCTTGGAGGAGGTCTTCTTCTACTTTCAAACCAAATGGCTCACTCTCTCTATGGATGATGGATGAATGCTGGTGTTGGAGGAAGGTATCCACGTTCCGGCTGGCGGTAGGGTGAGCTCTAGCCCCGGCTGAAAGAGATGATCACAACGATCAAACATTCATATCCTTGATCGAAATTGTTGGTCAAAATGAATTCTGATTCCACAGTGATGGAAGAAAGTTTTGCCCGAAACTAGAATTGGCACTAGAAAGAAGAGCTTGTGTAGACTGCCCCAGCCATATGCAAGGAGTGGAAGGCCCATAAAGATACAAAGAAAAGTGACACTACCGGCATCAAGATGAAACTCAAGATAGCTTCCCCTGCTGATCGCTGAGCTATGCGTGGCAATTGGCACATAAAAGAGTGTCTCGTTCGCCCAAAACCAATTTGTTCAAGAAACCTGCTAAACATAGCTAATAATCTCCAAATTCAGGCGACTGCCATGTTTTCTTTGTTGAAACAAGTGCGTACTTTTGGGCTGCGGCTTATAACTTTTAATTGTGACTTATTAGTCTAATGAATAGTGATTGCTGAAAGAGACTGAAACTAAAAACTGGCTAAAAAGCTAAAAAGAACAAGTCCCATGAACTGTCATGTTTTCATAATGTATAAACCATCAGAACCTATCTCTAAGAAGTATATGTTTCTCCACCACTCACTCATGACAAGAACATCAAATGAATACCCTGATAAGCGTATTAGGATATGATTTCAAAATGGATTTCCTATGTCCTGACATGACATCTCCCACTCTTGCTAGGGAGAAGATGGAGATTGTTGCATCGAAAATGGAGGATCTTGCAAAATGTGTCATCAGAGTTCTCTCCGATAACGTCAAGAATCCTAAAGATTCCGCTCTACCTAGAGAAGCCCCGTCAATTCTGTGTCTGACACTATATTACTGTAACAAGTTGAAAGCACGCTGGAGCGAGTTTGGCAGCTCTGATCCTCCAAACTCGTACGCTTTGAGCATCCACCTCTCTGGACGCGATCAGGAAATTTGTCTCCGGAATCAGGGCGGGTCAACCTTTTTCTGTTTGCCGGCTGGCTCTATGCTAAGTTATCACTATATACTTTCATTACGCCTTGCTGTCTAAACTAAACTTGTTAAGAGGCTCAAAATTTTGCCAAATTAAATACCTGACCATAATGCTTAGTTTGGCCCATCTATGCCTTGATCTGTTCCCAGTGTGAAGTATGGGCAGTACTTGCTCTGAACTGAAACCAGTCTTCTCCAGTAATTGATCCTGGAGAAACACTGCGAGGATGGTGATGATGACAGGTGGTTTGAATATTTGGTTTGTTTCAGATTGTTTTGTTTGTTGATAAAGAATACAGGAAAAAGTGAGTACATACTACTGCGATTAGCTCATCCCGGTTGAGGAAAATGGGATGTAGTGGTTTTTGTTTGATTGGTTTGTAGATTGAGGCTTGAGGGTGCCTCTTTTGAGATCGAGTGGTTGGTTTTGAAGCTGAGAATTTTTTTTGAGCTCTTTTACGGTATCTTAAAATGAATATGAGTCGTTCAATCATTGTAATCCAATAGTTCAGATTTAATTATGCTACTATCCACACTACTAGTAATAGAATATTCAAACAGGTAAAATTGTAAATGAAATAAGTGGCATAAGATTAGTTTTTGCGACTTCGTGTGGCCAATCTCGCTGGAAATCATGCGGGACCTGGTGACACTCTTGTCGGGATCACCTACGGCGGCGTGTGGCAGTGCGAGCGGCTGGCGAGCGCCATGGCTAGTAGCGTGCCTCCCGGCAACGTTGGGGTGATCACGAAGGCAGAGGGAGCAGAGGAGCATGCTAAATAGCTGAAGCTGGTGGAGCGGATGGTGGCGAGCTTCTATGGCGGGGTGATGGCGTCGACAACACACCTATGGACGACGCTCTCCGGCAGTGGTGTCGAGGACATGTGCGTGATGACGCGCGAGAGCATCGATGACCTCGGCCATCCCCGTGCTATCCACCAGCGTCTTCCACTTCCTCCATGACGACTCCACCCGCAGCAAGTGGGACATCCTTTCCAACGGTGGCATCATCCAGGAGATGGCTCACATCACCAATGACAAGGACCACAGCAACGTTGTCACCCTCCTCCACGTCAACATCAGTATATATACTCCACTAATCAATTGCTTCGTCAAGCAATCTCTCATGGCCGGCCATGGTTGACACGTACGCACGTACATGCACTGCATGTCTGCATTGCATGGTGCAGAACGCCAACTCGAACCAGAGCAACATGATGATCTTGTAGGAGTGTTGCACAAACGCCACGGGATCCTATATCATCTACACACCTGTTGACATCGTCGCCATGGACGTCGTACTCAACAGCAGGGACTCGGACTATGTCGCGTTGCTGCTGTCAGTGTTCTCCATCCTGCCTGATGGGTCGACCGTCGCCGCCGCTGCCGCAGAGGCCGGCGGATCGCTCCTCACTGTGGCATTCCAGATACTCGTCGACTCGGTGCCAATCGCCAAGCTCTCACTGGGCCCGGTCACCACCATCAATAGCCTCATCACTTGCACCATCGAGCGCGTCAAGGGTGCTGTCGCTAGGGAGAACGGCTTGGCTCCCGTCGCCTGCACCCGGTGACCGCCAGTTTGCATAAGATAGTCTAAAATACCTTTCTAAAAAATTAAGTTGAAAAGTAAAAGTCTATAATACCCTCACAAATTAACAATCAGATTTTATTTATACTGTCATCTTTCTACTACTAGTATAATGTACCGTAAAAATCCTTTTTTATCGTCCATGACTAAACTATGTATGTAACGTTGTAGTATACGAGCTTGTTCATGTGGCATGAGTTGAGGAACCGTTGCCACGGCCTTGCAAAATTGTTGATTCATACCTGAAAGGAAGCTTGTATTTAAACTACAATTTTCCTGTACTGGTTTCTTCTCGTTGTCCTCGTACTTACTATCACCTGAAATGATCTTGCTATAGACTGTAGCCTATTCGGTTGCTTAGGCTACAGTTTCTCTGTGTCTGTCCAGCATGTGATGATTCTCCTCCTCCTCCTCCTCCTACTACTTATCAGATGGCTCAATTCTACCTGACACTATTATTACCGTGAACACATGGCAATAGATTTCCAAAGTACATGCCTGTCTCGTCATGTCTTGCGCCGTTGGTGTCAGCCAAAGAACAAAGAAGCATGGTTACAGTGTGCTACTCTCGTGCAGTGTGCTTCAGTTACAGTAGTTGCTGACACGGAGCCACATCTCCAAAGTGCTTGAAGGAATCTGCACCCATTCGTTTCAGTAACAACAACACTTAGATAAGAGTCTAGTCATCCGTCCAGGAAGACGGTACTGGGCTGCCGGTATCGTCGAAAGATACGAAAAGATGATGGCGTCCGGTGCGGTGCCGATCGTACTGTAACCACCACCCTCTCACCCTGTAACGGGATCGCGGGGTGGCCTGGTGACAAAACGGAGGTTCAAATGAATTGAACGGCCACCTGCAATGCTGCTGCTCGAACTGCAGACAAATAGTCTTCACCAGTTGCTACTTGTACAACTTGGCCCGCGCCACTGCCACGAGCCCAAGAGGATACAAAACGGCAGGTCCTTTTCTTGTCAAAAGCATCAATGTATCTCCCGGGGCCAACCATCCACGCAGCACCAACTACAGGTGTACTCTGCCCAAGCCTGAGTTTTACTCTGTAACTGGTCCTGTAGGAACCAAGAAAAGCATGAATTTTTCTTCAGATTTCGTGCGCATTGTCGCAGCATATCCGTCGCGCTTTGCGGGCTTTTTCACGGGTAAATTCTAGCCGGTTCTTTCGATCTTTCTAGCGTATATAGCACCAGGCCGGCGCTCACCTGAAAGAACGACACGCGACCAAACACCGTCCTTTGTCTTCGTGTCCGGTAATATCTGGTCTCTCATACATGTCGCATTCCTCGAGCTATCCTATAGGACCAAGGGCCTTCCCCACGAGCCCCACAGGGCTACAGCAACAGGACCTGATTCAAAATACTGTTCATGCATGCTGTGTAGTAGTGTCTTGCTAATCATTGCAATCATTAGCACCATCTTTGCTTCTTCCAATCCCTATTTTCTTTGTCTGCTCTACTTACCTTTTCTTTTTCTTTTCTATTCTTTTGGTTTCTTTTGTCATGCCCTTCCGATCCTTGATTTTTTTTAGGGTGTGTATAGGCATCATCCGGATGTTTTCTTCCTAACTATCATCCAGTTTTGAGACCGTTGGATTAGAGATCCAACGGCCTATTTTTTTGGAGGGGGGAGATTTTTTTTGAAGAGGGGGAGATTTTTTTGGAGGGGGTGGGGGATAATTTATGGCCGTGGAATCTCTAATCCAATGATCACAAATCTGGATAATAGTTAGAAAGAAAATATCCGGATGATGTTTATCAACACCCTTTTTTTTAACACCATGTCAAAGCAAGGAGCAACGAGGTAATGCACATTTTGTTCAGTTCACACCATGCCGTCATGGTAACTGGACCAGTGATGTAGTACACTAGTACGCCGTGTGATGATAAGTAGACTACTGTCTTTGTCAATCTGGTACCGTGGGCTGCTTCGTGATGCCGTCCTCACTTTTGCGGCGAGAGCACGGCTTCTCACTTCTGCCTGGCAAAAGAGTGATTCACGTCAAGGACACCGTCATGTTGTTGTGGTGCTCGCCCTGGAACGTAGGTGGTGGCATGTTTTATTTGGCTTTTGAAATCGGGTTTTGATTTTTGTTATAGTATTTAGCTTTCAAACAGAGTATTTTCTTAAGACGAGATCTATAAGTTAATTACAGTACACATTGAAAGTTCATCATCTGTACCATTAAAATCACATGTGAGCATCTCTTTTTCTATAATCTCTGTCACGAATAGCCAAAATTCAAAATTTACAGCGAAAAGCCAAAAAAGAGACACCATTGAATTGCTTCTGCAAAAGGGCCGTAGTAGCTTCACACTTACACTACACTTTCAGTTGAGACATGAGCAATTCATTCTGAAGGAGTAGACATGTCTTTCAGCTGTCTCCAGTCTTTTATCTGCTGTAAACGCCACCAACTTGTTCCGGTTAATTGAGCTCCGGTTTTGCTTGTTCTGTTACTGCCTTTCCTGCTCTCGGATGTGACGTCTCAAAAGTTGAAGCCCCTCACTGACTAATCACTGGGCGCCATTAAGACCTCCGAGAGCGTAGTAAATTCCCGATATGTATAGCTGCAGCTTGCAGCTGCAGGACCTTTTGTCAGGCTTGCATGTACGCATGTAGGAAGCTGCTTCTGATCCCGGCTTCTTGAATAATATTTGACACTGGATGGCAGAGCATGCACCGTTGAATCTCGAACCTGTGAAGTGATACTTCTGGTAGTTCGGCTTGAGCTCAAACCACCCACACGACCTTTGCAAGAACTGTAACAAATCACAGCGATCGCAGCACACACCATCATGCATACTTGTTCATGGAACAGAGACGGCCATATGCTGGTAAGTTCAGTATTTCTATCTGCAGTATTGAAGCTGTAAATCGGGAGACAGATTGCGGTGTGCCAATCACTGTTGATTGGCTTCGAATTCTGTCACTTCTGACGGACCCTAGCCGAAGCTTCTTCGAACAGTAACCCTGGATTTCTTTTGCACAATGGAGGCAGAAGGATCGATACAGGAAGCTTCTACTGTTCACCCACCCTGTGCATCTACATACATGTTGACTCGAGAACCACACTGAAGAATGGGACGCAAGCTGTACATGCCTGTTGAAACCGGTGGCAGCCCTAACGCAAGAGGAGAATCACAACAAACACGAGCGTAGAAGAGGCACGAAAATTTGTTTACGAGGTTCGACAATGTCTATATTCCCAAAAACCGTATCGCAGCAGCTTCGTCCGTACAAGGAGTTTTTTTAATCATGATTAACATTACATAGGTAGGCGGTATATATTTATACTCTGATTACATGTTTGTCTCGAACATCTAGTCCGTACCGCAGAGGTTTCGCCCCTTGCACTTCCGGCCCATAATATTTCGTAACCCGATACAAACCACGTTTCATTCCTTTGTAGGGTTGTGTCCGTGTTTTTCCAAACACAACCCATTCCTTTGTATATATGAGCCATACACAACAACGTCGTATCCGCTCTTCCCACGTCGACCAGACTGCTTCAGTCAAACCGTCAACCATTGGCTAGTTTCTCCGACTGGCCAACTCACCCCAATCGAACCAACACCAAAAATCACTCTCTGAAAAAATGTAGCTGCTAACTGGAAATTGATCATACCATCCCAATGTTGTATATGAGAGGGGCATTTTGGGAATTTCCCAATTGAAAAAGAGTGGGAGGAGCCCTAAAGGTGGGGCCCACCTGTCGCCCACCCGGGCGAAAGAGCTAAGGGGGAGGAGACAAACCTCCCCGTATCGGTCTCTGTTGGCTGCGGCGCCTCCCCCGTGCGGCGGTTTTGTTTCTCCTAGCCCAGATCCGAGATCCTCGGTGGCACAAGGGGAGATGGCGAGTAGGAGGCCGTTGGCGGAGGCGGAGCTGGCCCGGGTTCCTCGGAGCCGGCCGCTCACGCCACTCCGCGGCCACCTCTCGTCTTCTCTTCAAAAGGGGCAGAGCTCCGACGGTAGGAGTGACTCTTACTCCACCTCCATTTGTTCCCCTTGATTGCTTGTCTTCTTGTTTCTTCGGTTGACGGAGAGTTGGTCCTCGGATCATCTCCGATTGAGGCCCTACAGCTGGTTCTGTGTGAAAACCCTATTTTGGGTTTGAGCATCTCGGGACATTTGGGGGTCTAGCCAAGGAAGAAGAGGACGACGTCGGCTCCCTGCAGTGTTTGTGCGCGCTCGGCCAGTGCGCATATTGTGTTCTTGTGCGGCATCTCTGAACCTCGGCTTCACTTTTGGTTTTCGGCTGTAAAGTGAAGAACGGCATTGTATCTCCGTGAATCATCTACCTGCGCGTGGTAGCGGGTTGATAGATTTTCTGAGTGAGCGATTCATCGTGCCTTGCCGTGTTGATTGATCTATTCTTCAGCGTGATTGCTTCAGGACAGTTTTGAGTACTGTCAGTTTGTGAGTATATTCGGTTCTTTCCCTTTTACAGTAGTATATCTTGATCTACAATCTTAATCAAGTGTTTGAAGGCTGCTGTGTATGTTTGTGGGCTTAATTGTTAGCTCTGTGATGATAATATCTAAATCTGAAATTAATCTGATTATTTGAACTAGGACTGAGCTCATTTGATTGATCTACTGTTTAGTCTGTTGATTGATTCATTTCGGCTGGTAAGATTAGTTTACATATTGTTGATCTTTCTGTGGTGCAGTAGGAGAATCTAGTCTTGTTTAGAGCAGATTACTTTTATGTTCTGTTGATCTGTGATACCTGATAGACTTTCTAATTGTCCTTTGGACACTGTATGTTATATCTTCAATTGTAAACTTATAAACCGAAATTCAGATTTTGTTGCTTTCTGTTATATTACAGTCTGATACAGTAGATATCTATTGTGAGCTCAATTTCTAGTCTTCAATAGTCAGATTAGTTATGATGATTGTAGATATTAGCATGAGAAGGCCAAAATATCTGATTTTGCGCAACTCTGTTCTGAGAGCAATAATGAAACAATTAATTTGTCTTATGCTAGATTTAATTGTTCCATTGTTCTTAGGACTGTTCTATATATTGTTATTCCCAGCAGTATTAATGTTATATTCTTTGAATATATATGTGAATTTGAATGGCAAGATAGAATTACATTTTTACATGCAATTTATGTCATTCTTATTATGCTGGAAATATGTTCTTTATGTGTTTGTATTAGCTGGAATTAAATATTCAAATATGCTTATACCGCAATATTTACAACACCCAACAGTCCGAGCGCCACCCAATTTCCAGTCACATCGGACCACCGATCAGACCGCTGTTCATAGGCTGGTCCGATCGCTTCATCCCAATGGTCCGACCAGACCCACCGACTGGTCCAACCGAGAGCACTAACAACAAATCTTAATTTTTTGGAACTATTGCAAAAATCAAATTTAACTTAACCAAAGTGTTAATTGTTCATCACAAACATATATTAGATCGTGTACATATGGTCTCTCAATCTCCTCCTTGATGAACATATTGGCAATTCTCCAACAATTGCAAAGTTGAGTTGGTTTTAGAATTTAGAAGAGAATTTTGCAAAAAAGAACTCAACTTTGGCTAAGAAGTGAATAGAAGTAGAGCATAACCAAGTGAGCTAGAAAAAGTTAGCAACTTGTCAACATAAGTACTCCAAACCCAATTACACTTGGGAAATCCTCACTCTAGGTCCATATAGAAGAACAATTATTCATTTTGATTTTGATTATGGTGAGAATAAGTTAAGCGAATCAAGAATTTGCAACAAAGCTAAAAAAAATCCAAAACTTCCTCTTTTTCTCCCCCTTAGCCCAATTCATGCATTTTTGCCATACTTTCTCCTCCTTTGACAATAATTCATCAAGTAAAGAAAGGAATGAGTTAATGGGAACTAAGAGACAGACATAAATCTTTTTCGTAATTTCCAGATTTTAATTGGATTAGAAGCTTTAAAAACTATCCAAGTCAAATAAAAGGTATTTCAGCAAAACATGTTAATTAGTTTGCATAATTATGTAAGAACATATATAACGAAGCAAGCCAAGACTAGCTAGAAGTGATTAATAATATGGATTAATAATGTGTGAGGCTGTCTCAAAATCATAAGTATAGCTAGATAGATCACATTCTGAGTTATGACAAGGCAAAGTGCAAAAATGAGCTATGACTCTAAGTCAGATAAGAAATATGCTAAGGAGTTCCAAAATAACTCACTTAAGCTACAAGTCTATTTGAATATTGCAATTGACTAGAGTAATAACTTATCTTGGTAGGGCAATTCTTAAACTATGAATCATCTGCAACTGCCCATAAGTTTCAGTCCAAATTGTAACTCACATTTGAATGGTCTTAGGGCATCTGTAGTGTATGAAAATAGGAGGTCTTAAGCCACCTTAAGGTCAACCTTATACATTACAGGGGTGACCTTAAGCAGACCCTAAGCAAAAAAAGCTTAAGGCTGGTCCTCAAGCTAAAGACCTGGCCATAAGCATTAAAATATAATTTTTCTTTATCTGCCAAGTGGGACCGTCTTAAGGCCCTTTGGGTTATATACACTATGGAGTTGGTCTTAAGGTTTAGATGGGACCCACCTTAAGACCCTTTGTGTTATATACACTACAGATGCCCTTATCCCAGTAAAATAGGTCATAGACTAAGAATCATCTACAATTGCCTCTGAGTTTTAACCAAATTATAACACACATTTGTATGGTCTATACCGGCGTACCATTCCGGGATAAATAATAATTATATATATATATATATATATATATATATATATATATATATATATATATATATATATATATATATTAACGGAATTTGAAAATAAATTAACACAGAGTGGTAGCAGCCGTCGGATGTTGAGCGAAGCACTGCATTTGCTTGAGTGGAGACAAGTCAAGATATCTTTTATTCACCGTGGGCCCCACTCTTGGTCTTATCCTCAATTGCCAAGACCCAGCCGAGCCCTCACAAGCCACGAGGCCAAAAAATTAGCAGCGGCTGCAGCGCCAATCCGCCGACGGCGAGGCCACTGCCGCCGGATCCAACTCCAGCTGCTCCGCCCCTGCAGGTTTATTGCAACTTGGAGCCTGCAGTGCCGCAATATCTACTCTGCCCTCACAGGCCACAGTCCATTCATGTATTTGATGCAAGTTTTCTTACCCAAAATCGTTCTCCTCGCCCGAGTTCGCGTCAATCTCCTCGCCGTCGACAATCCTCCACCACCGGTTGTGCCTACCTCCATGATATGAAGCGTCGCTGGCTCGTTGCTTCATCGTTTTCCATCGACCGGTACCGGAATTGACGGAAAGCTTGATTTCACCCGGAACGGTCGGAATAGACTGGAATGGCGGTATTTAAAGCCGGAACGGTATAAAGCTGCGTTGTGCTGTTTTAGATGATGGAATAGCATATACCTGCTGATATCGGAATGGTTGAAATGGTATTGATAAATTTGCTAGCAAGTTCAAAGCATGTACTACTGCTATTTTTAACTTTATTCTAAACGATTTTGGCTTTCGAATTTTTTTAGTTTTTAATTTATTTAAATAAGAAGTTAGTTGAAATACGTTGGTTTTTTAATTTCAATCTATTTTGGTTTTTTTGTTTTTATAGATTTTTCTTCTTGTTCTTTTGTATTGTCTTTAATGATATAATATTTTTTATTTATTTTATATTTTAAAATAAATAATTTAGAAAAAAAATTTAGTTAGAAATTAAAATCAAAAGTCTAAACTCTTTGGATGGAACCCTAGTGAGTTCTATGAATCGGACCCTAGTGAGTTCTAGCATGAACTACTGCTTTCTAGCATACACTAATGCTATTTTATAGAAATGAGTTCTTTCCGAGATCTGCACACGCGTGCTTGGGAATGTTCATATTGTTTTTTTTTGTTGCTGCTTAAAAAAAATAAAAGTTAATATAAATATCTGACTTTTCGATATGCCTTCTTCATACTCTTGTTTTATTTTGTTCCAAAGATAAGGCAAAAGATCATATGTGCATTACGTATACTACTTCTCTCGCTTTCGTCTCGTTTTCCATCTCAAGTATGCGTTTTTTATTTACTTTTACTATCACTCATTCTCTTATTTAAAAAACACTTTTTATAACTACTATTTATTATTAATAAAAAATTATTAACTACAATTAATAACTATCAACTATAACCAATACAAGCAGACCTACAATATTATACACAGTTCCTCGTCAATGAATAGAAACGTACGAGCAGAAGGATTGCTCAGTGTTTCACTTGCTAGGCTTTTTATCTACAAATGTTATTGCTGCTGTCCCCTAGCTAGTTATGAAAGGGAATTTAGGTGACACCTTATTCCCGGTAGAATTAGGCCTATAATAATTTATATGTGTGTGCACATAAGAATATGGGTTAGTCCCATCTTACTAGTTTAGCTTGAGAAGTACTAACATATAAGCCTAAGGCTTCCAATGGTAGCAACATCCAGTTAACAATTTTGCGCAAAGCGAGAATGAAAGTATAAGCGGGTTGCTACGTGTGTGTAGCCTATCCAGAATAGGGTTAGGTCTAAACCGATTTAGACCCTAGGATGTTACAAATGGTATCAGAGCTGACCCTCGCAGTTATATGAGTGTGTGAGGGTCAGGGGCTCGGGCATATGGCACTTGGCATGTGTGGGCCCAGAATGGACACACGACATGGCATATTTGCTAGCACTGAATGCACGAATATGTGCCAAGAGGGAAGATCATGATCATTTGCCCTAATGTGGGTATGTTGGGCCGACGAGGACATCAGATCCTTTGAGAGGGTGTATGTGACACCTTGGCCCCTGTAGAATTAGACTCATGGTGGTCCATATGTGTGTGTGCACATGAGGATGTGGGTTAGTCCCACCTTGCTAGTTTAGCTTGAGAAGTACTAACATATAAGTCTAAGACTTCCAATAGTAGCAACCTTCGGTTAACCGTTTTGCGTGAAGCGAGGACGAAAGTGCAAACGGGTTGCTACGTGTACGTGACCTATCCAGAATAGAGTTAAGTTTAAGCCGGTTTGGACCCTAAAATTTTACAATTTGTTAGGGGAGGGCTTCACAATGAGGTTTTTTCTATCCATCATCGTTGATCTGGTAGCTCTCACATAAGATCCAATAACTGAATGGAGAGGGCCTCGTGTTCTCCGCTAGTTACACTGCCCACAGCCGCGAGGTTCGACAAGATCCCAAGGTGTAAAAAGCACTAGCTACGTAAGCGCGGTGTCACACCGCGCTAGCCACCGTGTGGACCGAAGTAAAAGGGACGATAATTCGTGAGACGTTTCTTAAAAAAAAATTCGAGGACGCATGCGTAATTCAAAAAAACCAAAGGGCTTTTTTGCAAAAAACTAAGGACCTGTACGTAACTAAACAAGAACCTATACATAATTTTGGAAACCGCAGGTTGCTATCGGTGAAGTGGAGGGTGCTTTCCGGAAAAAAACTGATAGAGACCTGTTTGCGAGAAGCAGGGACCTATTTGCGAGAACGGAGGACCTCTACGTGATTTTGCAAAACGCAAGGACTTTCTCGCAAAACAAAATGATATGGCACAGCTCTCCGATCGGAAGTCCCCAACTTTAATATTCAGGAACAAGAAAAAAAATAGTCTGCACCAAAAGGCTCTTATCGAAGGAGGAACTGTGCCGTACCAACCTAAGAGATAAGTATCAGGAATTCACAACTGTGTCAGTACTGAACTACTAGATCGATACTACAATTTCAAGGAAAAAAAGGAAAGAGAGTTGTAAAACGTTTACTTCATACATGTTGCTTGTGTTTTCCCATTGCGCTTGCGCTTAAGAATTTGAAAAAAAAAATAGCAAGATAAAATCGCAGAGTATCAAGTGGCTTAGCTAAGGTCACATTTTTACCAATGCTTAAAGTATGACCATAGGATTGAGCCAGCAATACAGAATACAGCACAATATACAGTAAATACATGCCATTTATTGTATCAGTACAACTGTTGCATACATTTCCCCGACGATGTGAAGTTATGGAGAGGAAGGTACTACGCATTCAAGAAACAACAAGCAAGGACTCAATTAGTTGCTCGTCAATTCATTTAGCACATCGGTCTCGGATACTCAATTAACTTGGCACATCATCTACAAGTCTTCAACTAAACTAATAAAACGGGTCTACGACGTACAAGTAAACAGTAGTCACTGGTCACTGCTACCTCCTGCATGTCATAGGATGCAACCCGGTACCAACATAATCTAACAGCCCGGAGAATTTTTACTGTTCAAGCTTAGACTAGTTATTAATATTCTCAACAACAGTCTACCACGGTTGATTTCCAATTTACTTCTACACCCATGACTTATCGGTTATACTGTTTACTTTAACCCATACCTTCTCACAGGTGTTAAGGCTAGAGCAGGTACTACACAACCAGCAAGATAAAAGAACATGATGTCTTCACAGGCTTGGAGCATATTTATCATATTCATACCCAATTTAGGATCATTAACAAAAACTAATTAAGATTTTCAAGAAGACGACTCTTGATACGATGATGGGACTCCTTGGATTCACCGCCATGCATGAGTGCATTGCATTTGCATGAGCTCTGCTACAGCTTGATGTCCGCGAGGCTGGCCCAGACATGCTCGAACACCTCGACGATGAGGTCGTGGTACTCGGCGGCGTTGAGGGACAGGTAGCACGCGAGGAGGTCCTCAAGGTCGGCGGCGGTGCTGATGCTGTTCTCGGCGATCATCTCCTCCATCGACTCCCGGAAGTCCCTCCTCGGGTCCCGCGACGACTTCACCACCGCGAAGCTCTCTGCCAGAGGCGGCTTCGTCAGCGCCGGCGAGCTGGCGGTCGCCGGTGGCTTGGATTTCTTGGAAGATACTACACGGGGCGTGTTCGCGCGCGTCTTGAGCCGGCGCGCCGATGACACGAACCGCCTCGGTTTGACCTTGCTCTGTTCGGAGACAGGAGCGGATGTTTGGGTCGCGCGCCTGAGGACGTCCAAGTGCTTGTCCTCCAGCTCGCAGCCGTCGTGTTCTCTCCTCGCCGGCTTGGTCACAATCGGCGGGAGCAGCACCTTGTCAGGTTTCTTCTTGGTCCGCAGGTCGATGATGATGTCCGTGGCGGAGGTGATCACCTTGCCGTCGAGCTCGTCGTCCGCGGGGATGGTAACCATAGGTTTCTTGAGCACTTCACCTGAGTCGTCGTCGTCAATGTAACTGACGAACTTGTCGCGGCGGCACGGCGGAGTGTCGGGCGCCTTGACCACCATGAGCTCGGGCTTGCGCCCGCAGCGGCAGCCGGTGGACACCGGCGAGGACACCACGCTGCTACCGCTGACCGACGGCGCCAGCCTGACGGACCGCCTCCTGTGCCGCCTCTTTGCCCGCCTCGGCGGCGACAACGGCAGCGGCGGGAAGTGCGTGTCCGAGGCCTTGGGGTGGAGCGGTGACCCCACGAGGTCGCCCGCCCGCGGCGTGTAGTAGTAGGACGCCCTGTGCGGGAGCAAGGCGCCGTGCCTCGGCGTGCTCGGCATCCGGCAGACCCTGGACGCCTGCGTGACCACCCCACCGGGGCTTGCGGCGCCCACCCCGCCCCGGGCGGCGCTTATGCCCCGGAGCTTGAAGAACCACGCGTTCGGGATCATGTCGGACAGCCGGAACTTGTGCCTCCCCATGGCCGGCCTCCCTCTGCTGCTCAGTGGCCCCGCTAGCTACAGAACAATGTATAAATGTGTGCGCGCGCAATTAGAGGAAGAAGAAGAGCGAGAATGCTGTGCTGCGTTTTGGTGGCTTGCTGCTGTTTTTCGCGTAGCTTGCTCTGTACGAAGAGGAGCAGGGCCAGAGGTGCAGCCGTGCAGGCATGGGAAGGAGATGGCGATGAGCTGAGGAGAGCAGAGGAGGGCAGAAAGGGCGGGCAATAGAGTGGGGGAGGAGGAGGCTGGAGGAGGAGGAGGAGGAGAGGGGGATCTCTATGCGGCGTGGGCCCCCACCTCGCATGGCCGATACGGGAAGGCACGGCTCAGGGGATCACAGAGAATCCATTTCATTCCTTGGTGTTGCCTGAATTATGGACGCCATTGCGTTGCAGATTGCGTTTTTATCTGAAGAAATGGGCTATTTTTCTCCTGTGACTTTGTCGATGTGACAGTAGTCTTTGAAGTCGCAGGGGATAGGAGGATCCGAGGATGCGGATGCAGGGAGTGCTGGTGGGGATGCGATTCCTCTGGCTTTAAAGTCACGGTGCCTTTGTCACTGACAGGTGGGCCCCTCCGCTCGCAGGCCCACCTGTCAGTGACAAAGGCACCGTGACTTTGAAGTCAGAGGATCTCAATCCGTGCTGGTGGGTGGCTTGTTTTTACTTTACAAAATTTTGTTTTAAACAGTTTTAGTTTTTAGATTTTTTATTTAGGTTAAAAGCTATTTGAAACACATTGATTTCTAATTTTGATTTATTTTATTCCTTTGTATTGTCCTATGACGGTTTTTTAATTTGTTTCTATCTTTTTTTATAGAAAAAACTAATAACTATTATAATATAATTTTAATCAAAATCTAAAAGACATAGCTAGACGTTCAAGCCAATAAGGAAGCTGCTGGAGCACCACCTAAAGTCACAGCCTTCTTTCTCACCAGCCTCTCATTATCCGTTGCAAAAGCGTTTTTGTCCGGGAGCTGTTGTTTAATCGTTTTATTTCCATCACCTGCAAGGCACCGAGCAGTAGTAGTTCATCACTCGTGCGGCACAGCGCCTTTCGCAATGATCGGTCAGCTAGTCTGTGCAGAACAGAACGAAGGCAATATTAAAGTGGTGCGCCTAAAGACGATTCACGCTGGTCATGTAAAATCTAAGCTAGTCATGCGCGGCTTTTGGGGTAATGTTCGTTAACTCTTGAGGTGAATGCAATCCAATCCCTGTCCGAAGCTAACCCGGCTGGATGGCTGGCTTGGAGAGCTTGGCTTCCGCAACAACGTCGCAGTTCAGAGTTCAGACATGCTGCCTGCCTGGATCAGGAGGTCAACTGACCTTGTTGTACAACTGCAGTCCGCGTGTGTGATAGTGCGATACAGATGTAAGTAGGATACCGTCTTGCTTGCAAAAACTTCAACTATTTGGGCAAACAAAAGACCCAAGGGTCGGTGCCTGTCTCTCTGTATGGCTGAGAGCTCGTTTGGAAAGTAGGATTTTTATAGGAAATAGTTGAATTTTCACAGGATTTTAAGAAATTTTTTGCATTTTAAACAGGACCTGAATGCTGCAATACCTAGGGCACGAGAGTAGGTTGGATATTAGAAATCCTAGAACCGAGCTTCGGAGTATGACTTCATGTCTTTTAAGAGCAACTGTCAGGTGTGTACGTGATTCAGGGGGGTTGAACTAGTATCTGATCGTAAAAACCGAGTCCTGGATCCTGTGTTTAAACGGTGTAAGAGGATTGATGGCTGCTTAGTGCTTAGCGATGAGAGGGTAAAGGCGGTCCTGACTCTAGTCCTGAGGTAGATACGTACGCGTGCAGTCCTTTGCGCCGTGGACAAACACAAAGCTGCAAAAACGTTGATCAAAACCATATCTGATATGCTTAATAGGCCCAAAAAAAACACGAGGGCTGCATAGACGAGTTTCTAGCTTTCTATGCCAACCACCATGCATTTTGACCGTCTTCGGCAAATACTACATATACTAAGGCAACCGTAATGTAATACTATAGATAAGTCGAGTTTTCCCCTGCGTTGTATGTAGAGAAAATTAGTTACATACCATTGAAATGTATCCAATTTTGATATATAACATAATATAATTCTGGTTCACTTTAATACCATCAAAATCTTCAAATCTTTGGCAACATACCACTCCGTCACCCCTCCTGTTACATCAGCTACAAAATTACCGACTTGCCCGTAATGTGGCTCAACCAAGCAACCTTTGGCTCCATCAGTACAACTTTGACCCCCCATCTTCTTCTTCTCCCAATCCCTTCTACCACTTCCTCATCTACCTGACCCCATCCGTCGTTGCCGCATGCAGCAGCCATCACCATGGCTCCTGAAACAACCCAGACCCTTTCGTTAGCTCAACCAGACCATTTGCACCTCTTCTTCGGCGGCTACTCGAGGATAACTCCTAGAAGGTCACGAGCTCAATACGGCATGGTCATCGGCCACCTCTGGTGGGGTGGACAGCGGATTCAAGGGCACGCTTGACGTCTGGCGGCACAACCATTCCGTGGCGAGCTAAGTTCCTATCCCGTCCTTGAATCGTGTACACATGTGCCGCAACTCATCGGCCTCAACTGCCTTGGATGGGGTTGGAAGGTTTCCAGCAGCTGCTGTGATGAGCATCTATAGATTTGGTGCGATTTTGCATTGATTTGCTGGTGCGATTATATTTGTGTTTTTATCCTTCTTTTTTGCTCTATAAAACAATTGATTTTGTGTTCTGCATTTGATCCAAAATTTTACTCTGAATGTGCAATTCATCTGTCATTGTAAGATTTGATGTGAGTTCATGAATTAAATCGAGAAGTTTTAGTCTCGTCTTCCCATCTAGAATCGTGAGTCCAATGAGAATTGGTGTCATTGTATGTGTCACTCATTTGGGTTTTTTGTGGCTCGTGACTTATTTTTCACTGTTGACCTTATAGCTAGCTTATTTTACACTATAACTACTGGTGATTTTTTTAGCATAATTAAATTTAAAAATAGAAAAAATATGTTAGCTCATCACGAACAATGCAAAGGAATATGAAAAAAAGGAAAGGTAAAAAAGCCCCCCCAAAAAAACAAAAAGCTAAAAAAGAACAAAATTAAGAAACTAGAAGCTGAAAGCCCAACGGAGAACTCAAAATGAGTAGGGCCACTATTTAGATTGTTTTATTATGAGATGGGCACTTCAAATTATCTGTCGATATGCATGCTGCAGCTAGGGTAGCCACCACTTTGATGAGTGCAAGTAACTCGCACCTCTCCTCTCCCTTTTGTTTCATCTGTGTGGTTGTTCGATTTGCTTGGCAGTGTATGGGAAGTGGAGCAGAGCCCTTGTGAGAGAAGCAGAGCAAGGTGGCGCATAGTAGAGCGAGTGACGGCGCGTGCAAGAGGCTGAGCTCCACCCGCTTGAAGGAAGCAAAGCAGGGGCGGTTCGACAAGAGAAGTAGAGCATTGGCCACACAACAGAGGAGCAGACTCAAGGGAAGAAATAGTCAACTAACAGAAGAAATAAGGGAGGGTGACGGAGTTTTATCATAGTTCATCGAGATTCATCCTAGTCTCATATCAGTTTCATCCGATTTCAGGCGAGTAGCATTAGTGCCATTCAAGTTTTGTTGGTGTTTCATGGAGTTTTATTCTAGTTTCACCAAGTTTCATCTAGTTTGAGGCGAATGGCATTAGTGCTATTACGTATCATTAAGACAAGTTTTAGGCAAATTCTATTAAGTTTCATCGAGTTTCACTATATTTTTAGTGGTGTTTTCATAAAGTTTTACCATTAATTGTTTCATTCTAATTTCATCAAGTTTCAGTGCTATTTTATGGAAGTTTCATCTTAGTTTCATCAAGTTTTAGATGAATAGCATTAGTGTCATTAAGTTTCATTAAGATAAATTTTAGACAAGTTCTAATAAGTTTTATCACGTTTCATCGAGTTTTCACCAAGTTTTAGTGGTATTTTCATGGAGTTTCATCCTAGTTTCACCAAGTTTTATCTTAGTCTCATATCAGTTTCATCAAGTGTTAGGCGAGTAGCATTAGTTCCATTCAAGTTTCTGTGGTGTTTCATCATAGTTTCATCAAGTTTCGTGAAATTTCATTAAGTTTTAGGCAAATGGCATTACTACTATTAAGTTTCATTCAAACAAGTTTTAGATAAGTGTCAGTAAGTTTCATCATGTTTCAGCAAGTTTAACAATATTTTCATTGGTGTTTTCATGGAGTTTTATCATAGTTTTATCAAATTTTATCCTAGTTTCATAATAGTTTCATCAAATTTCAATAGTGTTTCATCCTAATTTCGTCAAGTTTTATTAAGTTTTCATCAAGTTTCAAGTACATAGCATTAATACCATTAGGTTTCATCCTAATTTCATCAAGTTTCATCAAAGTTTCTTATCAGTTTCATCATAGTTTCAAATTCATTTCATCAAGTTTCAAACGAGCAGCATTAGTGCCATTCAAATTCCATTAAACTAAGTTCCATTAAGTTTTCAAAATTTTCACAATTCCAAAGAGTTTTTCATAGGTGTTTCATGTAGTTTTCATTCTAGGTCTAGTTTCGTTTTATAGAGTTTCATACCAGTACAACTAATATCACAAATATCATATTTACAGGCAAATTCATATCATGTTTCTTATATCATAGAGCTTCTTCTAGTTGCCCATCACAAGTTTCAGTCTAATAATATTAGATATTCATTTAATATCAACATACATTTTAAGGACATTATGAATACATAAGGTTCACTCACAACACACAATATTCAGAAGTCTAACAAAGGTTCCAAATAAGGAGTCCCAATCAATAGTATCACCATCTATACCAAAGAGCATTACAAATAACTAAGTTTTGCAATATTGGAAGAAATATCAATACAAAACAATCATCACAATTTTCATTAAGCATAATGCAAGGTGGTGGCCTTTTGGGAGTCTTGATTTCGTTGCTTCGTCTTTTTTCTTGCCTTGTAGTCAAACTAGCACGGCTTGTTGCTCTTCCATGAGTCGCTACTAGCTCCTGCCTTGCAGTCAGCTTGGTGCAGTTTGCTGCAATTCGGTGAGGCGTTAGCACTTGCTCTCAGTCCATCCTTTTTGTGCCACATTCAGAGTTGCAGCTGAGCTCATACCTATCGTGCTCTTATGTAATCTGGCTCCTGGTATTACTTAAAACTTTTGTACCGAAGCCACCACCACTTGTGTAATATTTCTAATACTTCTACACTTCTTTCCTAGTGAAAAACTCCATACCAACGTATGGTTTTGCAGTTTGCATCTTCATCTTGTGCATCACTTGCATTTCCATCCCTTTGTCCATTACTTGTGGCAAAAAAAGCTTCAACAAAGGTCTAGTCAGGCTCTTCGTGTATTGACAAAATTGCCTGCACAAACACCAAGTGACGAAAATTACCAATTAGTTTTATGCTGGAGGGCATCTAAGTGAGCACCTAAGTGAAAATTTTCACAATGAAACATCACATTGAGCAATTAAGTGAAAAAATTTGTCAAACATGTTGTTGAACATCGCTTTAACAAGCCAAGCAATAGGCAACCAAGCAAACATTTTGTTAAACATATTGCATGCAATAACCAAGCAGAAGACATGAGGAAACAAAATTTTTGTGAAACTTGCCGAAGACATGCCGGAGTAGCAGACAAGGGGGGACGGCATGCACAAAATCGAAGGAGGACAATGACCGAGGAGAATGTAGAGTCGGCGGCGAGATGTGCTGGCCAGACGGTGAGGTTTCAGCAACACAAAACTATGGAAGACAGAGTCACTCACATTATGAAGCGTGTTTGGCATGAGGAATTGGCCGGATGGCAAGGTTTTGTGCACGCCTATGCACACGATATCGAGGAGGACGGTGCTCTACCCGTGCAATGAAGGAGAATGCTAGGGAGTTAGTGAGCGCGCTATTGCATACGGTGGGGCGCTGATGAGAGCGCTCCCACGCGCGTGGTGGAGGATGACGACGGGAGGCCATGGGAAGCATCACTCAAAGTTAGATAGGGGAAGAAGACAAGGGGGAAGCAGTTGCTTGTTGTTCAATTAAGGGGACGTTATTCGATGGCCAGATACTATACCATCGAAAACACTATCCGATGATATAGCATGATGTAGTAGCGTCTATCATGAAAAGTGGGATTAGTAGCTTGTAGCTCCCACCATCCGTATCGGGTTCTAAGCACCAACCGTGTTGAATATATATGGTTGGTACTATACTGCATTACTGCTACTCTCGATCTTTGGGTGGGCTCTTTTGGGTTGTAGTTTATAGCTTTTGACTTTTGAATTCTAATTGTTCGCGAGAGAGATTATGAAGAAGAAGACAATCGCATGCGATTTTAGCAGGTACAGCTGAAGTCGGTATAGTGTCTACTACAATCGACTTATAGACTCGTCTTAAAAGACGCACCATTTGAAAGCGAGTTATTGTAGCATCGTACATAATATGTAAGCCATAAGTGGATTCAAACCCACCCTTTAATGTGCCAATGGTGAGTGCTTTCTTGTTGCATTGCGCCTTTCTGGTACCAAAATGGATATAATTTCTCTTTGTAAAATGCAAAATATGAATAGTTTGAGTGTAAATGATGATGTATAGTAGCACACTGCACAGATGTATACTTGTGTACCAAAATGTACTAGTACTAGTAGTTTTTGCCATTCACTTAGGCAAGGATAAGTCTTGTTTGAGAAAAAAAATCCTATTGTGTACGGTTGTATAGTTGCGGCAGTGTAACGAGCCAATCAGATAGTGACATGTGGCACAGAGCACTGTAGCTACAGTGTTTTCCAATGTTGCTGCAACGGTCTACAATGCTCAACAGTATTTGCTATAGTTTTTTCTTGCCACGTGTCGTTATCTGATTGGCTCGTTACACAAACCAAATTATACAACTATTACACCATAAAAATTTTCCTGTTTGAGACCTTGACCTGATGTGACAATACACATGTGAGGCTCATAAAGCTCATGTCCTTTTTGGTTTTTCATGGTTTTTGATTTCAGCTTCTCTAGAAGCAGAAAAAAGGGTGTCTTTTCGAAGCCGTTTCTCCAAATAGCTTGCTGAGTTTAAAATCGTGTGCGTCGACGTCTCCACTATCTGTCGACATCTTGAAAAGTACGGACAAAAATCATTAGCCGTAACTCAAAAGAACATGACCAAAAGCAAGTAGAAGACTGGGAAGCTGCCGAGAGTTGTTCACACAAATGACATCGTAGCTTTTTTTTTCAAATGTAGCCTCCAAACATTCATTTTTGCAAATCTAGCCCCCTCCTTAAACTCGGCAGGTACCTTCCAAGCTAGGAGCTAGGGGAGCTTGGAAGGTACATGCTAAGCTTGAAGGACACCGGCCACTGTTGGTGCTATGCTTAATTAGTACTAAATATATTTAATTAGTGCTAATCATGAAACTAAGTACCTACCAATTTGTAGGGCCTCGTCAGCAGCCTACTGCCAAGTAACTGTGGCTCAGCAGCACCTGCTGAGCTCATATAGCATGGCAAGCGACATGTCTCGTCTACCGCGGCCGCTAAACTTAAGGAGAGAGAGCTAAATTTTAAAAATCAGATGTTCAGATATTAAATTTGAAAGAAAAATGACTGCGTGTCATTTACGTGACAAGTTCAGTTGCAAGGCCGGAGAGAGATAGAGCGCGCGCGAGACTCGGGATCAGGCTATTCAATGACAAGGACGCCGCAGCGAAGCCCCTAAGCTCCCGTTAATTTTTTTCTCTCCTCCTCTTGGAGTCCAGCTCATGATGCCAGTGGTCCATTCTATATTAGACTGCATTCTTCTTGGTCGCGACCATTGATGTATAGTGTAGGTAGGTTAGTCCATAAAAAGATTCTCGACCTCTTGTCAATTGTCATTAATATCTACGTTAGCTTTACTGGCTTACTGCTCCATTTTTGCGTGCTGCTGCATTGTCACTGAGCTAGTACTAGTACTTTAATTTACCCTGAACCCTGATGATGATAGAAAAGGATTGGACATGTTGCATCTTATAGCTTTGGTTTGGTAGCACAAGAGCCCTACAAAAGGTGCATGTCATGGCGCCATGACTATTTCAGCATTGGTGCTACAATTTGATGGGGAATAAAGCTACATGGGGACAGCATCAAGGGTTCAGGGATTTCTCGATCTGCGTGAGAAGATCTTCTTCTTAATTGATAAGCCCGGGGGGCTTCTTCCCCCCCGCAGGTCGAGTTTTACATGGGGACAGCATTGCTATGAGACCATTATCATGGAGATTGCGGAGATTGCGGCCACTGAGGTCCACAATGGTTGCTGCCTTGTTGGATCAATCCATTTAGTTCAGCTCGTATTTATGCTGGCAATATGAGGACATATTCAGTGGTCGGCCCAATTTTCCTCTGCCAGATGTTCTTTGTTTTCAAGGAGTACCTTCAAGGTTCGATCTGAAGTCATCAAGTCACTTAACCAATGTCAATTGCACACTCGCAGAGTCCAATTTAAACACAAAATACTGAGAGCAACTGAATCCAGTGAGTATTTATTGCGAGGGGAGATGTTAACATATTGTGCACAGCATTGTACTACTAGCAGTGCCCAGCATCCGAAAAAGACGGTATTGTGCACAGATAATTGGTTATTCTAGCATTAGAATAAGCCATAGACCATGACAGATTTTGCTTCCTAAAGCATAATTCACCCCAGTCCGAGTTAAATTCAGGTCTGCTCGGGGGCTCTATGTGTTGTACTTAGCGGAAGTCAGGTCAGGCAAGAAGACTAAACAACCATTTCTATAATTACTGTTGTGACACGACTGGGCCTTTACAAGCGAGGGTGAGACCGTGGGCAAAGCTCAACCTGGAATTCAGCTACTTCTTCAAATTGGATCATCCAAGTAGGACAGCAGGAAAGCATAATAGAACTCATGAGGAATGGCCTATATTAAAAATCAGAGTCGGCAGAAAGACTAAGGGCCTGTTATTTTTGGCTGCGGCTTTTGGCTGCGGCTTGTGACTTTTGGGCTGTTTGTATGAGAGATTACAGAGTAACAGAAACTCAAGAGTGGTTTTTGCCGATATAAATGAAGTCAGTAAAGTATGTACTATAATTAACTAGTAAACCATATCTTGAAAAAAAATATTCCGTTTAAAAGCTAGTTACTGTAGAAAAGCCGAAAAACAGCTTTTAGAAGTTGAAAAGAACATGACCTAATGCTTCCAATCTTACAGTGTTGAAATGAACAATTTAGAAGCAAGAATTTCAAGCTATATATAAACAACATAAGTTATCTTTTGAAAATCTTCAAAGCTGGAGAGACAGCGCGGGAGGCGCCAGGCAACGCTCAACACCGTCCTCTCATCTGAAAACTTTCGTCCCCTCTCGTTTCAGCAGGCTTGCCTTGCAACACGTAGCCTTGTGACCGCTACAAAACTGCATTGCATGACGTTGTTCATGTGCACCAAATGTCCCAACATATATAAGGGATGGATCACTTGACAAGTTTCTTACTTTTGGAGAACAACTACCTACCTGCAACCCTGGCCATGAGGGCTCTTCCACTGTCCCCCTCTCAAAGCTCCTCATTTGGACTTCACCAAAGCATACCATCCTTTAAGCCTAGCAGTGGCAGCCCCAGATCAGTTAAGGCCTATGCAAAAGCAAATGAGGAGAAAGGCAACAAGCAATCCTTGTTTGGAAGCATCACAGCAGATCAGTTAAGGCCTATGCAAAAGCAAATGAGGAGAAAGGCAACAAGCAATCCTTGTTTGGAAGCATCAGAGGCGCTAGACTTCTCGCAGGTCCGGTCTGAGAAGGATGCAGAGCTGCTATATGAAGCCAGGGAGTCCATCAAAGCCGACGGAAAGATGACAAGAGAACAGGTATTTATTTAGACACTGATGCACAACAAGTGTGGATCAATAATGTTAATACCAGTAATCTGATATTTTCCTAATGTTGATAAACGTTTGGTTGGATTTGCAATGAAGTATGGAGCGCTTCGGAGGAAGATTGGTGGCACCTGCAAGGATTTCTTCAAGTCATATGTTAATGACAAATAGAATAGCTCTAGTAGCTCAAAAAGTCATAAAACCTTCACAAATCGCTTTCATGTCCGGTAGGAACATTATGGAAGGCGTTGTCATTTTACATGAGACTATTCATGAGATGCATAGGAAGAAATTAGATGGGGTTATTTTGAAGCTAGACTTTGAGAAAGCATATGACAAGGTTAATTGGTCCTTCCTTCAGCAAACTTTAAGAATGAAGGGCTTTTCTTCTGTATGGTGCAATTGGATAGAACAAATTGTTAAGGGTGGCAGTGTTGGCATTAAAGTTAATGATGAAGTTGGCCATTATTTTCAGACTAAGAAAGGACTTCGGCAAGGAGACCCCTTGTCACCAATTCTTTTTAACTTAGTGGCTGATATGTTAGCCATCTTAATTGAGAGAGCCAAGGCTAATGGAAAGTTTAGTGGAGTTGTTCCTCACCTTGTCGATGATGGTCTATCAATCTTACAATACGCGGATGACACTATCCTCTTCCTGGATCATGATATACTCCAGCCCAAAGACCTTAAGCTAGTCTTAAGTACCTTTGAGCAACTATCGGGGTTAAAAATCAATTTCCATAAGAGCGAGTTATTTTGCTATGGCAAGGCCAAGGAGTGTGAGCATGAATATGCGCAACTTTTTGGTTGTGGCACGGGGGGTTTCCCATTTAGATACCTAGGTATTCCCATGCATCATCGCAAGCTTTCGAACAAGGATTGGTTGGTCATAGAGGAAAAATTTCAGAAAAAGCTGAGTAGTTGGAAAGGTAAACTCTTATCAGTAGGAGGGAGACTAGTACTGATTAATTCAGTTCTATCTAGTCTAGCCATGTACATGCTCTCCTTCTTCGAAGTCCCCAGAGGTGTGTTAAAAAAGCTAGACTATTACCGTTCCAGATTCTTTTGGCAATGTGATGAACATAAAAACAAATATAGACTCACTAAGTGGAGTATTCTTTGTAGGCCTAAAGAATTTGGAGGATTGGGGATCCAAAATTTGGATATCCAAAATAAATGCCTTTTGAGCAAATGGTTGTTTAAACTTATTAACGAAAAGGGTGTTTGGCAAAGCCTTATTAAAAGGAAGTACTTGTCCAATAAAACTCTTACCCAAGTTACAAAACAACCGGGGGATTCACATTTTTGGTCTGGCCTTATGAAGGTCAAGGATCAATTCTTTGCATGTGGTCACTTCCGTGTTCGTGATGGGTCCCAAACTAGATTTTGGGAGGATACTTGGATAGGTGACAAACCCTTTAGTGTTGCATATCCCGCACTCTATAGAATTATGAGGAGAAAAGATGCCACGGTATCACATACCTTAAGCTCTATACCTCTTAATGTGTCCTTTAGGAGGGCCTTGGTGGGCTCTAATCTAGATGTTTGGCTTGGTTTGGTGACCAAAATATTTTCAGTAAACCTTACAAGTGGAGAGGACTCTTTTATCTGGGATTTGTGTAACAAGGGTACTTTTACGGTTCGTTCTTTTTATATGTATGTGATACAAGAAGGGGTAGTTCCCCAAAAGACTCCTCTTTGGAACATTAAGTTACCTCTGAAAATTAAGATCTTCCTTTGGTACCTTCAAAAGGGGGTTACTCTCACAAAGGATAATCTAGCAAAAAGGAATTGGCAAGGTAGCACCATTTGTTGTTTTTGTAGCTCTATGGAGACGATACAACATCTTTTCTTTGATTGCCACTTTGCAAGATTTATTTGGAATACCGTTTATATCACCTTTGGAATTCAGCCCCCTTCTAGTTTTGCGAACATGTTTGATTCTTGGTTGAATGTCATTCGGCCAAAACTTAGAAATCAAATATTTGTAGGAGCTGCTGCTTTATGTTGGTCTATGTGGTTGAATAGAAACGATATGGTATTCAATAATTCTAAATCTAATACATTTCTGCAGGTTATCTTCAGGGCAACATATTGGATTCGACAATGGTCCCTACTACATAAAGAAGAGGCGAGATCAAATCTCAAAAATGGATGCAGATTGTTGGAGACCGTAATCATGGAGGTTTTTGCGAAGTTCGGTTGGAAATTTAGGAATAGAATTGAAGCGTAGCTTCTTTCTTCTCCTTTCTTTATTTGTAGTTTGATTTCTTGTGGAGTTGAAGCCTATGTGCTCGGTTTTGTATTGAACAGCTGTGTATTTTCTCCCCAGAAAGTAGAAGCTGGAACTTTGTTCCATTATCTAAAAATATGTTGATGGTACCTGAACCTGATCTGCACCTTCCCCCGTTACAATAACTAAATGTAAAAATGGATAGCTAGCTGCATGTTTTATACACTTCTCAGATAGTGCAAAATACTGCAAGACTGAATAAGTTGTTACACTACTATACATATATACTGCTTAAAAGATTCTCTCTAACAAAGTTTTCCTAATCATTCTTTTTTGAGCAAAAGTATGTAAATCTTGTTAATGACCAGCCAAAATGGTTCCGAATGCAGTCGAAGGGCAATACGTGGAGGAAGGTTGGGTGGACAAGACCTGCGAAATTTGCAAGGACACAAAGGGGGCGCCCAGGCAGGTTGACAAACTAGGAAGATATGTACAATTACCTGCCGTGGTCGTAAGATCAAAGTCGTACTTCCGTGGTCGAAAGGTCGAAATCGTACTATCGTGATCGAAGCTAGACGTGGTCGAAAACTGCTGTGGTTGTAAGGTCGAAATCGTATTGCTGTGGTTGAAGTCTGCCGTAGTCGAAAGCTGCCGTGGTCGAAGCCAAACATAGTCGTAAGCGTGTTCGAAGTGCTGTGATCGAAAGCTGCTGTGGTCGAAGCCAGCTGTGATCGTAGTCGTATCCGTGCCGTGGTCGTAAGAGTGTTTGAAGTGTTGTGGTCTGAAATCACTCGTAACTGAGCAAAACCACTCAAAGGCAAAATCTTCCACTGCAAACGACTAAATCTTTCACAAACGTAAAATTAAAGCAAACCAAATGTCAATTATTCATCATCTCTTTATTTACGACCATCTATATGGTCTAACAGCAAGAAACCTAATTTAAAAGTGAGATAGTCTCTCATCTCACAAGCTAGCTTTTGAGGATGAGAAAGTTCCTACCATCAAACATATGTGTTTAAAAGTCCCATTGAGTTAACCATGGACAGATAGACCTTGCTTCTGATGACAGTGCATCCAATCTTAAACCCCGGCATCACTGTAAACCCAACACTGATCTTCTCGTCTTCTGTGGTCATCTTGGCTGGTATACGTTCCATGTGTTTCTTTCGAAATTCAACACCACTCTTGACATAGAACATTTCAGCTCTGGGATTTGAAGAACGAGCAACAGTGAGCAATGCCCATACATATCTTGACATTCTCACAAATGCCTCGTAAAATGGTGTCCTTGGATGACCACCACTCTTGACAAATGCTCTATGATCCAAATTTCCAAAGAACGAATCATCCATACTCTGGGGCACAGCGACTAGATACTTTGCTCGACAAAATCTCCCAAAATTAGAATCTGGGGCTTCCATAAGAGCATCAAATGGGCCTCTGAAACCCATAATATAATCAAAACAATCCACAGAAAAATAGTCCCCTTTGCCCCCCATAAACATTATGCAAGCAAAATACGCCTCAACAGCATACTTCTTGTGAGCCCTTTTCTCATATACAACAGAATTATCGATTGGACATGTCAAGAGGTCGAGGTTCCATTCAGAAACTTTCATCCAACCGATGATGAGTTTAGCAAAATCATGGATAGACTTTGATGAAAGCTCAAACAGTTCCATGAACATATCCATTGATACCTCCCCCCTGATTGTGAAACACCCTTCTCTGCGCAACGCCTTCGTGCCAATCTTCTCCTTCAGTTCCATGTTTTTCGTTTCCAGCTCGTCCAACTCTGCTCGCAACCAAACAATTTCAGAGTCTTTCTTGCAAATGGCAGCCTGCGACTCCACTGCCAACTTCTGATGCTCCTGGATTCTAGAGCTCACATAACACTGGTACATTGAGTGGTTACATTTGTTCACATTAACATACACATCCTTTAACTCAGCAGTCTGTTCAAGCTCCGACGCAAAACGCTCATCGGCGATCATAATCTCTTCAGGATCATATGGCACGTGCGCTTGCTGAACCTTGACATAAGCTAATTTAAGATCAGAAATCGCGTCGAGAAGCTTCTCGACAACTGCTTCCCCACAACGGACAGAGGAACTTTCGGAGAGGCTCTCATGGTCAGATACTTGATGCGGGTGGACCTTCAGGTGTGCACCGTCTTCACTGCTCTCCGCGGTGACGTTGCTGTCGGCCTTTGGCTTCTCGCGGACGGCCGGCGCGACGCCGACGGAATGCACCTTGAAGATATCCGAGATGCGCGAAAGCAGACCGGAAGGCGTCCTCTTCACCTTTCCCGTCGCCGGCTCCATTCCAAGATTCCGTCGTGTAAGACGAGACAGGGCAGCTTCCGGACCCCCCCCCCCCCCCCCAGAGTTCTTCAAGCTGCTTGAGACAAGAATTCAAACACGCATGGATTCCAAGAAGAAAGGTTGCGACTTTCTAAGAGACTGAATTCGATCAGATCAGTGCAAAGAATACGATAAGGTTTTGGGTTTAACCAGTAGCCAACCAGGAGAAAAAAAAAATCAAAACAAGACTACAATCATAAACTCGTTACAGTACCTTTCAGTGGCCGGCTCCGGAAGCTCCAAGAACGGCGGCCGTTCTTGCACCTCTGCACGGATCCAAGAAGCGAAAAGGCTGCAAGAAAAGGCTGCAGCGAGAGTGCGGTGGTGCAGAATCTTCGAGAATCCAAGTGATGGGGGTCACTGGGTCAGTCGGAGGAGAGAGGAAGATAGGAGGTTTTGGGAGGCAAAGACCTCGTGGGCTCCAACGGATTCGAACAAGAAAAGGGGTGGATCGAGAAGGGGAGTGGGAACCACTTGGGTGGATTTCTTTTGTACTACTCCCCAGACGGCAAGGATTTGAGAGATGCGGCCGACCTAGTGATGGCAATGGGTACCCGATACCCGAATACCCGACGGGTTTTACCCGATAAAGAGACGGGTATGGAAAATTTTATGTACCCATGGGTACGTTATTGGGCGAAATCCTCTACCCGCCGGGTAGATGGGTGCGGGTGTGGGTATATACTACCCATACCCGCCTACCCGCGGGTAATGAATACCCGCATTAGACAACTAGACATCCCACTCAAATGTTAATTTTATTATCTACTTGTTGTTGATTGTTTATTTGTTTGTCATATGTTGATATGGTCATGTCAAGTATGTTTATGTGATGCACTAATTTTGATCATTAGACGCTTTTGTGCTTGGCATGTATGATTAATGAATGTCTAATTGATGATATTTTTATGTGTTGAACCGGGTATGCTTGCGGGTACGGGTTACCCGTCGGGTAGTAATACCCGCGCGGGTACGGGTACGGGTAAATTTTCCTACCCGCGTGCGGATACGGGTAACCCGACGGGTAAATTTATATCTAGCGGGTACGGGTATGGAATGGCAATACCCGATGGGTATTTACCCGTTGCCATCTCTAGGCCGACCAAAGGAAGCGGGCCTTCAAACTCAGAAGAACCATGGTCAGAGCATTTCCAGCAGGGCCCTTACTTGAGCCCCAAAACCAAATTTAGGGGTTTAAGACAAAAATAAAGCTCCAGCAGGGCTCTTACTAGAGCCCTCAAATTTGAGGGGCCCCTTAAATCCCCCCCTCAGCCCTCATTCCTGGGGGCTCTAGGCCAAGCCCCCAAATCACAGTTGGAGCAGTTTTCTACGTGTCGCTGCCTCTTTCCCCTCCCTCGCGCACCGCCTGTTCCCTCCTCGCGTGCGTCTTTCCCCACCCGCATCTTTCCCCTCCCTCGCGCGCCGCCTGTTCCCCTCCTCGCGCGCCTCTTTCCCCGCACGCGTCTTTCCCCGCCCGTGCGCGCCGCCCGTTCCCCTCCCCACCCGCCTCCCTCCCCGCCCGTGTGCGCCGCCAGTTCCCCTCCCCGCCCGCGAAGCCTGCAGCCCGCCCGCAGCCCGCCCGCAAGCGCCTCCCGCGCGCGACTTCTTTCTCTCCCCCGCGCGCGACGAGGCGGCGGGAAGGTGGCGTGCGCGGCGTGGATCCGGCGCCGGGAGGAGAAGGCCACCCGCGTCCTCGCGGCGTACGGACGGGCCTCGTCCCAGCCCGCCGTCGAGGTCCTCGGCTTCGACCCCAAGGACTGCTCCCTCTCCTCCGAACCCCTAGTACGGGAGCCCAATCCGCTCCACTCCACTCGAGCTGATCCGTGGTGTTTCGAGATTGGTCCACTCCACTCCGACGCGCTCCTCGCGGGGACGTCCCGGCGCGGCTCCTCCCTGGCTCCCGGCGTGGCCGACCCCTCCCTGCGCGAGATCCTGGCCCGACGCTTCCTCTCCTCGCAGGGAGATCTGGCGCGGCTCCCCCCTCCGGTTAGATCCGGCGCAGCTCCTCCCCTCCGGCGACGTCCCGGCGGCTCCTCTCCGCTCGTCGATGTTCCCCCGCCCGACACGACTCTTCTTGTCCCCGCGAGGAGGGGATGACGGGTGGGTCCTATGTGTCATTGTCTGTTGGGATAGATTTGATGGCTGCTGTTGGAGTGGATGCAAAAAATTTGAGTCCTCAAAAATAGAGGGAGCCCTCAAATCAAAAGTAGGGGCCCTGATTTGAGGGCTCCTGCTGGAGATGCTCTCAGGCAGGGCTTCCATATTGATTGGTTTAAAGAAGAGGATGTGAGCATAAAGTTCTACTTCTTCCATGTTGCTCATCGTTAGAAAAAACTTACATCGGACCCATCCGTACTTAAGACCAAGTGATAATTAACGACGACGATAAAGCTTTGCACTTCCAACAATTCTTTGAGAATATCATCGATACCTACGTGGATTGTGAGCTTACAATCGATCTAGGCTTCCTTCGTTCGCTTCGAAGAACCTAATCCACCAGCACCATGACCTCTCTGAGGACGAGATCTGGGAGGCAATCCAAAACCTTCCTTCAGCAAAATCGCTAGGTCCAAACCGGTTCACAGGAACCTTCTACAAACACACATGGCCGGTGATTAAACAAAGCGTCATGGATGAGTTTCATGCCCTTTTTCACGTACAAGGGCGTTGCTTAAGCCAGCTAAACAACGCATTGATCATTTTAATCCCAAAGAAGAATGCAGCCAACGAGATCACAGTTTTTTGCCCGATCAGCCTATTGCATAGTTTTGCCAAACTCTTCTCTAAGGTCCTAGCCAATCGATTGAAAAAAAGAGCTACCGGCCTTGGTGTGCCCCAACCAATCCGCTTTCATTTTAGGAAGATCAATTCATGACAATTTCCGCTTCTTTCATCTTGCAGCTAAGAACCTCAAAGCTAAGAAGACTCCTCTCCTTTTGAAGCTCGACATCTCCAAAGCTTTCGACTTGGTCTCATAGCCCTTCTCCAAATTCTCAAACACATGGGCTTTGGGTCGAGATGGCAAGAATGGATTTCGTTGTTGCTCGCCAATGCCTCCTCCAAGATACTGTTGAATGGAAGGCCAGGAAATGCTGATCCACCTATGACGCGGTCTGAGAAAAGGTGACCCCCTATCCCCAATGCTTTTTCTGTTGGTCATGGAGGTCCTTAATGCCTACTTCCAAAAGGCAATCTCACTCTCAGTGTTGTCAGACCTAGGGGTCTGAGGTCTACAGGAACGCATCTCCCTGTATGCCGATGATGTTGTCTACTTTGTTGCGCCTAAACGTCAGGACTTGCAGGTTGTCAAACAACTTCTCATAACCTTCGGTCAGGCCTTAGGCCTATGCACCAACATCCAGAAGAGCTGCGTTGCACCCATCTGCTGTTTCAATGAGGAAATAGACCTGGCTTTGCAAGAACTTCCATGCCAACTTGCCTCTTTCCCAGTCACCTATCTAGGCTTATCACTATCCTTATCTAGACTGATAAAACCTCAAATTCAACCTTTGATAGACCGCTTCATCCAGAAACTCCCATCTTGGAAAGGCTATCTCTTATCTTCGGGTGGATGGCTCGTCGTGGTCAAACAAGTCCTCTCCATGACACCCGTCTACCATCTCCTCTTGCTCAACTTACCATCGTGGGGCCATCAAAGCAATCAACAAAAGATGACGTGCTTTCCCCTAGAAGGGGTCAGAAGCCATTATGGGGGGGGGCGGGGGGCACTGTTTAGTGGCATGGAAAGCAGTTTGTAGGCTGTTAGCCCTTAGTGGTCTAGGAATTCTAGACTTTATGACAATGGGCTATGCATTACGTTGTGTTAGCTATGGTGGCAAAAAATAGACCATGCACAGGCACGGGCAAACCTCTAAGCTTCACACGAGCTCGTCATTAATGCGATGCACAAGGTGGCCATAGAGATTTGCCTAGGCAATGGCAGCCACACGTTATTTTGGCTGGACAGCTGGATCGGGGGGCAATCAGATGAGAACATAACCCCGACCTTATGCAAACTAGTTCATCCGAAAGTCAAGCGAAGTCACTCAACTCTTGGGTCCATGACTTCCGGGGAGCTATGACGGTCCAAACAATTAGCGAATTCCTACACCTTTGGCACAAGATCATCTCCGTCTGTCTACAATCCCAGATCGAAGACCAGGTCATTTGGGAATTGAATTCGTCTGAGGGATACTCCACCAAATCAGCTTACAACACTTTTTTCCTCGGAGGGATCTGCTTCGCAGCCCATAAGTTGATTTGGAAATGCAAAGCGCTACTGAAATGCAAATTATTTGTGTGGCTGGCTATCCTTGATCGTTGTTGGATAGCCGATCGTCTAGCGTGTCGTGGCATAGTGTCGCACACACTCTACCCCCTTTGCGAACAGAACCCGGAAATAATCGACCACCTCTTCATCCATTGTCTATGGGTTCAACAGACCTGGGCACGTTTCATTCACCCTTTCGGCATTTTGCGGTCAATGACAGCGACTCACACTACACTGTGAAAGATCAAGCTCCATTTAAATTGGTTTTGGTGATCATGACAAATAATGTTATGAGGTTTTGATGATAATGATAAATGCATTTATGAGATTAACATTATTTATTGATTATGATATTACTTAGTCTCAAATGGATGAAAAAGGTGAAATCATTGATATATGCATTCGATATCTTTCTTATAATTGTATTGCATTCCTCACATCCAAATATGTGATTAAATAACAAAACTATATATGAGACTAATATATTTGTTTAAGTATATTATTACTTAGTTTCATTTGGATGAAAAGGCAAAATCAAAGAGGTATACATTCGAAATCACATTCTTATATATTAGTGCATTCCTTAGATCCAAAATATAGATTAAACTCTACAAATAGTTCAAAATAAATATATACATATGTCTTCATTACACATACTAGTATGCACACATTTAGGGAGAGTTCACTCTATGTTTTGAGGTTTCCTAAGTATTGATCCATATTTCCTATAATACACATATTTACGATCTTTACTTTGAAATACATCTTTTGAGTATATATAGCTTGTGTAGTTCATATATACTCATTTGCGATCGGGTTGTCATCTAACTTTTTCATTATATGTTAATGGTTGGATGATTAATGACAACCGGATAAGTAAACTTTGCTTTGAAAGCTTATCTTAGAGTATACAAGTGTTGTGTACATGTTGTATATTTGTAACTCAATATCTTTATCTCATTATGTGTTGAGATTGTCATGAATTACCCAAAAAGAAAGATTGTAGAATCTAGTCCCTCCATTCACTAGTAGAAATGTGCACATCTATGACGAATATTTTTCATGAGTTAGATGAATATATTAGGTTTCACAAATAAAAAAGAGTTGGGATGACTTCATGTGTTGAAAATCATCAAGTCAAGTGGAAGATGCATCATGAGTTGATGTATGTACAAGAGAAGATGATCATATATTGATCATC
Organism: Dendrocalamus latiflorus; assembly: GCA_017311315.1. Classification (NCBI taxonomy): domain Eukaryota; kingdom Viridiplantae; phylum Streptophyta; class Magnoliopsida; order Poales; family Poaceae; genus Dendrocalamus; species Dendrocalamus latiflorus. Next base: position 28,604,246 of record CM029648.1, read on the forward strand.
AAGTCAAGTAAAGACTCATCATGTGTTGATGGAGTTTAAGAAGTGGATGTATCATGTGTTGATGCATATCAAGATGATGACCCGGACTTGAAGTGATGATGTGCGTCATCAAGCTTTAAGAAGATGCTCAAGGCAAAGGTATGACTAGTTAGAACTAAGTATGTGTTCCTAATTTTTTACTGGTCTTGGTGTTTGGTTAGAAGTCTAGATTGCTAGTGTATATTATCGTACTATTAAGAGGGGTTATGTCTAATAGCTTGAGTCTCATCATGTGTTGATAGCTAAACTAGCTTTCTTTGACATGATGCTTATATTTGCGAATGTGTTTTACAAATAGTTGAAGCTCATGTATTTGAATCCTTGTAACATAGAACTATACATTGCAAATATGGTTTCTAAGTGTTTGAAGTCCATGTTTCCTACTCTTTGTAGTATGAAGCTTATATTTGCAAATTTATTTTGTAAACGGTTGAAGCTCATATATAATCCTTGTAGCATGTGACTTAGATTTGCAAATATGTTTTGCAAATGTAAGGAGTCCATGTACATATTTTTTGTGTCATGATGTTAAATGTGTGCAAATATATTTTGTAACTTGTTAAGAATCATCTTTGATCCTTGTGTGTATGATACTATAGTTTGCAAATATGTTTTGCAAAATTAGTTGAAGTGTCTGCACTTATCAGGAAAATCAAAATTACTGTTGTGTATGTAGCGGTACTATTGGAGGTCGAAAGTACCGGCTCTGTGTGAGCGGCACTACCGAACATCAGAAGTATCGGCATGTGTTGCACGGTACTACCGGATGAGCGGTCTGAACGGCTCTGTGTGAGTGGTCTGTCCGGCCAGTGGAAGTACCAGCTCTGTGTGATAGTACTACCAAAAGGTGGAAGTACCAACGTGTGTTGCGTAGTGCTACCAGACTTTAGAAGTTCCAGAATTTCATACGGTACTTTTTTTAGAGAGACACCTGTGTGGTGGTCTTCTCCTCCCCGCGAAAGCGGTAGTTCCGCATGTGTGGAGCGGTATTTCCGATGATCGGAAGTACCGGAGAATGAACGACGGAACTTCTAATTTTGACTGTAACGGCTAGTTTTTTACCGTTGTGAGGGGTACAGAAGTACCGGCCTTATAACGGTAGTACTTTCGATTTCCCTAATTTTTCAGATATTTGGTTCCAATGGCTAGTTTTCTTGTGTGAGGTATAAATACCCCCTTGTGGCCGGTTGGAGTAGCAGTTGCTCAACCTATTTCTATTTCCTTGAGCTAGTGTGAGGTCATCCTCTTAATTGTGCATGTGTTACACTTTGTGAGTAAGGAGAGTGATCCAGAGTACATGTGTTGCATTTAGAGTTGGACTTAGTGTCCATTTGAGCCTGTGCATTCGTTGCACGTGGTGAGAGTCAAGTAAGGGGTTTGACTTATTACTCTTAGAGTTTGCCGACTCCTAGATGATGTTAGAGGCACCATGCGCAATGAACTTCTCAAAGAAGATTGTGAGAACTCTCGGTGAATTGTGAGTAATGTGGTGCTCGCCATCTCCAGAGTGGAGGAAGAGCAACTTTAGTGGATTAAGATGTTTCAGTTTAATTCGTGGAGCCAGTCTAATTCATTTAAACTAACCTTAATGTGGACTATGGGAGACTGATAAGTCTCCAAACACCACAGTAAAAAAATATCGTGCCTTTGTGGTTTGTTTTCTTGTGCTCAATTTACTTTCAAGCAATTTACATTTATGAAATTAAATTGATTGCTTATCATCCTAAAATTACAAACTTTTGACATAGACTTAGTTTGTTGGTGCACTTAGGTGAATCTAGTCGATTTAGTCTTTGTTGTGCTAAAACTAATTTGATTTAAGCTTCAGTGTTATATTCTTGGTTTTAGCCAAATGGCTTAAATAGAATTAATTTAATTGAAATTTTTAGAAATGACTTTTCCCCTCTAATCGGCCACCTCGATCTTACACACTACTGGATTGGTGGTGCTCAGTGCGCATTCAGGGGCCCAAGGCCCTCAGAAAACATCCGGATTCTGCTGTCATCTCTTCCTTTGGACCATTTGGCGTGAGCGAAATAGTCGGATCTTTGAAGAAACAAAAAAGGATATCGTAGCGCTCTTGGACAGCCTAAGGCAAAGAGCTCTCCAGCTGGCGCTGGGCGGGCTTGGTCACACTCTCGGCACCCAAGACAGCTACCTCCTAGTTCGCTCCCCTCATCCCGGGGCGTCGTCCAATTCTTTTGTCTGTACCATGGTTGCTCTGTTTCTTCTTCTTTTCCTTCTTTTTCTAGGCCCCCTCTCTCCCATCAGTTTGTTTCTTAAACCTCAGCTTCTAATGGTTGTACTTTTTTTCCATCTTAATACAATGACATACAACGCGTGTGTCTAGCGGGCTTGGGAAACCCCTAATCTCGCTCGCTGCTTGGGGCTGGACTCTATATAACTGCAAATCTGACTTCTGGCCTTCTGTTCCGGATCTTACCATAGGGATAGAAGGAAAATATTCGGAGGGGGTGTCACGTTTAGGGGTGGCAACGAGCCGAGCCGAGCCCGGCTCGGCTCGGCTCGTGAAAGCTCGGTAAAATTTCGGCTCGGCTCGGCTCGGCTCGGTTAGGATATCAAGCTTTTTTGTAGGCTCGGCTCGGCTCGTGATGCGGCTCGAGCCAGCTCGAGCCAGCTCGCGAGCCAACAACCACGAGTCCGAATCGAGCCCGAGCCTTCACGAGCCCGAATCGAGCCGAGCCAAGCCTTCACGAGCCTCCACGAGCCGAGCCAAGCCTTCACGAGCCCGAGCTGGCTCACGAGCCCGAGCTTTTTTGCCATGGATGAATGGATGAATGTAGTGGCTCGCGAGCCAAGCTGGCTCGCGAGCTGGCTCGCGAGCTGGCTCGGGCTCGGCTCGTTTAGATCCCGAGCTTTTTTGCTGGCTCGGCTCGGCTCGTTTCATCCACGAGCCGAGCCAAGCCTTCACGAGCCCGAGCCGAGCCCGAGCTGGCTCACGAGCCCGAGCTTTTTTGCCAGCCCTAGTCACGTTGCAATAAAGAAAAGTTTTTCGGTTGGTGAAAATTGATTTTTGGAGAGGTACAACGCTTGAATAGGTGTCCAGTCTACAATGCTTGAATAGATGTTCAGTCTGCAGTGCCCTCTGAAAAAAGAATAGGTGTTCAGTGCCATTCAAAGTCTTATCTTTTGTAGACTATGAAATCTAAATCTTGAATGATAAATTAATATTTCTTGAACGACTCAATTTGTTGCGCTCACCCCATACTTAAAACTTTAAAGTATACACAAGATCATGAATTACACAATCAAACAGCTTTGCATGGTTGTGCAATAAACAACCCAAAGGTGCTTAAACTCTAAAGTATACAAAAGTTCTTGCTAAACACCTCACGATTTGATATAAAGTAATGCCATCTATGCATGGTCTATGTGTAAATCTAACAATGCAAATACTCGTGATTAACCACTCAAATTAATTATGTCGCGAGTTAGCGCATGCTTGCATGTGATGCCACTCCTAAATGCTCATGTTGAGACTGGGGGGCTGTTTGGATTGAAGCCCTCACCAATCATACCAAATTTTGGTATCGATTTCACTAATTTGAAGTCGCAAGCCCATTAACCGTCTCACGGACACCTCTCAGAGCGCGACACGTGTGACTCTATTTGCTGCTCGCACGAAGCAGCCCGCCGATGAACTACCGCCCGTCACGCGGAGCTTGGCTAGCTATTGATCCTCTTCTCAGTTTATAACATATCACTTTCTTCTAACAAATAACCTTATGGTTTCTTCGTCATCATTTCAAAGTATTTTATCAAAATAGCTTTTTCGAAACAGCTTATCGACATTCAGTTTATTCACATAAGAGCACACGCTAAAACTAAAAATCGTCAGTCATAACCATAAGCCATCAACCACAGCCAAAAAAATCCACCTATTCCCTACCTCATCTCCTCCCAAGCCTTATCTCCTCGCTGCACCTACATGGCTACATCCATGTGGTCATCATCCTCCTCTCACCTCTTTTTCTCTATGAGTGGGTTCTTTTCAACTGCAGATGATGGCTGTGACTGATGGTTTTTGACCTTAGTGTGAGCGTCTATACAAACAAACCAAATGCCGATAACTTTGGCATTACTTGGATCGTTACCAAACTGTGGCGTTGCCTAGAGTATTTTGGTAACACAAATAGAAACAACATGACTATATTCTTGAAGCGGACTCTCCAAACGGCTTTTCAAGTTCAAAACCATGTGCACTGGCTGCATCGTCGTCTCCGTCGTCCGCTGATGTCTTGAAAAGTATAAACAAAAGCCACTAGTCGCAACCAAAAACCATTAGCCACAATTCAAAATAACATGACCCAAAACCTTAGCTGTTTTGTTGGCCAGCAAAACGTCCGCCAAAATTTTTAAAGTGTTGCTGCCCCTCCTTTGCCAACGAGTCGTACGGTGAGTTCAGTAGAGCTTATGATTAAGCTTTGGCTTCTGTTACTACAGTAATTATATTTTAAACGATGTGTTTTTCACATCAAAGTCTACAGATATATTGTAGTAGACACTGTACCGAGTTCAACTATACTAGCCAAAATCGCATGCGACTATTTCCCTCTGCGTATTATTTCTCGTGAACAGCCAAAATTCAAAAACTATAAAACTAAAAAACAAAGCCACATCCCAAAATAACTCACCCTATGTACTCATAACTAGGAGAGCTTCGGCTCTTGTTTTTCCTTCCCACCAAACTTTGGCAAGGTTCTAATCCAAGCACTTGTATGTTACCAAAATTTTGGTAATGTCCTCGATTTAGGCCCCAAGTCAAACAGTTTTAGTATCCGGTTATTTTTGGCTTTTAGCTTATTTAAACCAAAAGCTATATGAAACACGTCAGCTTCTAATTTTGGCTTATTTTAACTTTTTGACTTTTGCCATTTATTTTTTTCACCTTATTCCTTTGCATTGTCCGTGACGATATAATAGTTTTTATTTTTTTCTTTTATTTTAATTTTTAATTAAATGGTTTAGGAAAGCTAATAACTGTTACAGTATAATTTTAATTAAAAACCAACAATTAAAACCAAAAACTTAAGCTCTTTGGAGTAAAGCCCTGTTCTTTTCAGCTTCTGAAAGCTGTTTTTCGGCTTTTCTACAGTAACTAATTTTTAAACAGAGTATTTTTTTCAAGATAGAGTCTACTAGTTAATTGTAGTACATACTTTACTGACTTCATTTATATCGGCAAAAACCGCACGTAAGTTTCTGTTACTCGGTAATCTCTCATACAAACAGTCTAAAAATTACAAGCCGCAATAAAAGCCAAAAACCGCAGAAAAAAGAACAGACCCTAAGTCCGCGGCGACCAATATTTGGTAAGGCTAGCACGGGCACAAAACCAAGCAGACACCCGAGTCACAATCATCGACAGGCAAAAGCAAGTGAGCAACGTGAGCTATAACGATTTCTTTCCAGTTTTTGGGTCGTGCCAGGGAATTCCCCATGAGATACGCTCTGATTTTCTCTTGTGGTTATCTCGGCAATAAAATCAAGAATCGGCTTGCATTCTTTGTCGAAACGCGATCTGGAACTGAAATCAAATCGCAATGCACTTCTTGGAGGCTAATTGCTTTCCAAATTAAACTTATTCGAAGGTAAGTAGTATCGGAAACCAACTAACTAACAAACTCGGAGCACCCCAACTCTGGCTGGTATCTTCAAGCGTGACCCCTGCTCGCATGCAGCGATTTAATACGCGCAGCAACGCGAGCCCGTCCAAATCCCACCGATGGTTGAGCTCACCAGCCTCGAGATATTCCTCGGTGCGGTCGCGCTCCTTGCGATAATATCTGCGATCGTCTGGGCTGTGCGCTGCGCCATCGGCCGGCGGCGCACTGAGGCAAAGGAGGTCACCGACGGCGGCGGGAAGCGCGACGGGTTGCTGAACAAAGAGGTGGCGGTCGACGTCCCCGGCGGCCAGACCGCGGAGCCGGAGCGCGATGAGCCGCTTTGCGCGATCTGCAAGGCGCGGCTCGCGGACGGGGGCCAGTGCCGGCGCCTGCGGGCTTGCGGCCACGTCTACCACGCGGAGTGCATCGCCCTGTGGCTCGAGAGGAAGCCTACATGCCCGCTGTGCCGGGCCGGCGTTTTGAGGTGATCGGTTGGGTGCGGTGCACGGGCATGTGCGTGCGCCGCCGTCCGTGTGCACACGCGGCTGTATTATCATCTGCGTGCGGTCAATTTGGCTACTTACATAGGCCCGTAGGTATGTATGAGAGCAAATTATGTTCTGTTTCGCTATTGAAAAATCGTTTCGCGTGCGTGCACAATCTTGGAATAGAGATTATGCTCGATTTTTCCCTTAATTTTTCTCCCCTCTTTCGATCAACGAAGTGATTGTACATGGCCGGGCGTTAGGCTGGTCTGTATGTGCAGCAGTCCATAACGGAATCTTTTTTGCGAAGTGTGTGGCTAGGTTCTTTACGACCTGCTGTTTACAGCCTTTAGTTTTTCGGCTTACTGTTTATGTCTTTCGGCTTTTGAGTTAGAAAATAATGGCAGCCGATCTGCAAGTTCAATGGGAAAACATAACCGAAGTTCGGCCCTGACAAGTACTCGAAATGGACAGATCATGGGCCGACCTAACAATCTTATAGGTGTTGTGGACAAAAGGCCCACTGGTTTCCCCCTTCGCGTTCGAGAAAACTAGGCCGTTTCGTTTTTCAGTCCAGATCACAAAATACCGCCCGGCCCATGCTACAAACGAGAAAACTAAGCAATACGTGTCCCCTGCGTTCCACCTTACGGGCCCTGGCGGGCCCCGCTCCATCGCATGCAGGCAGCTGCTCTAGGCCCCTGGCCGTGCCGAACTGCTGCACGGGGCGCGTCGTATAGGCCCAGCACTGTATCAAGGCTGCGCTTCGTGCTTGTATAGGCCTGCTCTAGGAAGTCAACCGATCGACCATTTTGTCAGCGACGCGCAGTCATGATTCATGCAATAGGAGATAACCATTGGTTGATTGCCTCAAGCCAGCCCTCAAAATTGTTATTACTAGAATCCTTAGGCTGATTACCACATCTAAGCTTCATTTTGTCTTACCCTGGCCATTGATCAACTGTTCCTTTGCTGTCACTTTTGTTTCAAATTTCCTTAATTTGCTGTCAATCAAGTGACGCATGTGGATGGCTGACATTTTAGTTTTAACAAATACAATCATGTGTAGTATATAGGTCAAACCTGCATGTTATAAGTAACTGAGAAGCCCAAAATGTCTTTAAAATAAAAAGGTCAGACAACCAGATTTTTTTTAGAACCAGAGAGCATATGCTCCGATTCCATTTTCATTAAGAAAAACCAGACAACCAGATGGCACCGCACAAATCAACCTCCCCACTGATGCATCATCCTGAATAACATGATGCATGTATTTGAAGTCAGACCTAACTCATTAGTAGCAGTTACACTAGCATTTCTCAAGTTACAAATAATCACTCATCTGCAGCTGTAGAAGTGCAGGGACTGGAGCTCCCTTTTTACCGAGAGGGGGGCAGAGGCTCGTATTTATCTCTTGGGAGATAAGATGGTGACATTCATTTCAGTTTTCGTCGACAGAGACGCAAGTTGACAAGTTCAATTTTACTCACAATTAACAATCAACATGAAGACCCAGGGAGCTCTTTAAATTACCATTTTGGATAACGACAAAATCGGGCAAGATGATGAATAGATAAGGATTGGGCGGGACCAAGCAAAGGTGGTAAATCAATTACTACTAGAAAGGTTTGGCTCAGCCCGCTCGATCTATCCTAGCCAAATTATATATATTATTTTTGGCCTATGTTTTATAGTTATTTTTAAATAAATAAATAGAATAACTTTTTTATTGCTATTTTAAAATGGTTTATCGTAGTAGTCCTTTTAAAATGATTAATCATCTTATCAATGTTCAATTTGTACACGTAAACTTCGGAAAAGATTAAAAACCATCTGCAGTAGGAAAGAGCCGACGAGCCTTACACTTATTTAATGATATCTGACTGTGGACCCTTCCAAGTGATGAAACTAATGGAGAATCTGTTGGAAATCTAGTCAATTTTCGACATATTTTAATCCAGAAATTCAACATATAAAACATGACATGAACATGCATGAGTGATCTATCAACGATGTATTCATATTTGCTAACGAACAAGCTAACAAAAATATCTATTAACATATTCATAGCGCACATAAACAAATACACCAGAATAGTTTTCAATTTGTACCCTCGGGCGGGGCCAGTGCCGGAGACACCGGAGGCGCCGTTACCATCAGTCGACATGATGGCCTATTCGATGTAGTCGATCAAGGCGTGATGCAGGACGAAACTTGATGCAGGAAGATGTTCGCAGTGCAGTCCCGCGAACGATTCACCACCAGGAAGTAGACGTCGCAGATTGAGTAGTCGCGCCGATGCGCTCCCCAAAAACTTGATCGCCCGCCTACCCGTGCAGGTACACAAACGGACGAAGTTCCGGAGGCCTACTCGCCCAGAAACTTGTGCGCGCAAGGTTCTTTTGTAACAGCAAAAACGAAGAGCCGCAGGTAGATAATCCACTAGTAACTACACCGTTATTGCCAGCCATTCGTTAATATTATTTACTGCGAGTCAGTGCGTTTCGATTTTCGAATAGATAAAGAAAAACACGTCCTCACCCGACACGCCTGCGCGCACACGCACACGCACCGCGTGGCGTGGCGAGCGAGCGAGCGAGCGCGCGCACGTGTATTGGCTCTCTCCAATTCCACAAGGAGTTACCACGTTCCACCTTTTAAAGTGGTGTAACTCCCATTCAACTCTCCATATGGGACTAAACACTCTATATAGAACTAAACAGTTTTTCCATGTGGGCCTAGGAATTTTATTTGATTAATTGCTAAATTAATAATGGATCAAGCCCAATTAATCTAACAGAATCCAGGTCGCTGTTGCTAATAGTACTTACATTTTTTGCTTCGCCATGAACAGCCTTTTATTACGTCAAAGTCCAGTGAAAAAACTCCACTTTATTCTACTCCGTTGCCTCTTTTGCAAAATTGAGACGATCAGACTAAGAACTGAAGCCCTGTTGTGTTCCGACTTGTCTGATGTAGCTATTCACCGATGTGCCAGCTCTAAGCCTTCCAGCACGTTCTTTCTGACTATGTTTCGTGATTTATGGCTTTTAAATTCTGCCGATTATAAGAGAGGTTATAGAGAGAGATAGCTATGTGTAATTTTGGTCGGTATAACTAAAGTCGGTATAGTATCTACTACAATCGACTTATCGACATCATCTCGAAAAAATATTTCATTTAAAAGCTAGTTACTATAACATAAGACAAATTATAAGCCAGAAACCGAGAAGAAAGGGACTGTCATCGTGGGGGGGGGGGGGGGGAGCTGGCGCAATAACCATCGAGGAACATATGAAAGTGACAAGTGAGGGAGACAACCAAGAAATTTCAATTGGTATTGAATTGAATCGTAGCAAGGTTTCTACTGGTTAATGCGCTCCACCTTATTGATGACAGTTAATGTTACTAAAAGCTTAGATGAAGAAAGATGGATCGGATGCAACAAGTCAGGGGTGGGTTCAGTCGGGCTCAGACTTTGGCTTATTACTTTTTGCAATAGTAACTAGCTTTTAAATGATACATCTTTTTAGGACAGGGTCTACAGGCAGATTATAGTAGACATTATACCGATTTTAGTTATATCAGTCCAAATCGCACGTGACTATTTTCCTATGCGTGATGTCTCTCATGAACAGCCAAAAGCCAAAACCACAACCTAAAAAACCTACCTCAGGAGTGAACAATTTGTTTAAGATTTTTCTTCATGTATTAGCAACACAATGCAACAGAAAATACAAACTCATAAGCTATACCAAAGCCAAGAGAAAAATATCACAAAGTCACTTGAGACAACAGTCTCACCAGTCTGACCACCAGCCAGGGCGGTTGGACCGCTCGGCCGGTCTAATCGCAAGTGTGTCACTGGTCAGACCGGTCTACATGCTTTGAGCTCTCGGGTCATAGCGGTCTGACCACTAGCCGAAAAGAAGGAGAAATCAACACGACACATAAACAAGAAAATAGCGAACTCTTAAACCATTGATCCAAACAGGATGAAACTTGATACAAATTCTTCTTAAGATATCAGGAACTCATTCTAATCATGGATCATGAAGATCAATACCAAAGTTCCTACCTTTATCCAAAACAAGAAAGGTTGCATCAAAACCAGGTAAAAAAAAAGAGAAATCCTGATCCGTTCTTACTCGTGAGTCCTTGATGATCTAGACAACCTTGGATGAGTTCTCACATGTCATAGCAAACTACATCACAACATGAACTTAAGCCAAAACACGCTCAAGATCAAAATCCCAAAATCACCCCTTTTGAGCAAAATTGGACAATCACAAGAACTTTTCATAGAAAATACTTAGATGGATAGGATTTGATCTTCAAGAGATATTTTCACCTCTTACACGTCCTTGACACCAAAACAGATCAAAAGGAAGTGAAATTCAAGTAAGAAAACCAAGCAAATCAAAAACACAATGAGTAATCCATGGCACAACTCACTTAAACAAAATTTGGATATTTATTTCACCTTGAGAGGAATATTTTATAGCTACTCCCTCATAAAGGATAAAGCTCTAAGCCTATAAACACGCACAAACTATTCAACCCAAGGAAACCCTAACCTCTCTATCTCTTTCCCCTCAAGAGACATCTCATCTCTTAACACACACAAGGGTTTATATAGTGGATGCTCCTCACCTCACACCAAACATTAACAACTAGCAACTCTTAGTGTATACAACCGCTTATAAGTGGGGAACCCGGTAACCTACACACAAATGGATTCTACTCACATACACTTGCACGCTTTTCAAAACGCAACATCCACATGGTTCCATTAACTCGATGGGGCAGGACATCCTCCAATACATGACCTAATCCACCTTAGGCCATCGTTGTGGTTTCGTATACTGCATCGCCACCTAGCATCAGATCATTTACTCAATTGCCATCTACCGACCTTCACATTGCTTTTCCTCGAAGCAACCACCACAATGAAATATGTGATGCCTAATGACCTGCCACTAAGATTGTACGCTTACTCTCTAGGACTGTCACCACTTAAAACACCTAAGATCAATGGCGCACCACAAGCATGCACTAACCTTATCACAATCCTTGTCTTTCCTCCCGTGCTTCTTCGTTTGAGCTAATGCTCCACTAGGACTTACGAGACCCTCTATGGCATCAAGGCACTTTCCCTAGTCTCGGTCTTGTTATTGACCGCAACAATCACCAAACGATTTACACATCAAAGCATAAGCAACCATCCTAAGCATAAGTAACATGCACTTGACTCTCATCAACAAAATCGATATAAACACGCATCACTTGACACCTACGTCAAGATTCCCACAATACATGGACTCTTGCTATGATTAACACTTTCATAGTCTCACGTCATGACTAACATAACCAAAACCCAACTCAACTTACTCAATTTCACTGGAGCCCGGGCTAACCATCAATCAACGGCTGGTCAGACTGCCACAAGTCGATTTAAAAACTCACTGCTCAATGACCTCCGATTGGACCGTCGTTACATGGCTGGTCACATCGCTCTCAGAAAATTCTCGCAACTCAATGAGCACCTCTTTGGAATAAACGTGTCGCCAACTAGAAATTGGTCACACCATATTTTCGGTTAGACTGCTTTTCACAACCGGTCACACCGTATCCCAGTTAGATTTCACAACCGGTCACACCGTATCCCAGTTAGACCGTCGTGACACGGCCAGCCAAACCACACACATATAGTGGTCAGATTGCTTCTGTAAGCCGGTCAAACCGCTGCCAACCTGACAGCAAAGTTATAGAGCAAATGATATAAAATTAAACTCAAAATTCGACTACGAAGTACAAATAAAGTCAAATACTTATGGCACAATATAGGATGACCTTCGCACGTAGGTTTGGGTGGCCAGTACCCACGCCGCGGAGTGCTCGCCCACCCATTTATGCTTTTGCGGTGCAAAATCTATAGATTTATATAGGCCCATTCAAATAGCATTTGGTTTACAGCTTTTAGAAACTAAAAGTTGTTTGGAGCATATTTCATTTGCGTTGTTTGGGGAGATATAAACTATGCTTTTTATTTTTATCTCATTTTTGCTTTATTTTTTAGTTAAATATTTCATAAAAAAAAAGCTAAGCACCGTTGTACCGTCATTTCACCGAAAACCAAAAGCCGAAAAAAAAACCGAATTGAACAGTCCTTCGCGGCACGGTGCACTGTGTTTCCAGTCAACAAAATATCCGATATTCATCAGCGCTAGGATTGATGGTGATACTGACCAAACTGTCCCAGTAAAATATCAAGCATGTGCACCGCCTACAAGTTTCACATCGTTCTTTCCACCTTTTCTCTTTATTCGATATTTGACTCGACGCCTCGACGGGATAGATATCTATTGAGGCTAGGAACAGCGGTTCCGTGCGTGATTCCACTAATCTTCTGCCCTTTTCAGTTTCTGTTCCTTTCCTACTGCGACTTGTTTTTGTTCCGTTCTGCATATCTTTATCAGCTATTAATCTCTCGGTGAGCACAACCTTAATGCCAAATAGCAGCCGATTCAATAGGGAACTCATGTGCATGCACAGGTCAACTAGATATTACCGTGTGAATTGGATTGTTTTTGTTTAGAAATGTTCCAACAGGGAAACTTGTTCTAGAATCCAAGTTACAGTTCGTTTTAAAATCGACTGACTCGTGTCCTTGTTGCTGTCAGGGAAGCAATTTGGGCCCTGTTATTTTCAGTTTTTAAAAGCTTTTCTACATTAACTAATTTTTAAACGGGGTATTTTTTTAAGATAGAGTCTACTAGTTAATTATAATACATACTTTACTGACTTCATTTATATTGACAAAAACCGCACGTGAGTTTCTGTTATTCTGTAATCTCTCGTACAAACAGCTCAAAAGTCACAAGCCGGAGCCAAAAAGAACAGGCCCTTGAGCTGGACTGGGAGACCAGATGCAAAGCACGGCCAGAAGTAGTGTGTTAATTAGATCTAGATTATCCGTTTTATCTAATATTCATATCTAAATTTTAATCTGATATATCAAATCAAATATTTATTATTTATTTTATCAAACATTTTTATCCGTACTATTTAATCTACATTCGATCCACTCCTACCCAGACTTTTTAGCCGCACCGGTTAGAAAAAAGTAGCGATGCATCGAATGCAGCATGACATGGAACACCATCCTCTCCGCCTTTCACGGGGGAAGCAAGGGTGCACGATTCCTTCTTGAGTAAGATATTCTGAAACCATCTTTTATTATATCAAAAGCGTCCAAACTTGATGAGACTAGGGAGGCTAGGGTGTAATCGAGTTGAATTGGAAACAATATTGTTTAAATTATATCTTAATCTATATTTTTTAGATTTAAAGTCAGATACTAATACGAATTTAGAGTATTAAAAGTTTCGAATACGGTACAGTCGGGATGGATATATAGCGATTTTGAATCGAAAACGGATAATATTGACGGATAGCACGGATGTACAAAAGGGAATATTTTGTGAGAAACTGAGAATATATGACAACAGCATTGCAGAACCACCAAGCTCTTCTTCGAAATTATGGCACTAGCGTAACTAGACTAGGAAGCAATTATTGTTAACAAAATGTGAATCTGTGATAACTGCTACATCATCAATTCATTATGTATCAAATTTAGGTGCGATAGAGTAAATGTTCCAATTAATTTCCTCACAATTGAACAATGTAGGCAATAACAATCATCAACAGAAGCATCATACCGAACATAATTTTTGGAGAAACACACTAGGATTATGCTCCATTGGTCACATCACTATCAAAACAATGACTTCAAATAATTTTTATTGTCACGGGAGAACAATATTTCCCTCTTCTGAAGTTCAAGGAAACACATGCCATATTATATACCATCAATAAGCCCTTAAAGATACAATGCATGCTTTCTTATGAGATTATTGACACGCTGAAGAATTCAAGATATGTATATCATCCTCCATCTTGGCTCATGGAAGTGATGGCAGAATCTTCCCAGTGCAGGTTCTGAATCCAACGTTGTAGTCTTTGCCTTGCAACCAGTAGATGGCGTCAACATACAGCATAGCATCTTCAACGAGAGCTAGAGTTGATGAAAAGATGAGTTTACTGTACCTTGCAACAAGCTGTCAAGATGACTTCATCCCCATCTTCAAGGAACCCGCCGGTCAAATTTTCAATTGATATCTCCTTCAGGTCGTTCCATGTTAGCTCCAGCAAACATCCCAAAGAGTCTCGTGAAAGAAGGCCATATATTAAAAATATCAATATGCACTAGAATTTCTAAATTGGCATGTTTACAATGATATTCGCAATTGTTACTCCATATAGGTCCACTGAGTGTGCCAGTTGCAAACATATCCCCAAGTCTCATATTACATCCATTAACCGTGTGGTGTGCTAGTTGTTGTGTCAAAGCCCAATACCTGTAAAAATTGTTTACATGAATGTGCACAGGTTACACGGTGAGGTAAAAAAAGGAATTTCATAACTTAAAAAACAGGTGGTAGTGCATTACAGCAAAACTCTACCAAATGCAATGAGAATCAGTATCAAAACCAAGGGAAACCATATGAATATATTTCCACGACTACTCAAGAACAACATAGTAAATATATGCAAGCCATAAATGAAATGATGCATTCAATTAAAAAGTACAAAGACAACTGCTACTGAAAAGGCGTATAATCAGGGTTCTTACACATGCTTGAAATTACTCTTTGCAACAATTGATGGATCACTTTGCTCTTTGGGCTTAATCCAAACCTTGCAGAAAAAAGAAAATGCAATGATCATATTGATTTTAATACAAAAAATACTAAGAGAAAATAAATCAAAGCAACAACGGTGACAAAATCCTACTTTAAGAGGAATGTTGTAGTTTATGTGATTCTTTTCAACTAAGTAAGGCAAAGGCTCATGTTCCTGTAACATAAAGCAAATTGGTTCTCCGCAGAACAATAAAATGCTGATTAGCAAAAGAAACAATACTGATAAGTTATCTGTTTAGGAGCCTCACAAGCAAAAGGCTTTAGGGCATCAAGAGTCACAATCCAAGGTGATATTGTTGTACCTAGACAAATTAAAATTGACAAAATAGAAAGAAAACCTGTTATATAGGGGAAAAAAGTATAGTTCTTCACAATGCACTGTAAAAATTATAGAAGATTTCACTTCAGCATCATTAATATCAATAGGTTGGCACAATTTGTTCCTTGGTCCAACAATGGCTGCCTGAAAGATCCCAATGGCAACAGCCTGCGATGCTGGAACCTGGAGGCTCACGCGGTGCAACCGAACCAGAGGCTCCAAGCGGCAGTGGCCGAATCAGAGGCTTCAGGTGGCGGTGGCAGAACTGGAGGCTCCAGGTGGCAGCGGCCGAACCGGAGGCTCCCGGCGGCGGCGGCGCCCTGCAGTGTCAGAACCCTAGCTCACGCGACGTGATCATTAGTTAGGTTAGGTGGTCTCTATCTCTCTGATTCTCTCTTTGTAGTCTATTGTCTGAAGTTGAACTAGGCCGATGGGTTAGGACTTAGGGTTACATCTTAGATACTACATAGAGTCACATAGTACCAGATATCCGAGCGGATATTACCGGATTTACCAATTACTGAAGAAATTCGATCGATTTTTATCAATCCTGAATTCGCTACTGAATCCGGCTATAACTATCTAAAGCTGGACAGATACCAAACTATCTTACCGAATCCAGTACTAACCGGATTCGGTACCAGATCGGTCGGAAAAAATCTGGGCTGTTTGCACCCCTAAGGGAGGTCAAAGGCTCTATTTTTAGCTTTTGCCTATGTCGGATAAATTCTATCTATATTTTTTGGGTTCGAGAAACCATTTAAAGCACCTGTTTCATTTATTTTGGGTTCTCTGAAAATCGAAGCCAACACCAAAAAAACAAAAACAAAAGGAACAGAGCCAAATTCGGCAAGCTCTGAACAATTAAAATCTTTACTTTCTCCAAAAGGAACACAAGCGCGCATGCACACAAAATACACCGCGTGATCCAAGAAGCTGCCATTCTGCCGAAGCCAAATACCGCGAGCTGGTCGGCAAGCGGCGGCACAACGCCTTCCTGCCCAAAGACAGCGCCGCCCGGGGCTGCTCCTGCGCATCGGTTGAATCGAACAGACATTTGGCATCTACTCCGCTGGGCCGCTAGGCGTTACGGATCCAGGAAAAAAAAAATCATCGCGGTCATTATGAAGTCATAATACTAACTTGTAATAAGGGGTTATGTTTATAACACAAAGAGATTATATTTTTTTTTTGACTAAAAGCGTCGGTATGGCCCCGCTCATTTCAGCTTCAGCTTCTGACTTATTTTTCACTATTCATAAATAAGTCACCTTCAGTTACAGTAAAATTTCAACCACTACAGTAAAATTTCAGTCATAAGGCACAGCTTTTCAGCTCAACCGAGGGAGTCCAGGCCAATACAGATAGATCCGCCACTGCCGTGCAGTGCACCCTCCGTCTCTCCTGTCGCAAATCATGTTTTTGCCCAGCAGAAGGCAGAGGAAATGCTGGCAGCTGGTCCTAATCATCGCAATCACTCGCGTAGGGCTGCTTTGCTTGGACGGACCCACTAACCACCCAATGATAACAAAACTGAAAAACGCCAATGCATCCCAGTTGCTTGTTTCTATTACGTTGGATCATTGAGGAGACGCAGACCCGGGGCCTATCAGTTAATCAGAACAAACGCGCTGCTTTCCATCCGAAACCAAACAGTAGCTCAGACGTCAGAAAGATAAGGTATTCTGTTTATCCCGTGGCGAAGGTTGCAATCCAGAAATGAACAAATGCAGGCGCAAACGAATCTGTTGGGAGAATGATCCTCACCTTAATCGGTCCAGGCTTCAAGGGTCTCCATAATCATGTGATCACATGGTAGATCTGAGAGGGCTGTTGTCGTGGAAAGGACGTGATTACCTGTACAATTGTAGATTTAGATATAGACATTTATGTAAGTAATCTCTTCATGGCTATAAATATATGACTCAGGACGCCGTGAGAAGACATTGACTTATTTGTCGGAGATAAGGCTATGTAATGCATACACCTTCTATACACCATCTTCACGATTTCTAAGGCTTCGAACAACCTCTGTGGTCTCCACATAGCCCCATTATTCACTGCTTGGTCCGTAACCACAACAGTTAGCGCCGTTCGGACGCAGTGGCACCAAATAAGACGATGATGTTGACCTTCAAGCGAAAGGGGAGCACCGCTACTGAGACCAACGTGATAAGAGTGAGGGAGCCTGTCTATGAAGGCCATGGAGGATCCAACCATAGCTACCAACCGAAACATTGGGGAACGTACCGCTCAAGCGGTGGTCTTCGTTGGCATCGACATCGTCGCCATCACCACACAAGGAGTAGAGGGCGCCCTCCCCTCTATGTTAAATGTGGAGAAGGCGCCCTTGAGGTGATTTGCGAGATGCTACAGCAAGAATTGGTGGATCTACGAAGAGCCATGCATGAGATGCAGGAGAGTCAGAGTCAGCCAACGCCCGCTATGGCAGCAGCGGAGGCGGCCACAAAAAGGACAGAGAGTCACGAGGCCAATGCTGCAGCTTGTACTGCCTCTTGGCGGGTAGACCCTGAGTCCCCCCTCTGCATAGGCCTACAGTGAAGCGGTTGACTGGAAGACTTCAAGATGTCCACTGTGGAGCCATACAAGGGTGACACGGACCCTCATGAGTTTCTATGCGTCTACGAGACAGCCATCGAAGCAGCGGGGGAGATCACTTGATGAAGGCAGAGGGATTGCCACTCGCTCTTCAGGGAGTTGCGCTCACCTAATTTTTTACTATTGCCCTAGGCTTGGTGTATGCATGGGAGCATACTCGGTATCTCATGCACAATAACTTCCAAGGCAACTACGTGGAGCAGGTCGATGTTTATCAACTCTTCGCAGTGAGATAAGCACCAGGGGGAAGCTATGGACCTACTCCAGATGCTTCGTGAAGGTCCATTACCAAGTGAAAGACGTCAATGGCGTCACCATTATCAATGCAGCTATCCACGGCATCCAAAAGTGCCCACTCACAGAATATAATGAGCAAAAGTCCATAAAACGGTGGTCAAACTCTTCGACAAGATGGAGGAGTACACTAGCGTAGAAGAAGATGCGACGCGGAGGTTGCGCCGCTCACCCCCGAAGCCAAGCCCGCTCCCACGGCACCAAAGAAGGGCTCTAACTGCAAGCAGTGAAGGGGCCCTGGCCCATATATGTGGCCACGAGTGCAAGGGTCGCGGCTGCAGAAGGGGGCGGGGTCGAGAGGACTGGTGCCGGTATGGACTACGGCGCGAAGTGCACAGTTGAGGAGATCACCTCACCCACAATTGACCCACTATTGCGGCACTCCGCAAGAGTGTAGCTAGGAAACAGGCTCAAGACATGAGGGTGTCGGTAGTGGCAGACGTACGGTAGCCCCCGGAGGCCCCGCTCGTCGAACCCCCACTGGTTGTGTTGCGAATCCAGGGCCCCGAGGCCGGCCCCCACAAGGTAATCAACATTATCACGGGTGGGTCATCCTTCGAATTCCCCTCTGAGAGACAGCAGACTTGGAGATTCTCCCACACACCTCTAACCCCCTCCATCCAATCCCACCGGTATAGCCATTGGCCCGTTGGGGGATCGACATCATTAGCCCACTACCCCCATGCCCCTAGAGATCACCGGTTTGTTATTGTCACCTATGACTATTTCTGCAAGTGAGTCGAGGCAGTACCTCTCGCCAAGATCACCTCCATAGTGTCAGAAATTCCTATGGCAGAATATCATATGTCGTTTCAGAGTCCCTAGAGAGATCACAGTTGACAATGGTTTGCAGTTTGATGCAACAACATTCTAGGCATTCTATGAACACATGGGTATCAATGTGTGTTATGCCTTCGTAGGCCACCCGCGGTCCAACAGGGCATTTGAATGAGCAAATGGCACAAATCCCGACGGCATCAAAAAGCGCTTAGTCGGCCTTCCTAAAGGAAAATGGACGAAGGAGTTGCCAAAAATGCTCTGGTCCATGCGTACCACGACCTCGCGTCCCACACACTTCACTCCAATTAAGTTACTCTTCGGGGGATGAAGCCATGATGCCTAAGGAGCTCAAGGCGAAGTCCCATCAAGTATTAGCCTCCGCTCTACTAATTAAGCGTAACATTGCGCTTGACCTCATCGATGGAGACAGAGTTCAGGCAATGCACAACACCACCGAATACCTCCGGATGACTACAACCTCCTACAACAAAAGGTCAAGCTGTTGTGCCTAGCGGTAGGGGACCTCGTTCTGAAGAAGACCCTCTATGCCACTACGGTAGGCAAGCTAGAGTCTAAGTGGGAGGGGCCCTACATAATCACAACCTCCTTCAGGGCGGGTTTGAGCCACCTCTTCACCCTAGACAGGAGTGGACCTCAAGCACAGGTGGAACGATGATCGCCTTTGTCGCTACTATGCATAACCGATGCGAAGCTAGTGAGCTTGTGCATGGCACCTGAACAAATTTTGTAAAAGCATACATATGCAAATGGGTCCAATAAAGCGTCTTTTTGACCCCGGACTCAATGAATGTGCCTTAGCCCAAAACAGAGCACGCCTCTGTAAAATAAGAGTCAGGAGCCTCATGCTTGACGGCTCACTCTACAGAGTATAAATAAGAATGAGAAGCCTTCGGGCTTTGCACCACTCTGAAGAGTATAAATAAGAGCTGGGACCCTCGTGCATCTCGGCCCACTCTACGGAGTATAAATAGGAGCACAGAGCCTCCAGACTCCATGCCACTCTACGAAGTATAGATAAGGGCTGGGACCTTCGCACGTCCCAACCCACTCTAGGGAGTATAAATAAGAGCGTGGAGCTATGGGGCTCCACTCCACTCTATGGAGTACAAATAAGAGTGCAGAGCCTCCGAGCTCTACATCACTCTGCAGAGTATAAATAAGCGCCAGGACCCTCGTGCATCCTGGCCCACTTTATGAAGTATAAATAAGAGCGTGGAGTCGATAGGCTCTGTGCTACTCTAGGGAGTATAAATAAGATCATAAAGTTGATAGGCTCTGCGTCACTCTGCGAATTATAAATAAGTGTCAAGACCCTCGCGTGTCCTGACCCACTCTGCATAGTATAAATAGAGCGTGGAGCCCCACGGCTCCATGAAACTCTACAGAATATAAATAGAGCACTAAGCCTCTGGAACCCCGCGTCACTCTACAGAGTATAAATAGAATGCGATGCCCAATCTACATAGTATAAATTGAGCGCAGAGCCCTCGATCCCCACATTACTTTATAGAGTATAAATACAGAGTGGAGCCCAGGGCTCCATGCCACTCTACAGAGTATAAATAGAGCGTGGAGCCCCTGGGCCCCATGCCACTCTGCAAAGTATAAATAAGTGTTGAGATCCTCATGCGTCCCAGCCTACTCTATGGAATAAAAATGCAAGCGTAGAGCCCATGTGCTCTGCGCCACTCAACAACGTCTAAATAAATGGTGGGACCCTTACATTTCTCGGTCCACTACCATGCCTCTACCGGAGTTGACAGAAGTGTGCCCCTCAGCGGTGTCCCCCTAGGGTATGAGGCCCTCTAACCTACACCCGTATCTTCTTCAACTGCTCAATCGCTAGTAGCACTAATCCACTACGTCCCACTACCAATTTCATCGATGCTCATCCAAAGGGTGGAGGATGGAGTGCACGCGAAGCTGAACTCGTCCTATCGCCAACTTTGTTGACCCTCGTCCAAAATGTAGGACATGAAATGCACGTGGTACTAACTTGTCCTACCTCTGATTTCGTTGACGCTCATTTGAATGGTGGGAGACGAAGCACGTGAGGCTAACTCATCCTACCATCGACTTTGTCAACGTTTGTTCAAAGGATGGGGAACGAAGCATGCGCGAAGTTGAACTCGTCCTACCGCTGACTTTGTTGACACTCGTCCTGAGGACAGTGCATGGAGCGCGCATGAGACTAACTACTCCTATCGTCAACTTTGTTGACCCTCGTCCGAAGGGTGTGGGATGGAGCACACGCGAAGCTGACTTCATCCTACCACCAACTTCGTTGACGCTCGTCCGAAGGGTGGGGGATGGAGCACAAGCAAAACTCCAACTTCAATGATTCTGCACATGCACACACACACAAGCAGCACAAAATACATATATATTTCATTAGTGCACACAAACGTCGCTACATAATAGGGATGTGGGGAGCCAACCACCCTCATCGAAGCCCTGCGTCGAAGTAGGCAGCAAACACCGGCGTCTCACCCTCCCACGGTCGTGGCACGATCTCTTGCGACTGGGAGGCAAATGGCTTTGCAAGATGAAATCTTCCCGTCGTGCATGAGAGACTCCATCAGCTCATCCACCGCGAGCGACGGGTCGAGTGTGTTCTGAAATACACCACTGACCTTTTCTGACACCTTCCAGCGCTTACTAGTGGTAGCCTTGGAACGCTCGTCTCCACCGGTGTGGCTACTTGATGGCATCGACGCACCACTACGACCGCTACGATCACTTCCACAACCCATCTCAACAAGCGAACACAGAGTGGGTGAGAAGATGAACGATGAATCTCTAGTGAAGAACAAGCAATGCCGACCAGAGAGATTGCAAGCAATGATAGGCAGGTGAGAGAGAGAAGGAGCAAATAGCCTGAAATGGAGTTGCCATGATGCTTAAGTACAGAATGTGACAACACCATTTAATACTAGCACAGTGAGCATGAGAATCGAGGGGACATGTGCGATGCCGTAACTAGCACAATGGCCCATGTCACACACCAAAAGAGAAACCATCGCCACGTGTCACTTGGTCTCGAATGTCACACGCATGTAAATTCAAGCTTTATTAAATTAGTTTTTGTGATTAATGACAAATTTAAATATGAGCCTAACTCGTTAATAATAAATCTAAATATGAGACTAACTCGTTTGTTGAGTATGCATTCGACATCATATTCCTTTATCTTGTTGCATTTCTCATATCAAAAATATAAGTTGAACTCTACCAAAAGTCTAACTTGATTATGTGCATATTTTTTTTACATATTCTTGTATGCACACATTTAGGAGGAGCTCACTATATATTTTATAGTTTTATTAGTATTAATTCATGTTTCTTTTTTCACATATATTGGGGATCTCTACTTTAAAATATATCATTTGAGTATATAAAACTTGTATTGTTCATATATAAACTCATATTGCTTTACATTTAATTATTTGCAATTGTGGTGGTTGTCATCAATTACCCAAAAAAAAAGATTGAAGAATCTAGACCTACCATTATGAGTTAATGGCATATTTTGGTAATTAACGACAATCACATTGTGGGACTAATATTTTTCATGAGTTGAATGAATAGGTTATAGCTTCATGTGTTAAAGATCATCAAATCAAGTTTTAGGATGGAAGATGGCTTGATGAGTTGAAGGCCATCAAGAAAAGAATGCATCATGTGGTGATGCATGTCAAAGAATAGATGCATTATGTGTTGATACACATCAAGATCCCGAAAAGGAGATGATCATGAGTTAATCATTATGTCATGAGAAGACACATCATGTGTTGATGGATGTCTCTTGAAGGATACATCATGGGTTGATGCATATGTAGACAATGACTCGAACTTAAAGTGAAGATATGCATCATCAAACTTTAAGAGGATGTTCAAGATAAAGATATAATTAGTTAGGATTAAAGTTGTATTCCTAATCTTTTACCGATTTTGGTATTTGGTTGGAAGACCGAATTGCTAGTATATGTTTGCCGTACTATTAAGAGGGGGTATTGTCTAGTAGCCTAAGTCTCATCTTATGTTAATTGTTCAATCCTTCTTACTCTAGCTCTCCGTGGCATGGTGCAATCATTTGCGGATATGTTTTGTAAATAGTTGAGACTCATGCATCTAATCCTTCTAATATGTGACTATACTTTATAAATGTGTTTTACAAATAGTTGAAATCCATATACGTACTCTTCATGGTATGATCTAAGTTTGCAAATTATTAGAGGTCATGTAATATCCCTTGGTATGGTCTGAGATTATTTGTCGCTATTTCCTTGGACTTAGACAATGGCAGTGACTCCTTAGATTTCTTATGCTTTCTGTATTGATCTGATGTGTTTGAGATTATGCAAATAGGTGTGTTATGTGGTCCTCTGAATAAACTTTCCATAGAGTTTAAAATCACTTAATCCGATATCGAAGTTAAAAGTTATAACCATTTTTTCAAGTATCATCTATGCTGAAATCTAAAAAGGTGCTACCCTTTATCTGAGTGGTGCTACCGCCATGCGGTAGTATTGATTTTACTTGGCAGTAGTACCACACTTTGACTCCAATAGCTACTTTTTTGAATCCCAAATAGCTGTATGTGCGGTAGTACCGGCCATACATAGGGTAGTACCATAAATACCGAATTTTTGGGGTTTTGCTCCAAACATCTAGTTTTTGTGGTGGGGCTATAAGTACCGTCTTGACCGGTTGGGATACAATCTTTGCCACTCTATTTTACTCTCTTGAGACAGTGTGAGGTTCTTCTCTTAGTTGTGCATGTGTTGCATCTTATGAGCAAGCAGAGAGGTCTCTAGTTACATATGTTACATCCAAAAGTGGATTTCGTATCCACCTATGATTGTGCATTCGTTGCACGTGGTGAGAGTCAAGCAAGTAATTGATTTATTATTCTTGAAGGTTGTCAACTCCTAGACGGTATTAGAGATGTCATGCCTGGTGATCTCCTCAAAGAAACTTGTGAGAAGGTCCGACATGTTGTGAAGGTTGGAGCTCACCTACCCGGAGCGGGAAAGAGCTACCACTAGTGGAATTGAGGTATTTGGTTTAATTCATGGAGCTAGTCTAATTTATTTAGGTTTACCTCAACATGGATTAGGGGAGACCGGCAAGTCTCGAAACACTATAGTAAAAAGAAACCGTGTCATTGTAGTTAGTTTTCTTGTGCTCAATCTACATTGAAGCAATTTATATTCATAGAGTTAAATTGATTGCTTGGCACCCTAATACTGTAAACTTTTGACATAGACTTAGGTTGTTAGTGCACTTAGTGAGATCAGTTGATTTAGGTTTTAATTGAGAAAAACCATTTTGATTTACGCTTTGCATATAAACAACAGTTTGGGCTAAAGGATTTTTAAAATTGCATATTCACCCCCCATTTAGTCGGACTCCTCGATCCTACAACACGCCAACGCTGTCGGCAACAATTAGGCGGGAATATGAAGTGGTGACGATTCAATGGGCCGAAGGGACGGAGGGGATCAAGTAACAACTGACATGGTCTCAACCCACAGGAATTGAAGCCTTTTAACCATAAGAGTTTACTGTTGAGGAGTGGCCTCCATCTTGACTCAATTGGCCCATTGCACTAAGGACCCAATAATCACGTGGTCATGTGGTAGGCTTGAGAGGACTGTCGTAGAGGAAAGGGTGTGATTGCCTTTATAATTACAGACCCAGATAAAGACGTTTATGTAAACAACATTCTCATGGTAAGAGGGCAAAACTTATTTTTCAGATAAGGCTATATAATACATACACCTTCTATATACCATCTCTATAGCTCCTAAGGGTCCAGACAATCTCTCTGTGGCCTTCCGTATTTCTATTATTCACTGTTTAGTACAAAACCACAGCTGAATCATTTTTTGTTTGTATTTTTTGAGCCAACAAAGTGTAAAATTTGGTTGAAATGGACGGAATTACATTGGACCAGAGCTCGCTATACACAGTAGATCAACCGGTCACCATTATCTCTCAATCAAAGAATCGTGACAGCCTAAACAAACTTTCTACAAGACGAGGGAAAAAATTCCTTTCTGAGCGTAGCCTATGATGCCATCATGGCCGGAGGCGCCACACTGGCGGCGGGGCACCCAGCGCCTCGCTCCCCGTCGGCGGCAGAAGCGGCCGCCCACCGCCGGCATATCCTGCCGAGCGACGCGGCCTTGCGCCGGGCGCGCTCTGTGCCGGTGCCCATCAGCTCCCATATCGCCCACTCAACGCTGGGCACGGCCATGACCTTGGTCACCGCCTGCGCGCCCAGGCGCCGGCACAGCAGCACAAGCGCGGCAGTGGCGTTTTCCCTGGCCCACGCCGTGCCGCGCCTCATTTCGGCCACGAGACGTGCCACGGCGCCGTCGATGTTAACGATCGCCTCCGCACCTCCGCGCTTGGCCAATGCTGCTAGTACCGCCGCGGCTGTCTCCTCCTCGCTAATCGCAGACAACGCCACCTCAGCGACGCCTGCATCCACAAGCTTCCCGATGTTCTCCCTCTCGCCGGCCAGTGACAGCAGCGCGGCCAATGCCTCCCTCTTTGTGCTCGTCCGGCCGCTGCGCACCAGATGCACTAATTTTTCCACGACAGATGGGTTCCTGCCGAGCCTGCAGCGGTAAAAATGCACGGACGCCAAGCTGAGCACGGCGGCAGCGGCGTTCTCCTTCGCGCGCCACGTCGCGCCGGAGTTCATGATGTGGGCGACTGCCTCGACGGCGCCCTCGGCGTGCATGATGCGCTTTTTGTTGGCCTCGAGAATAGAGAGGTTGAGCAGCGCCGTGACGGCGTTGAGCTGCAGCCCGGCGTCCGCGGAGTAGAGCAGAGGCACAAGCAAAGGCACGGCTCCGGCCTCTCCGACGAAGGCGCGGTAGTCTGAGCCGGACTTGGAGAGCAGCCGGATCTCGTGCACGACGCGGTTGGCCGCGTCAGGGGAGAAGGAGACAGAGAGCTTCTTCACGAGAAACGACGCCGTCATGCGCGCCGCCTCGAGCGCGGCCCTGTTCGCGGCCACCGCCTGGGCCGGCTCGCTCTTGCTGGCCTCGCAGCTTTCCATGGACACACCGTTCTCCCGGCACCACTTGGAGATGAGGTTCTTGAGAGCCTTGTTCGGCACGAGTTCCAAATTGGCCAAGACCTGCCCTGTCTTGGGGCACGTTGACTTGCCCAAGCCGAACCACTGGTCGATGGACTCGCGGTCGTAGGTCTGGCCGCTAGCGACCACAACGGGGTCGCGCATTAGATCGAGAGAGATGGGGCACCGAAAGTCCGGAGGCGGCGCCGGCTGCTCACCGTCTTCGACCTCGATGTCCGTCTTGGAATCTGATGGCCGGGGTGTGGCGCTGAACAGGACGCACTTGGCGTAGCGGAGGAGCCCGACGAGGGCGATCATGGCAGGCGTCCATCTCTCCGAGGCGCGGTGGCCGATCTCCCGCTCCAGGCTCTCGATCTCGTCGCTGCAGCTCGCCGGGTCGTTGATGCCCACCTCCTCGAGGATCTCCTCGAGCCTCTCCCGCTCCGGCACGATCTCCCGCTCGATTTCTTGTATCAGCGACAGGACGCTCGCCTTGAGCGCCTGCTCCGCCTCCGCGGCCGGGGAGCAGCGCCGGCACTGGCGCGACGCGAGGGCGAGGAGGTCCATCACGTCCTCGGCGAGCCCCAGCTCGACGACGGGCAAGAGGTCCAGCAGCGTGGCCAGGTCGTGGTGCAGCTCCCGCAGCTCCTCGTCCATCTCGTCCGACTGCAGCAGCAGCCGCATCCGGCTCCGCGCGGAACAGTCGGCCACGACCGCCTTGAACCGCTGCAGCACCAGGAGCACCTCCCGCAGGCACAGCGACGCCGACCGCGGTAGGCCCTCCGCCGAGGCAGCGCACAGCAGCAGGTCGTCAACCGCGGTGGCGAGGAGCTTCGACCTACTGGAGATGGACGCGAACGCGGCGCGCAGGAATGGCGCGGGCGTCTCGACGACGGACAGATCGCGCGCCAGGCGGTGCAGCGACCGGAGTAGCTCCCCGTCGGACGGCGAGGGGGGCGGCAGGAACGCCGAGGAAGAAGAGCCGGAGGACGACGGCGCGGAGGCCACCACCGCTCTCGGATTAGCCATTGGCGCAGCAACCTAATCTAAAGAAGAAGAAGAAGAAGAAGAAGAAGACGAAGGCTGGTTTAGTGGAACGACTCAACGGAAATGATGGTATACGGAAGCCGGCGGAGCGGGGAAGAGAGAGAGAGAGAGAGAGAGAGGTTTATAAACGATGGAGGAGGAGAAGCGGTGGGCGCGGCGAGTTGGTTGGAGCTGGAAGGAATCCCCCTCCCGGAGTTCGCTTTTCGGTTGGTTTATCAATTGTGCTTGTCATGCACCATGTGCTTAGTTTACTTACGATGATGGTACTCTCGTTTATGTGCTGGGGGAAGATGGCTGGAAGCGCAGAGTCGTGATCTGCTGGCCGTTGGATGAGACGGTGGACGGCAGGGATGGGAACACCGGGTTGGATGGATTTATTACTTGGACGATTGATGATGACTCAGCTCTGGCTTTCGGTCGGATCGGATCGCGTCGCGGACCTCGGGTGCGGGCGGCGGCTGGGTTTTGACGGCCGACAGCAAGGGATGAGCTCACGAGAATGAGATTGGCTTCGACGGGAGCACAGCACAGGGCGTGGAGCTCGCGAGAATCCAAGGATGGCTGCAGGCCCACGATGCTACCATTTTTGTTTTCTTTTTACACCCCTGAAAAGGATTTCTTTCGAGAGTAGGCCTTTGAAATTGTGGAATAGTGTACAAAACGACGTAGTTTCTTCAAAAGTATCGGTTCGGCTGAAAGTCTCATGGCTTATGGTTGGAAACACTGTAGCTGGCTGAAAAAAGCACTGTAGCTGACAAAAACTTATTTACCATAATTAAATTTAAAAAATTTAAAAATAGAAAAAACATATTAGCCCATCACGTATAATGTAAACAAATACGAGGAAAAAAAGAACCGGTAAAAAAACTCAAAAAAAAAGCCAAAAGTTCAGAAAAAGACGAAATTTATAAATAGTGCAAAAATAAGCTGAAGCCATATTGATCAGGGCCTTATGGTTTTCATTTTAAGAGCAACTCCAAGAGAAGAGCTAAATCATTTTCTAAAGGTAAATTTGGTTATTATTGGAGAAAAAACATCTCCAATAAACTCTGTAAATGACTCTCCAAATTTAGTAGTTCTCCATCTCTCCTCCTTCGCTCTCTATTTTTGGATAGCCTACCTCGCTCACCATCCAGCCTCTTGGCGCGGTCGGCGTTTCCTTCCCGCACGCTGCGCCCCATTCCCGCGCGTACGCGACCCACCGCGCGCCCTCTAGTTTAGATAGCCTGTTGGAGTAGTCTTGTTTTTTGGGGTGAGATTCATTTTAGAAAATAGCTAAATCATTAAATTTAGATTTTTTTGGCTAATCTTTTGGAGTTGCTCTAAAAGGGCAGAAAACGATATCTTAAGTATAGCCATACATTTTCTTCGCAATTTTTTCTAGCATTATCTTGGGAAAGATAAAATCAAGAGGTGCTTCTGGCGCTCTCCGCCGGTTGAATCCACGTGGGAATATTGTACGTAGAGGAAATCTCTGTTTAATTAATAAAGTTCTCTTTCACGCAAGAAAGAAATCTGTACAGAGAAAAACATCCAGCAGCATATAAGGAAAACACGGATAATCGTCTCAAGACCAGGTTGGTTTAAAAAAAATTAAAAACAAAAAAAATGATTAAGGTAAATGTCTGAAATGATTGGGTTTCTGAGAGAGCCCGAATGAAATTTCCCAAGTCTTTTCGACTTTTCTATATTAATCAGCTTTTAAATAGAGCATGTTTTTAAGATGAGGTCTATAAATTTATTGTAGTATACACTGTAGCGACTGTATTATATTAATTAAAATTTATAAATAACTTAAAAATTATAAATTATAATTAAAAGCTATAAATCAAAGTAAAAGAAAACAACGGACCTTCTGTGAGAGCACGAATGGAATTTCTCAGTTATCACGTACTTGATAAGGGCAACTTGGGGGGATGGACCGAGTTCAAAAAAAAAACTTGGGGGGATGGACCTCCTCGTGAATTCCAACACACACGTGAACAGTAGTACTACTGCTGGATCCAATAAAACCAAACTTTTACCAGATTTGACTACTCGTAGTATCAGGTCAACCGTTAGCAACTCGAATTTGTCCTACCTACACACATGTAAGCCAATCGCAGATTATCTAGACATTTTCTAAACTGGTGATAGTTACCAATTTGCTCGTTTTGTGCTCGTCGATCACGCTAACAATAAGATGGCACGCGGTCAAGATTTTACAGAGCAACCTTCGAAAGTTGCAAGCTGGTCTGACAAGGTCTACAGGGTCTGTAAAACAGGAAAGTAATTTCCAAGTAACAACGATCTACAGAGGACAATGCCATATGGAGCAAGTAATTGCCATTTGACTCCCATCAGATTCCAAGTGCTCGATGCCATATGGAACAGGCCACGGCCGACGTCCTGCCGGCCGGACGAAGGCTTTTGACCCTTGATCCGGCAGTTCGGCAAACTGCAACTAGCGAAAAGGCAACGTGTTCATGTAGACGACGATGGCCTGCGCGCAAAGCGCAAATCCCTGGAGACGCGAGCCACACTGATCATCCACGTAAAAAAAATGAGAAGTCGATGCGAGAATTAACAAGGTTTCGCGCAAGTGCAACGAATAGGGTTGGGTCAATCCCGCAACTCGCTTCACGTGCGCGTTCTTTTCATTAAGTTTAGTTATTATAACATTTTTACTGTATATCTTGCTTTAATACAGAAAAAATTAATTAGTTGTAGTGTGCCATTTAATAAGGGTGCATATGTTCTAGTAATGTTATTTTTTGGATTTAGCACTTCCTTAATTTAAACATACGATGAATTTAGACTTATTTTGCGGGACAGTACTACTTTGCATTAGCCTACGGGTCTGTTCTTTACCTCACAAGCCAGTGGCTTTTGGCTTTTGCTACAGTACCTAACTTTCAAATGGAGTATTTTCTCAAGACGGGGTCTACAAGTTAAACGATCTACACGTTAAAAGCCCAACATCTGTACCAGCCAAAATCGCAAGTGAGTATCTGTCTCTCCGTAATCTGTACCGTAAACAGCCAAAATTCAAAAATTTCAGCCAAAAGCCATAAGCCGCAGCCGAAAAGAACAGGCCCTACTTTCCATTAGCCTAAACCATGCTCCATTTGACCTGGCATTCCTAGTCAGTTTAAACAGGCTAAAAGTACGAGCTAAGAATGGCACGGCCGGTCTCGTTCTACAGCTGTAGGCAGCAGTCTTTGATGACGAACTTTACAAGGCTAACTAATTCATAACAGCGATACTTATCTGACTATGGACCGACACTCATTAGTGACATGCATATAGCAAGTTTAGTGGGTAGTTGTTCTGCTAGGCGCTTGCTGCTGAGATTTTCCGGATGTGGTCGTATTGTATTGGGAAAATTGAGCATTTGTCACTCTAAATATTCCTGATTAAGTATTTGTCATTGAAAGGTTTTTTTAATGAATTGCCACTCCAAAAACCAAAATAGCCAGGATTTTGTCACTCTTCATGTATTCTAGTATTTTTTTTATTTACTGGTTATATCCACTCAACCAACCCACCCGCGTGGCGCCACCACCGCGTGCGCCTCCCCTCGGAGTCCGCATCCCCAGCCTTCTCCCCTCTCCACACCGTCGATCCCGATGCGCACGCATGGCTGCACGAGCTCAAGCGTTGGCCGTGCACGCCCTAGTCGAAGCCCGGAAGCAGCAAGCACAAGCTCGTCGACTTCTCCCGTGCCCTCATCACTGCAGCCACGTCCGGCGGCTCACAGATCCCTGAGGGGGACCTCGACGCATGTCGCACGGACGAGACGCACGACGCGTACAAAGGCGGTTTGTCTTGGCAGAGCTCACTGATCTGCCCAAATTCGTGCCATAGAGAAGAAGAAGAAGTCATTTTGGAGGAGGCGGCGGTGGTCTGCCTTGGCAACATGCTCAGGGGGCGGCGGGGAGCACGATCTGGCCAAGCTAGTTTGGGACAGGGGCAAAAAAGACAATTTACAAGTTATTTTTGGCCAAAAAATTAAGAAATACCGGAATACCGCAGAAGTGGCAAAGTGCAGCTATTTCAAACTTTGCAGTGGTATTTCATCCAAAAAAAAATATTTTGGGTGGCAAATCCTCAGCCTCATATCTTTACCGTAGCATTTCATTAATTTTCCCTATTTTATCCTTTGCAATTGGCGGAAACTCTCTCCGAGCTCCAAACGGCTTCTGGCTTAGAGTTTTTCCTCTTTTTTTTTGCCTGCTGGTTTTTTTGGCTTTTTTTTGTTTTTTTCTTGTTTCTTTGCATTATTCTTGATGATATAATGTTTTTTGTTTTTTATTTAATTATACAAAATAAGTTAATAACAACTACAGTGCAAAATAAGCTATAAACTTCAGCTTATAAACCATTCGCAGCATCAAAACACGCTCATTGCCTATCTTAATGGTTTCTTTAGAAATGATGTTACTTATTTTTACATAGAGT
Source organism: Dendrocalamus latiflorus (assembly GCA_017311315.1). Taxonomy (NCBI): domain Eukaryota; kingdom Viridiplantae; phylum Streptophyta; class Magnoliopsida; order Poales; family Poaceae; genus Dendrocalamus; species Dendrocalamus latiflorus. The sequence goes on from CM029648.1 coordinate 28,635,778, forward strand.
GTTGATGGACATCATCAAAGTTTGTAAAGGAAAAATAAAGCGAACGAAAAGGCCAAGGCATCGCAAAATTTGGGTCCATACAATGTTGCACCTAATCTATCATTAAGACTAGTTAATCAAAGCAAATTGAACACCTAATCATGACAAATGTGCGCGTGCAGTTCTTCATTTTTGAGATTCCAACAATACTTAAATCAGTAGAAAGATCCCTGAGGGGGACCTCGACGCATGTTGCACGGAGACGCACGACGCGTACAAAGGCGGTTTGCCTCGGCAGAGCACACCGATCTGCCCAAATTCGTGCCATAGAGAAGAAGAAGAGTCATTTTGGAGGAGGAGGAGGCGGTGGAGAGCACGATCTGGCCAAGGTAGTTTGGGACAGGGGCAAAGAAAGACAATTTACAAGTTATTTTGGGCCAAAATAAAATTAAGAAATACCAGAATATAGCAGGAGTGGCAAAGTGCAGCTATTTCAATCTTTGGAGTGGTATTTCATCACGAAAAATGTTTTGGGTAACAAATCCTCAATCTCACATCTTTATGGTGGCATTTCATCGATTTTCCCTATTTTATCAAGTATAGCTCCTTTGTCATTGATGGAAATTTTCTCAGAGCTTTAATGCAGTCAGTTAAAATACACACGTACTGCCACTGATTAATCTCTAGAAGAAGACTATATGTTCAATGATTAATTCATGGATATTTCCCTCAAAAAATTAATTCACTGATGCGTTTATGCATGGATAATCTAATCACTGGTTGGGAGGTCCTTCCATCCATTTTCCTCTGCCTATTATAAGAGAACAAGTTGGAAAAGAAAGGCAGCAATTCCATGTCGTCGTGTTCTCCTATAGTCCTATGTCTATATTAATTCTTGGAGACATGCCAATTAAATTAAGGACAGAGCATTGGGGGAAAACAATGATTAAGAGTGCAATTAAATAAAACTATTCTCTTTTCTCTATTTATTTGTTCTGCAGAATTCCTGCAACAAAACACGTACATTACTTAACAGCTGCACAGTTTTCGTTTTTTTAGAAATGATGGTTATGAAAGACATCATTAAAGTTTGTAAGGAGAAATAAAGCGAACGAAAAGACCTAGGCATCGCAAAACTTGGTTCCATACAATGTTGCACCTAATCTATCATTGATACTAGTTAATCGCAGTCAATTGAACTCCTAATCATGACAAATGTGCCCATGCATTTCTTCATTTTTGAGATGCCAACAATACTTAAATCAGTAGAACTCGTACCTAATGCGAGCCATCGATTAGACAATATCAGAGAAAAAGATGGTTTGTAACATCCATGCATATAAAAACAGCGTGCCAGACAGCCATGACATATATGTAGCAGCAGTCAGTAGAACCATTCCGAAGTTCCAACAAAATGATGATTGATGAATGATCATACCCTCAATCTGTTTACGCTTCGGCCCGTAACAGGCATCCAATGAGATTCCTGCTAATCCATCAAACCCTCCCAGAAAATACGCACAAAAATGACTAGCAAGGTAACGACAGTACCAACTACTCCCTAAAAAATGACAGTACCAAATATGCTTTTTCTCTCTCGTTTGATTCCTCGCGGTCTTTGCATCTCTGTTCAGTGAACAGAAATAAGGCATGAAAGCTTGCACTAAAACAGCTAAGGAACAACTTCTTACGCTTCTGACAGATGTATGAACGGGAGAAGAAGCCGGGCAAGGACCGACGTCGGTGCATGCACAAGCCAGTGACGGGTCCTTAATAGCAGAAAGCTTTTGTAGCCATCACCGTATCGATCGCCAGGGTGTCACTGGCACTGCTGTTAGGCACAGCAATTGGAGGCGGAGAGGAGATCACGCATGTACCCTACTAAAAAAAGAGAAAAGAACCTGAGCACTTTTCTTTATAGCAGCAGCAGCAGCCGCAATAGCCCTATACATACGAGAAAGACGTGTACCAGAGGACTAGTGGGTAATGATCACAAGGCTACGTTTTGGGGCGGAATTCAGAGACTCCAATACTCACGACGTGAAACCATTTAGGAGTATCTTACTACCGTCAGCAGCAACAGTTCTGATTACTAGTTGAGTGCCGCAGCTGCTGCATTAGCTTCACGTGTTAGAGTCTTTCTCGAGAGAGAAAAAAAAGGTTTCATGTTTGGATAGGGGACAGCCTGTTACCCTAAATCCAAATGGCCTACTCACTAACAAGTGGGTTTAGCAGGACCAACCAATCTACCTTCGTATTTTTTTCCCAGGGCAGTTAGCACGTAACTGCAACAGATAGCAGAAGAGGAATTAAGTTTGATCAGTGATCACATCACACATATATAATGCTTTTAGGAGGAGTACTTACAAATCACATCAGTGCTTCTAGAAGGCATGCGTTAATATCGCATCAGTGCTTCTAGAAGGCATGCGTTAATATCACATCGGTGCTTCTAGAAGGCACACGCGTTAATTGATTTAGCGCCCTCTTGCATTGCATGTCCCTTGTAATGACATGGTTAGCTTGCGACAGGGACGTCGGAGAACAAATTATCATCAGGGAATTAGGTCTCATGTCCCTGGTAGGCCTATAGAAGGCGCTCAAATTGAGAGAGAGGATCACTTGGCTCCGGTCCAAATGAGCCGATTGCGAAAGATCAGCAGTCCGTTCGATTGCTTTCGCAGCGCACTTGAAGGAACTTTAATTGGGTCCGGAGCTGGGAGGAGGGAACACTTTCGATCGTTCCATCGGCGACGTGCCACCAACCTCGCATGCACGTCGCAGATCCGTCTCTCCCTAAGAGCAAGGCTAATGATACAGTCTTCAGCTGATTGTATGGACACTTACAGCCCACTTATCAGTCCATTCATATAGTAGTTTACAGTCAGCTGAAGGCTGTATGACCCACCCATTTCCCTCACAAATTTTCTTGGTTCTTGTTGCTTCAGCTGGCTGTAAACTTACAGCCCACCTCTCTTCTCTCTCCTCCTCTCTCTCCTCCACCTCAGCATACAGCATACTAACAACCTCTTATTATACTTGCTCTAAAGCGACCAGCGCAGGGGACTCACATGATCTCACCGTTTTATGTCAGACGGGGACATCCAAGTGATAAGCGAAATCAAGTCTTAGGGCCTGTTTGGATCGCCTAGAACTAATTATTAGTTCACTAGTTGGTGGACTAAAAATTAGGTGACTAAACTTTAGGTGACTAAAAATTAGTCAAGTGCTGTTTGGATACATGGACTAAAAGGTGATGACTTTCATGGGCAAAGACATTTACACCCCTATATTTGTTAGTGTGTTGCATGTGGAGTAGTGGAGAAAGGGTAGCGGGGGTATTTTCGTCTTTTGCTGTTTGGTACCACATTTTAGTCCACAATTAGTCCACATTTGCCAACTAATGAACTAATAGCTAGTTGGGGATGAACTAAAAATTAGTCCAGGTATTAGTTCACCTGTTTGGATGGACTAGACCTAAACTTTATGTGACTAAAAATTAGTCAAGGGATCCAAACAAGCTCTAGATTGTTTGGCCTGCGAAATTGCACGGTGTGCCCTAGTACACGACATGGATTCCAAAATTTTCACAACTCAATATTTGACTTAGATCTTACTGAGTTGTTTTAATGGTTTGTGATTCTTTCTTATTTTGAGTAGATATGTTTCATTTAACATCCAGTAGTGTTGCGGATTAGTTATAATTAGGATCCATCAAATTAAGGCCTGTTGTTACTCCTTTTGTGAGAACCTCTACAGTATTTCTTCTTTTCTTTTTTTTTTTGCTTTTAAGCACGCATCGTCCATTTTATCATAATAATAGGTTACGCAATATACAAACAGAGAAAGGATGAGTAAATTTTGGGACATCCCTAGTTGATTTGTCTTAGATCACACGCACGTATGAACTATACACGCGTGCCATACTTGCATCTCCCGCATGTTTCCTTGCTAATTGGTCATTAGCGACATGATCTCGCGCGGCAATCCAAACAGGCCCTAAGACTTGATTTCGTATGATCAAGTCTTGGGTGCATAACTTATGTGACTGCCTATTAAATGCAGATGAAACTCCCACTGGGACTGGCCTGAAGAAGTACCAGCTCGTGCACGCAGGCAGGCACGTACGCATGTTGCAGCTTGCAAGCATGTTTAGGAAAAGGGAAACGGAAGGGAAGGGAAAGCATTCGTGTGCGTGATTCGTGGATTAGCCGACGGAAGATTGGCAGCCAGCCAGCTACAGGCACAACTGGACCGAATTTTTTCTATTTAAGCCCTTTTTTGAAAAATATTCACATTTAGACCCCTGGTGGTTTTAATTCCGTTTTTGGACCCAGGTTGTCGGCGCCGAGGTAACACGTCTCGGCGCCGTGGACCACGGCTCCGAGGTGCCAGGCCCGCGCCAGCGTGCCGGCCTGCGTGGCGCCGACGTGGCAGGACCTCAGCGCCGTGGATCGTGGCTCCGAGGTCGGAGCCGTGAATCGTGGCGCCGAGCTCGGCGCCGTGGGCCGTGGCTCCGACCTCGGCGCCGTGGGCCGTGGCTCCGACCTCGGCGCCGTGGGCCGTGGCTCCGAGCTCGGCGTCGTGGATCTTGGCGCTGAGCATGCGGCTTCTGCACAGGGCACCGAGCGCGCGGCCGTTCGTTCATTTCACTCTGTCCCGCGCTCCCCGCCGCCTCCGCTCCCCTCCCCGCCCGTCCGCCTGCGTCCCCGCTGCGGCCGCCCGCGCGCCTCCCCTCCCCGCACGGCCGCCCGGCTCCCCTCCTCGACCGCCTCGGGCGCCCGTCCGACGACCCCCCCTAGCCGCGGCCGCCCGTGCGCCTCCCCTCCCCGCACGCGCGTCCTCCCCGCCGCGGCCGCCCGGCTCCCCTCGTCGACCGCCTCGGGCGCCCGTCCGACGACCTCCCCGCCGCGGCCGCCCGCGCGCCTTCCCTCCCCGCACGCGCATCCTCCCCGCCGCGGCGCCCGCCACCCTCCTCGACCGCCTCGGCCGGCCGTTCGACGTCCTCTCCGCCCGGCCGTCCTCCCCGCCGCGGCCGCCCGCGCGCCTCCCCTCCCCACACGCGCGTCCTCCCCGCCGCGGCCGCCCACGCCTCCCCTCCTCGACCACCTCGGCCGGCCGTCCGACGTCCTCCCCGCCCGGCCGTCCTCCCCGCCGCTGTTGATGAAGAGGCCACAGAGCGACCGCTACAAGTGCCTCAAGGTGACGACTTCTCCTCCAAAATGTTCGTTGTAGTTTCGTAATCTTGCGCGGGGCTTAGATTTTTTTAGCTAGCTATGAATGTGTGTGTGATGCTTAGGTTGTAGCTTGGGCAATGGTGCCGTAGAATGGAAGGATTGTATGGAGTAGTGGAGTCGGCGATATGGCTCATAGAAATGTGCGTGGGCCTGATCTGCCGCGGTCGCCACGGCCTAGCATAGCAAAGAGGGCGCGTCGCGTGGTTTGCTTCCTGGTTTGTTGTATGCCGTCTGGTGCTACTGGATCGCTCAAGTGTCGTCTCCAGTGAAACATGGATGGGCTCAAGCCTCAAGGCTCATGGGTTGGACTGCCTCTGGCTACTCACATCTCTAGGCCTGATCTCTGTAGGCCCATCCACTGTCTAGAAATGTGGCGATATGGCTAGGCCGTGGTGCTATAGAAATGTGTTGTGTTGCTGTGATGTTCTAGGCTAGGATATGTTTTATCATTCTTGAACTTTGGGGTTGCAACAGATAATGATGTGGTATTACCTTGTTCCTAGTGTATGATTTGGATGAGATTGTAGTATTACCTTGTTACAGCAAGCCTCAATTCTGTATCCGATTTCGATTCAAGGTACTTATTAGTTTGGTTTTCTGTATGAACTAGATGGACAACCTAGTCACCATATATCATGGAGGCAGTGTGACAAGTGATGATTATGAAAATGTTCGATTTGTTGAAATGCAAAGGGTGCCTCTGATATTCAGTGATCAGCCGTCGTTTAGTGAGTTGGTTGCTAGGGCTCGGGCTGAGCTACATTGTCATGGAAACGAGAGCATCACAGTTGAGGGGTTAATTCACTTCGGTTCGAAAGACATAATTCTCAGGCGGTTGATCTTAATTGGTTGTGAGGATGAGTGGGACAAATATGTCAAATTGGTTATGCGGAATGAGTTAAAATGTTTGGACCTTGTTGTGCGGAAGGTGTCCATTGATCCCACCCCTCACGGTTATTCACCAGAACTAGGTGATCAGGCACACTTTGACCCTCCGTTACCGGATCTTGCGGTGGATGTGGAAGAAGAGCCTGAGGTGCCCGATGCTCTATCTGCCCCGAACGAGGTTCAGATTTTTCAACCAATTCGAGTTGAATGTCGGACTGATGATGTTGTGGCGGCCCCTCAGGATCATCCCAGTAAGTGTCGAGCCACACTTTAGCCTTTTCCCGTCATTGCTGTTTTTTGTCTCAATCCCATCGTTTGCCTACATAGGGCCATTTATTGCTACACTGGAATCCAGGAAAAGCGAAAATATCCTCTCCATGGACTATGCCCACTGCACCAGATAACCTGCCTAAATAAAGGCCTCCCTCCTATGTCTTCCATACCACATCTCCTCCTCAAGGCATCACAATACTACTGCACAACAATGTCTTCCTGGAGGTCCGACCCATTTGGAGTGCCGGAGTGGTATGAGCACCCGAAGTGCCATTGCGGCTTTAGGACGATGTTGGGAGTCTGGACTGATCGAGTACAACGAGCCAAATACGGTCGTAGGTTCTTCAAATGTCCTGACCTGGATGACGACTTCGTGGTAACGACCACAACTAAATCATTTGTTTCTCGTTATCTTTTTTCAATTTGATCGATGACATCTACCACGCCACACATAGGCTTGCAGGTTCATCGAATGGGTGGATCGGGTGTCGCCGGCATGGCCAAATAACCGGGCAGTGGAGGTGGAAAACAAAGCACAATATTTTGTCAAGATGACTCAGGCTCGCGAGGTGGAACGACAGATGCGGCTTGACCAAGAGCGCCGCGTGAGGGTGGACCAAATCCGTCTGAAGGGCAAGGAGGATGAGCTGCAAAGGAGGCGGGAGCAGTTAAGTCTGCGTGAAGCTGCCATCAAGCGTCAGGAGGAGGAGCTTCAAGCTCGGGAGGCAGCTCTCAAGACCAAGAGTGACAGGAAGAAGGATACAGCGGAGCCATCTTCAGGGCGTGACAAAAAGGGGAAACAACCACGCTACACCCAGTAGACAAAATGTAATAGACCCAACAAGTTATTTTCCCTAAGGCATGCATGTTAGGACTAGTGGTGGAATTCTGAACATTAGAAGTACAGAGTTGCACACATGCCACATGCCTGCCATGTCAAAATATCACTCACCTTCAAAATATCACTTACCACTATATGCATCGATATTTCTACGCTCAATCCTTCGGCAAAAAAATTTAGCATAATTTGGTTTGCATGTCCAACTTGCAATGAACATAAACTTTTATTACGACTTCATCAGATTCGTTCCATATTACAACTACAAAATTACCAAACCTTGCAAAAACCACGGGAATTGCAAACCCTTAAAACATATCATACCTTAAAAGTCACTTACCATTTTATATATCGACCGTTCTACGCACAATCGTTCCTAAAAAAAATTACCATATTTTTTTATGCATCTACAACGAACCAATCAACATAAACTTGTTTTACAATTTTTTCAAATTGTTTTGTAATTCACAACTACAAAATTAACAAAACTTATAATCATTACAGTTCCTGCAACTAGTAACAAAATTAACAAAATACAACTAGTAATTCTTTTTGCGACAACGTAAAGCCTGATCGTTGCAAACCCTAGACGCCGAGTGTCTGCAGACGTGGCAGGGAGCTCGGCGCCACGTGGCAGGCAACTCGGCGCCACGATCTACGGCTCCGAGCTCGGCGCCACGGCCCACGGCGCCGAGCTCGGCGCCACGATTCACGGCTCCGACCTCGGAGCCACGATCCACGGCGCCGAGGTCCTGCCACGTCGGTGCCACGCAGGCCGGCACGCTGGCGCGGGCCTGGCACCTCGGAGCCGTGGTCCACGGCGCCGAGACGTGTTACCTCGGCGCCGTGGGTCACGGCGCCGACCCCCTGGGTCCAAAAACGGAATTAAAACCATCAGGGGTCTAAATGTGAATATTTTTCAAAAAAAAGGCTTAAATAGAAAAAAATCGGACAACTGGAGCCCAAGGCTGCTGCTGCTGCTCGGCCGGATTTCGCCTGCACCCAGAGGACACCCTGGTGAGTGGTGGTGACGTAACAACCCTCCCAAAAGATGGTATCCAAAATTGCAAACGTTGCAACTTGCATCATCTTGTCCCTGTGGCTGGCAGGCGTTCAGGTCGACTGACAGAGCAAACACATGCAGTTCGTGCTCGATCCAGTCTTTGGGCGCTCGCAAAGGCCGTCAATGGAAAGCAAAAAGGTTTCTTATGCTGATTTCTACTTGTACCACATTGACTTGCTGTAGATAATTAATACTCCTGCAAGTCCGCAACTTGCGCGCGTCTCGACTCTTTGGGAGGCCGGCAAGTCGCAGCAAACCGCCGGCGCGCGTAGTAGCCCTGATTAATATGCTCGCACGCCGGCACTCTATCGTTGATGGTGCGTCGCTCAGAGTTCAGTGCTGTCGGTGTTGCCTGTTATGAAGGCTGAAGCGTCGAAAGTTCGTGGAGCCTCATAGGCCGATGCGTAAGTTAGTGCGCTGGTCTAATGCTATTCCCCAGCTCTCCGCGTGCGGCCATCAGAGCGTGACGAGAGGATGTGAAGGTATAGCCGCCGGGGCCTCCAGTGGAGACGGAAACAGCCCATCAAAACATTACGGACTATGGATGGAAACCGGCATCTCCAGTAAAGAACTTTCGGGCCTGCAGAAAGCGGTCTAACGCTTTCCGTAACTTTAAGGTAAAAAAGACGTGGCTTTCCAGGGAGGCCTAAATAGTGTAGCAAGGCCCACACTATACTCCCCTTCGCTCTGGCCGCTGCTGACGCACACGCGTGCACCGTTGAGCCTTCTCGCGCGCACGCGGCCGCACGCCCTCCCCGGTCTGAAGTCATGAACCATGGTAAACCTCAAGGGTGGCCAATTTGGGTTGGTTACTATTGAGAAACCGTCGCTGGCGACCAGTCCGAACGATTCCTCTGCTTAGAACAAGAACGAATCAATCACAGAATCACAGAGAGAATAGATTGAACACACAGAGAGATAGAGATAACTCCCGGTCTTTCTTTATTGCTTTTCTTTCATGCGTACATAATGAGGGGGTATGACTCTCTATTTATAGTCTACGGTGGGGTGCCCAGATATGTCAGGACTCTTGGCCATGGGCCCAGTTTCCTAACACTCCCCCTTGGGCACTCACCCAACATGCTCATGCCTCGTCAAAACTCCATAAAAACCCAGTGGGAAAAATTTGGAGAAAGAGTACATGATACATGTGATGTTGCGATGCACGAATTGCCTCATTAAAAACCTTGGTCGAGAAACTTCATGGAAAACTCGTCAAGGGAAAAAGAGTACAATTCACCCAAATTCATTTAGTCTGCAAGACTTTATTTTTGGGTACTTAATCTTCATGATCAAGATTTATTAGCGGACTTGTGAGAATTCTCCCCCTGAATTCTGCACTTCTCTAAGTCTCATCATTCCAATTCCACGCACGCACCTTTCAAAGCTAGATGCGGGGAGTGACTTAGTGAATAAATCTGCGAGATTTTCACATGACCTAGTATGCAGTACTTTAATCTCGTCCATCTTTTGCAATTCATGTGCATAGAAGAACTTGGGGTTGATATGCTTTGTGAGATGACTCTTCACATAGCCCGTTTGCACTTGTGCAACGCAAGCGGTATTATCTTCATAGATAATTGTGGGGGTTTGCACAATGTTCATCCCACATGACTGCTGGATGTGGTGAACCATTCGGCGGAGCCAAGCGCACTCTCGTGCGGCTTCATACAGTGCTATAATTTCTGAGTGGTTCGTCGAAGTAGCTACCAGGCTTTGCTTAGACGATTTCCATGGAATTGCAGTTCCACCACACAGGAATACATAGCCTGTTTGTGACTTAGCGATATGCGGGTCTGACAGATACCCAGCATCTGCATAGCCAATCAAGTTCAGATCTTGATTTTTTCTGTAAAACAATCCGAGGTCCTTGCTACCTTGGAGGTATCAGAAAATGTCCTTTATGCCCTGCCAATGCCTTTTGGTGGGCTCTGCACTGTACCTTGCTAACAGGTTCACGGCAAATGCAATGTCCGGTCTAGTGCAGTTTGCTAAATACATGAGTGCTCTCACTGCACTCAAGTATGGGAATTCCGGTCCCAGGACTTCCTCCCCCTCTTCCCTTGGTCGGAAAGGATCCTTTTCTTGCTGTAAAGACCTACCGATCATTGGTACTTTCGAGGGAAATGCCTTCTCAAAGCCAAACCTTTTCAAAGCCAAACCTTTTGAGCACCTTCTGGGTGTAGGTCGACTGATGTACCAAGACTCCTTCAGGGACATGCTCAAGCTGCAAGCCTAAGCAAAACTTGGTCTTGCCCAAATGTTTCATTTCAAATTCTGACTCCAAGTAGGAGCTTGCTTCTTTTATGTCTTCGGCTGTCCTGATGATATTCAGATCATCTACTTACACAGAGATTATACAGAATCCATTCTGGTATCGCCGTATAAATACACAAGGGCAGTCTTCATTGTTCGTGTAGCCTTTCTTGCAGAGAAAGTCGCTCAAACGATTATACCACATTCTTCCATATTGTTTCAGTCCATACAGTGACTTTCTGAGTTTCACACTGTACAGATTTTTATTTGCTCTGTCTTGGTTCGGGAGAGGAATTCCTTCAAAGACTTTCATGTAAATCTCCGAATGCAAGTTACCGTAAAGGTATGCAGTCACAACATCCATCAATTTCATTTCTAAATTCAAGTTCACTGCCATTGAGATCAAATATCTAAAGGTGATTCCACTCATGACTGGGGAGTAGGTTTCTTTATAATCAACTCCAGGATGTTGAGTGAAACCTTGGGCTACCAGCCTTGCTTTGTATCTCACTACTTCATTTCTTTCATTTCTCTTTCGAACAAATACGCACTTGTGCCCAACAGGGTGTATATGGGGAGGTGTGCGGCATACGGGCCCAAACACCTCTCTTTTATTCAGAGATAGCAATTCAGTTGCTATTGCCTTCTTCCAATCTTTCCAATCTGATCTTTTCTTACATTCAGCGAGCGATGCAGACTCAGGATCAAAATCGATGATGGTGGCAATTTTCTTTGCGAAGTAGATATCGATATTAGCTGTTGTCCTATTCAGAGACTCTCCCTTGTGCACATAATTTATAGCTATTTCTTCATGAGTTGCTTCTTCTGGAGCTTCACCTTGCGCATCGCTTCTTTCAATTGCGGTGGCAAGTCCCTTTAGTTTTTCGGCTCCCATGTGTGCGCACACATCCATGCCGATGGGGATATTCAGATCCGGTATGCCCTTTTCGGAAGGTGTCGTACTTGTGCCAGGTCTCAACTGGCTCCCCTTCTCATTCTGGGGGACTTCAATGATCGGCTGTGATAAATCTCTCTTATCCTTCTTCACCAGGCGTCCCCGGTTACTAAGGATTCGCGGAACCGGAGTTCTCGTCCTCTTTTTTATTTTTCTGAGGCCTCTGGACGAGATTAGGGATACCTTCTGTTTCTTTGGTATTTCAACCCTCTTCGGTGCAGTGCGTGCAGGCACATGCGACTTAGTCACGCTCTTCAAATCACTAAAGTGATCAGGCAGCTGATTTGCCAATGCTCGCAAATCAATTGTCTTCTGGACTTCTCTTGTCTTCTGGACTTCTATTGTCTTTTAGACTTCTCTATTTGCTTTACTAATGTCTTCTGGACTTCTCTAGTGCGCGGGTCATCTGCATGGATTCCCCAGGCTTGCCACGTAATTTCCCGACATTCTTCATCAAGGGGTTGATTTCCTCCCCCTAATGTTGGGAAATTTTCGGTGGTGGCCCTTGCGCTAGTTGCATAGGTGAATGGATGTTTTAGGCCGAAGGTCTAAGATTGATGAGATTTGCTGCATGTAGGACTGCGGGTCCCCTACATGTAGCTAGCAAATTACAATTATGCAAGAGGGGTTGGGCAATAAATCTAATTTTCTTAATTAAAACCTCAGCCAAACCATTCTGGGTATGGACATGCGGTACCGAGTGCTCAACTGCAATTTCCATCGCCATGCAATAATCATCAAATGCATTTGAAGTAAATTCACCGGCGTTGTCCATTCTGATGGACTTGATGTGATGATCAAGAAACACATTTTCTGATGCGAATGATCTGCGAGATCAATTTTGCAAAGGCGTGGTTTTTCGTGGACAACAAACCCACATATGACCACTTCGAAGAAGCGTCAATGAGCACCATGAAATACTTGAATGGCCCTGAGATGGGCTGAATGGGACCGCAAATGTCTCCCTGGATGCGTTCCAGGAATGCAGGGACTTCATCCTGCACTTTCAGAGTGGATGGACTAGTTATTATTTTCCCGGTGGCACATGCAGGGCACACAAAATCTTCATGATTGGGAAATTCTTCATTAATATTATGCCCATGCGAGTTATTTATTATGTTTCTCATCATCCTAAGACCTAGGTGGCATAATCTGTCATGCCAGAGACAGAAGAGTTCAGAGCTTCTAAATACCGTCTTCAGGACAGTGTACGCTGCAGGCGCCTTAATGTTGGTATAATATAGCCCAGTTTCTAGTGAAGGAAGTTTTCTAATATTATTTTGCCACTCTCTTCACGCTTCGTAATGAGTAGGTATTCCTTACCGTACTCTTCTTTAGTCTCAACGTGGAAACTGTTGGCGCAAATATTTTTAAAACTTAGGAGAGTTCAAATCGATTCTGGGTACAATGAGGCTTCTTCAATGACCAAAGTTGTGCCCATTGTGGCTCTTCCTGAACCAATTATACATGCATCGCTTCTGGCGATTGTCGTAAGGCTACCAGTGCTCTTACGAATCGACTTGAAAATTCTTAGAGTCTCTTAAGATGGTATATATTGTGCCGCTGCTAGCTAAGCACACTTCCTTTATAGGGCGCTACACTTGTTCTAATATAGGGTATTTTATTAATATGCATGAGAAGGCAATTAACACATAAATAAATACACCAATATCAGAACATGTCATGCCATCATAAACTGAATAAATGAATGAATTATTCCAAAAATCATCCAACCATCACGAGAAAAATAACAATTCTTAAGTACCATCCATGCAAATTCTAACATATTCTTCCATACAAAATAAATGACAATTAAAGTCTGAATGCATTCTGTGCACTAGACTTCTTCTGTTATTTTTTCAGGCGGTGACATCCTCTTTCAAGAGAAATCATGGCATTGGCTTCTTCTAGGTCGAAAAAGGGTGCTGCTGTCATAATGGTCTCAAATACCATCAACGCGGGCAGCTGCTTAGAATGCCCCCCCTCAACCGATGCAGAGCGGGCTTCTGTGCCCTTTGCCATCCCGTTTTGGCTTGTTAGCTTTATTCTCATGTGGAGCATCTGATTTGCCTTTCTGGGCTGCGGCCATACCCTTCCTTCCCCTTCTCTTTATCAAGAGCTTTCGCACCTTGTAGCTCTCGGGGTTGGCTTCACGGCCAGCGGAGCTCCCATGTGGCTAAGTGACGTAGTTCTTTGCGGAGAACTTTGTCCTGAGCCTCCGCAACCTGCATCATATCAATCAATTCGGCATATTCCTCATAGCCATCTTGACGATAATTGCGTGCGGATTGTACTTCATATGGGTGGAAGGATTATCTCAATTTTCTGTATTGGGGTACAAATCCTGTGCAAGACAGAATTGTATTCCTCGACCGTCTTAAAGTCAGCAAACCTCAGTCTGATCCACATCTCTCTGCTTGAGGAAGAATGGTGTACTTTAGCCTCTCAAACCTGCTTCTTGAGTGCGGTCTAGAGTGCTAGCGCGCTCTTCTCTGCCACGTACTCATTCTTGAGAGTGAGCCAGAAGTGGTGCCTGAGAAAATGAAGTGCCTGATCATTCTCTTTAGGCATGTGTTGGCGTCATTCAGTCCGCTAATCCCAATAGTCGCGCGGAGCTTCCTGGCTCCAAGCACAATCTCGACATCGGATGCTTACGTCAGATAGTCTTGGCCATGCTGGGCCAGCTCCTCGAACTTCCAGTTCGTTATGCTAGTCATCTAAATGTGTATAAGTCTACTGCTGGTAGACATGCACGGAATAATTCACTGCGGGTAAATAAATGGTACAAAAGTTTCTCGTAATGTTCCAGAATTTTCTATGCATTTTCTATAATTTTACTGCTAATTTCAGTGATTAAAAGCAATTTAAACAATTACAATTAACCAAAACAGTAAATAAATACAGAAAATACAGATAATAATAATGGCATAAATAAATAAGCTTCAAATGCTAAAATTAATTCAAAATTCGGATTCCCGAGGCCCTTTTATGCTAAAATATGAAATTTCAGCAAATTCTGCAATTTCTGAGGGTTTCTACGCAAAATTTCAGTTCCGAGAAAAAATTTGCGCAGTTTTCTGATTTACCAAGGGGTTTTCTGTAAAATTCTGGACCCGCTCGTAAATTTAAGGGCTTATTCGCAATTTTCGAAACTGCGAGGCCTTTTCTGCAAAATTCAGGACTTAATTCAAATAATTAAGGGCCAAATACTAAATTCATAGAGGTGGGGGGTTTTTCTGCAAAATTCCCTCCCACTCCCCGGCCGGGCCGCTTTCCTCCCCCTGGTCCACTTTTTCTCCCGGACGGCCCATCACTTCCCTCCCCCCCGACCGGTCCATTCTTCTCTCCCCACCCGGCCCATTTGGCCCCCCTCGGCCCACCGGCCCGGTCGGCCTGCTCGTGCGGAACAAATGGACGGGGTAGGGTTTCCCTACCCCAATTTTCGGTGGCGGCGGCGGCAAATGCCCGGGCGGCCGGTCGGGGCGACACGAAGCAGCCCGGCCGGGCGGCAATAGCCGGCGCGAGGGGCGGTCGGGGCAAGGCGTAGCGGCTTCGGGCGCTGGGCCTGATCGGGCGGAGCGGCGGAGGCCGTGCGGGGCCGGCGGTGACCGAGTGAGGCCGGTGCGGCGGCACTTCACGGGGGCCGGTCGGGGGCGGTACAGCGGCTGGGTGTGGTGCAAGGCGGCGCGGCACGGGCGTCCAAGCGGCGGCGCGAGGAGGCAACACGGTCTTCGGGCCGTGGTGAGAGGCCGGCGGTCGGCCGGTGCCCTCATGCGGGAGGAAACAAGGTGGCGGCGGCGCGCATTCAGGCGGCCGAAGAAAAGCGCGGGTGCGGCGGCGAGCCAAGACGGTGGGCCGGCCGCGGCGGAAAACCGGCGACCATGCTGGCGGAGGCGGCCGATTCAAGCGGCGGCGGCCGGATTCAAGCGGCAGCAACCGGGCTTGCGGCGGCGGCGGTGCTCGCGTGCGTGGGGAGCTGAAGCGGCATTCGGGTCGGCGGTGGACCGGGAGGCGGCCAGCGCGCGTTCGTGCGCGGAAGGCGAAGGGGTGGCCGGTGCGCGTGCGAGTGGGCCGGCGAGGCGGCGCTCATGGGGCAACGCGCGCACGGCGGGTCACGTTTGCGGGCGTGATGGCCGAGGCGCTGGCGGTCGCGACTACTGGTCGAGCTCCTTCGGGCTACGCGCACAACGGCGAGAGGCCGGCCGCATGCAGGCGGCGGGCGTCGACCGGTGGTGGAGCCGGCGGCTCCCTGGCGGCTTCAGGCCGGCAATGCTTTCTGTTTTTTTTTCGTGCAATGCAGATGCCAGCTTGAAACCAAAACAGAGAATATAATTCCAGATTCTATTTCTTGTGCCGTGATCATGCAGAATCAGGCAACACCATGCAATTTATCGTTTCCAATCTATGATGCAATCAACATCTACCCCGTTTCGCAATCTACCGATCGACATTGTGCCGGCGATTTCAGATCTGCTCGCGGTAGATTTAGGGCGGATTTGCATCGTTCTACAGTGCAATCAACATCTACCCCGTTTCACAATCTACCGATCGGCATTGTGCCGGCGACTTCAAGTCTGCTCGCGGTAGATTAGGGCGGATTTGCACCGTAGAATTTCAATCTAGAACGCGAAAAGAAAATACAGATTCAAAAGCGATCTAGAAAATTCAATCTGTGCTTCGATGATTACCTCGTTCACCGGAGCGAAGTCGTGCTGATAACGTATTGAGAAACCGTCGCTGGCGACCAGTCCGAACGATTCCTCTGCTTAGAACAAGAACGAATCAATCACAGAATCACAGAGAGAATAGATTGAACACACAGAGAGATAGAGATAACTCCCGGTCTTTCTTTATTGCTTTTCTTTCATGCGTACATAATGAGGGGGGTATGACTCTCTATTTATAGTCTACGGTGGGGTGCCCAGATATGTCAGGACTCTTGGCCATGCACCCAGTTTCCCAACAGTTACCACGCGGACGGACGTGTAGCTTTTGAGTCCTCTAATCATCATCGTGTACCGTACACTGAACCTGTCCTGCTATCAATCTCTCGCACAGCCCTTAAGCTCCGGCGGTACTACCGTAACATGCAGCTAGAGTGCCGCTCCAAATAGTTTTATTATTTAAGTTTTTTCTTAAACATTTAATTAAAAATAAAAAATCATTATATCGTTACAAACAATACAAATAAATAAGAAAAAAAGAAATGCAGAAAAGCTAGAATAAAGCCAAAATTAGACGTTAACACGTTCTTTTGGGCTTCTGGCTTATGTTGCAGTAACTAGCTTTCAAACGGTTTGACTTTTTAAGGTGGGATTTAAAAATCGATTGTAGTAAATACCGTACCGAATTTATCTATATCAACCAAAATCACATGCGAGTATCTTTCTCCGTACTCTCTCTTATGAACAGACAGAATTCAAAAATTTAAATTAAAAGCCACAACTCAAAAGAACTACCCTTAGTTTAAATAAATCGAAAGAAAAAAACCAAGGGCGGCCTGTAAGCCTGTTTCTGCTAGCAATTCAAGTCCGTGCGTACGATCCCGGATAGGCTGCAATAATACAGATAGTCGTTAGTAAAGAAAAAAAAATACTGCTTTGCAAATCTTACACCAGTAACGGCAGCAGTTCCCAACATTCTATCGCAACCACCGAGAATACGATTGTGAACCTGGGATATACGTGACTTGACTTCCGCAACCACAGAGAATACGATTCCGCAACCACAGAGAATACGATTCCGCAACCACAGAGAATACGATCACGTTTTGTACGACAGGAATCTTTCAGGGCTTAGGCCTCTTTCTTTGGGAAGATCTGCCCCTTTGAACTTCAACAATGTCGTGAAGCTTCTACACCGACCAGCTATCTGTCTGAACCCTTGCTCTTGACCTTTCCGAGGTCCGGTGCACGTGCACCGTGTCCACACACTGCTGTACATGACGACGACGACGACTGACCGAAATTTTACCTTCGGTAGTAGATCTCAGGAGCGCTACATTCTAATTGCTTTGACGAACTCACAATCGCCTTAACCCGTGATATGAAGTGATCCATTGGCCTTGTGCCCTACTCATTTAGGTTTTTTTTTGTATTTTATGGTTTATTTTTTTTACTGTTTATCACTGTACTTAGATTATTTTGTAATTGTTGATGGCTTTTTTATGTAATTAAATAAAAATAAAAAAGAAAAAAGAAATTAACCCATCACGAACGATGCAAAGAAATATGAGAAAAAAGAAAAGAAAAAATACAAGAAAAAAGCCAAAAAAGACGAAAGTAATAAACTAAAAGCTAGAAGAAAACTGGAAAAGCCGAAATGAGCAAAGCCATGTCGGAACGGACATGGTACATGGCTACATGCTCCGCATACATTTGAACATGTGCAAATAGTCTGTTTTCCTCTGTGACTCCGCATTCCATGCGACCTACGTCAGCTGGTACGGTTTATTCGAGTCGTTACTGATGGAGACGATGTGCCCGATCTTTCGATGAGAGAGATAACTCTCGATTTTGGGTGGAGGTGACCCTGACGATCCGACTACAAACGCACGACGTCGCTTACGCCTTAGCAATCGCTGAACCAACTCCGAGATGTTATTGACCTCGCTGGAGGCGCGATCAACCTGAACACGAAGTTTAATTCATTCGAAGAACTAGCAAGAATAAGATGTAGGCAATCTGATATTGCGAATATGAATGAAGCATAAATTGTATTGCGAATCACAAAGTTGGGATTCCGAAGATGTCTTGACAGGTGGTCGTCCGACACAACTGAAAAACAAAGTTTGCACAAAGGCCAAACCTTAAATTCAACGAAATCCAAGTCCTAGCAACGGAGGCAGCGACTCCTTTACAGGGAGAACGACTAGGGGGCGTCCAAGTGCACGCCCTAGGGTTACAAGGCCCATGGGCCCAAGTGGTGGTGGTGCAGCACCCTTTTTGACTCGGACTCAGAAATTAACGTGGACTCTTTTGATGATTGCGACCGGCTCAGATGGAATTTGAAGATGAGATTGGATCCGTTGGAAAATAGACTCCCTAAGCTTTCCATGAAGTACAAGAACGTCCCAAACAGAGTCCGTATGAGGAAGTTATGCCCGTTTGAACTTGGTACCATCGCAGCAGTCCGAATCTAATTCCAGAACGTGTCCAACTCGAATTCTTGTTTGACTTGGTCCCAAAGTGACGTGGTGACCTCCATTATTTCTTCCATGCGTGTCCATGACTCCATGTCCCTTTCCTTCGTCCTTTCCCAAGTTCATAATCACAATTAAATCACTTGCATTAGGTAGCGGACTATTCTCAGTATTATATGAACCTAAGAATGAATTCACCTGGTAATTAAGTTGACGAGCACGAGCTCGAGTAAGTGGTCCTTGTTGTGGATGAGTTGTATCCATAGAAGGAATGTCCTCATCAGTTACATCTAGGGAAGGAAACGGGTCGAATATGAATTGAATAGTCTCAAATATGAATGTGAATCCATAATTTTAAAATGAATACATATATAAATACGAATTCATATTTTTTAAAAATGAATACAAATACGGATTTAAACATTCTTGAATATGAATATGAATTCGAATCGCATATGTACTTAATTCTGTCAAATGCGAATATCCTAAATTTTTTTAAACAAATCTAGGTAGAACAAATTATGTAATATGACTAAACGTCTATATGAGTTAACAGTATAGCACATAGAGTTAAAAATTATGCAAAGTAATTTTTCACTTCTTGCTTGTGAACCTTGGTCAATCAAAAAGTTACTTCCTACAATCATCCCTAGGGAGGTCGCCAGGGATGGAAACCGATCGAATACGAATACGAACATTCTTGAATACCAATATGAACAATCTCAAATACAAATATGAATATTCTCGAATACAGACTTTGCTTACCACATTCGTATTTTCTCAGATATGAATATCGGATAAAATAGATTATCCTTTAGTAGCCTCCGTCTTGGCGGCTTAGTTGGGACAAATTAGGTATATTCATACCCCTATCAGCCCAAATATCGACCCATCAAAGTCATCCACTCATCTGGCCCATTCGCCTCCAATTTCTGGCTAGCTGGCTTGGTGATCTAGCCTATTTGTGGGTGGCTAACCCTAACAGAATCAGTACTCCCTACTCGTCTACTCACCAGATGCCAATCACCACTCAGTGTTGGTCTCACAACTTCACCAACCACCAACACAACAACAGTCGGCAGGAAAGGGGACCAGCAGCAGGCTGGCATTCACCTCCAAGCTCCGGCGACCCACGCTCTCTCTACTGCAATGCTACTCCACGCCTACCAGGCGCCAGGTGGTCGCGCCTCAGCCTCCTCCATTTTGCAATTTCCGCCTCCACCATTTTGCTGCCAGTTCCTCACTTTCTCTCCCCCTCTCTCTCTCTCTCTCTCAGTTAGTTGGTCGCAAATCGCAATTTTGCATGTGCAGATCCAGATAAATTAGGGATTCCGGGGAGCCGCCTAGATCCACCAGCAATTTGGACGATTGATAAATGATAATCCATGTTTGATGTTTTGATTATGCATTCACTGATTCACAGCATACTCCGGCAGGCATATTCTTTGCACAGCATACAGCTCTGTATGTTTCTTTTGGCTATCTACATAATCCAAGTTAAATGTTTGATGTTTTGTTTATGCATTCACATGACGAAATGAATGAGCGAATACACATACAGTACACTAGTACAATGCTTTTGGATTTTCATCAGGAACAGGCATTTGTTGTGATGGTTGACTTTGAATGAAGCTGTTGTAGTATGTCAATATGTGTTAAGAGCAATACTTTGCACAACAGCATAGGTAGTTGAGATGGTTAAATTTGAATGGATTTGGTGTATGTGAATATGTGTTAAGAGCTTACCGTACCTTCAACGATTGATAATCTATGTTTTGTTTATGCATTCACATGAAATGAATGATTTGTACAAGTCATTACTGGCCTTTTGGGGAAATACTGATATTGTAGAATGTTCAATTGATCTAGAGATCAACTTATTCTTTTAGGTATCAGCAATTTGAAAATTGGAATGCACATTTGCAAGCTAGAGATTAGAATTTCAAGAATCAAGAGTAAATGTGTAGTGTGTAAGCGAACTTTTTTAAAAAAATTCAATTGGCCCTCTGAATTACCTGTAAAGGATGAGTTGATGAAGATGAAGTATAGAGATTAGAGTTTTAGAACAATCATATAAATATAAAATATAGCATGTAGTAAACTCATGAATCTTGTATTTTATGATTTTGTAGATCTTTGAGTTTAAAAAATGAAGAACTCTGGATATGATTCTTGGCAGGTATTTTCTTCAATTTTTATATTTTTTACTTATCCACTTTGTCTAGGTTAAAATTCTCACTATTTTAGATATGCTTCTTCTCCGTAGATATGAAATGTTGTTGCATCAAATGGATCTCGTCCTGATAAGCTGTGGTTGAGTTGCAAGGCTGACATCCAAAACTGCAATTCCACACAAATTGAAGTTCTCCATGGTTGGCTTAGCATGTCGACCTGTTTCTCTCTGTCTCTTAATTAGTGCTTGTTGTGTTCTCTAAAACACTACATATTTTTCTCGTCCATTGATAGGATTCAGGAAGGCATTAGTTAATGAGTTGGAGGCTGTTCAAGATAAGGAGGACTAGGGTTGTTCATTGATTCATGCTTCACCCACTGTCAAACAATATATAGCATATCATGGAATTCACAAATTTCTCCGAGGCTTGGGAATAAGACGGAGTTTAATCACTAAACTATACTTGGTTTACTTAATGCATCGGGTTTTGCTTGGATTGATATGTTTTGATTTTCAATTTATATGCTAATTTTTGCTATATTTTGCTCTATGGAAGGATACAACTTCCTTTTAGATGGGAGTTTCTTACTGATGGGGAAAAGAGTAAAAAAGAACTGAATTAGCAAGGTATGTAATTGCCATTAATCTTGATAATTTGCTACTTAATGGATGCTTGCCTCATGTCGTTCATTCCCTCATAAGAAATCATCGATTTCTATATTTTTTATATTTTTATTGTATATATGTCTGAATGTATGTATGTATCATTGTATCGGTGTTTTAGGGAAAATGTTATGTCGTGGTACCGGTATATTGGTATCAACATATCTGAGCAATATATCTCCGAAGTCTGAACACCCATCCTAAAAATCCTGAGTCCACCTCTGATCTATCTGATCAGTTCTCTTTCTTTCTCTAGATTGCTGTTACATGCGAATCAGCAGGACAGTTGACATTACCATTTGCAATGAATAAAGTAAAAAGTTAGCAAAAATCTGAGGCCAAAACACAAATATTTTACCGAAAATAACCATGCTTCTTTATTGTTACAGAGAACCTGTGTGAATTTTGAATAAGCCAAATTACACCATCTTTTGAAGTAATTTAACATCTGATAAATTGGTTACACTATTTGCAATTGCAATTTTTTTATGTAGCCAAGGAAATGCCCTTACCTCTTCTCCTTGGAGAAATACAAACAATGGCCAAATTTTCAAATACATAATACCGCTATCAAACAACTAGACATCCATGTGAAGCAGGTCAATAGAAAATTCCAATTTCCACTGGTTGGTTAATGAAGACACGAATCTTTTCTGGTTTCAGAGAAGACTTCAAAGTCTCCGCACAATAGGGCAATACTATGGTCAAAATGGATTCATGTCTTATAGCTCCAGCTCAGTTCCTAAAAGCGGTTATGTCCAGTTCACCCCCACCTTCTCCTCGCCGGCAGCGACGGGTGAGGGCGAGCTGCGTCGATCTCTACCTGCGACATGAGCAGCGTTGTCGAAATTGAAGAGCCGCTGCGGGTAATGACCTTGATCTCTCTTAAGTCCCATTCTTGTCGTTCCACTCGGGGATGTCAGTCTAGGCTATGCTCATGGAGTTCTAAATTTCTTTAAAGGATACTGACATGCTGTTAATCTCCGTGTGTAAATGTTTTGTCTTTGTTATGCACTTAGGGTTTCATGGGTTATTTTTAGCATATTATCTAGTACATAGCAAAATTTCAGTAATGCTAGCTCTGCGATTGCACAGGTTATGCTAGTTTTTACAATTTCCGCTGGTGTGCATAATTTGGTGGGGAACATGATTTCGCTGTTGCATCTAAGGATGATGAATATCCTAATTTCTGGATCAGCCTGTCGATTTGTTGCACTGCATATCGTCTCAATTCTTTCTTTTTTCTGAGACCCATCGTCTCAATTCTCTAGTCCCCTTAAGATGGTCTTGAGGGATTCTCCCCCTTGGTCCAAGTACTGACCTCCCGTGCGATCCCGTCCCGCGCTTTTGCAGCAATCACCAGGCCAAGGAGAGGGGTCGTCACACCATGGAAATGGCTCACCACGAGAGAACGCAGCACTGAACCTGGCGAAATCCGAGTCAGACCGGATAAAAACCTTCTACCAGACGGTCCTTTCGGTCATCGTCGTGTTCATCGTGGCGGCTCTGTCAGGCTACAAGGATATGAAGCCGCTCTACTCGACCACAAACCACAAGAAAGTTCACCTCGGCAACCTCCTAGTCGCCTTGGTGCTCTGTATGATCGTCACCTTCATATGCGCCGTTGTCTTGATGATGTACGAATTCTATGCCTACCACCATGGGCAGCGACGCTGTGGCAGGTACAGGGTTCTCACTGTCCTCGTCGCAATCACCGGCACGATGCTAATTGCTACCGACACGGTCCTGGTCATCATCACGAACAGGGGAAACGCGGTGCTCTCTGTTCTTCTCGTGCCAGTGCTGCTGCTAGTTGGCGTGGCCGTGCGCGGCGGAGCATGGATGGAGCAGCACCCCACTCCGACGCAGGGCAGCGAGTACGATACGGCGACGAAGGGCACCTTTGATCTGGCCACCGTTGGTACAATTGCTGCCTTTACTCTGCAGGGGACCATCGCTTTCGGCTACCTGAAAACGCCCGACAAGAAGGGCAAACGTGACCCGCCGCTGGACCTCGCCGCGTGCTACGCCACCTCCACCGTCTGCCTGGTCGTGATGATGCTTTGCGCCATGCCGCTGGCGTGTCTCCCCGGCGACAAGCTGAGGGTTCTGGTCGGAATCATCGAGAGGCTCAGACACGTCCTGCTTGCCCCTCTGGCGCTGATGGCGCTGGTCGTCTCCGTCGAGTTCTTGGACGGTTTCGTCGTGCTCTCTTTCTTCCCGGAGGCCATTGCGTTGGTCCTGTACTTCGGCGTGGAGTTCTGCTCGGCACGCCAGCCCCGAGAAGGCAGGAGCTGGCCATTGCTCGACTTTGTCTTCCGTATGGTCGCCACCGTTGGATTCACACTAATGACCGGGCTGTACGCGGCGTTCCTCGGTACTGACCACTACAGCTTGTACCTGAAGGCCGCCATGTTCGTGCTCCTGCTAGCAGTTGTGTCAAGCCTGAGCCGTCTGGCGATCCCGTTTCACTTGCCTGACAATGACATTGGAGGAGCTCTCGAGGTCGGCGTTGCAACCGTGGCCCTCGCCTACCCCGCCGTCGCACTTTTGCTTGCTTGTCCATTGGTGCTCAAGGTCTTCCTCGACCTCTACCTCAATCGCTAGTTTTTGACAGTGTTTGGGGAGCTAGCATTAGCATTCTTTCTGTCCTTGGTCTTCCCATGGCCATGTATGTTGTATACTACGGGTATCCATAATGTTTAGATACTATATAGCCTTTTAAGTTAGAATTTATAGGTAATATCTAAACTTAGCACAATTTTGTGTAATATATAAAAATTACTACTGTCTCTACATTGAACCCATAACTATAATAAAAAATATCCTTTCCCATTAGTCTTTCTCATGGCACAATGGCCTTGCATTTTATTTTTTACTTTGAGGCAGCCTCCTAGCGTGATGCCAGTCGTTTTTGCTTGAAGACAGCCTCCCGTAGCGTATAGCGTCTTCTCTCCCTTCTTAAAGGTAGTTTTTTAAATACTGTGTACCTAAGATTTTTTTTGATACGTAGTCTAGATAACATGGGATGTAGGAAATGAGCACACGCGTTCTGTAGCTCGAATATTATTTGTTCCACATCTTGAAACCTCACTTTTGAAGGCCTCCCAGAAAGAGTAAAGCTTATGGTATGAATACTGTTTTTTTTTTGTTAAATTTGGTTTTCCAACATAGGAGCTATTTTAAAGCTGTTAATTTGGAAGAAAATTATTCTTCATTTGGCCTCTTTTTATTACTCCTCGTAAAGTTATGGCTTCTCCTTCTCATCATTTACCAGTGTCTTCATGGGAACTAGTGACAACTGACAGCAGGCAAACACCATAGCCGATCCCGAGGGGCGGCTTAGTACAGCCCTTTTTTTTTTTGAAGAATTGTTCATGACAGCTTTTAGAAGCTGGGATTTGGCAACTGAAGGATCACTATCTGTTGTTGAATAGTAGGGGCATTTTTATTCTAAAAGCTATTTAATGAGGTGAGTGACTTCTCTTATTTTAAGATAGTTTTTTTTGTTCTTCCATAATCAATTTAAGACTATTCTAACAATTTTTCCCTTCATACATAGGTGTCTCTCAGCCCTTCACCGTACATCAACGGTCTCTTAGGGTTCTTTCACCGTACACCGATGATTCTTCAGCGTCACAGTCCATCAGACATTCACACACTAGCGTCTATTGGGTCAGAGATGTTAGAACCGAACTTTGATAACACTTGTTGGATCGTAAGGATCTTCTCACCCCCAAAGCTATCAAATAAGGTGAGAAATTTCCCCACTTTTAAATTAGATCTCTTGCATTTCTACAGTCAATATGAGACCATTTCAACACAATCTCCATCATTGTGTTGATGTCTGCAAACAAAAAGACGCACCTTAAGTAGATGCAACATGAACTGAGACAAGAACAACAGTGATCTGAAAATAATGATAACCCTCTCAAACAGGTCGGCTCCATGCTTCGTATTCTTGTCAAACAACACCAAGCATCAACAGTACCTCTATCTACATTCAGAGATGGTCACAGATTGATGGAGCAACTGAATTCCCAAACAGCTCAAATTTTGTCACATATGGTTATTTAACGCTTCAGATCCCCACGAATTCCAAGCATAGCTAGACTTGTCCATTGGCCGCTTTGTTTTTTTTTTTGACTGCGAGATGGAAAAACCAGCAAGCACCAAGCTTTTTCGTTGTCAATCAGAGGAAAAGCTAAAAAAAGGGGCCCACGCAAGCAAAAAAAGCGCAAGAAGCTTACAATGCAAAACTATTTTTTTAGGGTTCGTCTTAGAAGGCAAAACGGATCTGTCTGCTCCCCAGTTTCTAAGTCTAGAGCGTCGGTCGCCTCTTCTTGTCTCTATCGCATAGCCACAAATGATGTGTGGGATTCTTTCTGATTGCCAGCTTCAACTCCAATTATTGTGTTATATGAGGAACGAGGACCACTTGACCAAGGTGTCGGCACTAATTGAGTGCTGTAAGATCATATAGAGGTTATTTTATGATTGTGATAAGTAATTGATTTTTATATTAGAGTTTTTGTGGTATTTGAGTTTGGTTTTTGAGAATTTTACAAAAGACTGCACTTTGGTTGGGCTGTCTACTGAAATCTTCAGGTTAAACGGATTGACCGCTTTGTTTTGGCGGTCTGAAGCAGTCTGACCGGCATATTTCGACCGCTGATAGTAGTAAGAGGCGTGGTCTTCAATTTTACAGTCGGGCGGTCCGAACGGCCATGTGTTGGACGGTCCGATCAACAGATTGACCACGGATGGTCAATGGTCGAAAGCTTTAGTGCCTGAACGACTACGGATGATTGATGGTCAAAAGCTACAGTGTCTGAATGACCACGGATGGTCGATAGTTATAGGCTTTTGCGATCAGTAGTCATAGACTTCACGATTGGTTGTGATCGATAGTCATGGGCATTACAATCGGCTATTGTAGACCTCGAGTACTCGTGTCAGACTAGCCAGTGATCTGACCGTCCTGTGCTTGGCGGTCAGACTGGCTTCTCTCGATGGTTTGAAGTTGTTCTTTGGAATTATTGGAATTTGGGTCATGGTTTGACCTGAGTGTTGTTGCTTATGTGCACATGGGTTTATTGTCTGGTCCTAAGTTTAGGATCAGTATTTTGGTTGCATAATTTTTGCAAGGTACATTGTATGGATTGATTGCACAAATTGAAGACATTGTGTATTGTGCGGTGCTACGTGACAGTTTGCTTGTTAGTGTTGGTTGCAGGACATCGGAGCTAGGTCATGGTGAGGCATATGAGGACCGAGACTAGACACAGGGTGGTGCTGAGGTCCAAAATGGTTGGGGAGACGCCAAAGATGACTGAGCCTTACGGGGTGGTTGCAAGCCGGGATGACGAGGAACCAACGTGGGGAGCTACTAGTGATGGACATGATGGGCAACGACAAGGTGGAACGGGACTAGGCTCAGGGAGGGTCGAGGTCCAGACGGTCAAGGATGTCAGGTACTGTCATGCGTGAGGAGAGGCATGTGTTGCGCCAAGTGTTTTAGGTCGTTTGCAAGTGAGGATGGTTCAGTGGGATCCAGACGTGTGAGAGGCTTGACGGCAAATCATTGGAATCACGTGGAAGATGGCAGGCATGGGCGATGCTTCATTGAAAAGGAAGTGGAAAGCTTCGTCAAAAGCGGTAAAGGAGCATTTTGCTAAATTGCCCAATACCGAAAAAGTAACGATCTTGTATATGCTGAAAATGTGAAGTGGATCAAGTGGTGATTCACTAATGGGTTAATGGTTGTAAGCCACTTTGAGAAGCGTGCGTGAGAGGGTAAAACCCGGCGTTAGGTGGGGTTAACGGGTTATCCCCCAGTTTGGCCTGATGAGTGGATCCATTATGTTTTGATTCAGATTGTGAGCGTATATAAGGGGAGGGGAGGCAAGAGCTAGATTAGAAGGTTGGCTAAGCTTTTTGTTGGCTAGCTTCTCCCCTCCCATGGGAGATAGATTAGAGAGAGTGTGTGTGCTCTGCTATCATAAGGGATTGTTTATAAAAACATTCCTCTCCAAGTGAAATAGATATCCAAACTTTGCCCAAGTGAGTTGTGCCATGAATTCCCTCATGTGCTTTTGATTTTCTTGGCTTTTTTGTTGGGATTTCTCTTCTCTTGAGTTTTTCTGGTGCCAAGGATGTGTAAGAGTAGAGATGTCTTTTAGATATAAGAACCCATCCATCTAGATACGATCTAGAGGAAACCCGGTCTTTTGCTTGTCTTTGGTCTCTTTGGTCCATTTCTTGATCCGAGGTTTTTTATTTGATTTCGTTGATGTTTTGACTTGTGATGTGTGGGAATGTAATCAAAGCCATCTTCGCTATCTTTTACCCACGAGCAAGTTTTGATCAATGATTTTGGTTTTAGATCTTAGTTCATGTACGCTTACTCTGATCGCAAAAAGTCTCATCATTGTCATGGATTTTTTGATCCAAGAATAGAATAGTCCCATGAGAACTTAAGCTCTATGCATATAAAGTTTCGCAGCTTTTGGTTTAATTGATCGAAAGTCCTGTTAGTTTTGGTTCTTGCGGTCGACTGAAAACTCTGTTCATCTGGGAGAAACGGTAGTTCCGCATGCTGTGTAAAGGTAATACCGCAACTCCTATTATCCGACAACTTTGGTTTGCAACCATTTATTGATTGTTGACCTCACTAGTCGTGTTTCAACTGGGGCTGATCACTTTGGTTTCGACCGCTCACAGGTCGACCTCTTAGGTCAGATTTCAACCTACTTTAAATAATCAGGTTTGCTATCAGGTCTTCGACCACGTAGGTTACGATCATATCGGTCTTCGATCGCATAGGTTTTCAACTACTTATTGGTCCTCAACCACGCTGGACTTTCGACTGCTCATTGGTAATCGACCACGTAGGTTTTGACCACTCAATGTCCTCGACTACGCTAGTCTTTCGACCGCTCTCTTGTCATCGTCTGCGTTGATTTTCGACCACTCTCTAGTCGTTGACCACTCATGTCGAATTCTGGCCACGCCGACTTTCAACCACGCTGGTTTCGACCACGCTGGTTTTCGATCATGTTAGTTTTCGACCACACTTTGGTCGTTGACCACTCGAGTCGAATTTTGACCATGTTGGTTACGGACATGTTGGTTCTTGACCGCTGTCTGGTCGTCAACCACCATAGTCGAAGTTCAACCATGTTGTTTTTTTATTGGTTTTGCTTAGCTCTGAGAGTCTCTGGTTTTCCACAGTGGTACAGCTCCGTGTTTCTCTAGATTTTGAGTAGGGTTCCTATCCGAATCTTCATAGATTTGTAGCTATCGGAGCAAAGGATAAATGAATACTTGGTGAAAACTTTTAAGACAGTATTTACCCTCTCTGTTGCCATCTTTGGTCCTACAAGTACCGATTGTTCCTCAATGTTGTCCTACAAGTACCGATTGTTAACCTTGCCTTTAATCTATCTATCTATCTATTATTATTAAAGTAGAGATAAAAAACCACTATGTTCACTTTTAAAGACTAGAAATTCTTATATTATCTAGAGAAAAAAGGTAAAAAATTATACCATTAATCATAGCGAATTCAGATTATAATGATCTACCTTAAGTTCCTAAGTGTTTCATTGATACGGAATCCGGGATCCAATTATCTAACCATACTGAGATCGAACTCCCGGAGCCAACTTGTTTGGTAAGACCTCTTTCCAAAGCTTTCTTGCCTGCTACAATAGCCCGCCACGTAGCTGATGCAGTGCGTGGGATCGATGCATCCATAAACTCTGGGAGATATCTGCCTTTCAAAACACTTGCACATAGGAAGTTAGGTTGGAGATTAGGCGACAGCCTTGTTTCCCCAATAGTGCCAAACTAAACAAGTGTAGATCACAAAAACCCATCCCTGCCCTGCATTTAGGAGTAGCCAATCTATCCCAAGAAATCCAATGGATAGATCATTTATCAAGAGAGCTACTCCACCAATATCTTGCCATATACGACTTAATTTTCTTACTTGTGGAAGCATGTCTACTTTTACTGTATTACCCTGAAAATAGAGGAGCGTTTCAAAAACCCATCTTATATCCCACCTTTACCTCTCTCTCTATCTCTTTCCATCTATTTATCTCTCTCCTCTCCAATATCTCTCTCCTTTCCCGTTACATATCTCTCTCTTCTCCCGGCGGCGGCGCTGTTGTCGTCGACGGCTGGCGCAGGGGAGGCACGGCATGTAGCGGTGCAGCGCGAGGGCGCGTCCGGGAGGTGCAGCGTAGGCGGCTGGCGTGGGGCGCTTCTGGGAATCATAGGTGGCGGATGGTAGCATTGGGCGGCATAGCCAGGGCGGCATCACGTTTGCCGGCCAACGGCGGCGCGGCTAGCGGGCAACACTTGGGTGGCGGTGCAGTGGCCGCAGGCAGCGCTCAGGCGGCGTAGCATCGATGGCGGTGTGATGTGTGATGCATGGCGCAGGTGGTCATGAGGCACTGCGGTGGCGGCATTGGTCAATGGCACAAGGGCCGGTGCGGGTGGTGCAACGCAGTGGTGGCGACGGCCGGTGGCGGTGCGGCTGGTAGTGGCCGCCGACAGCCGGCGGTGGTATGGACTGGTGGCGCAAGGGCTGGTAGCATATATTTCGGTGGTGCAAGGGCTAGTGCGGGTGGCATGGTGCTGTGGGTGGTGCGGCACACGGTGAGTGGCGGTGGCGGCTGGCGGTGGCGGCGTCGGTGACCGGTTTCCACGGCCACTTGATTCAGCTGACTGGGATGCAGCCGAATCACATGTTCGCACGGGGTTTTGGCCAGCCTTGTAGCGGGACGCCGTTCGTGTGGCCGAATGAGTGTTCGGTTAGCCGAATGGCGATTCGCACGGCAAAGGCTTAGCGAGCACAAAATTCTTTTGGCCGAACGCACTTCCGCCCGTCTTTCCACAAGATTACCTTAGCCCTGATCTGATTCATCTATATTCTACCTTGTAGGTTCGCACGCGGCCTCCGAGGGGGCGTTCGGGCAGTTGTGCATCTTTGATCATTTGAGAAGCAAGTCCGCCGAGCGTGCCCAAGGTAAGTACCCCGCGGCCGTGACCTTTACGTTTTCACATACCATGTGTTTCCATATCACTTGTCACCTTGCCATTGAGTACAATTATCATAACACTCATACTTGCCTGACTATTATCATATCAC
The DNA here is from genome assembly GCA_017311315.1 of Dendrocalamus latiflorus. Lineage (NCBI taxonomy): Eukaryota > Viridiplantae > Streptophyta > Magnoliopsida > Poales > Poaceae > Dendrocalamus > Dendrocalamus latiflorus. The sequence goes on from CM029648.1 coordinate 28,666,404, forward strand.
TAAAGATTACCTGGTCAATTATCTTGTCACTAAAGATTACCTAGTTAATTATCCTATCACTAAAGATTACCTGGTTAATTATCCTATCACTAAAGATTACATAGTTAATTATCCTATCACTAAAGATTACATGGCTATTATCATATCACGAAAATTACCTGGCTAATATCATATCCCTAAAGGTTACCTGGTTATTATTCTATCACTAAAGATTACATGGCTACTATCACATCACCAAGGATTACCTGGCTACTATCATATCATCAAAGTTACCTGGCTATTATCATATCACTTAAGTCACCTGACTAATCTCGTATCACTAAAACTTACCTGGTTGTTATCGTAATACTAATACTTGCTTAGTTATTATCATATTACTAATGCATGCTTGGTTGTTATCTACCTTAGAGCAAACTAATATGCACCACTATAATTTAGGTCCACCAAAATAAATGATGCATATCTTTTTTTCTTTAATTGATGTGAGAATTTCTAGCTTTCAAAATAAACATGGAAATTCATTTTAAACAATGTTTTAATAGTGCGATAGATACCTATGTGAAGCTAGTGCCGAGGTTGTGTGTATACATACATACATACATACATACATACATACATACATACATACATACATACATACATACATACATACATACATACATACATACATACATACATACATATACTGTTCTTTTTGGCTGTGGCTTTTGGCTACGGCTTTGTAGCTTTTGGGTTGTTCATGTGAGAGATTACAGAGTAACAGAAACTCATGTGCAGTTTTTGCCAATATAAATGAAGTCAGTACAGTATGTACTACAATTAACTAGTAGACCCTATCTTAAAAAAACGATTCGTTTAAAAGTTAGTTACTATAGAAAAACCAAAAGCTGAAGCCAAAAGCTGAAAAAGAACAGGGCCATGGTGCCCAGGCTCCATAATTGAGTCTTTCCATCCATGATTAAGACTTTTATCCTGATATATTATATATCATTACACTTGCACGCATCTAAAAGCAATCCAAAGATAGTAAGGCTTGGTGCCCAGACACCAAGGTGTCTCATTTCAACGTTATATATATATATATATATATATATATATATATATATATATATATATATATATATATATATATATATATATATATATATATATATATATATATATATATATATATATATATATATATATAGTAAAAATAACAAGTGCTCATATAGGTATGTATCGTTTGCGATTTAAAATTTCTTAGATGTCAAGTTCAACTAGTTCAAACAAGTTTGAACTAAATTTTGAATTGTAGGTATGTGATCTAAATTCGTTCAAAACTTTGAATTTGAATATATTTTTTCGAATTTATACGTTTCATTTGAATTGTTATAGATGAGTATATACCGTAAAACTGATATCTTCAAAAAAAACCCCAAAGTTAGATGGAATTAATGCATTTGAAATCATAGTGCCCAGGCTCCATGAGTGAGATTTTCCATCCTTGAGTGAGACTTTCCATCCATAATTAAGATTTTCCATCTATGTCAATGACTTCCTTTCCATACCATTGCACTAGCACGCATCTAAAAGCAATCCAAAGGTAAGGAAACTTGGTGCCCATACACCATGGCGCTCTATTCCAGCGTCATATATATATATATATATATATATATATATATATATATATATATATATATATATATATATATATATATATATATATATATATATATATATATATATATATATATATATATATATATATATATATATATATATATATATGTAAGAAAAATATTTTTTACTCCCGGGTGTAATTACACCCACCTCTAATATACCACCTAAACAAACGTGAAATACTCCTTTATCATTTTAGGTATACTCATATACTAATTATAAGATATTCTAATGTGAATCACATGAAAAAATTGCAAGGGAGTTCATAGTTTTTAGCGTATTTTGTAAATACCTTTATATACGTACATAAAAAGGAGTATATAGAAAAAAAATGTACATACCACATCTGAAAAATTGTTCATACCACCTATATAATCTTAAATACCCGTATACTACATGTACATACTTCTCGTTACGCGAGATACTTACTACATTGTGATCTATTGATATTTTCAAAAACATATAAAGAACATATTGCTCATTTAGAAGTATTTTTCAGAAAGGTAGAGCAAAATGGGTTAATTTTATCCAAAAGAAAAATGGAAATCTGTAAAGAAAAAAATTAATTTCTTAGGACATGAAATAGGAGAAGGGAAAATATATTTACAAGATCATATAGCAAAAAAGATTCTACAATTTCCTGATACTATGAACGATAAAAAGACACTACAACAATTCCTTGTTATTGTAAACTACGCGCGAAATTATATAGAAAACCTAGCAAAACTAGCTGGGCCATTATATGCTAAATTAAGAAAAAATGGTCAAAAATACTTTAATTCTGAAGATGTTAAATTAGTCAGAATAATAAAGGAGAAAGTCAGAGAATTGAAACCACTAGACTTACCATTAGATGATAATTATTTTATCATTGAAACTGATGCTTCTCAGATAGGATGGGGAGCGATATTAAAACAAAAACCCAATAAGTATTCTTAAAAAACAGAAGAAAAAATATGCCGATACGCTTCAGGAAGTTATAAACTAAAAACAGTAAACAATACTGACAGAGAAATTTTAGCAATAATCAATGCAATAAATTCTTTCAGACTATATTTAGGTTTTAAAGAATTCACAGTAAGAACAAACTGTGAGGCCATATGTAGATATCACAATCAAATAAATAGTAAGAAAAGTTCTACTAGAAGATGGGTTTTATTTGAAGATATTATTACAGGCTATGGCTACAAAGTTATATTTGAACACATAAAAGGGAAAGATAATAAATTACCTGATTTATTGTCTCGATCTTCTATTTTGCAGGAATGAAGAGATCCATGAATTACAATGGGAGCGAATTCTTCAGTTTTGGAACAGAAAATAAGCTGAAAATATTCCCACCAAATTCATATAAATTTAAGCCAAAGGATCATATAATTATTGATGAAGTTCAGGAATGCATATTAGATAATTTCTGGTATCAGTATAATAATAAGAGAGAAGAAAAGGGATATATGCTGTCAATATTAAATAGCCTTGCTGAATATTTCCACATGATGAATGAATTAATGCCAATATCAGATAATCCTGAATTCATAGAGCCCAAACCATTATATGTGGTGTTTGAAGGCAAAGTACCAGGAATATACATATCATTTGAAGAAATTATAGCTCAAAAAATAGACTCCAAATTAGCTGGAGGAATATCTTGGAAAAAAATATGTAACTATAGAAGAAGCATTAACACAAGCACGAAAAATACTAGGAGTTAATTACTATATGGAACCAGCTGCAAAGGAATATATTCAAAAATTTAAAAAAGCAAAAAATAAGAAGGTTCCAGTAGCATCATCCTCAATGAATATAAAAGAAGAAAAAGGAACTCAAAAGAAACTTACCTATAAAGAATGTCTAATAAAAGGGGTAGACCCATTAGATGGATCATACCTAGATTGGAAAATAGATGAAAAGTTCGAATCCATAACTCCTCAATGGAAAAATGAAATAAAGGAAGAAATTTTAAAAGAATTAAGAATAGAAATAAATAACAAGTTTGAAGCCATGAAAAAAGAATATGATGAAAAATTTGAAATACCGTTATCTGATGATGATATAATGGATATTGCCGGTCACGGGCAAAATATGAAGGTATGATGAATCAGCATGTCTATAAACAGAAAGAATCCTAAAAAGGTAAATGAATATCTAAAAGATACCCCTATAAAGGATGCTAATATTGATAGAATACTATCAATTATTGAGGCGCAGAAGATAAAATATACTAAAGGACAGTTCAGATAAACGAAGGACAGTTCAGATAAACGCGAATATGCAGAAAGGACGAGGCATGAGTGGCCAACACAGGAAAGGCCTTCAATTATAAGAGCCACTCTGAAGAATATGGCCAAAGAAGGAAAAGGTGCTCAAATTGGTGCGCTTGCCAGGAAACCTACCCTATGGCCTTAGGCCTAATTAAGAATGCATATCTCTCTACTATATAAGGAGGAGTTCTCCGCAGATGAAGGACATCGAAGATAGAGAGAGCAACACTCAGCCTCATAGTCTTCGAGAGCTCTACCTTTGTAATATTTCAGTTCTAGCTTATCCACTGTAAAATATATATCCATCAGAAGTGTGTTGTAATACAGCTGTGTAAGGTATATTTTCTATCTTTGTGTATTAACTTTCGGGGTTCCCGAAAGGGAAAACCATATGTAAGCTGGTTTGTGGAAATGAAGTAGTTCTTCTTCAGCTCCTTGGTTGTTCTAAGTCTGATCATATGGAACAAGGTTTTATGCTAGGGACCCTATAGGAGAAACCTCTCTGGCAATTCTCTGCTAAACCTGAGTTTGGCTAAGGAGAATGTTGATGCCTTAGAGAAGTGTTCCCTTTGGGTGGAACTGCCTGGGGAGATGATCCTACTCGGTACTCACCATATTTCTCACTAATTTGCTTCAGGAGTAGCTAAACCTTTCCTTGAATTTTAAAGTCAAGATCATATGAGACACACACACACATACATACATACATACATACATATATATATATATATATATATATATATATATATATATATATATATATATATATATATATATATATATATATATATATATATATATATATATATCGCCATGAGAAAAATGTGATTTATGGGTAAGAAAAATCCCGCAACTTACAAAGCAGCAGTCCCAATAAAAGTACAGAAGTGGTCGTCTGCAAATTATTTCACTTGTATTGTCTTAACACCTAGAACTGATTCATCCGTGCATGAAAAATACTTTTTTACAGGAGGCTTGGGAAGCAAGCTGAGAACAACGTATTCCTATATTACTAGTATTACTGTTTAACGAGCAGCGACGGCCACTGAGAACTTACAACGAAAATACAGCAATAATGCACTTTTAACAACAGATGATATTCATTGACTAGACTACAGAGTCTCAAGTCTTCGTCCTCTCCATTTCCCCGTCCCCTCTTGAGAGAAACCCTATCGATTTGAGCTTCTCGTGGATCATCCGGAAGATCACTCCAATGGAAACAAGCTCCTCTCCTTTTGAGGTGCAGAAGCAAATCCTTTCGTATATCTTGCTTTGAATTCTTTGTTAGGATCAACCTTTTGCTGGAACTTTGTTTCTTTTCATGTGCTCGCCAGGGGTTCTATTCCATTTCTTTGGCTCTTCCTTTTTTTTTTCTTCTGCGGGGGATCTCTTAGCTCTTCTTTGATAGATCCTTTACGAAGGTCGTCAAACGATAATAGATTATCTTGCAACTTGGTTTAGTTCCGTGAGATCTGCAACAAAATTTAGTTGAACAAGCCGTTTCAATGTCCTATTGCATCTTGGTAAATAAAATCTTATGAGCTAGGGATGTACTCCCCATATTAAAAACTCCATGTTTTATTTCATGAAATAATTCCATGGTTTCATGACAGTTGTTTCCTGAGGCAAATCCAGCCGTCATGTTTATGCTTATAGTAGTCCGATTTCTTTTTGTAATCACCCGTGCTTTTGAAGTTAACAGCAGAAGCCAAGTTATTTTACCCGTATATTAGCACTTCAGTTCAGCCAATTTTATAATCATATCAACAGATCTGTCAAAGTAGTTCCAGTTTTTTTTTTTTTGAGTTCTTGCTTTTGTTAGTGAGATTTGTCAATAAATGAATCAATTGATGTTATGAACCCTTCCCAGGAAAAAATTGATGAAGAAGTTGATTTGTTAATTCAACAATAGGAAAGGGACTATGTGACAATCTAGATCCCAATTTTGTTAGTTGGATATGCCAGTACTCACTAATACAGATGGATCATGAAGTTGGTACAAGATCTTGTAACAGGGAAAAGAAAAGTAACCAATAAAAACTTAATTCTTGTCAAATGTCAATATAATCTTTGTGTTAGGTATTCCTCACCTGGATAGTTCTGATTTCCAATAGTTAATTAAGCTGGTTAATTAGCATTCTGTCTAATAGTATAACTGATTTCTGTTTGATACATCTCTAGCATGTATTTTGCTAGTGTGTTAAGAGCATAGCCAAAAGTTTAGGAACCAACTTCTTGCGGAGTATTCCCTAATCGACGTCAGTGCTGAAATAGCTTTAAATTTGACGTCACATTACTTGGAATTCTGTTGAAGAGAAATAGTATATGGGATTAACTGGTGAATGAATGTTTTCTCCCCAGAGTGACCAAGAGGAAAAGCAAAGGCTGGCAACAAAGAAGACGTTGAAGCGTGTCATATCACTAGCTCAAGTCTTCATTGCAATTGCAACTAGCATCCTCACGGCAGCTTTCTCAGCAGGCAAAGATGTCACTCTGCACCGGCACGTCCTGGCTGCCGGCGGTTGCTTCCTGATCATCACATATCTATCTGCTCTCCTGCTGGTCTACTTGAAATTGTTCTTGTCAGGGTACAAGCAGCTTCACAGATGGCACATCCGGTTCCTCCAGCTCCTCTGTGTGATCAGCGGCGCAGCGCTGATCGCAATGAACTCCCTGCTTTTGGTACTCATCAGCGAAGGGAATGGCTTGCTGTCGCTTAACCTGCTGCCCATTCAAGGCATCGTCGGCATGCTCGCGTACCACGCGACGCCGACGGAGGACAGCATGCGCGACAAGGCGTTCGAGGCGCAGATCATGAGCGGCCGCAAAGTCGCCCTCTTCGCCGCTGCAACGGCCTTCGCCGTCCAGACCACGCTTGTCTTTGGCTACCTAAACAACTCCAGCTTACAGGCGCTGAGCTATCGATTCGACCTCTCGGTGTCCTTCCTAGCGTCGGCTCTCAGTGTGTTCTTGGTCGTGGCTACCTGCATGCCGCTTGGGTTCAGGACTGAGGCTGCAAGGGACAAGGTGCTGTCCATTGTGAAGTACCTGAAGGACGCCGTCATGTCCGTGCTCGCGGTCACCGCAGTGACTCTTGGCCAGGAGTTTCTTGGTGGCGCTACCGTGCTCGCTCTCTTCCCGGAGATCACCGTAGCTGCGATGTATTATGCTGTGAACCTGTCCGCCGACGAGAAGGCCGCGCAGGACCAGCACGACGGTGCGGACCGCAAGATGGAGACGCTGCCGACCGTCGTCGTGGCGACGTTCGGCTTCGGGATGCTGGGGGCGGCTTACGCGGAGCTGCGCGGCACGCCGGAGTACGACATGTACACGAAGGCCCTCGTGTTCACCTTGCTCACTGCCGTCATGTCCAGCTTGGGTCGAGTGGCCGGGCCGCTCTGCAACTCCCGTCGTGACAAGAGCTCGGCGACGTGGGTTGGGTTCTTGAGCAACATCCTCCCCATTGTGGAGATGCTGGTCGCCGTCCCGCTCGCCGCAAAGGTCGTGCTTAATTTCGTCGCCGTGTCCTAGCACTTGTGGCTTGTCCAATAATGTACACACGCATGTTGTTGTTGCCACTTACAGAATTGTACCTGGAGAGGTTTATATGTAGTAGTGTGTGGTGACCTTCTCATTTCTCACTTTCAGAACTCCTGTGTCTGTATATTTTTGGCACATCCGAGATTGTACCAAATAGAATCAGCTTTATGTTTTGACTTACTGCTGCTGCTTGCCCGCTTTTATAGGTCCATTTCTTCGCTTATACAAAGAGTAATCTCTATTCAATCTTGCTTCTGTAAACGAACAACCGAACTGTGCCTTGTTATGCACCCAAGCAGCATCAATAAAAAAACTCGCAACAAGCCAACAACAACATTCTTGCAGAAATAATGACTGCCTGCCAGAATGAACTTAGCAACAAGAGAGATACTGAAATGGAAAAGTGTTTGTCCTAAACAAGGAATGAAGAGATTCAGATAAGCTGGGTTATTTTTACAACCTGGATCACGACAAACAAGCACAGCCAATCAACCTGTCCGGTAACAAAGCTTGTGTTGGAACCGACAGCCCTTAGCACGCAAGCACACAAAGATTTGTTTATGAGATTCGACAAAGCTATGTCCTAGGAGCCGAATGAGGAGTTTCTTTCTTTTTCACGATTAAAGTTATAACAAGTCTCCATATATATTTATATCCCGGTTGAATGTTTGACTTAGGCTCCTTTCGAAGCACTTTATGGTAGGCCTTGCCGTTCTCCCCTTTATTGGGTTGAGGTTGGGGAGAAAGAGTTACTTGGGTCTCAGCAAGTCAGTAATTGAAAGGAGCAGATCGATCACATCAGAAACAATTTACTTTTAGCCCAGAGTCGTCAGAAGAGTTATGCTTATCGTTCCTGTCAATCGCTGGAATTCAAAGTGGGTGATTAGGTTCTTTTGCGAGTCTCCCCAACCAAGGGCATGATTCATTTCGGGGCAAAAGGAAAGCTGAACCCCCGTTATGTTGGACCTTTTCTTATCATCGAGCGGATTGGGAAGCTTGCTTACCGTTTGGAGTTACCTCCTTTCTTGCTTGTTGTCCATAACATCTTCTATGTCTCTATGTTGAGGAAGTATCTAAACGATCCTGATCAAATTCTGGAGTTACCCACTTTGGAAGTCTCAAAAGGTCTGACTGTCATTGCACAACTAGTTCGTATCTTGGAGCGTTTGGAGCGTCAACTACGACGCCGAACCATTTCTTATGTCAAGGTCTTGTGGTCTCATAAGACGGAATGTGAAGCCACCTGGGAATTGGAGTCTCAAATGCGTGAGAAATACCCCGATCTCTATTGATTTAGGTTTAGTTCTCATGTTTTCCTCCACTTAAATAAATTACTCAAATTCTACTTATCTTATTTTCTTGAGGTAATTGATTTGAGGCCGAATCTTTTCTAAGGGGGAGAGCTATAGCACCCAGAAAATAGGAAGTCTCTCAACATTTCAAAAGCTAGCAATTATCTTAATTAGTTTCAATCTAATTGATTGCTTTCCTTAACCCAATCTTGAAAGGATAAGTTAGCCTCCTTTTTTCCCTATCCTCCCGTGCGCATACTCCCTCCATCTCATCTCTATCTCTTTTCCCCATCTCTTTTTTCAATCTACCTACCTCTCTCTCTCTCTTCTCTTGGGCGCGGGCCTGGTGGCCAGCGGCGGCGATGGCACCAGCATGGTTAACGACGTCAGTGGTGGCAGGCCGGCGGTGGCGGCATGGCTAGCAGCACGCAATGGGCCAAGTAGCACGGCTAGCAACACATGGGCAACATGCACCGAGGTGGCGGTAGGCCAGGCGGCGCGGCTAGCAGGCGTGCAAGCCAGAGATGGCATGATCGGTAGAGGGCGACACTGGTCACGGGCGCGGCTGGCGGCGCAGGGCGTGCGGGTGGTGGTGCTAGCAACGTTAGGGGCAGCGTGTTGGGCCAAGCGGCCTCAGGCCGCATGGCCAAGGGGCAGCGTGGTGGCCGGTGGTGGCGTGGTGCAGTCGGCGGCTAGTGGTCGGCTGTGGCGGCTGGCTGGCCGATGACCATTTTTTCCCCCACGGTCACGGTTCCGTTGGCCGGCGGCTCGATCGAACTGGGTTTCACATGAGGATTTTGATAACTTCTACAGCAGGACGTCCTTCGCTATTATCATATCACTAAAATTACCTGGCTATTAGCATATCACTAAAGTTAGCTAGCTAATATTATATCACTAAAGTTACCTGGTTATTATCATATCACTAAATCTTACCTGGTTGTTATCATATTAGTAATGCTTGCCTGATTCTAGATTTGTAATACTATATTCATTCTATGATGTCTTAGGTTATCTTGTTTCACATGCTTTTAGGTTTATTAGAATACTCAGTTAATAATGTTCTAGAATTCATGCTGTTAATTAGTATTTTAGAATTCATGCTTAAATCATTAATGGGGGTAGCATATTAACATGTTCTAAATTAGGTTTGAACCACTAGCAATCTTTTAATATTAGGGTTGATATGTTTATTTTTCCTGATATCATGATCCATTACTCTTATGATTTTGTATTTGAGTCAAGACTAATGAATATAATACCGTTAATCTAACTAATAATCACTCATCACGTAATAACACTTGGTTGATTGCGAACCTTTGTGTGAGTTATATTATAATACCTCTTTAGAGTAATTACTAAATCACTATCACCCTATTATCATTCCACATCGCCTTCATATCGAGAATTATGTTTCCCTAATTTCAACCTTAGAAAATCCTTTCACTTCCCATAACATTATCTTCGCATTCTCTTAATTCCCTTAAATTCACACCATATAACATATTAACAATATAACAGTTACCTGACCTGGGGTTACCCACGTGTAGGGGAGATTCCACCCACCTATTAACGTACGGGGGGGTCGTACACTTTCGTTACTCAGGATATTACACCCCGTCTGCGGTTATACAGTCGAGGACAGTGTTGTGCCTGACTATTCTCGTATAAACAGGTATGTGAGAGTAATCATTAGTGCTATTGCCATAACTTGTGAAATAACAATTATATTTAATTCCATCGTTCCTATTGCCTCATTACTCAGGATATTACACCCCGTCTGCGGTTATACAGTTGAGGACAATGTTGTGCCTGACTACTCTCGTATAATCAGGTATGTGACAAATAATTACTAGTGCCATTGACATAACTTGCTATATAATAAATATCCTTATTTCCGCAGTTCCTGTTATCTCTATCTCCGATCGGTATTAGTGTTTTCAATAACCTTGTTTTATTGCAATTAATCTGTATCAATTACTTGCTTGTATTACTTGTCATTTACTCACCGTATTGCGACCGTTGTTGGTACTTACTGAGATTTCCAAATCTCATCTTGCTCTTTTCATTCTCAGGTAAAAGGCCAGTAGAGTGATAGCATCATGCATGAGTGGGAGCACTCAAGTTTTCAGCACCGTGGCTTACCACTATTTTGTTATTTCACTTATTTTTCATTTGGTTAGAAGTAGACTGGTCACATGTTTTAAACATTATTTCAACTTCCATTCATTCTCTATTAAAGTACTCTTAAAATTTTAATTCCTTGCGATTTCTACTGATACTTTTATTATTTACTTTGACGATGACGTATATAGTAATATATTATATTGGTATGTGAGGTGCTGCATGATAGTAGCAGGAAGGTAAGGCTTTACTGCTCCAATCCGTGGTAGGTTGACAGCTATATATGGTCCTGTGACAGACTTCAAATACTAAGGCCCTGTTTGGCAGGGCTCCTCTTCACAAGTGGAGCTGTTTTTTTTGGCTTCACAAGTGGAGCCAAGTGAAGCTACTTTTTTCAGCTCCTTGGGTGGAGCTATTTTTGTCTCAGCAGATTTTAAGGAGCTCCTTGGGTGGAGCTATTTTGCTTTACCCCGTTTGGCACAAAACAGCTCTAAACAGCTCCAAACAGCTCCAAGGAGCTGGTGGTGGAGCTGTGCCAAACGGGGCCTAATCTACTTACGCAAGGGGAGTTCTAGCTAGTCTGATTATTACAGTTCAACTTAATTTGTAACGCATGGAAATCAAACAATGATATCCCCAGCTGCACTTTCAACAACTATTTTATGAACCGAACTGACCACAACCTTCGTCAATGTAATTAGCCAAAAAGACCTCGTCAAAAATTAACAAATGCTGTTGCTTCTATCGCTGTACTAACTTTGGGTGTTTTTTAAGCAGACCCTACTGTAGTTCAGTTGGGTTGTCGGTTTCATCCATTTCTAGGAGAGATGGTAAGTAAACGGCAACAACCATGACTAAAGTTGCCGTACGTACGTGCTTTGGCCATATCCTCAGCAGCTTCTCTTCCAGGGTGCTATTCCATTCAGAAAAGTAACAGACATGTGCTATTGACAAAACTTGTTTTTTTTTTCGACAACACGCAGGTGACGTGCATGTCTTTTGAACACAAACTAACGACATATTACAGCCAAAGTACACGGCAGCGCTGCAGCAGCACCACAAAATCCACCCAAACAACCCGAAGAGCTAACTTACAGCATAAATATCTACCACTACCACCACTCAACTTATGATATCAGGCTAGCGATGCCCGTCGCCCTTGCTTCCTGCCACGGAGCGGACTCTTGCTTGATCTCCTTGTAACGACTCTACTTTTAGAAACAGAGCCGTCGTACTTCTCGCAATAGCACAGGAGTTCAATTACGGACAAAATAAATATCATACTTGCTTACAAGCATTTAAAAAGAACTAACTTGATTAAAACATGACATAACAACCAAACTTTAGCAACTTTATGGCGTCCAAATCCAAAACCTAACTTACATTCAGAAGAATCGAAGAAATCTCCACAGGAACGCTTGAGTGCGGTAGTAACCTTAGCACGAAAGCTGAAGCATCCTTTCTTCTTCTGGTATCTGTTTTGACAAAATAAAGTAAGATTGAGTACACTAGGTATTCAGCAAATCGCTATATGGCAGAATGCATTATTTGCGGGAACTAATATCTATATGCAAGGCTTGACCAAAGGATGATATTGTGTTCCTTTAGCATGAAGCCAATTTGCTAAATATCATATCATAACTAGTTTTGAAACCTATGACTTAGTCATTTTAAATTAAAATTAAAATGTCCAGTTTCAATTAAATTTGTGGAAACAACTTTCCTCACATTTACTTACCATATCCAGTCCATAGACACCATTTCATATCTATTTTCATACCACCATACTATGTCTATAAGCACCGCTAATCATTAAACATTTTATGAAAACTATACACTGTGGTATCTCTACACTTTGCCTGTGGCCAGGGTACAGCTATTCGAATATATTATAACACTCTGCAAAGGTTATATAGCTTTACCCACAAGATATGATTAACTCATAATATCAGTCATTACACGCTTTGTTAGGCGTGTGTCTGAGAAATCATAACAAGACTTTTACAATGCTTAGTTCCAATACTTTCTCCCACCCTGGAGATACAGGGCCTGTTCTTTTTGGCTGAGATTTATAACTTTTGGCTGCGCTTATGGCTTTTGAGCTGTTCGTGCTAGAGATTACAAAGTAACAAAAACTCACGTGCGGTTTTTACTGATATAAATGAAGTCGGTACAATATGTACTATGATTAACTAGTAGACCTTATCTTGAAAAGATACTCCGTTTAAAAGTTAATTACTGTAGAAAAGACAAAAGCTGAAAAAGAACAAGGCCACATTTAACTCCTCAGTGCTGAAGAACCCCGTTGTTAGGGAGTCTCTCCCTCATCATTAGTGTACTCTACAAGGGTAGTAACCCTTCATGTTCACTCTCATCACATTCCATCCGGGCAATGACCCCACAGGCCATTCCCAACTTAGTCATGATTGCACAGGAGTCCACACCGAAACTAAGCAAATTAGTTAGTTAGGTCTATCCCATACTAGACTTGTAGTTACATGATTGGGTATAAAAATGAGCGCAGACGGATTTGATCCTTAATCAACTCAGGTGAGACAAACCAACAAACTCAAACCTATCATTGTCCCTGCACTGATCTCATACCAACCACTCACTGGAGTCTCCACTATTTTATAAAATATTCTATGTTTCTAGTGGTAACCCACGTTATCATTGTATTATCATGTTTCAAGTTTCTATTTGGCAATATTCGTATTGTGTTCGATTTTACCACTAGAGCATATCTAAGTACAATCATAATCTGGTGTTATTAATATTATAAGTATCCTATGATGATAAGAGAAATGTATTATCAAGGAAGGAAAATAAGAGGTATCAACTGTATGGTGTAGCTAGACAATCTACATAAACAACAATGGTAAGCAAGCACTTGTATTTGAAAGTGAAAATTTTGAATTTGAAAACTAGGTCCAATATGATCAATTATAAGGACTTGCCTCCTTTTCCAAGGTCATTGATCACTTCTCTGTAGGCTTCAGGTTTGACACCAACTACTTTAATTGCTCTTGTAGTTCCTCCATTGGCCAACTTGTTGAATCCGGATACTAGCATAGAAGAAAAAAATATAAATAAGTTTATGTTTTGCAGAATGCAAGTTGGAAACAAAAATACAATAAAATAACCAGAAAAGAAATAAAGAAAATGGGTTTGGGCAAATAGGGTTTAAGGGGTGCTTGGTTTGGCTGGACGATGTTGAAAATGGGTTAGATGGGCTCCAGACAATCGAAATAGGTATAAATATGTTTAATGGTTTTTTGTAAATAGTAACGGGTTTATACTATTCACAACGGGTCGGGCTAGGAATAGTACCGTCTCTAGAACAGTGTTTGGGTTTGGGTTTGAATAATTTCGGGCTAGGTTGTGAACAGTGTGGCTACAGCGTTGGCTCTGGCTTTGGGCTTGGCCCATGCCTTTCCCTGGTTTTTGGGCCGATCAGCCTAGAATGTTTTATGCTTATACAGCCCACCGAACAGCTCAACCTACTTTCGGTCGTCTTCTTCCTCGGTCAGGTGCCTACACGCAAAAACAGAGCGAGCGGCCATGGCATGATTAGAAGTGGTGGTGCACAAAGGACATAGGGGTGCCTAGGGTTCCATTTTTGGGGTTTGTGGCTGCCGAGGTTGTCTAGAAGTGGTCGATAGCGAGAAGTGCTCGTCGGGCTCTTCCATGGCACAGAGGGATTCTAATGGTTAATTGGCAAGGGCAAAGGTGTTTTGAGCATCTCGAGTGCTCAGGAAAGGCTTTGACAGTAGCAGTTTATGCTTTGGGGTTTCGAGGGAGGCTGCCCACGGTGAAGTGGCTTACGTTGGCGCCAATGCTCGTCGCCGGTGAGCTAAGGGTTAAGAGGGGCTAAGGCGAGGTCATGGTCAGACTCGTAGGGTCTTAGGGGTGCTAGGGGTGGAAGCTATTGAAGTTTAATGGATGTGTTAATGAAATTGAGATTTAGGGCTTACCGATGATGTTGAGGTGGCAATGGTGGACATGTTGCCGGAGGTGGAGGGGAAGGGTGTGGGGAGTGCAATGGGGGTGGTTGTAGAGGCCAATGGCAAAGTTGGGCTAGCTTTATAGCACTTAGGAGGCGGTGGGAGCAATGATGGTTTGGCTATGCAATGGCATGTGGCCGACGAGGTGGTGCGCTGGAGTCTTTGGCGTTGCGGTGGCACATTGGGCATGGCACATCCCTGGGCATTAACGAGCTCACAGTGGCGGTGGTCAAATAGTGGGCGTGTGCGTCGGATGGGGAAGGCTCTGTGTGGCAGCTACGGTGAAGTGGCTTAGGCAACCGTGGCCAAGGTGAGGCAACGAGCGATTAATAGGATTGTCATAGCATGGCAGAGAATAGTATGGTCTTTGACAGGAGTAACAGCGGCGAATGCTTCGTTGTGGCCATGGCGAGCAGGAACGGGCCGGGTGGCGCATGGGAACAGGGGCGGTGGCGTAAAGTGAGATAGCACCAGTAGTGGGGAGAGGTGGAAGCCAAGATGGGAAAGTGGTTTTTGGTAGAGGAATTTCAAATTGGGCAAGTTTTAAAATTTGGCTAAAATTCAAGCAAATTCAAAATTTGTATTCACTCCACAATCCTTGCTATTGGTTTAGTCTCACTCCGGAACACCCTAGAGTTCCTTCCTATCTAGGCCGCTCGCATTGTTAGAATCACTACCAAAAACTTGTTTGATTAAGCATGCATCTTTGCATTGGCTAACTCGTAGTAAGTACGGTAAGCGATCGAGGATATGGTACTCGAGAACCGGACCATTATTGGTCCATGCATGTTCGTTAGCGTTCCCCCGCTCGTGTCATTCGGTGTGTATATACATCCTGCAGCGCGTAACGTAGCGCGCGCTCGGCTCGATCGTTACCGAGCGCACGTAAGTACGAAAAGTGACAGCCAACTACCAGGCAAGATCCGTTATATAAGACGTTGCGTCGTTTCCAACTACATATACACTGCAAGTCTGCAACACAGGAGTACTTTCCACAGACCTATCCCGCTCGTCATCAGAGAGAGAGAGAGAGAGAGAGAGAGAGAGAGAGAGAGAGAGAGAGAGAGAGAGAGAGAGAGGGAGGGAGAGAGGGAGAGAGGGAGATGCCCCCCAACGGCGCCGCGGAGATGGCGCGGCCACAAAGCCCTCTCCGGAGTATCTTGCCGCAGAGCCCCCTCCGGATCAAGCAGGACGGCAAGTTCTACGAGCGGCTTCTCACCAAGGAGAACTCCGCGGCCAACCCCTCCTTCCGGTACTACTGGGCGGAGCCCGGCTCGGTGCCGTTCGTCTGGGAGTCCCAGCCCGGCACGCCCAAGGTGGACCTCTCCCGGATGGCCGCCGGCGCCCTCCCGGCCATCACCCCACCCCCGTCGTACCTGCTCCAGCACGGCAGCGGCAAGGTGGCCACCGCCTCACGTCCTCCGAAGAGCAAGGCAAAGAGCAAGAAGCGGTACAGATTCAAGCGGATCAAGATCGGCTTCATCTCCGGCATCTTCTGGCGGCTCACTCTCGGGAAGGCGTGGCGGCGGTCGGCGCCGTCGTCGGTCCAGGTCTCGTCGTCCAGCCGGTGGCTGTTCTCTTCGGTGGCCACGGAGAGGGGCGAGCACCACCGCGACGATCAGGAGCCCTCGGCCCAGAAGAGTACCGTGATGTGCTCCGGGGGGCGCCCGAGCCCGTGGATGCTGCTATTTCGCGGCCTATGGAGCCGCAGCCGCGACGATGGTTGGTCGTAGATCGCTCTCAGGTGTGGTACCATCGAGGGGATTATAGCATGATAAGTGTGGTTTTTCATGGTTGCGAAAGATGTCGACAAATTGTGTGTGCGCAGATCACTTGTTTAGCGTTGTCTCTTCAGCAGGCCGGCCGTTCGTTGTTGCCTAGTGTTGTATGCAACTTGTGTTGATTGTGCTTACAGATGGGATCGAGTTCCACGTGTTTGGAACCATTCGTTAATGTTTTGTTGTTTGGTTTTTTATTATTTAGAGGGGAAAAAGGATGCGTAATATCATTAATTATTTTGCTTTTCCGGTTCGCATGTTTTTTTTTGTGCTTAGAGATGCGTGTGCTTCAGCGTTGGATGTCGATTCGATGGACAAAATTTTGAATTATATATATATTGCTGGAATTTTTAGTCGCTTCCCTTCGGTGCGTTACTGTTTATCGTACCATTAGCATAGTTGCATTCATTAAGAGAATGCCTTGATGAAATAGTAGTATGGGCTTTAATGAAAGTGATTAACTAATGATTTGCATTAAATCGTATACTAATGTAACATCAGTCGTACTAAACTAGTGTGGTTGCATACACCCCCGTATGGGCAATTACAGAAACGAAGGGAAAAACCTTATTACAGAGCATGAACAGTCCATTCCCCCCCCCCCCCCCCCCCTCCTCCGAGTACGTTTGAACTGCATGGAAGAAATCCACCCGGCACTGGCAACAGAAGGAAATGCTAGGTGATGATCATCGTCGAATCAAATGAAGATGCAGCACTTATACCAAGTTCGATCGAGTATGAAAATCCAGGGATTACAATTTCGGGGCGCGAAATTCGTCAAAATTTGGTTTTCTCAGTCCATCCTCAAAAGTACCCAATCTAGTTAAAAAAATTCGGCCCGTTTTGTATTTTTTTCAGCCAGCCCATATGTTTGATTATCCCTCTCTCCATCTCTCCCGATTCCCCACCGTGATTCGCAACTCCCATCTCTCATTTGGTGTTCCTGATTTCCCATCGCGATTTCACAGGAGAAGGGGCGAGGGAGGCAGTGCCGGCATGGGAGAAGGGGCGGGAGATGGTGTCGGCAATGGAGACGGTTATGGTGCCGATGTGGCCACCAACATCAGCACGGATGCGACCGTCACCGAGATTTTGACAGTTTGGTAATTTTCGAATATATTTAAATTTCTTAACTTCAAGTTATATTTTGAATATTTTGATTGAATTTTTCTAAAGATTCTAAATTTTTTTTATATTTTCGGATTTCGGATTTCTCAAAGAGGCCCAAAAATTCTATTCAACCGAAATTGTTTTTCCTGTGCAGATCAATTGTTCTTCTTATGCTGGGGAGCATGCGGGTTGTTCATCTATGCATCTCGTTTAATATACAAGAACCAAGAATATTCTCAACATGGTTCTTCAAATGTACCAAACAAAAAAACATTTTCACTTAATATTATAACTGTAATACATTTTTTCTTACGACACAAAGGATCACGTTTTGCTAAAAACAAATCGCCAAACTAGTAAAAACTGACTTTCTACTCATCATACGTCCAGTATTCCTCGGATTTTTTTTCATTTGCCTTTGTAATTAATCTTCCCTCAAGTAAACATCAATATCAAGTGTTACAGGCAGTTTTTCCAATCCATTAAATTTTCTGGAGCCATTGTATAACCCAAGTAGGACTTCAATAAATTCAATTTATATATAAAAAAAAGTCCCTTTGCAGATGCAACAACCATGTGAATACTCAACAAAATTGGATATGCAACAATTGAATTAGGAGAATAATATAGTTGTTTTCATAATATTTAAAATATTAATTGGGCCCATATTTTTCTTAGGGATGATTTTTTACCGTAAAAGTTTAGCGCAAGAAAATGAAGAGAGAGAAGCAGAGAAAGAGGATGTGAATAGGTGGAAGTTTTCAGGAAGAAGTGAATGCAAAGGCCGCTTAATTACTTGTTAATTATTACTAGTTTAATACTAATATCAAGATTAAGCTTTACTAATTGAAGGAGGTTGAACTAGAAAATAGGGCCCTTAATTATTGGGGTCTCCGTGCGGTCGCTCATGCCGCACATGCCCTGGATACGGGCCTGGCCGAGCCCATACCGTCGGAAACACAACCAATCTTGACAGCGCTCTTGCAACAAACTTAATGTTTAGGGCAGTTGACAACAGGATCTCCTCGGTATCCGTGGTACAGTTTGCTCCCGATGCACACATACATCTACATACTAGTAACTTGTACTTGAATTTTACTTGGTTTATATAGGTTGTTTGGTTATCAGCATGTGCTCATGAGCGTGACCAGGTTGAGGAGGGAAGCTCCTCAGCCACGTTTCTCCTCAGCCTGACTCCAGTTGATTTTTTGTATCCACTCGTGCAGACTCTTCCCCCTATGCAGACAATTAAACACCATCTCCTTGTATGCGCTGGTACGAGCCACCTCATACAGGCAACCAAGCAGACCTTATATGTTGCAGTGTTCCTATCCTGGACCCGGCAGTGAATTAGCACATCATCAGAAGTTAATTAACATCGCACGTAGCCAGGTTTGACGCTTAATTAACCAGTTCGCGACAGTGTATATATATATACAAAAGTTCTATCTGATGGCCTAGTAAGTAGTACTGCACTGCACAGTCGTTCTCCAGACTTCTGTTCACTGGGACCCAATCAAGACTTGGCGCGACGTGGAATCTTGAGACATAAATGGAAGACCAACGGCCGAATCATTCCTGCTCGCTACACAGAGTAAATTTGGGCCATGCTAACGTGTCTGCTCCAGTCGATCTCCTGGTGGGTAAGACTTGGGCCGTGAGAGATCGTCGCGACGTCGCCATGGGCAATTCAAGGTGCGCCGATAGGCGTTGAATTTTAGGATCGAAAGAACGCCCGTACGTACGTACGTGCTGCCGACGGATATGCCATTCTCAGCTACCACCACCAGCAGGTAGGGTAGCACTCGCTGATTGCTCAATGCAAGTTTAAAGTTTTTCAAATATGAAATCTATATATGCATCTCCTGACTAGACAAATTTGCTAGCTGGAGTTATGTAGTAGTAGTAGTAGTAGTATAATTGATCCATTCATGGCAGTACAGTTGCCTGTCACCTAAGGGTCAATTAGCTTCAAAGTTCGGTTAACTAGGCCTTGGCTAAGTTGAGTAGTTGACTAGTGACAAGAGTTAAGATACATATATAAATCTAATAGTCACAGATCATGCATGATGGCCTGGTAGGGAGTAGGGTTACTAGCTAGCTAGGGTAAGTCTGGTGATGGGGCGTCTTTTTACCATCTTCTAAAAACTATTTTTTAGTTTTTATATTAATTAATTTTCAAACGAAACATATTTTTAATACGGAATTTACAAATTGATTGTAGTATATACTGTACCAACTTCATTTATATCAGCCAAAACCGCACGCAAGTTTCTGTTACTCCATACTCTTTATCTAACGAACAACCCAAATACCATGAGCCGCAACAAAAAATGAGCCTCTTCTTTTCAATTTCTAAAAATAGGTTTTCGATTTTTCTGTAGTTACTAACTTTCAAACGAAATATCTTTTTAAGGTGAGACCTACAAATTAATTGTAGTACACACCATAGCGATTTCATTTATATTGACCAAAAATCATATGTAAGTTTCTGTTATTTTGTACTCTTTCTCACAAACAATCTAAAAGATATATACAGCATTCAAAAGTTATAAGAAATATAAGTCACATTTAAAAGTTATAAGCGGGAGAAAAAAAAAGAACGTGTCATAACAGGCCCATGATTTGCCGCATTTGGCTGATGAGCTTAATTTGTAGGAGTACGTCCCTTGAGATGTGTAGAGGACTAACCAACAAGAGCAAGCAAGGCCCCCTGGAGTGGGACTTATGTGCATAAGGGAGCAAGGGAAACATGTATGATATATGCATGCATGCATGGTACTGCGTAGTACTGCAGACGCCCACATTTGTTTCGGCGGATTGGAACAACTTCGGATTTACGTTTCGCGTCCTACTGTAGGATCCATCTTACGCTAGTTCACAGGTAGGTGGACATTAAGAATTTGTCCTTTATGTCGCATGCAGTGAGTACTTATTATGCACCTAAACTAGATAGCTGGCTAGGAAGTATAGCAGTATTAACACCACAAGACAGATCACTATGGTATACTTTGGCCTGCCAAATCTTCAGTAACCTAGCTAAATTAGCTAGATATATATGAGTATAGCAGTATTAACACCACAAAGACTTCTCAGGTTTAGCACTTTTTAAATGCTCAATTCTGGTAGAAAGCATGCCAAATGAACCACCTGGCTATTTGGGAAAACGTACGCATCCATAAGCAAATGAATGCAACCAATTAGCCCAATCCAGTAAAAATGCACTAGTCCATTACACCAATCTGTGCAAGTTGTCATCATCTAACAAATAGTACACAGCTATTAGATCATGTAGCTAGATCTAGAATATTTATAATGATGAATAATTGATAATATTACTTATTGATGTTATCTGAGACGTGTGAGGTGTGTGGGCTCATGTCGGTCAAGTTGGAAAGAATTTATGCTGGAAAAAGATATTACTTTGGTCTTTGCATGTGTAGGATAACTCGAAGATGATCATGGTCTACGACGAGGACCGGGGGATGGTTTGGTTCAAAGTCATGGTCCAAAGGATTAGGGATGTTGGAGGAGACGGTTGAGCTCAAGTTGAGGTGTGTGAAGATCAAAAATGGATAATGCGTGTTAGAGCTACGGATATGCGGTCTGAAGGCTACGATACGTGACAATTTTGGACTGTCCAAAATAGGGTAGTGTTACAAAAGTTGAAAAACTCGTGTTATGAAAGGGTTTTGAGTCCCTTATTTGTTGGAATTAAATTAAAAACTCATTTGAATCTTAGACTATAAATAGATATGGGTTAGGACTAACTCCAAGGCTGGACAAATGCAATTTTCGTGCTAGGGTTTGAGAGGTGCCAGGAGGACACTTTGTAGCTACAAACATGATAATCCAGTAATAAGAAATAGATTTGATAAAAAAGAAGACAGTGTGCTTCGTCTCTCTTCATCCTCGGAATTGGTGCATCATGGCTAGCCGCGTGATTGTTTGTCGCATCAAAGCAAAGAGGTAAGGAGTTGATTCATGCATGGCCCTCACGTGATGAGCAGACAGTGCATCTCATGACAACCAAGCAAGGTCCCGTCAACGGGTCATGTCACAAGTCCCACAGACGGATTCACGTCAGAAGCAAGTACCAGGCAGGCGTTCCCGAACAAAATCCAAAGGCACATCTATTCTTGTAACAGAAGGCGCTCGCTCCCAACGATATGCAAAGCAACACCTCACTATGTAGCAGCAGTAGTACACAGTAGTTTGAAAGCTACGGCTTAAATTTTATTTTTTGCTAAAGTATTGCGCAGCAGCCAGTGAAAGTGATAGACCAGATTTTTGCAGTCTGCTACAGTACAAAACTATAGCTACGTTGCTTTGCTACAGTGTCCACACTATTTGCTACAGTGAAAGTGATCGAGATCGTTTTTCAAGTAAACCATTGTTTTTTAATGGATCAGAGTATATCTACTGGAAAACACAAATGGAGGTTTTTTTGCAAGCACAAGGTAATGTTGTTTGGTAAAAAGTTAAAATACATATTAATGCCTCCTGTTGTTATTACTGAAAATACTGTTGATGTTGAAACAAATGCTAAGGCTGAAAATATTTTGTTGCAAGGTGTAAGTAGAAATGAGTTTGTCAGAATTACTCAAATTAAGCATGCTAATAAAATTTGGACTACTCTAATTGATTATCAGGAAAGTTCTAACTCTATTAAAGGTGTTTGTTAGAATCAATTCAAAAAAGGGTATTCTAAATTTAAGATGAAACCAGGAGAATCAATAGATGCACTTTTTGATTGTTTCAATAAAATTGTTAATGATTTGCAATCTGTTGATGTCACATATTCTGATTATGACAATGCTTGTTAATTTTTTAAATACTTTGGATATGTCTATTTGGAATGTATTAGTCACTATTATTAATCATTTTGTTAACATGGAAACACTCACTTTGAATTATCTTTATTCCAATATGAAACACATAAGATTGATATTTTGGCCAGGATAAACAAGACTAATTCTTTAGGTTTAGTGACTAACTAACCTGACAGTTCGTCTAGTTCCTCTATTATTTCTTTGTCTGCACTATGTTCTATTTCAGATAAACAGTTAGAGGAGATTTTAGAAGAGCAGCTTGTACTCTTCTACAACAGGGTGACAAAAGCAATTAATAACATCATATCAAGGCGAGGAGGAGGTCCAATCTTATACTATGATAAGGCAGGAACTTAGGAGCAAGGAAGTCAAAGATGACAAGTCACTAACTCATCACTCTTAATTCAAGATTGACCCAAGTAAAAAAGCGCAATTATCATATGGTAGTCAACAAAGTACTTTCATCACTTGATAAGATTGATTTGAGTGATGGTGATTCTAGAAGCGACGATAAAGACAATGGCAAAAAGGCAAAGAAGTGGACTTCATAGGAATGTGTTTTATGGCAAACAGTCAGGAGCTCAATAATGATGATCTCTACAACGATCTTGATAAGGTAAAACCTTCTTATACAGATTTATCTCGTGTTGTGCTTAGATTGACAGAGGAGCTCAAAAAGTATAAAAAGAAACTTAAAAAATCATAATCTTATTATTGAGAGCTTAAATTATGAAATTAATAGACTTAGAGTTTCTATTGCTGATGATGAATCTTGTCAAATTTTACATTCTGAGTTAAAAATCTGCTAGAACAATTAATACATCAAAATTGATTCAACTTAACGATGTAACTGCTAAACTTGATGAGTTAAGATTGTTACATGACTCTTGTGATGAAAAATTAAAACTTGTAATTGATAAAATTGAAAAGCTCAAATTTAGTTCTTCTACATGTTTAGAGCTAAGTATTTTAAATACCCAATCTAAAACTTGTTCTAATTGTGAATTGCTAGAAGATAGACTTAATTCTTTTCAAGAATCAATTCAACGAATACTTTATCACAAGATATCGTTTTGCTCAAATTGTCCTAAACTTAGCACAGAAATGAAAGCATTGACTAGACAACTTAATGATTTTACTGAAAAAGAAATATTGGCTCAGTCTAATGCTTCTAAGAATCTTGTGAATAAACTTGTTAAATACACAATTTGTTCCAATTTAGCTAAAGAAAATGAATACATTAAGGACACTTTAGAGATTTTCTTTGGCAAATAAAATCTGAATGTGATTCTAGACAAGTCAAAAACAAATGTCAAAAACACTAATCTAGGGTTTAATGCTGCAAATTATGTCAATAATAATCCACATAAGGTTGTTAAGATCATTGAAAGTGGGTTAATTGAAACAAAAATTGAGCCCAATAAGACTATATTTAAATTTACTAGTTTTGTACAAAGTTCATTCGATAATGTTGTAGGTGCTAACTCATCATCTCAAAAGAATTTTAATTTTAATTATATTAAATTTCGTTACACTTACTGTGGAAGAGATAGGCACTTGCAAAAATTTTGTTTAGGTGTGCTAAGAATGATAAGAAGAAAATATTGAATATTTTAAGACAAGAATGTGCAACCTCTTTTGTTTATAGAACTAATGTGAAAGCTAGATTTTTAAATAACTTTTATGATGACTGTAAACCTACTTCACGTACTAGATTGGGATACAATTTGAATAATCCACGTTCTTTTTGGCGTTCTGATCGCTCATATACTCATGATTTTAGTTCTAGTTTTTTTGTTGTTCTTCCACATTGTGTGTCTCAGTACTAGATTTTTATATGTTATTTTCACTCACCCTAATACTATCATATCGATGTTTTCTATGATATAGGTACAGCTGATAAGGAAGGGGAATATGTAGCTAGTGGATTCAAATTGTTTCAACACATGACCGGTAATTCAAGATGGTACTCTTCCCTCACTAACTTATCCAATGATGAGTTGATCACTTTTGATGCTGCCTCAATAGGTATTGCGATGTCTAAAGGTACAATGCATGTTAATGATAAATTCATTCTCAAGGACGTTGTTTTGATCGCTGATATTCTCACTAAGTTACTTGATACTTCTCGGTTTGTTCATTTGCAGAGTGAGTTGGAAGTATGCCATTCAATGGGATTGTTCTGAGGGGAGTTATTTTTGTATATCATTGTAAAAGCTTGTTTTTGTTTTTATTTTTAAGAACTTGAATTACTATTTGAGCCAATAATCACAAAATAAATCATGATGTGTATTTTGAGCTTTCTTGATCATGATTTTATATGTGTAGCTTAACAAAGACATAATTAGCTATTTATTAAATTTTGTCAACTTGAACAAACAACATGGCAAGACTGAAATTTTTAGCTAAGTTTTGATTAGAGTAATTACTTCTTAAGATGTGTCATATTTAAATAACTAATTAAATCCCGATAACTTTGAGCCATTCTAGCATCATCTTGAATCATGTATACATCTCAATAATTCTTTCCCATAAGGTGGCTTGCCATTGTATTAGATATGAACTTGGGGGAGTTTTATATAACCGAGATCATGAAACCTTAAGCTTTTTACCTTAGCATGATCAAAATATAAGACTTGAAATGCTATAATTAATGAAATGTGATTCGAGTTGACTCAAAAATGTTATTATAAATATGCTGAAATTAATTTGGATTGAAGCTCAGGAAGCCGTTTTAGATGGCTCCTAGTCCTTTATTGAGATAAGTCATACTCAATTGTCAATAATTAAGTGCTATGTGTTGAGTTATATAAATCTATGTTAAATTTTATACTTTAGTTTGGCACTTGTGACTCACTTAGTTTTTGATTCTAGTATCTAGATTTAAATATGTATTTTTAGATGACTATCTTCTTTACTGAGATCTTTAGCTTAACTGATCATTTTTGTGAAGGTTTACCATGTACATTAATTTGCTTAATCACATTATAAGCTTCTTTAGATCTGCTTTGTTATATATGCATGCTTATGATCAGGCAAACTTTATAAGAGTATGACTTTGTACACATCAATTCAATTGATTTAAATAATCTTTTAAGTTTTCATAGTATGTTTTCCTAAAAAAATTTGGATCAATTATACTTGGATGTAAGTTCTCTCTTTGTTGTCTCTTCTTTTTGTGCCTTGATGCTTACATTGCTCATGGGAAGAGATTTGTGTGATTTGTGGCGCAAAATGCTAAATGCTTTTCGGTATGCTTTGTGAGATATTTGGGATAGATTAATGGCTTGTGGTTTAAAATGATTTTTCGGTTCCAATTCTTCACTTAGACCTATTTGAAGTTATATTATCTTGAGGTGTTGCCAATATATTCATTAAGAAGAAGATTGTTAGACCATGTGGCTAGGTATAGAATATTTGTGATGATGAATAATTGACAATATTGCTTATTGATATTATTTGAGGCGTGTGATGTGTGTGGACTCATTTCAATCAAGTTAGGAAGTACTTGTGATGGGAAAAATGTTGTTTTGGTCTTTGCATGTGTAGGGTAATTCGGAGGCGATTATAGTCTACAGCGAGGACCGAGAGAAGGCTTGGTGTAAAATCATTGTCCAGAGAGTTAAGAATGCTGGCGTAGGCGGTCGTGCTCGAGTTGAGATATGTGGAGATCAAAGATAGATGATACGTGTTGAAACTACAGAGGTGCAATCGAGAGGCTACGACACGTGATAATTTTGGAGTGTCAAAAATTTGGTAATGTGACAAAAGTTGAAATAGCATGTTACAAAAGGGTTTCAGGTCTCTTATTTGTTGGAATTGGATAAGAACTCATTTGGGTTCTAAACTATAAATAGAGATTGGGTTAGGGACTAATCCCAAAGCTGGACAAATGCAATTTTCATGCTAGGGTTTGAGGGGTGCTAGGAGGGTACTTTATAGCTACAAACATAATGATCATGTAATTAAAAAATAAATCTAATAGAAAAAGAAGACAACACGCTTCGTCTCTCTTTGTCCTCGGAATTGGTGCGTCATGACCGGTCGTGCGATTGTTCATCGCGTCAGAGCAAAGAGGCAAGGAGCTGATTCGTGCATGGCCCTCACATGAAGAGTAGACGATGCATCACACGGTGACCAGGCAAGGTCCCATCGGCGAGTCACGCCACAGGTCCCACGAACAAATTCACATCAGGAGCAAGTAGCAGGCAGGTGCTCCCAAACAGAATCCAGGGGCACATCTATTCTCGTAACAGAAAGCGCTCACTCCTAACAATATGCAAAGCAACGTCTCACCATGTAGCAGTAGCAGTAGTAGTACACAGTAGTTTGAAAGCTACGACTTAAATTTTTATTTTTGCTAAAGTATCGCACAACAGCCAGTGAAAGTGATAGACCTGATTTTTGCGATCTGCTACAGTACAAAACTGTAGCTACGGTAATCTATTACACGCACTATTTGCTACAATATCCACACTATTTGCTACAGTATCATACAGTACTAGAAAGGGAAAAATAATATTTTTCCCTTCTTTTGTTATCCTTTTGTTTTTTGGGTTCTTGCTATGTTGACACGTTGGATAATCAGAAAATAGTATATTTAAGCGAAAATTTTTGCTACGAATTATAATCATCCACCTCTTTAATTAGCATCTACGATCCTACGATCACAAGTTTGTTGGACGGGAAACTGTGCTGAAGCTAGCTCGACGTTTGTTAATGCGCACCTTCTCTGTGCGTGTCACCACCAGAGAACCAATTAATGTATGGATTGGAATAGTTCATGAATTGATCGTATCATGTAGACGTTGACGTGAACATGCTCCCCATGCACGCGCGCTCTAACTCTGATCAGTACCATCGTCTCCTGGGATTTTCTTCTCTTTTTTTGCCTATGTTTTTCTTTGTTTTTTTTTTGGCAAGTATGATTTCGGGTGGGCGTTTTTTGTGATTCTAGCGCTCTCGTGAGCACGGACGGATCGGTGAGCCACGCGTAGGCTAACTTACGGCCCTAGAACGCCGATTGTAGGCCCCATCAGACAGGGACTGGTCGGAAGTGTCGACAAACCAGTGGAGGGTAGGCTTTAATCTGATAAAGTCTACCCTATGAATTCATCAATGCCCCACCTCACCGCCCCCGACCGCGGGAGTACCAGAAAGCCGCGCACGGCGAGCGCGGGCTACCCGCGCCTCCCGAACGTCTCTGGCGAAGTAGCAGTGGCCTTTATGTACGTACACTGTACGTGTGCATGCAAGTGCACAGTTCAACTTGGAACAGGAATTAACGCTGCAAGGAACAAAACGTTCGTGCAGACGCCGGTGGCGAGTCAAACGCGTGCAATACAGGGGATCGATGTGGACGTATGTACTACGTACGTGCAATACGGATCTCAAAATTGTATAGGTAGGAGTACGTTAGAAAGGCCGGCGTAAATAGAAGCAGCGTGCGCAATCAGATGCACCGTACAGCCAGAAGAACGACCGCCAAATTCATCCGCGCCATGCGTTATCCGCAGCTATCGTCGGGCAGATGTTCCGACGCGACGTATGTTCCATTTGACATTACGTTTGATGGCCCGACCCAGAATAGCAACCAGTCGGATGTTATTTTTAGCAGGCCAGTCGGATGCTTCTTTTAGCAGGACAGTCGATGTCTTAGCTACCAACAAAAGGTTGCATTGGGCCTTGGCCCTTTAAGGCCCACGATATGGAATAGTTTGCCCAAAAGTATATGGGCGTGCAATGGAAGGCCCATGACTTGCATCGAACAAAGAAAATTACGGTGATATATATTAAAAAAAGCCACCAGTACCCTTCTCTCCAAAGAAATACAGCCCAATACCTCTCCTAAGCCATACGGCCCAGTCTTTCTTCCCTTTTTCTTTTTTTCTGTTGAGAAATTGTCCCCTCCTTTTCTCTTGCAAGCTAAAACCGGATTTCAAATCTTGGGAAATCATATCGAACTAACGGACGAAACTGCCAATGTGAAACGAATTTTTAGAAACTGAATGAGTAATTTTGGAAACTACGTGGACATATATAAAGTCATAAACACATTCTAATTTAGCGTAAAATCTCGGTTTTGTGCTTCTATTGTTGGATATTGATACGAAGGAAGAAAACTCGACTAATCTCTAAAAAAATCAAACGCCTATATTGTATGGACATCCACACCTCGAAAAACCAATGGGAAAAGAACAGAAGGCCCCAGTTGGCTTCCCGAATGGCACTGAAAACTTGGAAACTGAACATGTTGTAGTAACTGATACGGGTGGTCACACGATAGGGGGGGAAATGGTGAGGTGGTTGCGCCAGAAGCATGCCCAGGTAGCTTCGTCTTTTCAACAGCGTTTCATTCCCTTGACATGAGCAGAAACACCAGCAGGGACACACGAGGGAGGGAGAGAGGCAGGCCAACCAATCGAGTCAACCTTCACCTGCCAACATTTCTTCCTCACCTCTCCTGCCCATTTACTTAGGGGAAATTGAATATATAGGACCAAGTTGAGGCTGATTTATCAAAACAGGACCAAGTTATTTGCACTTGAAAATATAGGACCGAGTTGGACGCATTCTTGAAAATATGGTATTTTCCCCATTTTAATTTCATTTCCATTTTCCAACCCCTTTTCTCTACGCGAAATGTCTATTTTGCCCTTCCTCCTTCCTCCTTCCTCCCGGCGGCCTGCTCCCTCGCCGCGCCGGCCGCTCCCTCGCCGCGCCGCCGCGCCCTCGCCCTGCGCCGCGCCGCCGCGACCTCGCCCCGCCCCGCGCCGCGCCGCGCCGCCGCGACCTCGCCTGCCCCGCCCCGCGCCGCCGCTCCCTCGCCCCGCGCCGCGCCGCGCCGCCGCTCCCTCCGACGCGGCGAGGGAGCGGCGGCGCGGCGCGGCGCGGGGCGAGGGAGCGGCGGCGTGGGGCGGGGCAGGCGAGGTCGCGGCGCGGGGCGGGGCGAGGTCGCGGCGGCGCGGCGCAGGGCGAGGGCGCGGCGGCGCGGCGAGGGAGCGGCCGGCGCGGCGAGGGAGCAGGCCGCCGGGAGGAAGGAGGAAGGAGGAAGGGCAAAATAGACATTTCGCGTAGAGAAAAGGGGTTGGAAAATGGAAATGAAATTAAAATGGGGAAAATACCATATTTTCAAGAATGCGTCCAACTCGGTCCTATATTTTCAAGTGCAAATAACTTGGTCCTGTTTTGATAAATCAGCCTCAACTTGGTCCTATATATTCAATTTCCCCATTTACTTACTACCAGTTGTACATGCTTTAGGCGCACCCCCCTTTGCCTTGCCTTTTATGCACTATTTCCTTGCTTGCAATTCCAAACTTTACACTTTCTTACCTGTCGATCCCTGCCTGCATCTCCACTTCCCCTCGTTCTCTTCTGCTTGCCCATCTCCTCCTCGCAAGCACAGGAGAGCATGCCTCAATGTCCACGGAAAGGTAAGAGGCCACCACAAGTAGACGATGCTTTCAGTTAATTTCCTCCTCTTTTGTTCCCTGCTTGTGTCTTCTTTCTTTTTTTTTCTTTCAAAGTTCTCGATGTCTTATCTCCAAAAGAATCTAGGAAGTGCTTTTGATCTATTCCTTTTGTTTGTAAGGTTAATCAAGAGATAAACAATAGAAGTGCATTTTCTTGTTCTCATGGTTAGAATTTTACCATTGTGGTTTTCATCGCACCCCTTAAGATTCCCCCTAATTAGTTCCATGCAACAAAACCTAAATAGCAACTCCGCCTTTTGGACTTCCGCCAGGGAGAGACTCGATGAGATCGGCAAGAAGATCAAGCGAGAGCCGGAAGCCGCCGCCGCCGCCGCCGGCGTCGTAGTCGCCGCCTCACCGACTGAGCACCACGCCCCCCGCCGCCTCGACCTCGGCGGCGCCCTGAACACCGTAACCCCGTGCGCCGCATGCAAGCTCCTCCGCCGGCGCTGCTTGCATGAGTGCCCTTTCGCCCCCTACTTCCCCCCGCACGAACCCCACAAGTTCGCCGCTGTCCACAAGGTCTTCGGCGCTAGCAACGTCTCCAAGATGCTCCTGGTACAACCCAACAATTTTAAAAGAGAATTTTTTTTAAAAAAAACTGTACTGTGCGTGTGAATGGCTTCGGTCGGTGCAACGTGTTTTAGGAGGTGGCCGAGTCGGAGAGAGCCGACGCGGCCAGCAGCCTGGTCTACGAGGCGAACCTGCGGCTGCGCGACCCGGTGTACGGCTGCATAGGTGCGATCTCGATGCTGCAGCAGCAGTTGAACGCGCTGGAGGCCGAGCTGGAGGCCGTCAGGGCCGAGATCTTCAAGCACAGGTACCGGCAGGCCACCGCCGGCGCGGCGGGCCTAATGGACGACGTCCATGCCGCGGCCATCTTCGCGGCTCCTGCAACGCCGCCGGTGCATGCAGGGGACGTGGTGTCGGTGGCCGAGGCTGGCCAAGAAGTCGCAGCTGGCGCCGGGGCGCCCGGGATGTCGGCGCCGTCCCCCGTGCATGCTGCCGGACAGCCATCAAGTACTGACGACTACAGCTCCCTCAACACAAGTGAGCATGATGCATACTTTGGTTGAGATTTATTTGACATTTTTGTGAGATCACAATTAAGCGGGGGAATAAACCTTGTGCAAGTTTCTCAGCTACTTAAAAAACGAGTTAGTGAATTCTGAGTAATATGTTCTCCATCTTCTCCCACTTCTTCTCTCACATCCTTTTCCACCCTTAAAAAATATATACCAAAAAAAATCATGTCATAACAAATAAATTAACTACTAAAAATTTTGAGAACTAAGCATTGGCTCAATGGCCAAGGTTGCCATTGAGCCTGTCCATCGGGTTTCAATCCTCCATATTGGTTCGATGCATCTCATCTCACATATATGTGTTCAGTGGGAAAGTATATATCCACACTTTGTAATGTACTGAATAAATTCTGAATTTATTCAATGATCTTTGCTCTAGACCTAGTGCATATTTTAGTAGAGCGCACATGCGCACGTGTGTAGTATGTGCGTGAGTGTACGCCCTCCATTGTTATCTTAAAAAGACTACTAAATGTTTTTTTAATATTTATCTCAACAACGTCGTTCTCTCTCTCCCACAAATTTCTTTTCATGTGTTTTCGTTATCTCCTTATATCTCTCAGTTTTTCAGTCGCTAACAGCAGATAAGATTGTAATAGACGTACATGTCAATAGATAAGCCTATTCATCACCGTTAAGTGAGACGTCAATATAGTCTAAACTTGATCGTAGGCGACATGAGAATGCCAATACATGGCCGAGAGCGTGGCGTAAGCCAATCTTAGCAGTGGAGCCCATGACGGAGCTCAACCAGGCGCTGCAGCAAAGCCGAGAGTGTAGTGCAAGTTAGACCCATCAATATTAGCTTGATATGTTGGCTTATATGATTTTTATCCATATTAACGCACAGCCATTAAACTAGTAATTATATTTATCTTTTCTAGAAATATTTATAGCTGTGGATACCTTGGTGAAAATAATTTGTCTATCGATCCTTAACATTCTTGTAAGTGTTCATTGTAATTGATTGGTTAATTTATTTGACTGAGTGCATGCTTAATCTTAAGCTTAAGGATTAATTTTTTATTCTAGATTTAGCAGTCAGCAAAATTAAAGAAACTAACTGACACTGCATCTGCATGTGTATATTTAATTTCAACCTCGTTAACTTTATTAAGCAATATACACTGATGTTTTTTTATGCGTGTACTGAATGTGATCCGTCGTTTTCTTCCTCTTTGATTTCATGATATTTTTTTTCAATGAATGATATGAGTTTTGGTATAGGCTAGCATGCCCATAGCAGAACAGCACTAGAAAGCTTCACCGCTTTCTGCTCTGTGCAGTAGTTCTATTAGCTTAGAATTGGCCCTGCTCGGTTAGGCTGAAAAGCTATGGCTTATGGCTAAAATTACACTATAGTAGCTGAAAAATTACTGTAGCTGAAGATGGCTTATTTAACGTAATTAAATTTGAAAAAATTTTAAAATAGAAAATATATTAGCTCATTACGGACAACACAAACGAATACAGAAAAAAAAGAACCGACAAAAAAGCTAAAAAAATTAAAACTTTAAAAAAGATAAAATTTATAAATAGTAAAAAATAGATCAGAAGCTAAAACCTGAAGCTGAAATGAGCAATGAGCGAGGCCACTCTAAGAATTGGTCATCTGCACCGAAAGGGTGTGTGCTGTTTGACTGACACTAGTGTGATGTGATGTGCAGTGCATGGATGCATATCAAATTTGATACTACTTATTAGTCACGTGGTTATCATTGTTCATTTTGCAGTTCATGTCTCCTTGACATATTTCAGTAATTGATCATTTTGCTCGAACTGTACTTGGATAGGACAAATCACAGTCTACGGAACTTATGAAGGAAGCAACACAACGAAGCTACTATAGCACATACATTTCTACACTCCATATACTTTTATATTTAATTTCGTGCGATGCATATAGTATTAGATGTTATATAAAATATGATCGACGTCCCTTCGTTTTTAACGAGCAGATCATCAAAAGATTTCCTTTTCCTGTAGCGCTGAAATGACCGAGGATATTTTTTTCCATGCAACCTTTTCGATCTAGTGCTGGAAACGTTTATTTTCATTGCTAAGCTGAGCTTCTTTCGCACATTGTGCCATCTTATACAGCCTTCAATTCACCTGTCATTTGCATAGAGGACGCATGCATTCTTTGGTAAAAGGAAATATAGTGATTTTAGCATCCCTGATCAACTCGGCTTCGGCTTCTGGCTTTTGGCTTATTTTTCACTATTCATAAGTTTCGTCTTTTTATGAACTTTTGGCTCTTTGTTGAGGTTTTTGCCGGTTCTTTTTTCCCGTATTTGTTTGTATTATACATAATGGGCTAACATATTTTTTATATTTTTATATTTTTAAATTTAATTATACTAAATAAGGCTCTGTCAGCTACAGTGCTTTTTTCAGCCAGCTACAGTATTTTCAGCCATAAGTCATGAGCTTTTCAGCCGAACCGATCACCACTTATCCTCTACTAGTTATCATCAGCAAAGTTCTTTTTAGATCTGTGTTGGCCGACGTATTCTTTCTTCACATGGTCATATTTTTTGTATTGTCTTCAATAATATGTACCTGTGCTGAAGTCTGAAGACCAAGTACTAGTAGTGCAGGGAAGAAATGACTTATATATAGGTGCACGTGTTTTTTTCTTTCTCAATTATACAGCCTTATTGCATGACCAAGTAGTACTTTTTTTTCGCGAGGAAGTGGTGGTAGCTGTTGTAACTTTGCGATTGAGGTATACGCATTCTTTTAACCATTTCCTTTGCCTAATATACATGTGTTGTCCCAGTAGCTAGCAAGGTTTTGGCCCTTTGCATGTAGATACTGCACTGAGTTGGCTCTTTCATCGTGGATTGGCTATCAAATGTCAATGAGACAATGACCAAGGCCAGCTGCTAGCTAATTGCATTACTAAAAACTGTAGGACGACGGGGACTTTCCTTGCCGTGAATAGTTTGCAGTTCGTACTTGTTGAGTTCGTCTAGCCAGAGTCACTCTTCTTGAATTGTTGCACATCAAGGCCTAGTTTGGCCGGACTTCGACTTTAGTTGTTTAGGCTTTTAAGCCACTTTTTTTGCCAAATGTGCAGACTTTGAAGACTAAAAGTAAACTATAAATTTGAAGTCGAGTCCAAAATATACTACATAATTGAAAGCTAGGTTTTCCTAACTTCCCTTAAAGCCAAGCTTCGAAGCTAAAAATGAAGAAGTCCAACTTGACCAAACAGGACCTAAAATAGCAACACAAGCACGGCTTCTAGGTCCGGGACCATGTGTATGAGCGAGAGACTGCCCTTTCCGAGGGAGAAAGAGAGGGCCATGATTTTTTAGGGCGGCTTATGTCTTTTGAGCTACGACTGATTTGTTTTTTTTGTGTTTTTTCAGATGATAGCGAATGGTGGAGATGTCACCGTAGATAGTGCATACGATTTTATACTCAAAAAACCGTTAGGAGAATTCACTTCAAAAGACCATCCCGCTTGTTTCGACTTTCAGATAAGCCAAAAGGCAAAAACCAAATGCAATTTTTTTTGCTACGACTGCTTTTGTTTGCACTTTTTTGAGATAGTAACAGACGGCAGAGACATCGACACGGACGGAACATATGATTTTAGGTTTTAAAAGTCGTTTACAGAATTCATTTAAAAAACTACCTTATTTATTTTAGTTTTTGAGGAAGTCAAAAATCAAAAATAAAAAAAAGGCCAAAACCAAATGCTCAAAACAATGGGGCCGTCTCGTTTGCTGTACGTTAGTTTATTTCCGACGAGAGAGAGTTGGGTTGGGTTGGGAGTCGCGCGTGTGGCCTGTGTGGGATGTGATGGGATTTGGTCCACCGTCGTGCCTGCTTGACACGGCGGGCATCCCTGCTTGTCGGCACTCGACTCCAATGCCGATGTTTAAAAGTCTGCACTAACCTCGAAACCCAGCATGGAATGCCAGCCAGCTTCCTACTCGTACATCTCGACTTGCACTAGGCCACTAGGGCATAGGACTAATTACATTTCCACGGACATGATATGCATGCGTTTCATATAGGTACAGAGAGGATGGCAGGAAAAAGAAATGCTGAGGCTAACTGACATGAATCAAGGATTTGTCTCCAGAATATGGGGCGGAAATCTCAGCTGCGACTGCGTGAGCTGCACTTGGGCACGTTAGGCTTTGATATCTCAGTTCACGTGCTTTTACTGGTCGGCGGCGCAACGGTGCAAGAACGCTCCGCAGATATATAACCTAATTAAAATCGTCTTGTGTAGCGACGAAGCAGCTCCGTTGACTAGGACCTGCCGACGCTGCGTGCACAAATCGTGAGAAGCTGCACGTGGTGGTGGCTGCTATACGCGACCTTCGATCGCACCACTGCTGCATGCCTGCATGTCTGGTGGGTGACGGGTGAGTTGAGCACACAGTTACACATGGCATGCATTGCTACCTTTCATCGCCCTTATTCACCGGCAGTAAATTTTTGCTCCCAAAACACGTGAGATCGCGAGTCTTGCTAACGGAAGCCAAGAGAAAATGTGGACGTTACCAACGCTCCGCCGGCTAAGCCATGGTCACTGAAATGCCAGCGTCTTGTTAACAAGGGATAATTTTTTTATATGATACTAACTAACGTCCACTTCTATAAAATACCATTAAAAAACACTCTCTCTATTATATACCACTGAATAGCATCAAAATTCTATTATATGTCACCGTCATCAGTTAGGGTACGTTTGCCCTTAAAAGAGACAATTTTGCCCTCAATTAAAATCTATCCCTATGATAAAAATTAAATATAGGGCGAACTGGCATAGCCAAAAATACTAAATTTTTTTGGGTGGATCATTGGAGCAGTGTACAACTCAAATATAAAATTCCATGAGCTGACTCTTCCATTTGTTCCATTTTTGAAATTCAAATCCAAAATCAATCTATTTGAGCTATTTTTAAACTGGGACAAATTTACTGTACAAAAATAAAAAATCATCTTTTGTAGGAGCTATGTGATATCTTTGGAGTATGTGAGATTTTTTTTTCAGAATTTTTAGGCCGTATTTAGTCTCTGTTTGTAAATAGTAGCCTTTATTAGCATTTAAATTAAAAACTAAAAAACTTTCTTTGAACAATACCTTGAAAATCTTTTCTAGCTCACTGGCATATTGAATAACACTCATGTGAATTTTTATAATTTTTTAAGGTTATTTAATATTTTAAATAAATTAGATTTTTGGTCTTTACTAGGGGTATTTTGATCTTTTTTTTAGAGTATAACGGTCAACTAACAGTAGTGACATATAATAAAATTTCTGTGTTATTAAGTGGCATATAATAGAGAGAATATTTTTCAATGGCATTTTATAGAAGTGGACGTTATTCAGTGGCATATAATGAATTATCTCTATTGACAACGTCATTCCCAGTGCTAGACTTGTCAGTAGAGATGCAATCGAAGCGGATACGAACGGATATCACTCATTCTATATCATATTCCGTATTTTTTCCTCAGAGTCGAAGTTGGACACAGATAATACCGGATACTCATTCCGTATTCATTCTATAAGTCTTCGGACGGTCGATCGGACGGAAATTATCCATTTCTTTACATAATTCATTGGATAGTAAGGTGCAATCAGAGCGAATACGGAGAGATTAATCGTTGAGATATCGAAAGAAGATCATTCAATATTTCTCACCTATTTAAATGTAACAATCCGTCTATATATTATCTTGTTTATAAGTAAAGTCATAATAGATTTTCTCATATCACTTGACATACAGATATATACGGACAGATATTATTCATTCTATATACTATACTATATTTTTCCTTAGAGTTAGAGTCGAACTTCAATAGTATCAGTTACTCATTTACCTTTTTCATATTCATTTCGCGTATCTTCTATGGATGTCGAACGAAAAATATCCGCACGCACCTCTACTCGTCAGCTGGCGGGGTGGCCTTCAGTACTACCGAGGCGCGCGGCGGTAATGAACTGGGCCTTTTAACTGAAATGCTAGCTGGAACCAGTGTCATGAAAAAAGGCCGACTCGGCCGACCAATTGGTGGCTGTCTAAACCGCTATTAACATCGGCGAATGATTAATTGACCCCATTTCCCATTTAATCATGGAAATAGCTTATTAGTTATTGTTACCCACCCATTACAATAAATTAATTTACAATGTTGTTCGTAGTATGTACCATATGTTTGAAGTACAAACAAATGAGATGTAAAACATAGCAAATGATGTTTTGTGGAGTGATAATTTATAACATTTTGGGTGAATAAAGTGTTTGTAATTAACTGTTAATATAAATAAATATATTAATAAGAACGCATAACCGTCTATTAAATTCCAATTAATCAGCCGTATAGCGATTAATCGCTTAACGTTACCCTATCCATCCATCCAGCGCATGCCATTTTCTACAACACTGGCTGGAGCGCGTTAAATTCTGACTAGTAGTGTGCCCGTGCTAACGCTACGGTAAAATACAAAACAAGATAAAAATTTATAAAAAAATAAAACGAACAATCAGATTCATTAAGATTCACGTCTCATATATTGTATAACCAACTATTTAGTATCGTAGTATCTCATGTATACCTGGCAGTTGGGAGTATGAAATAGGTAGTATGTTCATCTTTTTCCTCAAAGTTACCTTATTTGCTAATCCTTTTGAAACAGAACAAAATAAATTACTACGATACTAAGTAGTTCCGTGCATTGCAACCGTCTAGTATATTGCCCGTGCATTGCAATGGAATCCAAAAAAAGATGATACATAAATATAAGGATCCTGAACCATATAATAAATATCAATATCAGCAAAACAATCATGTATATTTTCACCCACTGTATTTTCTCAGTGTTACCTCTAACAAAATTTCAGAATTTTCCTAACAACGCAAATGAACAGTGCCTTAACTCCCAAAAAGGTTTGGTATTAATACAATCTAGGAGAATGGCTGATGCTAAGCAGTAAACACAGCTACAAAAATAATTGCATTGTCAACTAAACCCTATCATATCATATGCATTTCAAGAAAGTCATTTCTCTGCATATTTCTTCAAAACAAAATTTACTCAAATATAGTTTATGCCTTGTATTACTGTGTACTATAGTGATTCTTGACTGTCTGAATAGTTATATTTGAAGGCTTTGAACGTGTTCAACTTGCATGGAGCATGTCTGAATTGTTATATTTGAACGCTTTGTATATGTTCAAATTGCGCAGAGCATGTCTGAATTCTCATATTTGAAGGTACACAAGAATGTAACTGATGCTCCAACATCTGATGTAATGACTGACTAATCATGATATTATCAAAGCTTACAACAAAGCATAAAAGTAACCTCAAGCCATGTATAGAGCAAGGAAATGTAAATATTTCATAATTACCCACTTAAGATGCGAATAAATTACCAAATAACAATGATGATGGCAGCCTTGCCGACGCCAAGGAAAACACATCTGGCTGCTGCTTCCGTCAATGAGCATTGTGATCAGACAGTTGCCTCCTGCAGCTCTTCTTCTTCTGGTCAAACTGCGACAGAGCATGGGACCTTGATCACCAAAAACCCAACCAATCAGCAAAACACACACGCTACTTGTGTGGGTTAATTACCATCTAAAAGTGTACATAGAAGGGAAGCCTCCACACAATAATTGAATGACAGTAGTCACAACAAAATAGAATTTGATCCCAAAAATACATATAAACAGGACAAGAGCCACACCAAAACTGGAAACACGGATTGCACAGCCATTTACCCATGCAGCACGATTCTCCACAAGTACATAGTACTAATTATGAAGAAAAATGACATACCACAAGTATACTAAGAAGAGATCCAACGGTACTGAGATTAGTACCACCCGCTGCGCAAGCTGCGCAAGTCTTGCAGAAAGTTGTGAAAAAAAGATATTGAAATTACTGTCGGGCATCTGATAGGAGAGTAAGATGCTACTTACCAGATGCATTTCCCATGTGCTTTGTATCGCGAAATCCGACAGATACTGCAATGCAAAGGATCATGAGCAGCCAGTTGATCTCAGGGATATAAATCTGGCCATGAATTTTCTCAGATGTGTGCACGACTTTCACTCTAGGGAAGCAACTTAGGGACTGGCTCTGGTTGATGATGGAGAATGTTCCACTAATGATTGCTTGGCTTCCAACCACCGACGCCAAAATCGCCAGCACAAGCACAGGCCACCTTACACACACTGCATTTTTGCAAAAATGCTGCAACTTTTAGTGACTACTCAAATGGTAAATGCAGAGCAGTGCAACTCTACGATAGCCGATAGGTACGTAAGAATCATCAGCTAATAACAGTATACATGTTCATTAGGGAAGCATTAAGTACCTGGAACTGAGATGTAGAATCCAATTTGGTAGCTTGAGTCAAGGTTATGATGTTTTGATAAATAAGCAGCTTGGCCCATGTATCCCAAAATCAGTGCAGGGTAAACTAAAGAAGTAAAAGCAAGCTGCAAAATCAAGGATCAGACTGAGGATTTGTCCAAACAAAATAATGAATGAAACAGATGTAAGATAGGAACTGAAATGCAGGATCAGTGAATTACCTGTATTGCACTGTAGGAGAAGTGGCCAAGATCTGCAAACATTGCTTCAGATCCTGCAATGCCAAACATTTCAGACTGTTAACTTCATCCAATAATTCCCATCTCACAACTGTTGGAAAGGTAAGGAATGAACTTGATCTCAAGAGAGGCATACTATACTTTACCTGTCATGCAAAGCAAGATTCCTCCCAAGGACATCCAACCAGACTTCCTAGTCTTCTTCAAGAATTTGAGCATGTAATAAGGATAGTAGTGTGCCTGTGCTAACGCTACGGTAAAATATAAAAGAAAGCAAGATATCGTCGGACGGAGCCATAGGGATTCTCGGAACAGAGTTTGCTGTTGCATTATGTGTGCTTGAAGAAACTATACCTACTGTAGATGAAGACTGGTTGCCAGGTACAGAAGAAGGCTCCGCAGAAACAGAAGTAGATCCAACAGGAGCACCAGGAGTTGTTTCTGTTTCTCGATCAGGCTGTTGATTTGATGCCTTTTCTGCTAATTCACGTGCAATCTAAACAGAAAGACAAAAGTAATTGAAGAAATTTACAATCTCCAATTAGAAAAATATAGATGTCACATTAAAAGAACAAGAACCTTCAGCTCATCAGGAATAGACCATTTGGATTGCTTTGTCACTTTGTTATAATAGTACCTGGAACAATAGAATAGTGAGAATACGCAAGAAAGAAAATCCATGAATTGCCAAATAACAAACCATTAGGGGCAATTATTTCCAGTATGAACTTACTTTCGTCCTTCTGGGGTAGAAAATTCTTTCCATTCAGTCGAGGCGTCAGCCCTCTGTTGCATCACATAAATACGTAATGAAAACCATTCAAGCGCATTTAATATACCAAAGAAGAAAAGGAAAACTCCACTCAATTCATTTCTTCAATTAGAATATGCACTGCCCTCTGGAAAGGAAAAATTAAGAATCCATTCTTGGTTCATTGTAAATGCTCCTCCACAAAAGACAGATAATTATGGTAAAGAGATAGAAAACCAAAAATAGGCAAAATGGGAATAAAACGTATTGCAATTATCACATGAAAGAAGTCAGGGTGCTAAAATGCTAATGCTGCTGATAAAAGAAAGCAGAATCATATAAGTATTGTTCCTTAATGTTTACCAATTTTTAATCTTTAGATATGAGTCCTGTTAAAAATTTGTAGATAAATGCAGAGGCAAAATGCAAAAGTATATAATCAAAAGGCTAGTTTCAGGCAAGAGTGCAGATATGATAATTTGAAGAATACAAAGGCAAGTGCAGCATAATGCGAGGTACAACAATCTTTTACTGAATGTAAATGACTAAACGTAATGCTGATGACTCCGATGGATGCAGTCTGCAAAAACTGCTAGTTGGGAAAACTATTCCCCAGCAATCATTCTACCAGCTCATTTTGACAATTAGAGGCTGTACACAAAATTAAGATACCATGTAACACAAGCAAGATTAGAAGATTTGAACAACTTTCAAGAATAACATATCACTAACAATATGGCATAAAATAATCTATTTGGTCCTCAATCCTCCACTACTAACAGTATTACTTGATCAGAATAATGCTGATACACGACAAGAATAAGAAATTATGAGATAGACACCAACATACATCAGCTACACATTGTTTCTCAACACCCAGAGCTTTTCGCATGCTTTCTTCCCGTCTTTCATATTCTAATATAGCATTCAAATGTGCAGCTTGTTCGCGCTTTAAAACCTCCTCTTTCTGTGCCAGCGCTTGGCTGACTTCATCAAGTTTGGCTGCCCACTCTTTTTTCTCAATCAAGAGCAGGCCCATATTGTACTGATATTCATGTAACTGCAGATATACACAAGAAAATACACAAGTAAATAACTAACAAATACGGGTATGATCAAACTATAAAAAAGGGAAGGTTAAAATGCAAATAGATGATACACTTTAATGAGGGAAAAAGAAGAATTGGGAAGTGAAATTTACCCAAAATGCAGTAAATGGCAAATAGAAGTTACATATAAGACCTTTCACCTTTGTATAAGTATTTGCACATCTATTATGTTAAAATGGCATAGGCAACACCTATTACGGTTCTTTCTACAATATAAAGAACCAAAGGTCAAGATTTTCAAATCACTGACCACTAATATGACTTAAAAGTTTTGAAGGGTATAAGAATAGACAATCTATCCCTCTCGCTAGTGCTTTGTTTCACACTGATGTGCCAAGAAGGCGAGAAAACATGATTTGTTCCTTGGGCGACATGAAACTTGAATTTCTTCAAGAACCACGTTTGTTTAATCAATAGCAATGCGGCAATAGTTCTAACTGCGAAGTTTTGCTCATCATGCTAATAAAAATTGTCACCAAAACCCAATTTTTCAAATGCTTTCTGGTTTAAAATGAAGACTTGGAGGCCTACTGGTTTAAATGTTAAAATTTTCACTTTTCAGAGACTGACAATATGCATAGTACATATTGCAATAGTTGATCCTACTTCAGAGTCCTAGTTCCAAACCATGGAAATAAACATGAGTACAGAAACATGTTCACAAATTAGATTCACAAATTGCATCAACTGAACAAAAAAAACAAAGATTGGGCCAAACCTCCTGCTCGAGTTCGACAACCCTCTGCGAAGTTCCTTTCCCCTTGCCGAGGGGCGCCGACACGGCCGGAGCGGCACCACCGCTCCGCTGGTTCGCCGGAGACGGCGTGGACCATCCGGTCCACCCCTTCCCCTGCGGAGTAAACATCACGGCTTCTTGCTCTCAATTCCTTCACGGCGCATCCAAGAAACGAGGAGCCTCTCCCTCCCTGCAATTCCACAAGCCAAAAGACGCACGCAAATCACCAACCAAGCTCGCTC
This sequence comes from Dendrocalamus latiflorus, assembly GCA_017311315.1. NCBI lineage: Eukaryota > Viridiplantae > Streptophyta > Magnoliopsida > Poales > Poaceae > Dendrocalamus > Dendrocalamus latiflorus. The sequence continues at coordinate 28,709,000 of CM029648.1, forward strand.
CGACAAAACCCTAATCATCAAGAAAACCCAGCAAAGAAACCCTAATTGTCAAGAAACGCCAGCAAATCCGCCAGCTGAGCCGCAAGAAAAGCCCGGCATTACCAAGAACCAAGAAGCGCCCCCGCCGAAAGCTCCCAATTTTGAAACCCCCCGGGACAGAAACCCTCGAAATCCCAAGAACCCCCAAAGAAACAAGCCGCGAAAAAACGAACGGATCTGCGAGAAAAAACGAACGGATCTGTGAGGAGGGCGGAAGAGAAGGCGGTGCGGCGGCGGAGCGGAGGGGTGGGGGGAGGAGGAGGCAGCGGCGCGGGGTGGTGTGGGGAGGAGAAGACGGCGGCGCGGGGTGGGGTGGGGAGGAGGAGGAGGCGGCGGCGCAGGGGGTGGGGGCAGGAGGAGGAGGCGGCGGAGCAGGGGAGGAGGCGGAGGAGGAGGAGCGGGGAGGCGGCGGGTGGAGGAGGAGCGAGGGCGGAGCGGGAGGAGTGGGAGATGGGACGCGGCGCGGTGGGGGGAGCTCGCGAGGTGGGGGGATATCAGAGAGAGGAGATGTCCAATGATGTGCATGATCCAAATAATATTGGCCTTAGGATCTTCAATGAGTAAGAGAATAAGACTTGAGGAGAGATCCAGGCCATTTATTTGTATGAAGTTGGATTATTTTGGTACACAATTCTGGGTGGACTTAGATTAGGCATGACTGTGGGGGTGGTTAAGGGGGGTGGATTTAGCAAAGAAAATTTTGGTGAATTATAGAGTAGGGTAGATTAGTCGCCATGTTGCAATTAATCGTTTAGCGGTACCCCATCCGTCGCATACCGTTTTCTACAATACAAGCTAGAGTCCGTTCCGATTAATCGCTCCTGTTCTTTTCAGCTTCTAAAAGCTGTTTTTACGGTAACTAGTTTTTAAACGAAATATTTTTTAAAGATAAGATCTACTAGTTAATTGTAGTACATACTTTATTGACTTCGTTTATATCGGTAAAAATCACATGTGAGTTTTTATTACTATGTAATCTCTTATATAAACAACCCAAAAGTTACAAGCCGCAATAAAAAAGAACATGCCCCCATATTGCAATTAGTCGCTTAGCGGTACCCATCTAACTGTGCAGCGCATACCGTTTCGCATTAGCCCAGTCACAGTTAACACGTCCGTCGAGCGCGTACCGCTTTCTATGGCACTGCCGTTTTCTATGAGACTGGCTGGAGTACGTTAAATTTTGATTAATCGGCTATATTGCAATTAATCACAAAACCGTCCATCGAGCGCGTACCGTTTCGCATTAGCCCGGTTCAGTTAACATTAGACACAAAACTGTTATGTACAAAAAAAATTCGAAGAAAGAATCAAATATGTATTGAGAGTGGGGTTTGAAGGTTCAGTTAACATTAGACACAAAACTGTTATGTACAAAAAAAATTCGAAGAAAGAATCAAATATGTATTGAGAGTGGGGTTTGAACCCACGTCCTTTCGTACCAGAACCTTATTCTGGCGCCTTAGACCAAATAGTATGTTGATGATTTTTCAAATTAAATATATTAGTACTGTTTGTTAGACATCAAACCAAATAAGTATATCTAGGCAAGAAACAATCTCGGACCAAACGTGACGATGGATAATAATTGATAGCCCGACTGGACGCTATTTAGAGTCTGCCCAAAAAGACGATAACACAGCGCATGATTCACTCTCCAACTCCGTTTTCACTCCAGTAATATGTAAGTATAGGCAATATACGCTTATCCCTGCTTAATTATCCTCTTACCATTGTTTGAGCTATCCTTTTGCACCGTATGAATCCTACATGTTTTCGGTTTTATCTTCAAAATGAAAAAAAAAGATATGCGCAACGAAGGATCTTGTTTCCATATTGGGCCCATCTAACTTTGTAGTTGGGTTGCCTCACGGCCTGTGTAAACGGTTATGGGCCAGATTTTTATCCGTGGTGACAGATGTCTACTTCACATTTGGTCCAACGCTCCTCTCTCTCTCAAAAAAAAAAAAGAAGAAGAAGAAAAGATAAAAGTCCAACGCAACCTTCACACGCGTGTTCTTCGGAGGAAAGAAAAATCTTTTGTCACCTCATCTGGAGATCCTAAGGTCCAGCCCGTAATAAAACGATGTTATTAGCTTTCCAGACTTGGGAATTAAACTACTATCTCTTCAGTAAGTGGGACAGAGAGGATAGCCCTGACCACAAGCCTGCTCGAGCCATGTGTCTCATTCTTGAATGAAAACTGATGATTTTTGGAGATATATAGTGGAACGGATAAGGCTAATGTAGTGCATTCTCTTTTCTGCCACAAGTGAATCCCTTTTCTCCAAATATCTGGACCATCTCATCACTAATTCACTATCAATGTGAATACCTAGCCTTTGTGCTCTACATTCTTTTGTAGTATATCGATTATGCATACACCTCACTTTCATCTCTTTTTTTATATAAGTATAGCACCGGATAGACAACAGAGTGAGAGGTGAATGGTGCCTTAAAATTTTCCTACAAGCATTCACTTATCCTTTACTCCAATAGCTACAAAGCTATGAAGATAAGGATAGGAATGATATTTGAAAATGAGAGAATCACCGAGCTGAGCACAACCTGATAAGAAATCAACGTGGACGAATTTCGGCTACCAGTCGGAAATCAACGTGGTCGAAACTTGACTACCAGTCGGAAATCAATCATGATCGGAATTCGACTACCAGTCAGAAATCAACGTGGTCAAAATTCGACTCTAGTGGTCGACGACCAGAGAGCGGTAAAAAACTAATGTAGTCGAAAACCAGCGTAGTTGAAATTCGACTCGAGTGGTCAACAACCAGAGAGTGGTCGAAAATCAACGTGGTCGACACCAACGTGGCCGAAGGCCAACAAGTGGTCTAAGACCGACGTAGTCGAATCAGGTCGAAATACAACCAGTGAGTAGTTGAAAACCCAACGTGGTCGAAAAGAAGCAATGTGGTCGAAAACTCGGGGGAACAGAAAAGAGTAGTCTACTTTCAGCATAGTTTCAAAACGAAAAATGATGAAACTTTTGATCCGTAGATTCAAATGATATGAAACTTTGCAGGGACCTTCTCTAGGGTATTGTGAATCTATTCCAACAAAGGATCATGAAAATCATGACCAAAGTTGAGATCTTTTTCAGTTTGTTGAAATGTTCTACCAAAATCGAGTCAAAATCAAAATCGGTGAATACAACTTACTCGTGGGTGGATGATAACTAAGATGGATCTAGATGTATTCCTACATATCACAGTAAGTTAGAACACCAAAGAAATCAACTCAAATACCCTCGGATCAAGAAATCGCACTTTAACCCAAAGTAAGCAAAACCGAGTTTTTTTTCGCGATAAACTTGCTATTAAAATGCCTAGATGGGTGGAGATAAATTCTCAGAGGTAGTCTCCATCTCTTGCATGTCCTTGGCACAGCAAAATCAAGAAAATGAAAGAGGAGAGAACAAACCAACCAAATCAAGAGCAAATCAATCAAAACAGGATGGATATATGGAGATACATAAAGATTGATGTATTACTTAGTTGAGATAGAAAGTTTTACAGCCATTCCACTTTAGAGGACAAAGAGCACATCAAGTGCTCTACTCTCAAACCTTAAACCTAAACAAGAGAGCACATGAGAGTGGGGTTGGATGGTTAACCACACATGTCTCCTTCCCAACCCCATTTTATAGGTGGGCAACCAGCCACCTACATCCCTTAATAAATTTTATCCACTATTATAATAGAGAAACCTGTTAACCCTCCACACATAGGTTTTATTCTCACAAGTTCACTTATACACGATTTTCAAAGCGCATAAATGTGCATACACTAAATCCTTAGCCTTGTTTCACCTTGATCAAATCAGCTCCATCTTAATCTAAACCACTCTCCAATGCATCACCCATGTACTACAGTTTTGATCCAAAATGGTTTCCGGTATTTTGGTCAAACTACCGAAATACTCTTTCTTGACCCAGTCATCTGCAACCACTGCAACCAATCACCATGATTGCCACGTGTAGGTGCACCACTAGCTCACTATGCATCGCCATATCTCTCTCGTCCTAGTTCCACTGAACTATGGCTCACTTGGCCCATGCAAGCTACGTGGTGCCTTTCTGCCGTTCGAACTCACCTTCAACATTTCTCGCCTTTCTCGTGCCATGCTTGAGCTCACCGTCTCACTCGGTGTCCTCGACCATTCTGTACCTCAACTCCTCTATGAGTCTAGCCCCGATCCTCGCCGTTAACCACGGTTGACTCCAAGCGACCATGCACATCCAAAGACAAAGAAATTGTTTTTAGATATAAGTTCTTCATAATTTGACTTACATTAGTCAAGACATGCATCATGCAATCTTAATACATTGACCCAGGTCATCCCAACTCGATCCATGACTCAATTCCCAAAACCCCTGTTTTCTGGCAAAATCGGAAGTACCGTGCCTAACACGCCGGTACTTCCGCAATGCGGAACTACTGCCTCTCAAAATGGTACTTCCGCACATTAAAAATCTCACCTGGAGCTGTCTGAAAAAACATACCGCAACTCAACCCGATACTTCCGCCAAGTGGAACTATCGCACTTATATATGCGGTACTTTCGATTTTCCTGACACTTTCAGAAGATAGCCCAAATCAAATGCAATCTTTGCAAAACTATTTCACCACTTCATAAAACTTGCAATGGTTCATAATAATAGTATTTTAGACATTCTCACATGGTCCTTCAATAAGAAATTTTGTTGAGGGGAATGCAAAGCAACATTGTTATACACACATATAGCTAATGTCATTATAGAGTACTGGCTAGCTAGCTACTAGGTGAGCATATTAACTGGAGCAGGAGACTCGAAATAGAGAAAAAGTATCGATCCAAGTGGTACATCTGTACTGCAACACCTCGCCCCATGTCGAATTAGGCCCATGATGACTTATGTGTGTGCGCGCACATGGGGGTATGGGTTAGTCCAACCTTGCTAGTTTAGCTTAAGAATCACTAACATATAAACCTAGTGCTTCCAATGGTAGCAACCCCCGGTTAGCCGTTTTGCGTGAAGCGAGGACGAAAGTTCAAGCGGGTTGCTATGTGTGCGTGGCCTATCTAGAATGGGGTTAGACCTAAACCGGTTTGGACTCTAAAGCGTTACAAATTATATCAGAGCCGATCCTCGTGGTTACATAAGCGCGTGCGGGTCAGGGGTGCAGGCATATGGCGTATAGCGCGTGTGGGCCCAGAGTGGACACACGGCATGGTATATGTGCTAGCACTGAATGCACGAACATGTGCCAAGAGGGGAGATTATGATCATTTGCCCCAATGTAGGTATTTGGCTGACGAGGACGTCAGGTTCTTTGAGGGGGTGTATGTAACATTTCGGTCCATGTTGACCTATATGTGTGTGCGCATATGAGAGTATGTGTTAGTCCCACCTTACTAGTTTAGCTTGAGAATCGCTAATATATAAACCTAGTGCTTCCAATGGTAGCGATCTCCGGCAGGGCCGGTCCTGAGGGGGGGCAAGAGGGGCGGCCGCCCTGGGCCCCCAAAATCTAGGGGCCCCCATATACTATGTAGTGTATATACATACTTTGAAGATTTATCTTGGGCCTTTTGAAGTTAATTATTTTTTTGTTATGGTTGATATGGCAATCAATTCATTGAAAAGTATATTTCAAGAGCTGCAAACATTCGGAAGTATATTTGGATTTTTAATGAGTTCAACAACATTGAAGTCATTGGATCGAACTAAATTAAAAGAATGTTGTACAAAATTTGCAGAAACTTTCTCTCTAGATGGTTCATCTGATGTTGAGTTAAATGATCTAATTTCTGAGTTAAGTGTTATGCAATTGACTTTATCAGATAAACCAATGTCTGCTATGGAGATCTTTGAGTTTGTCAGAGAAGTGGATTGTTATCCTAATATTTCTATTGCTTATCGGATTTTATTTACTATGTCTGTGACTGTGGCATCAGTTGAAAAAAGCTTTTCAAAGTTCAAATTGTTGAAGAATCATTTAAGGTCAACAATGTCTCAAGAGAGGTTAAACGGTTTGGCAACTTTATGTATTGAGAAGAAATTGTTGGATGAGATTGATATCAATACCATCATTAATGACTTCGCATCTAGAAATGTTTGAAGAAATTTTTAAGGTCATATCTATAAACTCTTTGATATGAATTTTTCTTTAATACATAACGCATTTTAAGTGTTTGTTGGTAAAATTTTATTTATATATATATATGTGTGTGTGTGTGTGTGTAGATTTATATTTAGATATTTATACCAGAGTCTCTATTTCTAGTTTCGCCCCGGGCCCCTAAAATCCCAGGACCGGCCCTGATCTCCGGTTAACTGTTTTATACGAAGCGAGGACGAAAGTATAAGTGGATTGCTATGTGTGCATAACATATTTAAAATAGGGTTACATCTAAGTTGGTTTAGACATTAGGACGTTACTCGTACATACGGCTAGCTAGCAGGGATCGATGTGGTTATGATCTTCGGTCACTTTCGATAAGAGCGCTACGCTAGCTTTCAGCATTGGCCGTATATATGGCCGCATGCGGCTGGAATAATTGCTAGTACTAGTTATTAGGCTTACAGGTAGACACAAAGCCGCACATACAAAATTTGCATCGTCGCGGTGAGGTCATGTACGTTGGCACGACATAGCAAAGGCCAAAGGCTCAAGCTCGAGAGTTGTTGACGTTCTGCTGCATGCGTTACAAGTGGTGTCGCTAACACTACGGATGCGCGCGACGTAATGACGTAGATTGTGCACGTATTATACTGAAGAGCTGGAATTAGAAGATCTTGCCTTTTTCGTCTTCTAGAAGAGTATCTTATCATCTGCACTCGTCGATCCACTTAGGGCATCTCCAATGGTCTGAGTCAGCTATCTATATGCATGTACACATCAGCACATATTCTATGTGGAGGAAAGAGAGTATGCAAAAAAAATCGAGCCAGCTCTTCCTTAAGCACTAGTCTATAACGCTAAACGAGGCAGCCTCAATAAATTCTGTGTGTGCATGTAAGCATCAAATAGCTATCTTTATAGATAGTTCTTTAGAATGCTAGCTTTAGTGTGTACTATATAGATGATGTGGAAGTCTTATAGTTAGTTGCTAGCTATAACCATTGGAGATGCCCTTAGAGCAAGTTTAATAAGGCTGACTGTGCTAGCTATAAGGGAATCCATGTCAGCATAGTCCTATGTGGAGGGGAGAGAAAAGGAGAGAGAGAGCCAAGCCGGCTCCCATGCAAGAGTCAGGCTATAGCACAGGAAAAGAGGTGTTATCCATGCATGTACCAATAGAACTAACTGCTATACCCATGCATGTATTAAATGACCAATACCCATGTATGTATTAAATGATTGAGAGCTCTTGTAGAGATAACTTATAGCCAGCTTATTGTATGAGTTGGCTGCATCTTACCTTTTGATGACATGGAAATGTATTGGAGGTAGCAGCTATCTATACTATTAAACTTGCTCTTAGGTCTACTAATACGAGAGAGATCGTGGTGGGGCCTACTCCTCCTCTCTTCCAAAGCTGCAACAAAGAAGCCTAGCTACCGTCTAGCTACGGCCGGGAAAGGACAGTCAAAAGGCGTCCCTGCCGATAATTTTGTGGGGACAGCACTTGGATCTGCAAAAAGGCCACTTCGATCCATCAATCTTTCCTTCTCCCAAAGTAAGAACACGGATATGCAGATACAGCATCACACCTGCATCAGCGTGATGCATACGATTGCATAGAATCACCTGTTGAGGAATAGTCTCCCAGCCAGGCAAATATATACATACTGAATCCAAATATGTATATCTATTAAATTTTATGTTGGTTCATGGCTGCAACAAGAATGCATGTATGGTTCCAGAATCGTTACAATCAAGGCCTTATTGTTTAGCGCGATCTGTTGGACTGTTCAGTTCGTCGATGTGCTCAGAACTGGGCCAACGCGCGCGCTGGCTGGCTGCCAGATCGGTTAAGACCGAACTGACTGAAACACGCCCACATGAACACGCCCGATGCTGCGCGGCAGTGCTTGTGCTGTTCTCTTCTGGTTGCTTGCTTGCCTTGCTAGCTAGCTCTCCCATTTTCCCTTTTCTTTTTCTTTTTGTTTTTTCTTTTTACCCGACGATCATGTTGTCGACGCGATCGTGGCGTCACGGTGGCGTCACCGGCCCCGGCCGCCCCCACGGCCGCTGTCGGGGCACGTCGGCATCCGAATTATTCGACACTCAATGCTTGGCCTAAATGCTTGACCCAGTGCCAGCCAGAGAGCGAGCGAGCGGCAGGAGTACCAGCAGATGCACTGCGGACGGGCTTGTTTGCCTTGCCCGTCGCCGTCCCATCCCTCGTCGCCTTTGCGAACTAAATGATCCACGGTCTAATATACTCTCCGTGCGTTTGCGGTTCGTAGCAGAGTCCGCACGCGACCGTTTTCAAACAAAAAAGGAGAAAAAAACGCGGAGCATAGTCAGCTATCTCATGTCTTTCGTAACAGATTCACCAAACTACACCAACCAGGCCACCGCGCCCGCCCGCCCGCCCGCCGTGACTGCCGCGCCGTCCAGGACGACGACGTGCGGTTCACATTTTTCGCAAGGCCGGCGCGCGCCCAAACGAGTCGCCGTGGCTCGCGCCTCGCGAGACGCTTTGCCATGGACGGCACGGGCGGTCGAGCGGCTAATTACGGCGCGCTTCCGCGTGCTGATTGGCTCGTGACCGACCGCGCGGCCGTCCAGAACTATAGCCGGCCGTGCCGTCTCGGACGAGCAACGCACGCAACGTTGCCCGTGCCGGGTCGGCGCGCGGGCGCCTGCCCTTGGGTCGATGGGCAGAAGCACCATAATTACGGTGCGTTTTTCTCCTGTCGGGTCGGCCGGTGCCTTCACGCCGCGGCCGTTGCTTTCCTTGCTTCCCGTCCTCTCTCCTCGCGCATTATGGCCTGTGCTGCGAGAGTGAGTGCGCGCTAGCTCCATGCTATTTTTCTGCTCGTATCGTTTCTTCACTCCTTTCCCTTTCCCTTTATGCCTCGTGAGTAATCAGGGTTCATACCGCCTTTCCTTGGCTTGTACTCATGCACGTCCCTCTCTCCCTCCCTCTTCACGCGCACACGCGCTAGGAAAGGGTCCGGCGTTTCCATTGATTGATCCGGCCACTACACAATGTTCCCCCCCTCTTATCTAACTCTCGTAGCTCTTCTAATCTTTTCGGTCTAGGACTTCTTTCACCGGCCGGTAACATAAAGCGCATGCACACACCAGTTTCATCCACACGATACAGTCGCGCGATTCGTCACACTGCATGTGAAAGTGTAGGCTACGTGCGGATTAAAGGCAGATGCAAACAGATCAACGACTGATATCACCAGCTCGGTCGGTACCACACTGTAAAAGATTGAGGCGTTCACTCATCAGCTAAAGCTAAAGCGAATCGTGCGATGACGTACGTAACTGACATTTTCCTGGATCGTTATGAACCAACGCGCCACCCGTGCCGTGCCGTCTCTTTCCCTCGTACTACTACTGATGTAGTGATGGATGCTGGACTGGTTTCTGGGCGTGCCTTCGGCGTTTTTTTCTTCGGAATTGGACCACCCCGACCGGCCACATGCGATCGAGCCATAGCGGGAGAAAAGGATCGAGATCTCCACAGTCGCAGGATCGATCGAGAGGAGAGGTGATCATCAACCGCGCGCATCATATCATGCGCCAGGGCCCGGCCGGATCCAGCCGTTCATGTGCGATTGGCAGAGTCGCAGACGACAGACGTGCTGATCCCAGCCGACGCATGCGCAGAGCTGCTGCCGCTCAGCGCACAGACTCCCCGTCCGTGCGCAGGTTTTCAGCACCTGCTCCGTGCAATGCAGACATGCTGTTGGCCGGCCGGTTTCGTCCAAGGACTGGCGCTGCACGGCCTTCAATTACCACTACCTCTCGTCCAGTTCAACATGGATCTATTCATTGTTCAAGGACAAAGCTAGCTGCTAGCTAGTTTGGTCCGTACGAAGTTGAACATGGATCAGTGATCGCTCAGACTCAGCTAACTACTTCATATCTGTGCATTTGGTAATGCTAATAGGAGGCGATCATTCTCCTCTCTTGCGCCAAGTACATTTCGGGACTCTGTTTCCTGTCACGACAGGGGCGAGCCAAGCGATAACCGGCACTGCCGCTAGTTACAGAAAAGAAGCATCACCGCAGGCAATCAATCCAAGAATGCCCATTATCAAAACCTGAATCAAATTCCTCCAAGTGACGTCTCCAAGGGGGCGAAAGGGACCGATGGTCCCGCCGAGTGAAAACGAGCGAAATTCTCGTCAGGTGATGTGATCGTGTGAGGCTCCGGTCGAGAACAACGCACCCTGCTGTGTGACAAAAATTGATGATTTATGTGGCTAGGCAAGGGGAATGGTGAGGTGAGATTCGTTCGTCTCCAATTGTCTTATTCTTGTGTAAGGCCATAATTGGCACACCAAGATTATTTCGTCACGAATCGGAAATTAGTCTCCATGTCATGTGATGCTAATGGGTACACATTTCAGAATCAACTAATTATTCGAAATATTATCATTGCATGATTAAGATTGGTTATCCAATATTTTTGTTAAGTGTTCAAAAACCATGGGTCTTGCTAAACTCAGAGCAATCATAGTACGTGCAATACCATTAGCTAACAGCGGCTAAGTTCCTAACAGTAGTACAGCAGCCCCTTTAAAAAAAGGAGTGACTATTGCACAGGCGACTGAATTTTTTTTATCTTTCAATCACCTAAAATTGCACTCTAAATCACCTAAAGTTGCAGGTGTTTGTTTTGGAGAGGGCTACAACTTTAGTTGATTGAGAGTGCAATTTGAGATGACTGAAAGATAAAAAAAATTTCAGTCGCTTGTGCAATAGCAAAACTGTTAAAAAAATAGTAGTACAGCAGCGTTGCAGCAGTTCCAATAATTATTAAACTAGTCGCCAAAAGAAACAAAAAATATTAGTACAGGTACTATTAAATTTTCTATTTATGTATGTTTTTGTTGTTTCGTTGTTAGAATTAGTGAAAATTCTCGCGCAATTACACGACTAGATATTACAACATATTATATTTGTTATATAATTTTATTGTCTTTAAAAAATATAGTTATATCTGTTATACAATTGTAATAGTTGTAATATCTGTACATAATAAATCTACACAGTTATAATATGGCATTACCAAAATAAATGATATAGCTCCTCTTTTTCTCTAGATTGATGAGAAAATTTCTTATTTATATACAACTAACCTGCACGGTTACAATTTGGCCTCACTGAATAAGTGATATAGATCTTCTCTTTTTCCTCGATTGAGGAGATAATTTTCAGGAATTTTGCCTTTTCTGATTTAAGGATTACTGCAGGATTTTCAAGACCTTCAAAGTGAATGTGTACCTTAAATATCACAAGATGTTTGTAGGTATGTATATGATTTATTGTTTGATTTAATTCTGCCTAAGTACCTAAAACATTTCACTTGATAAAAGGAAAACAGAATGTTAGCTCCAGTACATTGCTCCAGATGAACATATTGCCATGAAATTCGAAGACTAGCGTAGTACTCGATTGGTACTCAGGTAATGGCTATCAAGCAGGCGAAAAGAATGTGCATGCGAGCAATTTTTAAAAATCAGTGATAAGTGGCTCGTCTGGATTCCTTTTCACTGTGTTATACACGCTTCCCTCGCCAGAGATGACAGTGGGCCAGTGGCATAATTTTTTTTCAGTTTATGGTTTCACTCAAATAAACAGATAAGACAATTTTTCGCCGTCATTTTAAAGTAGCTTATCGGAACAGATTTTTTCAAATAGCTTATCATTATTCAGTTCATTTACATAAACACTCACGTTAAGATAAAAAAAACTATAAACCAAAAATAACTCATCCGGTGATGCTAGCATTTCGCGATGGAATGGATGCTAATCCTTTCTCACACGGCTGGTCATTTTGGATGACAAATTTGCATTTTCTCACACAAAAGTTTCCATTTGACATGTCCCCGTGTGCTGTGTTGTTGACGCCTTGACGGCATGCTTTCAGCAACAGCATTGCCGAATCTAACCAGACCATTAGGAAGCAACAGGGAGAGACGAGTATAATCGTTACATCCACAAACAAAGTTGTCCTACTAACTACACGCGATCGATGGCAATCTGTATTTACAAATGTACAGTGAAGAGCGCACACTTTCACTTCGTCCCCAAACCTTTTTCACGGGCTCTTGCCTTCTCTGCGGATTCTCTTCGTGGCAGGCATGTGCTTGCACAGGACACGTCATTAAAAGACCAAAAGATGCAACACAGAAGGAGTAAATAGTGTCTTAATAATTTTTTTAAAAAAATTCACTAATCAATTACTCCAATAATTACAGAACTATGAAGATCAGATTGAAAAGCCAACACAGAAACTAAAGAACAAGCACCTAAAATTCCGAAACATTTAGCAAAAGCGGTACTACCATGGTGTGGTATGACCGCTATGGTACCATAGGTACTACCACTCCCTTAATGAACAGGAAAAATAGCCTGAGTTCAAAAGCTAAAAATAAGGAAACTTTTGATCCGTAGATCCAAATGTTATGAAAATTGGTAGGGATCTATTTCAAGGGTATTGTGAATATATTCCAACAAACGATCATGAAAATCATAATCAAAATTGAGACCTTTTCAGTTTGAAGAAAAGGTGTATCAAAACTGAGCAAAATTCAAAATTGATGAATACAACTTGCTTGTAGGTGGATGATGACTAAGATGAGTCTGATATATTCCGATATGTCACAGCAAGTTAGATCATCAAAGAAGTCAAGCCAAAACACTCAGATCATGAGATGGATCATAGAAGCCACAGTCAAGCAAAAACCCAGTTTTCTTATGAATTTGCTATCAACATGCCTAGATGGGTAGATATATATTCTCAAAGATTATTTCCATCTCCTACAAGTCCTTAACACAACAAGATTAAGAGAAGAGACGAGGAGAGATTAAAACCAACCAAAACAAAAAGCACATCAATCAAAACATGAGAGACTCAAGAAGATGAACAATGATTGATGTATTGCTTATTTGGAAAGATAAGTTTTACAACCGTTCCATCTTAAAGAACAAAAAGCACACAAAACACCCACTCTCAAACCTTCACCCTAGACATAGGAGCACAAGAAAGATGGGTTGGATGGTTAATCACATGTCTCCATCCTAACCCCTTTAAATAGGTGGGCAACCAACCACAACTAGCCCTTAGTGGATCCTATCCACTATCACAATAGGGAAAATTCGTTAACCCCGCACATACGAGTTTTACTCACACATGTTCACTTATGCACGTTTTTCAAAGTGCATAAGCTTGTATTCGCTAAATACTTAGCCTTGATCCGTCTCGATCAAACCAACTCCATTTTGACCTAAACTGCTCTGCCAAGCGCCACTTATGCACTGCGGTTTTGATCTAAGATAGTTTTTGATATTTTGGCTAAACTATCAAAATACTCTTTGTTGACCCGGTCTTCACCATCCTTTACAAGTAATCGCCGTACTTGGCACGTATAAGTGTACCACTAGCTTACCACACGTCGCCAAGTCTCTCCGTCTCGGTTCCACCGAACCATGGCTCACTTGACCTGTCCAAGCCACATAGTGCAATCACACCGTTCGAACTCGCCTTCAACATTTCCCACATTTCTTCTACCATGCTTGAGATTACTATATCATCTGGTATTCTTGATCGTTTTGGGTCTTAGCACCTCCATGAGTCTAGCCTCGATTCTCGCCGTTGACTACAGTTGACTCCAAGTGACTCTGTACATCCAAAGATAAAGAAATCATTTTCGGACACAAAGTTCTTCACAACTTGATCTACGTTAGCCAAAATATGCATCATGCAACCTTAATACAAAGACCTAGGTTACCTCAACTCAATCCATGACTCAATTTTCATAAGCCCTGTTTTTCTGCGTAGATCAGTAGTACCGCACGCAACATGCCGGTACTACTGCACCTGAATTGGGCTCTCTGGAAATAACGTACCACCGTGTAGAAACCAGTGCTACCGCATTGCAGTATGATTGCACACATACCTACGGTACTACTGCCCTGCAGTATGACCGTACAACCACTTGTGGTACTACTGATTTTCCTGACACTTTCAGAAAATAGCCTAAATAAAATACGATCTTTACAAAAATTACTTAACCACTCTATAAAACTTACAATAACTTATCACAATATTATCCTATATTTTTTTCATATAGTCCTTTAGTCATGGGCTTTGCCCATTTGCCTTCTCAACAACCACCGCCATTACCTCCACCAACACAGGCACCCCATCCACCACAATAATTACGCTGCACAAGCATCCATCATTCCATGATCTCCCAGGCGAGGGGTGCTCATTTGGACTGTAGCGAGCAGCCAAGAACTTGAAAGAGGCACAGGAGATTGAGCCTAATTTGAGCGTGTACATTGGCTCCATCAGCTCGATCGTAGCAGGAAAAGACGTCTTATCAACTATGTAAGATGCCGCTACAAATTAATATGGATTATGGAGCAATCATTTTGACAAGATTCGAGTCGATCTGTGGCAGTTTCTAAGTGAGTCCTAGCTCGAGTGATCGGACGGACATCACCGACGTGGGGGGATGTTGCAGTCTCACCGATCCGGCCAACCAACCACACAAACCATAAATGAATTAGCTCACCAGAAAGATTGGGGATAGCTAGCGCATCCGGCCGGGCTAGCAGAGTGATGGCTCTGCAAGCTTTCGGCGAATAAATAGCGTCTGCCCATCCAAGTACACGAGGAAGATGGAACTGAACTCTGCATTGCATTGCAGTGTGCCGTCACACAACATGTGAGAGGACCACGAGGGCCCGATGATGGATCGACCTACCCTGCCCTTCCTTTAATGGTTACCCCTGCCTCACATGCATGTCAGATCTTCATGTTCATGCATGTAATGTGAAGGTAAAAAAGGAACTATACTTTGTTCTTGTTTAGGATGGATTGGACGCACCAGTGATGTTGTTGTCGGAAGGGATGGGTCAATGTAAACAGCTGGGGAGCGAGTGCTCGAGGTAAATGAGCGGCCTTACCTTGTCAAGATCCTGAAAGACAGGTGGTGATGTATTTGGACATATCCAGAAAGGTCACTTGATTCCACTAGATGGGCATAGAGTCTTGAACATTTCTTCACTAGATCATTCACGGGCCATAGTACTGTAGCTTCGGACAGTTGACATCTAATGATATCACCGTGCGCAAAAGAGGCCATGGGTGTCGAAGGTTAACCAAAGAAGAGCAGTTCATGTCTTCAGTGGTCCTCTCAGGGACCAAGCTCGGACACATACTTCACGGAATATGGAGACTTGTCTCCGACGCTTCAGTCACAGTATCTATTCATTGACAAAATAGATACAACAAATGACTCTCCATCGCATGTACATGTACGGATCTACCAAGCAACCACTAGGCCTTGTATCTAACAATTTCGTTTGTGCTGCCTACCAGTACACCATACCACTAGCATGGTGGAATAACAGTCAGAATTTCTCACTGAAAAAATAAAGATCAAGAGATTGAAGATTGTCGCTACTAATACATATTCCTGGCTTTGCATTGAATAACATGGAAGAACCACTGCAATGGACCCCTGAAAAATGCAGTGGTTGCATACTCTTTATAAGTCTATACGCAAATCCAAACAGATCATTCATTGTTGGGGTTTGTTAAACATTGTTACTTTCATGCACTAAATGCGAAATCCAGCTCCACGTACGTACTACTATACAGCAACCTCTCAATACTAGATATACTACTAAGGAGAATAAACAAATGATCAGTAAGTATCAGTAGCAAAGCCAAGATGAAAACCTGATTTTCTGTTAACCACTCTTATATGCATAATATATGCAGTGAAAATGTCATCAACCTGCACAATATCTACTCAGAGTCCAGCTTTTTCGTGTATCCCCCGTGGGATCAGTCAAGAAACCAAAGAAGAAAAAAGAAAGATCAAAAGAAAAAAAAGCTACATCGCCCAGAGCAGATGCTTGTGTATGACCGCTAAATTAATCGACTTAATACGCACTCCGATCAGACACTTCTGAGGCCTTGTTACCACCTACAAAGTTAGCTAAGCGGGCAAGGCATGGTATCCTTACTGGTAGCGGCCTCCCGGCAAAATTGCGAGACCGCGCGTAGAGGACGGTGCAGAGCAGCGTGCCGACGGCGCACGTGGAGCCCCAGATGACGAACGTCTCCTGGTAGCAGCTGGCGCCGGTGCAGGTGTGGCTCCCCCGCGCCCCGGCCTCCCGCTGGTAGAGGAACGCGGCGAAGTAGCCGAAGCACATGGAGCCCACGGGGATGTTGGTCACCAGGATGTTGTGGTTCACGCCGAAGTTCTTGGTGCCGAACAGCTCGCTCGTCGCGGACACCGACACCGACGTGATAGCGCCCGTGCACGTGCCGATGATGGCCGTGCTCATGTACAGGAAGAAGTCGCTCGGGTTGAGCAGCAGGAAGAACGCGCCGGCCATGGGCGCCATCAGCGATGCCATGGACGCCGTCCTTGATATGGAGTAGCCACTTCTGCGCGAATGAACAACAAATTTAGTTAGCAGCTGGGAAAACACATAACTTAATCGGACAAAATAGACAAGATTCATTCAACTCTACATAGAAAGTAGTAGTTAACACGTCATTAAAAAAGACCGTATGGATCTTTGAGAGTAACTACAGTCTTTGAGGCCTCCAAGATATCAGGATACTAATCAAACAAAAATAAGCACGCTAGTTTCAGTATTTTAATTACGAAAGTGTTTGAAAAGAATGATCGCTTACTTCGTGGAGTAGTAGTCCAAGAAGGACGGAAGTAGGCGGCCGAAGAAACCAAACGAAGACGACAGGGAGACCAGAGTGGAAATCTGCCCGAGCCCTCGCGACTCGGCAATCTGTCCCAGGTTGTTGAGGAAGACCAGACCCAGGGTGCCACTGAACATGTAGCTGAAGAAGTAGAGCCAGAAGTCCGGGTTCCTCAGCAGCCGGAGGCCGCCGACCTCCTCCTGGGGCTTCTCCGCGACTCTGTCTTCCCCCTTGGTCTCGACGTCGGCGACCTCGATGACGACGACCGTCTCGTCGGTGCCAAGATCGTGGATTCTGTTCTCTCGCTTCGCCTCCCATATCTTGTTCATGCTCTCCCGTATCTTGAGAGCCGCCGGGATGAGTATAGGGGTGGCCAGCAGCACGCTGAGGCTGATCATGTGCTTCGTGGATGGCAACCCATTGGACGTCGAGCCTATGCTGCCGACCACGGCGCATGCTCCGGTCGCGAGCGTGATGGCGAACATGACGAGGAATGCCGCGTCCGTGCTCGCCTCGCTCTTGAGGTCGACCACCCTGAGGGACGGCGCCACAACGACCGTGACGAGCATCGGCACGACGGCATTGAGGAGGAGGTACGTCTTCGCCTTGGAGTTGGTCAGGCCGGGCAGCGTCTCGGCCAGGCTCGTGTACACCTTGGCGCTCAGACCCAGGTAGCTCGTCGCGAGGCTCACCGCGATGCGGCTGCTGGACGCGAAGTTCTTGATGCAGAGGAGGTAGCAGACAGTGTTGATCCAGCAGATGCCATTCCCGGCCAGGGTGGTGAGCACGAACAGGTGCCAGTACCGGATCCCAGCGCTGTCCAAGAACAGGTACTGGATGCCGTAGCCGACGAGGCCGAAGGCTGCGCCGATTATTGCAACGAGCCACAGGGGCAGATACAGGGCGGCTACCCCGGAGAACCAGCCGAAGAGCTTGCCCGCGTCGGACGCGAAGGCGAGAAAGTTGAGCTGCACCTGCGTGATGTGCTTGAGCTCCTTAAGCTGCGTCGAGTACACCGGGAAGTCGGAGTTGGGGCCATTGATGGTTTGGAGCCAGATGCTTCCGACCAGGCTCAGCCAATGGGCCGAGGAAGCAGAAGACATGGTGAGCTTTCTTTGGTGGTGGTGGCACTTGAGCTGTAATGGCCTGTGCTTGCTAGGTATTTATGCAATTTTGACGGTTAAATTAACCGGCAATTAAATGGCCGATTGGGATGGCTGTGGCTGCAAGCTCGCTATTTGGTTTGCTGTTAGCCAGTCTGGGAATCAACCAATTAGGCCATTAGCTTAAGTGCACTAAGCCACACAATGGACGCAACACTGCCATGGGCCGAGATGTAACTTTCAGCCGGTGCGATTACAACGGAGTGAGTCAGACTGCATTTAGTTGCTTGCAAGATTTTCAGTTCTGCCGCAGCATTGACATCCGTTGCTGCTGTTTGCTAATCGATGGGTCTCGCCTGACGTTAACGTCAGTGACGTTGGGTCACTGACGCGTAGACCCTATGTGCTGTTTGCTAACCGATGGGTCTCGTCTAACGTTAACGTCAGTGACGTTGGGTCACTGACGTTAACGTCAGAGGATACGGATCCGTTTGCTAACTAGGGAGGAACTAGCCTGGTTGCCCGTGCGATTGCGTGGATAGCTATCTCTATATAAATTATTACTCAAAGTAAGAAAAAATTTATCGAAATTTTATGTATTTTGGCAACATATATTTGCTCAGACGCATCCATTTAATTTTGTCACGCTGAAAATAAAAAAATCACAAACCGATGTAGAAGGTTTTTGAAAACTGTGAGATCTTCCGTGCCTCCAATAAATTTCAAGTATATGTAAGAGATGTACACGCGTGTATGTGGATGGTGTGGGTGATATATAGCACCCCACATAATCATATGGGATACTACTATGAAACGTCATCGCCAAAACGAAGAATAAATAAAAACAACAAAAGAAATCACAAAGAGTTTAAAACTTTATTATCACTTTAATAGAGAACCAACGGAAGTTGGAATAAATGTTTAAAACATGGGACCGGTCCACTTCTAACTAAATAAAGAACGAATGAAACAACAAACAGTGGCAAACCACGGTGCTGAAAACTCTAGTGCTCCCACCCATGCATGATGCTATCACTCCACTGGCCTTTTACCTGAGACTAAAAAGAGCAAGTGTGAGATTTGGAAATCTCAGTAAGTACCCAATAACGGTCGTAACACAGTGAGTAAGGACAAGAAATGCAACCACGTGAAATAAAGGCAAGCATGATAAGTAAGCAATGGACATAAGGCAACCAATGAACAACTGATATCGAAAATACTGTCATAAATGAAAGAATGATATTATGAGAGCTGTGTATTAAAGATATTTGTTATGTGACAAGTTATAGTAAGTTATAGCACGGGTGCCAGCGACCTCATCCCACATACCCGTTATACGAGAATAGCCAGGCACAACCTTGTCCTCGACTGTATAACCACAGACGGGGTGTAATATCCTGTGTAACGAGAATGTACGGTCCCCCGTACGTTACCAGGTTGGATGGAATTAAGGTAAAATTATGAGGGTAACGATTTACTACAATGAGACTGAAGAGACGGATTGGTGATACTAGGTGATAAAGTAACCGATACATCATGGATAGATTATATAGAACAAAATTAAGGTAACTAAGAGATGGCGAGGATAAGGCTATAATAATGTTATGAGAAGTGAAAAGATGTGCGAGGGTTGAAAATGGAAAGACATATTTTCTGATAAGAGGGCGATGTGGAATAATGATAAGATGATAGTGATATAGTAATCAACCTAAAAAGGTATTATAATATAGCTCACACAAGTTTATCAACCAATCCAGTTTTATTATGTGATAAGTGATCATTAGTCAAATTAACATTTATTAAGGTATAACGATCATGACCCACATAAGGAACTGTACCGGCAATACATCATGATATCAAGAGGATTAAACACAGAAGCGTGATACTTAAAGGACTGCTAGTGATTTTAACCTAAGTCTACAACATGATCATCCGCTACCCCCATTAACGGTTTAAGCATTAACTCTAAACATTACTTAAAAGCATGAATCTTATAACATTATTAACAGAGTATTATAATAAACTTAAAGGCATGTGAAATAAGATAATCTAGAACATCATGGTAGGAATACAATATTAAGGGTATATAACCAGCAAGCATTAACAATAACCAGACAAGCATTAACAATATGATAAGAACCAGACAAGCACTAACAATATGATCATAACTAGGCAAGCATAATAATAACCAGGCAATCATGAATACTATTATAACAACCAGGCAAGCACTAGAGAGATGATAATAACTGGGTAACTTTGGTGACAAGATATTAGCCAGGTAAATTCAGTGATATGATAATTGTACTCAATGGCAATGGTAACGAGTAATCATGAAAGATATGAAATGTGAAATTAAAATAATTGGAGATAAGTTCATGCACGATTACAAGGGGTGAAAAAGGGTTGCTGAGGTTGAGAGCTGGGGGATAAGATCAAATAGGAGATGAAGAAGGATATTATGATGGTGGTAGAGATCCACGAATGATTCTAATCCAGCATTACGACTTAACTCACACCAAGGTGTTGTTAAACAACTAGATTTTATTACGAGATAAGTTGTTATTAGTCAGGTTAACAATATCATACATAATTCCATCGGAACCAATCAAGCAATAACATACAAGTAATGAATCAGGGAACCGGTAATTAAATATATCATTCTAAAGCTAAAGATTACTAGTAGTTAACCTTATGTTGAAGTCACTCCTATACTACCCCAACCACAATTTAAACAACACTTATAATTAATAATTGAAGCTTGCAACTTAGGCATTAACCATAGCACTTTAATACATCTAAGAGTCTAAGGTATTAATTAACATAAAGCATGGAAGACAAGATAATCTAGAACCTCATGGTATGAATACAATATTAAAAGTACATAACTGGCAAGCATTAACATGTGACAACAATCGGGCAAGCGTTAGTAATATGATAACAAGCAGGTAACTTTCATGGTATGGTATGAATCAGGTAACATTAGTGATATGATAAAAGCCCGGTAAGTTTTGGTGATATGATCGTAAACAGGTACGCTTTAGTGGCATGATAGTGAATAGGTGAGTGTTGGGTGATATGATAATAGACAGACCAGCTTTAGCAATATGGTAATGATACTCAATAGCAACGGTAACAAGCAATCATGGGAGATGTAAAAAATATGAAATGCAGGGGTTACGGCCGCGAGGTACTTGCCTGCCAAGCGTTCGGCAGTTCGGTTGCATGAAGGATCAGAAGTATGAACCCGTCCAAAGTTCCCTTCTATTCCCACATGTGAACCTTTGATTGACTTAGCCGTTCTCCATGCATGCAGCTACCCCTGCCATGCACGCACCGTGAGGACGCGAAGGCAACTGGCTAGCAGCGAGGAAGACCAGCCGCAGCGCATGCGACAGGAGTGACGCCGCCACCACAGCCACCGCGCCCGCACGCCACCGCGCCTCCGCCAGCGCTGCTCTCGCCCGTGCGCCGCCGCGCCTCCGCCCGTGCCATGCCGCACGCCGCCGCGCTCGCCCACGCGCCTCCGCCCGTGCCGCACTTGCCCGTGCGCCGCCACAGCTGCTCGCTTGCCAGCCGCCGCTGCAGTCGCGCGCACAGACACATACTCAAGCGTGCGGCACGTGCGCCACCGCGCGTGCAGGCCGCCACCGCTCGCCGACCAGCTGCCACCGCCGGGCCGGGTGCCTTCGTTCATGCCACCGCCGCCGCCGGGAGTCGTCGACGCTGCAGCTGTTCAATGGCCAACCGTTGTCGCTACCGCGCCATGGCAGTGTGCGTGCACGGCCGCCACCACCGCCGGGCCGGCCGCCTTCGCCACCGCCTGGCTACCGTCGCCACCCCGCACCGCGCTACCGTCGCCCCACTGCGCCACGGCCACCACGCCATCTGCATGCACGCACATGCACGAGCGGCGGTTGGCTGCGTGCGCCGCCTGCCGGTGCCACTGCCATCGGCTGGCGCTCCTGCTAACGTGCGGGTAGACAAAAAGAGAGAGAGAGAGAGAGAGAGAGTTAGATGCAAATGGATGGAGAGAGGAAGGGATGTAAACGGCGCTCCTGCTAACATTGCCTATTATGTATTGTTTGTAGCATTAGTAGATTTTAATATGATGAGTTAGTTAGTATTAAACGCTTGTAATTGGTATAACGTTTAACCATAGAAGTCCTGTGTGGTTAGGGATTTAAATAAATATCTAAATTATAGATAGGGTAGCGAATAAGCATGTTCAAATTTAAGGGTAATCACTAGTAACCTTTAACTCTGGGCGGCCATTTATATGTCTTGCTTCTGTGAATCTTTAACTGTTCATTATTAATTGTAAGCCTTAGTTGATTTAGTTACAATATATTAATCTGACTAATAATCACTTATCACATAATAAAATCGTATGATTGACAACCCTTGTGTGACTCTGGTTAGTATCCTCTCTAGGACATGTTGTATTTCACTATCATCGGATCTTGTTCCCTATCGCTTTGTATCACCAATCCTGCCTCTCTAGTCTCAACTATGTCAAACCATTGCTCTCATAACTTTACCTGAATTCACCCTCGACTTTCTAATTACATTTTAGATAATTCACTAAATAAAGAACTGATGGTTACCTGGCCCGGGACTACCCACATATAGAGGATATTTCCACCCAACCTGGTAACGTACGGGGAGCCGTACATTCTCGTTACACAGGATATTACACCCCATTGGCGGTTATATAGTCGAGGACAAGAATGTGCCTAGCTATTCTCATATAACCAGGTATGTCGGATGAGGTTGCCGGCGCCTTTGCTATAACTTGTTATATCTTGTTAAAAACAATTATCTTTAATTACACAGTTCCTACGATATTTGTATCCAATCTATGCTAGTGTTTCCGGTATCCTGAGTCCGTTGCCTTTATGTTGTATCAATTGCTTGCTTATGATGCTTGTCCCTTATTTCACTTGGTTGCATTACCTGTCTTTACTCATTGTGTTGCGACCGTTGTTGGGTGTTTGCTGAGATTTTCAAATCTCACGTTTGCTCTTTCCCTTCTCAGATAAAAGGTCAGTGGATTGATAGCAACATGCATAGGTGGGAGCACTCGAGTTTCAGCACTGTGGCTTACCACTACTTTTGTCATTTATTTTATTATCATTTGATTAAAAGTAGATTGGTCCCATGTTCCAAACACTTATTTCAGCTTTCGTTGATTATTTAAATAATGTGCTTTAAAGGTTTTAGTTTGGTTATGATTTTTACTGTTGTATTTTATTATTTCTTTTTATTTTGGTGATGATGTTTCATAGCAGTATTCTAATTTGACTGTATATGGGGTGCTATACAACCAGTCCCAGCGTAGATTTACCGAGTTAAGTTGTTCTTGGTTCTGTGGTTTAAATACGTTGAACCAGATCACCCAGTGTGACTATTCTCTTGATCTGAACCCATGGTCAGTTATCTTCTGACGGTCACGCTCAGGCCACTTTCACCTCGAAACATCGCCACATCGCCACATATGACATCACGCCGTGTAAGGTATGGTTAACTCGCCCTTGCCCGTATGCCCATTCATGTCGGGCAACGCTCACAGCGGCGGTTACTATCAGATCACCCAGGCGCCATTAAAAACTGAGACCAGATTACCATGATCAGTAGGAATCGGTGATATCAGGCTGCATCAAAACGAGGCATCAACTCGTGTACTGATTTCTAACCATGTCTGCGAGAAGCCTGAATCTAGCACTCGCTGTCAGGCCTCAGACCGCTTCAACCTGAATCTGAATCACCGTTGCCATTAGGTAATCGTGACATCATGTCATGTGGCGAAGAGCCGATATCCGGGACTCCTGCATGGAGTGCAGCCTGACCATACCTGAGACCTAATTCTCTGCGTCTCTACATTCAGACCACCTTCGAATTGAAACTGAATTGCCATTGTCGTTTGGTAAATGGTGGCGTCGTGTTGGGCTGGACTAACAAATGGAAACGTATACTCATGTCCAACATGCTTTCCAAGATTCCCAGAGGCTAGGGCTGGCATTCAGATCACCTTCAGGTTCAGAACAACCAAGTTCATGTTCTTGGGAAAAAAAGATAAACCAAGATCACTCTGAGCAAATGCTGATCTCATCTGATGAAAGATGAAATTTACTATTTTACTCCAGTACTGCCTTTTTTTCTTCTGCGAATGAAAAATAACATGGAGAGATCAAAACTACACCAGTAAACATGATCGGACTTTAGTCGACACCGTGAGAATATAAGAACATGAACCACATGATAACACTCCAAAAGCAACTACAAATTCGGATGCGCTGTCATTTAAAGCACTATTTCACAGTCTTATCGGTTGAATATCTAAGGAGGATCCATGTGCAATCTTAGCACAGTGATGTAGGCTATAGCTCACATGGTAGCCCCACATTCAGAATTCAGGCCTGACTAGTGGTAAATTGCTAAGATCTTCAGTAGTGCGACACTGTCTCAAAGAGGTAAATGTTTAACCAGTCTATCATCTACATGTTGCTAGCATGAAGAAACACACATTATTTTGACAAGCCAGTTAGGCGCATCAAACTTAACGTTCAAAGGTATTTCTTTATAAACAGAGCCAAACAATCTAGTTAACAAACGAGTGGCAATTTCTACTGTGACATCTCAAAGGTGTGGTCAAGATTTAGAGCACTTACATGTCTGTGAGCAAGATTTAGGTCCTGTTGTAATATTTGCGGTATAAGCAAAGGTATAAATATAATTCCAATATTACTATAATTACACAAGAATGACATCAATTCAAATATAAATAACATAGCATGTATGGAACCATATGAATTGAACATATCATTCAAAGTATACCACATATTCAATAATAGAAGCAATAACTTTCTAAACATGAATATGTATGTCAATGTAAAAAGCATTTACCAATTAAGACTAGCAACAGGCTCAAGTTTTAATTAATTAATTTGTGCTCTCAAATTATAGGGTTGCACAAGATTAATCTTGGCCGTCCCGCTACTAAATCATATACTCTTCCTTGATTGGTTATGTCAAATAATGAATTCAGTCTTTTGAGCTCTAGATACAAACTCTACAATCTCAAGATCAAAATATATCCAGCATGTATATTCAGATAGCAGAATTCAATAGAGCAAATCCATCTGAATACAAGTTAACTTTTGCTCAATGAATTAGTCTTTAACTTGTCAAAATTATTTCCTAACAGATCAGTATATGAATTTGCTATAATCTGAAAACAGCAAGAACCGAATGGCATAAGAACAATATATCAATGTCTAGAGACTGTCTTCCAGAGTTCAAAATCAATTGTGATAACAGAGTTGACAGTAATTAGAGCTCAAAGACTAATTCAACCGATCTCAGTATATGATTTCTATCATCATCGAGCAGCAACCGATCCCACAAGCAATCTATGTCTCCCAGTGCCAGATAATGTATGAAAGATCAACAAGCTAGCACAGCCCACAGAGATTGCATATAAAAATGACAAATTTACTCACAAGACCGGTGATATTCGAAATCACCAGAAGAACACGGGCTAGGCACGCTTGCGCGCTGTCCCAGAAAACCTATTGCCCTCACACCACCGTGAGAGAGAGCAGTAGGCACGAAGATACAGAGCCCACTCGCCGATGTACTGCTCACGCCGACGAGTCGAGGTAGAGGAATGCCGCACAAGCGCAGGGGAGGAGCCGGCCAAGCACCTCGCCGAAGAGCACCAGAGAACCGAGGTCGTCACACACCACAGGCAAAAACTCAAAGAGAGAGAGAGAGAGGAGGAGCTCACTGTCCTTCGGGTATATCAACCAAAAGGGGTCGGCTGCTATTTGTAGCCAAGATAGGGGAGGGGTTGAGCACCCGACGGCGCCACCAACGGCCGGGACCGGGTCTCACGCGCCACCACCGCAGCTCCTTCCCACCCCACATACCGGATCTGAGGACCGAGTCTCACAGAAGAAGGGGAGCGAAGAACTCACGGGAGAGAGAGAGAGAGATGCAAGCCGCACGGGAGGAAGGACCGCAGGGGAGAACGGGCCACCAACCGACCCGCCGAGCCCGCCGATCCCGCCTGCCTCCGCCGCTCAGCCTCCTAGATCGCCGCCGCCATCGCCCCCCAAAATGCCCGCTCGCTCTGGTCAAGGGGAGGAGCAGAGCTCCTCCTTTTGTTCCCATCCGGCCCACCGACAGGTGGGCCCCTCTTTCTCCTTTTTTTTCCTTTTCTTTTATCAATTGGGAAATTACCCTTTTGCCCTTGGTATATACAACAGGTCCTTCATACGTACGGTTATGATTCAGAGTTCATTAAATGCGGTTATGATTCAGAGTTCATTAATCATCTATTCTTGTGTTGCCTATAATCCCAGGCATTTTGGGAAAGAAAGGAGGATAGGTTGCCCGCCTACAAATCCTTGCTCACACATGACCTTATTGAATATGACACTTCTCTTCTGAATACTAGAATTTCATGGAGAAACTACATTGGTGACACGCTGTAATGCGCTGCCCACTTGTTGTGAAGCATTTTCTACAAGCAGAGGAAAACTCTTGCATGCGTTTTAGTATTCGAACTAATTTTTTTATTCAGCAATAGAGAAGAGGCAATAGTTCAACACGGCATTGACATCAAATGAACTCTGACAAACCAACATTTTCAAAATTTTGAATTTATTTGAATTTTGCTTGAATCTGAAGTTTTTACCAAATCTGGACCGCCGCCAACCCCAAATCCAGTAAGCCTCAGCCATCCACAAAAATTCTTGTCTCCATCCTCTCTCTCCTGTCAAATTGGTTGTGTCCTTAGCACCTCCTCACCACTACAAAGCTATTCCCTAGCTTCTTGCCTAGCCTCGTCACGCCGCCGCCATGTGCCATCGCCCCACCACCCACGATCACCGTTGCTAGACCTTCTTAGGCCATCTCAAGCCGAGTCATCACCACCATCGAGCTCCCCTCACCTCCCAGATGCTCAAACCACCTCCAATGTTATCGAAGCATCGCCATAGCTCCGCTGTTCCATACCCTTGTTCTGGCCAGGCTCCACCATCGCCAACCATCTCCAAGCTGCCACCGCCCGCATGTATGCCCAAAATGTGATGCTCGCATCCCATAGTTGCTCACCGCACCATCGCTCGTCACCATCTATCGCCATTGAATTCAATGTCATCATTGTTCCCCCTGTCTCGATTGCCATGAGCTCGAACTCCAACCTGGTCACTCTTGAGCTGGGCCACCAAGGTGGGCTGGTAAAGTTAGCCCGAGCAGCCCAGTTGACCAAATTGGGCCAAGCCTAGTGGTGTGTAGCCCAATAACATGTAGCCGAGCCCAACAATTCATCCAACCCGATTCGCTACACAGCAAATGGGTTTAACACTGTCCACGCAAACCTGACACACCAGAAATAGTTCCAATCCGGTACTATTCACCCAACCTGTTACTATTTAGTTGGACCCTGTGAAGCCTATTTATACTCATTTCGATAGTTTCAAGCTCGCCTAACCCCTTTTCAATCCCGTTCAATCTAACCAAGCTTAATTTAAACTCTATCCACTCAAACCCACCTTCTTTTATATCCTTTTCTGGATTTCTGATTTTATTTTGTTTCCAGCTTGTATTTTGCAAAATGGGGACTTATTTGTATTCATTCTTTTGTGGTAGCATCCAGATTTGACTAGTCAGCCAACAGAGAAGCCACTGAAGCAACTGAAGTCTGAAGTAAATGGTATCAAACCTGAAGCCTACGAAGAAGTAATCGAAGACCCTGAATAAGAAGGCAAGCCACATGTCATTGATCATGTTGATTTCATATTATTTAATTATTATTACATTTATTTATGTTATTTGAGTATTATTATCTACAATGAAATAATAATTTAGAATGACATGATAAATAGTTAAATCCAATCACTAAAAAGCTCAGTCATACTCTTGTAAGCCATAATCATCTTAACAACCATAAGTATCATTATAATATGAAATCACCTCATCGTTAATTAGTAGGTATATAAGAATAATATAAATGTTTATGAATACTGTTAGAGATTGTCCAGTCTAGTGCCGGCATACTTGGAAACAAAGTTGAATATTGAAGATTATTAGTGGGCAACCGCTAGATGCTAGATATTGTGGTGTAGTGCCGATGTGCATAAGGTATATGAATGATAGCCTCATAAGGACTAGACCGTTGTGCCAAGTAAATTACATAGAACGATAGCCTCATAAGGACTAGACCCTTGTGCCAAGTAAGTAACACAGAACTCATTCAACCATAAGCTTGACTTGTCAATCTGGTCCATTATACCGCTTGATTCGATCGAACATCTATAGGGTAATAGTTATCCTAGTTTCGTCTGGATAACCCGCGAGAAAGGGGTGAGATGGAAGTTGGTCCTATTGTGCCACTTACCAATCTTCACAACGGTAGGTCCACTCAATATTGGATCATAATTTCTGCACTGGGCAATGGATTCCCAAAGGTGATTGAATGATTTCGAGCCTACTAGGTAGAAACTAAAACAGAAAAAGCAGTGAAATGACCTTGTTACCTCAGCTCAGTCGCACGCTATTATGTTGCGTGTCTACAGCTTGACATTATGAGTCTGAGATATCTTGTGGGTAAATTTAGACAACTCTGCAATGTGTAATAAATAGTATTCGAATACGCTGTGCTTCTGGTTAATGGAGTTATGTTTCATAGGTGACTTTTATAACAAGGCATAAGTAAAATTTAGATAATTTTAACATGAAACTTACGGATGATAAAACCCTTACTAATTAAATAATATTTTACTATTTGAAGTACAAAGTGCTTTATCAGCAAATTGTATCTATTCTTATCATATTACACCATGTGACTCTATCCGGTTGCGAATCTTGCATGGTAGTTAAATAGCATTTTCATGTGGATTGCTGAGTACCTAGCATTCTCAAACTTGATTATTTTCATCAGAATGAACATCTAAAGAAGGAAGGATGCATTAGCTAACGTGTTAAGGTTACAACCGCACTTAAACGTTCTTGTGAGATTTCATTAGTTCTTCTGAATGTAAGTTGTTGTAGTTTGGCCATTAGATAATATTTTTATCAATCTAACTCTTTTTAAATGCTCGTGAGTATGTATAATATTTTTTTTTACCTGTAACTAAACTCCTAAACCATCGTAAAAAATACGGTGTTCCTATTCTTAAAATGGATCGTTACCTAAACATATACAGATATGATGAGGAATTTAGTAGGTCCACTCTCTCAAACAAAAAGGGAATTCAGTAGGCGGGAAATGTGTACCAGAGCAATGCCATCTCGAAGGTGGCGAAGACAAACTGGCATATCTTTTTTTTTAAAAAAAACAAGACAAACTGGCATCTGGATATTCAAATCTGAACCATCGTTTCTTTTCTGTGGCATAGATTATGCCACGTCAAGCTCTAATTGTCTTGCTAGATGGATTTGGAGGGAAATTAATTTGTCTTTTGGGTCGTTCCATCCAAAACGCTGAATTAGTTCCACCCAAAACGCTAAACGAAATATAACTGACAATGCAATCGCTTTCTTCCCCAGAATCCATGCCTTCCCGTCCTACCCTACTAGTTAATTCCAAGCATCAGGACCCCTCCAAATTAACGGGAAGGGTGGACTTGTGATATACTGATATCAAGAAGATGAGATAAGGTACGTAGCTCGTACATGGGAATCCTCTTGTTCAAACTAAAAGGCTCCGTCGACTGATCCCCGGATGGCCACCGTGTAATCTCGCACTCCATTCAACCATCTGGGACACCATCGCGGCATTACCCAGATCTCTCGCTTCCTCCACGTTAACCACGCTCAGGCCACATTCACCTTGAAACATCGCCACTATTGCCATTAGGCAGCAGTTATGACATCACGCCGCGTAAGGTATGGTTAACTCGCCCTCGCCCGTTTGACCGTATGCCCATTCATGTCTGGCCACGCTCACAGCTGCGGTTACTATCAGATCACCCAGGCGCCATTAAAAACTGAGACCAGATCACCATGATCAGTATTCAGTAGGAATCTGTGATATCAGGCTGCATCAAAATGAGGCATAAACACGTGTACTGATTTCTGACCATGTCTGCGAGAAGCCTGAATCTAGCACTCGCTGTCAGGCCTCAGACCGCATCAACCAGAATCTGATTCACCGTTGCCATTAGGTAATGGTGACATCATGTCATGTGGCGAAGAGCCGATATCAAGGACTCCTGTACGGAGTGCAGCCTGACCACACCTGATACCTAATTCTCTGCGTCGCTACATTCAAACCAGATTGTCTAGTTGAAACTGAATTGCCATTGTCGTTTGGTAAATGGTGGCGTCGTGTTGGGCTGGACTAACAAATGGAAACGTATACTCATGTCCAACATGCTTTCCAAGATTCCCAGAGGCTAGGGCTGGCATTCAGATCACCTTCAGGTTCAGAACAACCAAGTTCATGTTCTTGGGAAGAAAAAAAAGATAAACCAAGATCACTCTGAGCAAATGCTGATCTCATCTGATGAAAGATGAAATTTACTATTTTACTCCAGCACTGCCTTTTTCTTCTGCGATGAAAAATAACATGGAGAGATCAAAACTAGGCCAGTAAGCTCGATAGGACTTTAGTCGACACCGTGAGAATATAAGAACATAAACCACATGATAACACTCCAAAAGCAACTACATATTCGGTTGCGCTGTCATTTAAAGCACTATTTCACAGTCTTATCGGTTGAATCTCTAAGGAGGATCCATGTGCAACCTTAGCACAGTGATGAGTGATGTAGGCTATAGCTCACAAGGTAGCCCCACATTCATAATTCAGGCCTGACGAGCGGCAAATTGCTAAGATCTTCAGTAGTGAGACACTGGCTCAAAGAGGTAAATGTTTAACCAGTCTATCATCTACATGTTGCTAGCATGAAGAAACACACATTATTTTGACAAGCCAGTTAGGCGCATCAAACTTAACGTTCAAAGGTACTTCTTTATAAACAGAGCCAAACAATCTAGTTAACAAACGAGTGGCAATTTCTACTGTGACATCTCAAAGGTGTGGTCAAGATTTAGAGCACTTACATGTTTGTGAGCAAGATTTAGGTCCTTTATACGTGTGGTCATGATTCAGAGTTCATTAATCATCTATTCTTGCGTTGCCTATTATCCCAGGCAATTTGGGAAAGAAAAGAGGATAGGTTGCCCGCCTACAAATCCTTGTTCACACATGACCTTACTAAATATGACGCTTCTCTATGAATACTGGAATTTCTTGGAGAAACTACATTGGTAACACACTGTAATGCGCTGCCCACTTGTTGTGAAGCATTTTCTACAAGCAGAGGAAAACTCTTGCATGCGTTTTAGTATTCGAACTAAACTTCAGCAATAGAGAAGAGGCAATAGTTCGACACGGCATTGACATCAAATGAACTGTGACAAACCAAAAAATTCAAAAATTTTGAATTTTGCTTGAATTTGAATTTTTTACCAAATCTGGAAAATCCAACCAACAATCCGCTTTCCTTTTTCAGAATTACGCTTTTCACATCAGGAAAACATATTCTTGTTGGCCTCCATCCTCCGCTGTTGACGTCGGCTAGCATCGCGCGCACGCTCGCTCGCCTTAATCCGCTGTCACCTTCGCTCGCGTCAAGCTACCCCAGGGATGAGCCACCTCACACCAACATTAAACATAGCCCACGCCAACGCCAATACATCCTTGTTGATGATTTGCACCACCATCAAACCTTGCTGCCAACTGCTCAACACGCTGCACCCACCGCTATTCTTCACCGCCACCTCGCGCGCCTGATCCAGGGAGGAGCGACGACTCCTGCACTGTTGTCCCAGCATAGAACCCGCACGATCGCCCACACCGCTGTCCACACGCCAAGCTCGCCTCGCGCCATTACTGGTGCCACTGCCTTGCGCCGGCTATAAGGCCAAGGCTAGCGAGTACTTTAGCCTCTTCTTCTCCAACCATCACACCAGAGCCACCATCTTCCCTGGCCGCATGAAGCTGCATCGCCGCCAACCCCAAATCCGATAAGCCTCAGCCATCCACAAAATTTTTTATCTCCATCCTATTGATTTATGTTGTATGGAGCTGGAGCTAGCTTCCATCCTATTGATTTATGTTGTATGGAGCTGGAGCTAGCTTCTGAAAGCGTTGTTAGAATTTTTTTAATTAATAATTGCGTTGATATATCCTGATTTATGCCAAAGCATATCCACCACATTTTTTGTTTGTCCTGTTGGGTTTGCACTTACATTTTGACCTCAGCTAGTTGATTACTCAAATTTTATTATAAATCAATGCAATTCAAGCTGATATATGATTAGAGGGACTTGAAAGCTACTGCTTTATACAAACACACACATACACACACACTACTTAAAAGAAACAGTTGGCAACATGTGAGTTTCCTATGATAGACGAGTATTTTTAGGAACTAATCTCTCAAAAGAATACAATTATTAGTTAGCAATTTTAAAGATTAAAGTTAAAGTCCATCACCTCCGTGTTACGAGCATGGCAAAACTGTTTAGTAGACTCATAAAAGACCGGGTCAAGGCTGAGGGGCAGCCAGACCTTATAATCAGCCATAGCACTAGAGGGCCATGCTATTTAGGAGCTCTCCCCATTGTATGTCACATAATTCACTAATGGTTACATGCGCTTGACTCACGGCTGTATACACATGCATTTTTAAATACTTTAAAACTATGTTAATTAATGTGAGCGCATGCATGCACTAGGTGTATTCATTAACTTTGATATGCACTCATAAAGGCTTGATTTTGTATATCTCTTATACAAAAGAATATATTTTCTTCTCTCTTGCTCATATATATTGTGCTAGCAACAAATTTTGGGAACGACGTTGGAAGGTGCGCTGCGAGTCGAGGTGTGGTTGCTGAACTGAGGATTTGGCACAAGCGAGGCGGGTCTTAGGCAGATCAACATCGAAGTGAAGGGCACGATGCTGGTGCAGGTCAAGTAACGATAATATTGAGGTGTGTCATAATCCGAGCAGACAATGCTAGTTCAACATGTTGGGTTAGGTGGAGACTAGATCTTGTGGTGGCATGAATCTAGCAGTTGCGGGGAATAGTTAGGCACTGATCCAGGAGCAGAGGTGGGGACATGGTTTGCTATGGTGAAGCTGGGCACGTTGAATGCCACAACGAAGGCGTGAACACGTGCTAGGGCAAAGCTCAGTCAAGTGCCATAGTGCAGCCGGATGGGTGGTGTAGATAGAGCCTAATGATAATGGCTCGATATGTTGATTTAGTACATTTTTTAGTCTGTAGCAAAGTGCGGCCATTAAACTAGCCATTTGTAAAAAAAAATAAGCATGGACAAGATCGAGCAAAGACTCAACTCACTGGGATTGAATTGGAGTGGCCTACATCATTGGTGACTTGCTTTTTGTTGGGCCCGGTCAGGCCCGAATCCATGTCTAGGGCCAGGCTAGGTTGGAG
Organism: Dendrocalamus latiflorus; assembly: GCA_017311315.1. Classification (NCBI taxonomy): domain Eukaryota; kingdom Viridiplantae; phylum Streptophyta; class Magnoliopsida; order Poales; family Poaceae; genus Dendrocalamus; species Dendrocalamus latiflorus. The sequence continues at coordinate 28,742,497 of CM029648.1, forward strand.
AACACGCCCAGTGCGGCCTAACACTCCAATAGACCCAGGCCTGGTTTCACGGTCCCAAGATGACCCACACCGAACCCCAGCCCGGCCTGTAGTTGCTTAGGTCAAACCAAGTAACCGACCAGAAAAGAATATGATGATCACCGCCAATCATTTCGAGGAACCTATTTCTTTCCACCAATCATAGGTTGATTACCATTTGAGCTACCCAGACTAGTGGGTACGCCCATCTTATTTTCAAAACTCTTCAAGTCAATCAAATCACTAAATAAATTATCAGGTATGTAGTATGGCTTGCTTGTTGCCGCTGAAGAATCTTTTGGTTGTTGATTCCCACTCATTTGAGCTTGAGGCACAGTTAGTACGTTGGTCAGTGGAGAACCCACTGAACTGTACCATTGCATTGGCTGGGTGTAAGGTCAAATTCTATTAAGTTGGTTTTGGTGATAATGACAAATACAATTGTGAGACTAATATGTTTATTGATTATGATATTACTTAGTCTCATTTCGATGAAAAGATAAAAAACATAAGAGGTATGTATTCAATATTACGTTCTTATCTTATTGCATTCCTCGGATCCGAAATACAGAATGGACTTCACCAAATAAGTTAAACTTGAATATGTGCATATGCTTTCACAATACATTCTTGTATGCACATATTTAGGAGAGTTCACTCTATGTTTTGTGATTTCGTTAGTATTGATTCATGCTCTATTTCCACATATTAAGAATCTTTACTTTGAAACATATCTCTTGAGTATATATAGCTTGTATAATAAATATATACTCATAATTGGGTTATCATCTAATTTCTCTATTATGTGTTGATGGTTGGATGATTAATAACAATCGGATGAGTAAGCTTTACTTTGAAAGCTTATTCTACAATATACAATTGTTGTGTACATGTTATATACTCGCAAATCAATTTCTATCTCATTATTTGTTGAGATTGTCATGAATTATCAAAAGAGAATATTGTAGAATTTAGTCACTCCATTATGTGTTAATAGTGAAGTTTGGTAATTGATAGCAATTGTTTTGTAGACTAATATTTTTCATGACTTGGATGAATAGGTTAGGTTCCACAAATGATGAAGACGTGGGATGACTTCATATGTTGAAGATCATCAAGTCAAGTGAAGAATATATCATGAGTTGATGCATCTGAGGAGATGTCATGTGTTGATCATAAAGTCAAGTGAAGACCCATCATGTGTTGATGGAGGTCAAGTAAAGGATGCATCATGAGTTGATGCATGTCAAGACTATGACTCAAGGCAAAGATATGGCTAGCTAAGACTAAGAATGTGTTCCTAGTCTTTTACCAAACTTGGTGTTTGATTAGAAAACTGAATTGCTAGTACATGTTATTGTATTATTAAGAGGAGTCATGTCTAGTAGCTTGAGTCTTATTATATGTTGATAGCTCAACCTCACTTACTCTAACTCTCCTTAACATGAGACTTGTATTTGCGAATACGTTTTACAAATAGTTGAAGCTCATATGTTGAATCCTTGTAATATGGGACTATACGTTGCAAATGTGTTTTGCTAGTGTTTGAAGTCCATGTTTCCATTCTTTGTAGTATGAGGCTTATATTTGCAAATATGTTTTACAAATGGTTGAACCTCATATAGATAATCCTTGTGTGCATGATACTATAGTTTGCAAATGTGTTTTGCAAAATCTGTTGAAATATATACACTTCTTAAGGAAATCAGAACTATCGTAGTATATTCTATGGTATTACCGCTAGTCGGAACTACCGGTGTTGTTATCATGGAACTACCACATCTATTGGTGATTGAAAGACATGTGCACTCGAGAACCATTGTGGTCGAACCAATGTGGTCGAAGACCTATTTGGTCAAAGATCAATGTGGTCGAGAATCAGCATGGTTGATACCGACATAGTCAAACCAAAGAGGTCGAAGATCGACGTGGTCGATGTCCTGTGTGGTCGAGGATCAACGTGATCTAAGATCAAAGTGGTTGAAACCAACAAGGTTGGAACTGACGTGGTCAAGATCTGTGTGATCCAAACCAGTTTGGTTGGAACCGACATAGTCAAGATTTGTGGAATCGAAACCAGTATGGTCGAAACCGATGTGGTCAAACCAGTGTAGTCGAAACCGACGTGGTCAAGAGCTGTGTGATCAAAACTAGCATGGTCGAACTGACATGGTTGAGACATGTATGGTCGTAATCGACATGGTTGAACTGACGTGATTGATGCAACGTAGTCGAAGATTGACGTGGTGGTCGGAGATCTGTGATCGAAGATTGATATGGTCGAAAATCGACATGGTCGATGTGGTCGAGACCTGAGTGGTTGAAACCAATGTGGTCGGAGATCAGCGTAGTCAGAGACCTGTGTGGTTGATCCAGATAACGTGGTCGGAGACCAACGTAGTTAGAGACCTGTGTGGTCGAACCGAACAATGCGGTCAGAGATCAACGTGGTCGAAAACCTGAGTGGTCGAACCATCCGATGTGGTCAGGGACCAGTGTAGTCGATGATCGGTATTTTCGACCAGCTCTATGTGCGCGGTCCGATCAGCGAGTGGTAATACCAGCTCTGTGTGAGCAGTACTTTCGATTTATGGAACGTCCGGCTTGTGTAGCGGAATATTTTTTTCCAGAAAGACACCTGTGTGGAGTCTTCCCGTCCCTGAGGACATTGGTTGTTCCACATGAATACTACGATACTTTTGATGATTGTTAGTACCAGACTTTGCACAACAGAACTACCAGATTTGCCTGCAATGGCTAGTTTTCTGACCGTTGTTGAGGGGAGCAAAAGTACCAGCTGTTTGCCTAGGGTACTTCTGAAAATCCTGATTTTGTCCCAACGGCTAGTTTCAAGGTGTAGGGTATATATACTCCCTTGTGGCCGATTGGAGGTGAACTTTTGGTACTCCATTTCACTCTTTTGAGCTAGTGTGAGGTCATCCTCTCAATTGTGCATGTGTTGCATCTATTAGCAAGGAGGAAGACTCTAGATTGCATGTGTTGCATCTAGAGGTGGATTGTGTATCCACTCGAACTTGTGCATTCGTTGCATGTGGTGAGTGTCAAGCGAGGAGCTTGACTTATAACTCTTAGAATTTACCGATTCCTAGACAATGTTGGAGACGTCGTGCAGTGATCTTCTCAAAAAAAGTTATGAGAAGATCAGGCAAGGTTGTGAAGGTCGGAGCTCACCTACCCGGAACAGGAAAGAGCTACCACTAGTCGATTGAGGTATTTTGGCTTAATTCATAGAGCCAGTCCAATTCATTTGGACTAATCTCAACGTGGACTAGGGGAGACTGACAAGTCTCCATCACCATGGTAAAAAACAACAGCATCAATTGTGGTTTATTTCTTGTGCTCAATTTACATTTAAACAATTTATATTTATAGAATTAAGTTAATCGCTTGTCACTCTAGAATTGCAAACCTTGACATAGGCTTAGCTTGTTGGTGCACTTAAGTGAACCTAGTTTATTTAGATGATATTTATGCTAAACCTTTTTTAATTAAGCTTCCGTATTATTTACTTGGTTTAGCCAAATAGAAATTGATAATTAATTAGAGAAGATTTTTTAACCGGCTATTTATCCCCCCTCTAGTGAGCCTCCTTGATCTACCACTAGGTGGCTAAAGGTGGCATGTATGCCATTGCAGGAGAGGTATATGAAGCTGAGGGAGATGCATAGGTGGTTGCTGGGGCAACAGAAGCACCAGGAGGGAGTGATTATTGGTAAGCGACTGATCGAAAAGGATTAGAATTGATACCTGGAGGTGTAGCCCATGGTGGTGCTAGATAACCAGATGCATATACTGGAGGCTGAGCCAAATATGCTCCAGTTTGTGCCCAGGGTGCAACATAGTTGCTATACTATGGAGTATACCCCAGGTTTGTTGGATGCGGCTGATAGTTTGAAGGATATTGTGGCATACCAGAAGGATTTTGTTGCCCATCTGTAACTGCAGGTTGCTAAGGTCCATTTTGACTCTAGGTTGAAGAACCTGCAGTAGTTTCATCGGTAGGGCTGCACAAGGTGAGGCTTAAAAGGTTGATCATAACTTACTCCCTTGTTTGAGTACTACTACTGACAGGGGCTAGATCAAGAGGAACCAATGCGTTGCTTGCAACAGAACATGACGATTCTGAACTTGCCGGATCAATGGGTACAAGGGCAAGGTCCCCAGTGCTTGATGTCTCATCACTTATCATGGATTTGTTTTTTCTTCAGATGCATAAAGCATGAAGCATTAATAATTGTGTAGGAAAGTGCAGCCGGCATACTACAGGCTACTCTAGAATACCTTTGTGCTAGCCGAGCGAACTCATCCTCCTCATCATCAAGAATGTCTTTATGTACAACAGGAGGTGCAAAGGGCTTTGCTGCTGGATTCACTCTTGGGGCCTCAACTGTCTCTCTTACGGGTGCTTCAACTGGCAAATGAGTACCAGAGACCATGGCATCATATATTGAAAGTACAGTTTGTAAGCGATCATTTATTTCCAGTCCTTGCTTTAGTAATTGCTTGTTCCTAAACAATGTAACAAAAGATCTCAAATATCATATTGTGTGCTAACTGCAATGCTATGAAATATGATGTACACACAGGCTACATTGAATATGAAAGAACAAAGGGGAGTCATGCAATATCAACGCAGTACAAAGAACATGGGGCAGTAATAACTATAGAACCATATATTGATAATGTTACCCTATTGAACTGACAAACTGCATGAGCTTTTGTTGATTTGAGTGACATTGGCTCACAAGATCTGTGATAATTTCATCTTTAACTGCCTAGGTTCAAAAGAAATTTAAGAGGTCATTTATCAGCATAAACTAGAACAAATCTACAATCAATTAGTACAGATGGTCACAAGTTAATAATTTTAGAGTTAAGAATTTTTTTACTACCGTTAGATTAGATGGGTTCAAAGCATGCACCATATCGTTCAGTAGTTGTCACATTTTGGATATTATTTAAATCCCCTAAACTATAATAGCAAAAAGGGGAGAAATGTTAAAATCATGAAATGAGTAACTGGGTGATAACTCAGCAAGTGAAATGAGTCCAATAAAGAAAAAGGACATAACCTCAGAGTCTCACCATCGGAGCACATTCTCTCATTCAGACTTCCCGCATCATATCTAGGTGAACCATAGGTTTGAGAATTATGTGTTGCAGGAGGAGTAAATATTGATGGGGCATCTATGAGACATCTTGGGAATGCTACACCTGTCCTCTGTAACAATTTTTCACAATTCGCATAGAAGGTTACATCTAAAAGAATTTATTTCCCAAAAAAGAGAGCATAATCACATGATCGATGTATGTTGGACAGAGGACATGCTTTTGGAATCATATTTTGTTAGAACATGACACAAAAGATATTTCTACTTTCTAGGGAACAAACAGGAATTAGTTGCATACCTTTACTTCAAGATATGCCTAGTGATATTACGAGTATTTACCTCTAGATCCACCAAATGCTTCTTGCCATGAGTCTAAAAGTAATAATGCATTATCCCTTACTTGCATATCATTCTAAAAGCAAATTCCAAACAAGAAAAATGCTTAGAATCTTAGCACGGACATGATCGGTATTTAGCATGTACTCAGATTTAGGAAAGGAGAAGGGCACGTAAAAGTAAGGAGGGGGAGTAAAGAAACCTTCTTCTGGATGGTTTTAATTATTTCTTGCAGAACATGTTGTTCAGAAACTTCAAATTGAACATATTCACCATAGTTCTTCATTATTGTCTCTAACAGCTGCACCAATTTTGTATCTAATATGAATAAGATAAATAACATATTTGAATCTTATTATGTACAAAAGTATTATTTCTTAAGCTAAGATCTTTGTAAGAAAAGTAATAACACGGAAATTGATGCAACCAAAAAAATATTTTTAGAATGTCAGATCATGGCATAATGGAAGTACATACCGTCAAAGCATAGAATTGAACCTTCAGGTTCTTGTTTTGCAATTGCTTCTTCACTACCTTTACCACTTCCTTTCTTTGCCTGATTCAGATGTTTAGAAAGTAGCATGTTAAGAAAATAATTATTTGGACCAGGAAAAAATATTTTTAAAACTATGATAGCATAACTGGAAGTAAAATATCCACCTATCACGTAAGTGAAAGTAAAAGAAATGTAATCAAACATTTCCAGTCCAGATTTCTCCAGGAAGAAAAGGCTAAACTGCATGTTAGGTACAAGTCCAAAACCCATGCACCAACCAATCACCACACAGTTTCAAACAAATGTGATATTTCAAGCTGATTATGTGTCTGCCTCAATTCTCAACAGTCAACAGCATAGGACCGCCAGGACGTCGTTAACATGAATAACCATGTAAAGTTATACAAAGTAAGCATCATGGATTTTGGTAATTTATTTACCATAATCATAATTTTTTCTAGATTTTATTTTCATGATCAGTATGATTGACTGTAACAGGTTCACTGTAACCTCTAAATATTCCTACCCTATCTCTTGACCCCTATAATGTTCTCATTTTGTTTGTTTCTTCAGAGCAGAGTGACAGCCATCCACTGTATGCAAGTGCAGTTCACGATCAAAAGGGCTTTCAGCAACAGCTTGGGAGAGGGCAAAACCCGAGCTCATGCTAAAGGTTAAAAGTTGACCTGCATCTGGTTCACCACATAAAAAAGCATTCGATCCTACACCAAGGCTGGCCTAGAGACCATCCTGGTTCTAGTTCAAATATGCATTCTGTAACGGCATCCTCTTATCCTAATGCCAAAATCGAACAAAATTTCGGCCAAAATGAAAAGCAATTGAGCCAGCCAACAGCCCAACACCCACTAAAGCCTAAGGAAAGACCAAAAATTTCCAGACACCGCACCTAATTCCGCATGCAGAACCGAAACAAAGCGTGGGCAAAGAGGGATAAGGCGTGGGGCGTGGGGGAAGGGAGGGAGTCAGTGCGATCACTAGATGTCGACGTTGAGGATGTCACAGATTTCGAGGCTGACGGCCCAGTCGGGCCCCATGAGGAGGTGACTCGTCGCCTTCTCCACCCGCGATGCCGCCTGCTGCGTTGGTGCGGTCACCGCCGCCGCCATAGCCCTTGCCGGGTACACAGCCGGAGGCCGCGGGCGAGAGGGCAGTTAGGGTTTTGGCTTCCCCGAGGAGGCAAGCAATAATTAGGCCATTGGTGCCGTCATTAGCGAAGGGGGTTTGTAAAAATATGGTTGTTTGCACTCTCTTGATGGGGATGGGAAGGGAAGCTGAAGTAGGGAAAGTAGGCGTGGATGTGGATTATGAATTGAAAGAAGCAAAAAGAAACGGAGGTGTTTATTTGTCAAGCCCTCGTGATTTGACTGAGTCATGACGGATGGTCCCTGGCCCCACATGGGAAAGGATTTAGATAGTCGCAGAAATTGGGTTTACGCGGCTTTGGTCAACGAGTTTAGGCTCTCTTTTTGAAAAATTGTACTCTCGCAATCTCGCATAAATTTCCTAGAAAACCAAATATTTAGCGAAACATAGGTGTTTTGTTTTGTTTCGTTTCGTTTCACCTAAATTTCCTATAGAATTTTCGTATTTCAAATGAGCTCAGACTTGTTTTTTTTTCAAGAGGAAGCCTTAAACATACATGTCAAGCCGAGCGCAGATATGAGTTAGTTTTACGGTGCAAATTACATAACGGATTGTCTATAGACATCATGAACCGGTAGAACTATCTACACTGCAACGTAATTGGATTGGATGCTTTCGTTTGGAGCCACTCGTGATTGTCCATTTGCTTGAAGTCGATGCACGCGTAAAACTACTGCCGTTGCGTGCTCCCTTCTTTATGTGATACAACAGCTAACCACTCCTCCGTAGTGGCAGCATCGAAAGATCGCTGATGCTAACGAACAAAATATCATTTAATAGCCGATTAGTACTGCGACTTAAAGGCAATACTAATTAGAGATCCGTACGTTACAACGGAGTTATAAAAATAATGAGATGAAATTTATTGCTTGGTCAACTTTACACATCAAACATTGGAGAGCAAGCGACAGAGAGAGAATGGTGGCCAGAATGCAAGAAGAGATGGGAAAAGTAAAAGGGGTGGGTAGTTGTATCCTGAGAGAGGGAGAGGAGAAGAGAGACGAATAATCTTAGATAAAATTAAATCTACCCTACTCTATAGTACACCAAAATTTTCTTTGCTAAATCCACCACCCTCAACCTCCCCTACAGTCATGCCTAATCTAAGTCCACCCAGATTTGTGTACCAAATAATCCAACTTCATACAAATGAATAGCCTGGATCGCTCCTCAAGCCTTATTCTCTTACTCATTGAAGATCCTAAGGCCAATATTATTTGGATCATGCACATCATTGATCAGCCCCGAATCGGTACGCCCCCCGGGGAATCCGTGCGCCGCCTCCCCCCACCTCATTTTTCCGCCTCCCTCGCACGGAGCCATCTCTCCTCCCCTTCCTCCTCCGCCGCCGCGCCACGCTCGCCTCCTCCCCTTTCTCCTCCGGCGCTCCGCCCTCGCCTCCTCCCGTCCCTCCTCTGCCGCCGCGCCGCCGTCGCCTCCTCCCCTCCCTCCTCCGCCGCAGCGCCGCCCTCGCCTCCTCCTCCCCATCCCGCGCCGCTGCTGCCTCCTCCTCCACCTCGTCCATCCTCTCATTCTCCGACCCCCTCACAGGCGACGACGCAGCGCAGGTATTTCCTCCCCTCCCCTCCCCAACTCGCTTCTATGCTCTCCAATTGCTACAATCCGACCTCCAACTTCTCACGTGCTTCAATTCAATCCGCTTTCTAGGGTTCCCGATTTCGTCTACATTCTGGTTCCAGTCACGCGATTTCATTCTGGGGATTACCAACTGTCATCTGGGTAATCCATGCTAGAATTTGGTTTCTAGGGTTCGCGGTTTCCATCAAAATTTTGGTTCCGATCATGCAAATTCTGTATTACCTCGTTCTTTTCAGGTTGGTTTCCTTGGCTTCCGCAGTGATTATGTTAAACACTCAGCTGGGAATATCCTGATTGCCATATCTAATCCTCTAATGAAGTTTGTACGCTTCTCATGCTTTTGTTCCTTTTTTTTTGGTGCATGCACTTCTCTGTCAAATTAATTAATTATTATTCCATTCTTGTTGCTGTATTCTTAGGAAACTGTTTGGATTCAGTTTGTTGAGCTGATATGGGCAGCTATACATACAGTATCAACATGTGTTCATAATGCTTTACATTCTACAATTGACTCCAGCAGTTGTTTTGGAGAAGGGTCAATTTGTTGTTTCTCTGTTGTGGAAAGCGTAAGGCACAACATTACTATTTCAAGCACCAGTATCACAAGCTTCATGGCAGTACTTCAGCTACGGTGTCTCAATATTAGTGGGCAGACGATGGCCAGCCTGTTTCGAGTATTACACGCTATTTTAAAGTTTCTTAAACACAGTGACTGTGAATTGAAATGTGACTTTATTTGTCTATCCATTCATCATATTCAGAAGATTCGTTGGGATTCTTATTATCAACTCAATGCTAGAGAACTTGTAAGCCTTGTCAAGGATGGCAGATTTAGCTTAAGTAATGATTCAGCTCAGTTAGGAATTCTGTCAGGCAGTCTCCTTCAGCTGTTGTGCTCTTTAGTTGAGCAAAGTGACCTGGAAGACACAGATGGACGACATATGTATGCGAAGCTTGTAGATGTAATTCCTACATTAGCGGCTTTCTTACAAGAGCAACATGATGTCCCAAAAAGTCTCTCTCAATATTCAAAGCACAAAATTCTAGTAATTTCAGACTTCAGAGCTCTTCTATTTTTGCCGCATGAACTTTTTGATTGCATCTATACAATAATAATGAACTAAGCACAGTTCTTTGTTGACCAGTGTGCATATCAAGGTTTTCTTCATGAAATTAAAAAAATCTGTAGTCACACTGATCAGTCTGTCATTTCTTTTTGAATGCAGACGGTAATGATGCGGCTTAAGCCTTACATGCAGCAGATGGTCATTTCTTCGTGCAGTTGCTTCAGCCCTTTCTTGACGACATACATGCCATAATGGTTAGCACTTAGCACTGCTTCTGAATTCATATTTACAGCTCAAAAATTTCTTGCTATTGAATTCATATGATACCGTCACTGCATATTAATCTCTGATGGCCCATCTCACAGGCCAAGTTCAAACTGGACAGGCTGAAGTCAACTTGATGGCAAAGCTAAACGATCTTTCCGTTCTGTGATTACTGCCTTGGTTTGGCTGTGTAAAGATTCCCTTTTGTTAGTTGCCGTAGTTGTGTACCTCAGACCTCCCTCTGTAAACAGAGGTCTTCTTGTAGAGTAGAACTGTAGATAAAATACAACAGGGAATAAAAGATAAAATTTATTCATTAACAGGGTTTAGGTACTCCGTCCGAGACTCCGAGTGTCCCTGTTATAAAAAAATCACCATGTCGTAATTGTTAGTTGCCGTAGTTGTGTACCTCAGTCCTCCCTCTGTAAACAGAGGTCTTCTTGTAGAGTAGAACTGTAGATTTGCAGTTGCAGGGCACTTGTGTAGTTGTGTCCATCGTGTTTAAAGATATAGTATACTTGCTACTTTATCTGTTCTGATCTACTATCTTGGTGTGATTTGGTGGGGTGGGGCTATGATCTGGTTAGGTAGAGGGGAAATGTGAGATCCCTGGTCTGTTTTCTTCGTGGAGATGTCTTGTGGGATGATTTGAGTTGTGAGGTTTACATTACAATAGATTGGGATTGGGGGTGTCTTTGTTGTTACTCCTATTAGCTATGTTCGTTTAGTTTACTGTTATGTCAAAATCTCATGGTGCTTAGTCCTGTGATCTGGGTAGGTAGAATGTGAATTTCACGTGTTCCAGATGACTGATTGATCACCAAGTTGAATATTGCCTCTTTACAGTGGGTGCTAGAAATGTGATGATATAGATGTACCATTCTTTGCAATGGCCCTGAAGTTACATTCTTGTGTTTCAGCTTCAAAATTCATACTGGCGCTGGATTAATCATCCCTGTTTTCTTGAGTTACATATATGTATAGATTCTAACCAAGTCGTGGTTTTGTCGAAATTGATAAATATATAGAAGAGATTGACTAATCGACTCCATGAGCTTGGTAGCCGAGATTCCCACATCTGTTTCAGCCCCAGAATTAGCTCTCTTGTATGCTTAAATATTTCAATTCAATAACTAGGCTACCCCCAGAGCATGTAAGTTTGTTCATTTATTTGACTGCCTTCTTAAATTTGGCTTCTATTGGCAAATGAAAACCTTATTTTGTGGTGAGGGCCTGGCAGCTGAACACTGGTTGTCATGCATCATAGAGGGCTAGAGGCGCGCTCTTATGAGATAAAAACTGGAGAAATTATCTTATTTGAACTTGGAAATGTTTAGAAATATTTTACCATAGCCTTATTCCTTTTTTGTTTTGATCATTGACTCTTGTGTTTATGTTTTCTTCAGGTGTAAGAAGTTTGATTGGTGTTTTGAGTTATCCAAGGTTACACCGCAAAGATGAGTACTGTTAATCGCTATCAACACATCAAGTCAACCAATCCTATTCTAGGTGCATAGCGTATCCTAGCTACTATATTATATGCCATGTAGTTATTTTAGAACCATGGGAGGTGCTGATATACCAGTTTCAAGTGTTTGGATAATATTTTACCATGTGTAGGCAAAGCAAGAAAGTTGAAGGATCTCATGATAAAAAGTGACAATAGGATATGTGCTGATTGTGGTGCACCTGATCCCAAATGGGCGTAAGTGGCATTTTTACACAGATAAAGGCACCATTTATATATAAGCAAATATCCTGTTTTCCATTTTAGAACAGAGACAGTTTTTCATGGCTTTTCTACAGAAAGTTTCTTCATTTTACATAGATAAATTGGACAATAAATTTATTACGTGAAAATACAGCAATACACACGTAGCTTTTCTATCATAGCCATGTTGTGTAGTACAATAACCGTACACTGAAGCAAGTCAAGACCCTTTTTTCGATTTTGCGTGTATTCTATCTTAACTTTATATAAGCTTCATTTATTGTGCATTTCAAGTCTGCAAATATTGGAGTATTTCTTTGCTTAAAGTGTGGAGATGTTCACAGGGCCCTTGGGCCAGACATTTCAAAGGTTATTTTAACATTTGGAAATTTCTTCATCACTTCGAGTTCTTCCAAAATAATTATCCCAATACGCCTATATTGATTTTGTATGATTTTTCCTCAGACTGTACCTAAAATTAAATATGTGAACGCACCTTCAATCCATCTTCATTTTTCCACTTGTTCTTTATCAGGTTTTATCTGTGACTTTGGATGATTGGTCTGATAGCGACATTGACTCCATGGTTGAGGTTGGTGGAAACTCATATGCAAATTCAATTTATGAGGCATTTCTTCCAAAAGATCACCCAAAACCCAAATCGGATTCAACGATGGAATATAGGACCAAATTTATAAGGTTTGATAAATCGTTCCATTTCATACTCTGTATGATGTCATCAGAATTATTTCAATACTAATCTTTTATCCTGTTAATACACAGAGCCAAGTATGAGACACAAGATTTTTTGAAGCCAAGCTTGCGCATTTCCTCAAAGTCATCTTTCAAATCTACCAATTCTGTGAAGAGTGTAGATAGCAGTTTCTCTAGCACTTCAAGGAAGGATGTCCTTGTAAGTTGTTATGCTGAAACATAGGTGATACAGCTGTAGAGATTTATTAATCCTTTTATTTTCTGGGTTGCAAAGATTGCTGCATAGCAATTGCAAGGGGGCATATTTCATGAAAGCTGCATAATTTTAGTGTTTCAAACAATCAGCCTTACCCTTGCAGAATGGTCACAGGAAGATACAAGAGAAATTGTTGGAGCGCTCAACATTAAAGTGGTAAAAGGTACCCAGTTGGCCATCAGAGATATGCTAACAAGTGATCCATATGTTATTTTAACACTTGGAGAGCAGGTATCTTTTATTTCATTCCGGACATACATAAATAATTTGTGTTTGTTATGCTGATGTATTCCTGAAAGCATTCAATTTTTTGTCCTAATTGCAGAAAACTCAAACAACGATTAAAAAGAGTGACCTGAACCCGGTATGGAATGAGGTGCTGAAGCTATCAGTTCCTCGAAATTATGGACCTTTAAAACTTGTAGGTTTGATTGAATTTATTTGCATTCTGAAAATTCTTTTGCTCCTTTCCACAGGCAGCTAACTCGAATAATAGTGATAGTAATGAATTATAGCACCTTGCTTACATGTCTCTTCCCTGATTTCAGTTACAAAATAAAAAAGGGTTGAACAACTGCAAAGCCACTTAAAACACTATTATGCACATAATGCTGAAATTCAACAGAAGGCCATAAATATGTGCCCTTGGTTCCTACTCAGTTTCCTCTGAAATGATTGTATCGCAGTTCATGATTAATAAAGCTCTCGACTTTCACCTAAACAAAGAAGGCCATAAATAGTTGGCTCGATTACATTGATCATTCCCAGATTGCGAGTGAATAACCACAGCATCATATTTTGTTGAGAAGCGTGACTTGCATCAATATAAGTTATGGCTTGCAACATACTGTACTGCTAGAAAAGGAGATGAAGAAGAGCATTTCATGGATATCATCATTTTCCTTGAAATTTCAGTGTAGCGAAATCTCACTATAACGATCCTTCTCTGATGCCCTTTAAAAAAACTACTTGGGCTATCATGTTCACATTCCATATCTTTGGTTCCTTGGGTTTTCAAATGTATAGCTCACATGAGGACAAGGCTTGATTGCAAGGATCTCATGAAAGATATGCAGTGTTAACTGGGAACAAGTGGAGGTAATTCTTAATGATTTGTTTGCATGGTCGAGATAATATTTTCAGACGAGATAACCTCCCGAAAAGTCAAAGTGTTAGGGCTGATGCCACTTGTCTATACTGATGTGAAAATGACTTTGTGTGTGTGTAGTTGATAAGCAGGTCTGGATGGAAATATATCAGAGATAGCTGGTAAGAAAATTGGTGAAAACTTTGAATCTGCCAAGTGGTGGCTTTGTTACAAAAACCATGTAGTTTTGAATACGGTTACTACTGCTGTATTTTGGAGTATTTGGAAAGAGAGGAATGATTTTGTGTTTTCAATATAAAAATTGGTTTGATTTGCAGGTTTTTTGGAGATTGCATCAACATTAAGGAATTGGCGGCTGCTCTGCCAGCCTGCCAGGATATTCAGCTGCCAGCAATGGATCGTTGTATCTGATCGTTGGAGAACAAGGAGGAGCCGTCACGCTTGATGTGAAGATGATGTATGCTGAGAAGAAGATGGGTGCAATGAAGGGGGACAATCTGGGAGGAAAGAATGGAAAGAAGACTGCAGGAGAACATGAAAGATAACCAGACCATGCAAGCAATGCTTCAAGGGTTTAAATTAACTTTCGACAGGAACGATCCTATATGGCAACATATAGGCTATGCCAGGAAAATATAAATAGAAAAGGTTCTTTCGTTTATCTAAGAAGATTATGAAAGCGATGGAAATAGTAACCATTAGACAAGGTGAACTTGTTTAGTAATTACTTTCGTTATGTGATATTCATTATGTGATAAAAATATTTGGTTTTACAATATATGAGACGTGAATCTTAATGAATCTAATTGTTCGTTTTATTTTTTACAAATTTTATCTTGTTTTGTATTTTACCGTAGCGTTAGCACGGGCACACTACTAGTAACTAAAAAGAGAGAAAAGAGAGTGGATCAACCGTCAACTCACAGGGATAAAAGGCATTACAGGTCGGGTTTCGCAGCTGCTGCTTTGGATGACTCGAAGAGAACGTTGACCAAATACCACAGGAAAGCAGCCCTTTCGGCCTGGATTCCAGACTCCAGAGACGTGCTTCTCATGGAGCCCAAAGGGTGGTATCCTGTGGGCCCTTGCAATAGTCTCTTTTGAAGATGGGCTTGGGCTTTAGTGTGACGGAACAGGCCCTGCCTAACTGACATGGGCTGCTCCACGCGCTTAACCTCTTTCATGTCCTTTCTCCAATCTCCACGTGTGCCTCGTGGGCACGCAAGAAAATGTACTCGAAAATACGAGATTCTTTTGCTAAGAAAAACGAGATTCTTAGCAAAACTTGATCGAATCTGCTTTTTTATGAAAGTTCACTTTATTCAATATTATACACAGGTAACTAATGTATCACCAATAATACACAACAATGGCCGGCGGCAACTTTCTTACACAACCATACAACATAGCGCCTGGCATCTCATGAGCCCAGCAATCTCTCTCTACGATCGGAACCTAAAGCAGCGGAACGTTACATGGGCAGCAATCTTGTTGTTGGTCTACAAACAATTACAACATTTTGATTGATCTAAACCTTTACTTGCTACCTACGACATGAGCCCCTTTGACTTTGCCGCTGATGGAGCTCATGACGTTGGAGGCAATGGCGATGCTGCTCGTGATGACGGCTAGAGTGATCATCGTCGCCGCCAATGCCTTGTCCTTCCCCTTTGCTATTCCGTGAACATCCCTGCAAAAATGTCCAGGTGTTGGATTCAAGGAAACGTGATATCTCAAAGTTTCTTGTACAAGCAAAAAAGCAATTAATGGCGCACCTGAGAACAATGGCGCCAGGGAAGATCAACGAGATGCAGACCGCGAACGTCGACCCGCAGTACTCGAAGAGCGTCCAGATGCTGGGGATGGCGATGGCGAGAGCGTAGAGCACCGCCATGAGCACGACCGTGAGGGACACGAACCGGCGCGTGTCCGTGGCCAGAGGGCGCCGGCCCGGGAAGAGGAGCTCGTCGACGTTGACCCGGAGCGAGAAGTGGAGGAGCGGGAAGACGAGCACGAGGTGCAGCGCGTAGCTGAGGCGCGCCGCGTCGTTGAGCGCCTGCGGGACGCCGGCCCCGGAGCTGCGGTCGAAGTTGGCAAGCACGTCGGCCATGGTGGCGTCCCCGAAAAGGAGGAAACCGAAGAAGCCGACCGCCGCGTAGATGACGGCGCAGAGCACGAGGGAGATGCGCACGGCCGCCTTCATGCCCGACGTCTTGCTCAGCTCCGCGCGGATAGGATGCACTGCATCGAGCAAGCCACATGCCAGCATGCAGATATTGAGTGATCACACGCGCGGCGCATGCATATACGGACATGTTACTACTATATATTATGGCACGACGTGATACCGTTGAAGTGGAAGGTGAAGGCGATGACGATCACGGGGACGGCGGTGAAGAGCTCGAACGGGGAGGAGAGGCGGGAGAAGTCCGGGAGCATCCGCGGCATCTTCGCCGTGCCGGTGAAGAGAGCGTAGACCGCGATGCCTAGGCTGATGAGCATGAACACCACCGCCAGTAGGATGGACACGGCCGATGTGAACCTCAGTGAATCTGCATGTTGTACCAAGTTTGTGAATGAATATGTAATGGATAGGCAACCACAAAACAATTTTTCTACTAGTTGCGCTTATGCGGTTATGCTATTGAAATGATGTCATTTTTAACAGTTTTGCTATTACACAGGCGACTGAAATTTTTTTATGTTTCAGTCACCTGAAATTACACTCTAAATGAACTAAAATTGCAGTCCCCTTAAAAAAACAGCTGCAATTTTAGGTGATTCAGAGTGCAACTTCAGGTGACCTGAAATTGCACTCTCAATCAACTAAAATTGCAGCCCCCTCCAAAAAAATATGTGCAACTTTAGGTGATTCAAAGTGTAACTTTAGGTAACTGAAAATTAAAAAAATTTCAGTCACCTGTGCAATAGTTTAATTAGGATTGTAGGATAAACATACACCTTGTAAAGTTAATTAACAACTTTAGGAACGCCTTTCAAAAGTTCTTTTTAAAAGCATGTATAAAACGACATGACACCGGAGCTACTCGCCACGTACTCTGGCCCCGCTGGAATACTAACCTTTTAGGTTCGCATGTACCACTTCTCTACTGCTACCAAAATTTTTTAAAGGAAAGTGCTACCAAAACTATCCAGATCTTAGACCAAATGACTGAAAAGGACGAGAAAAGCACCCGCTTTTTTTTTTTTGGCAAAACAGTAAGATAAGATTACAACTAGTTAGGGTCTCAGTTCATGCTCTAGGGTGTTCCTCTTATCTCCAAATCTTTTCCCCGATAGAAAATTGTTCTAGTTCGGGCACTGGATTTCTTCGGTTCGAGCATCAGGGCATATAGCTTGCGTACCGACACGCTTCCGAAGCACAAGAGGAAGGAGAATCACCGCGGCTGCCACCAGCACCACCTCCCGGCCGGTCCACCAGTGCTGCCCGAACCACTCCGGCAGCACCCCGGCGTGCGCCTTCCCGCCGTTCGTCGTGCCGGACATCACGTCCCCTGCAGCAACACTCTCCCAATCCTAGGATATCACTCGTTGCGCGCCAGCTCAGTTGTGGATGTGGGGAACTTTACCAATGATGATGAGGTAGATGGTGAGGGTCCCGATGGTATTGAAGGCGACGAAGACGTTGAGCAGCGCGGCCCCGGCGCGGCCGAACGCGTCGCCCATCAACGCCGCGTACGACGGCCGGGCGCGGGTGTACCGGAGCATGAAGTCCACGCCGGCGTTGGCCAGGAGCGCGACGCCCACGATGAGCGCCACCGCGGGGGCCACGCCGAGCACCCGCATGGCCGCCGGGATAGACATGATCCCGGCGCCCACCACGCTCGTCGACACGTTGAAAACCGCGCCGAGCACTGACGCCGCGCCGCCGCCGCCGTGGCCCGGGGGCACCCCTGCGTCTCCGGCGACGTGCTCCGGCAGCAGGAGCGCTTCCGCTGCCCCGTCGTCGGCCATAGCGGGGGGCCGCGAGTTCTTGGACACCATGGCCGATATGATAAGCAGGAGAGGATGAAGAGAAGGGGATTTTAATTTGGTGCGCGTTTGCTTCGGAATCGGCGGCTCGAGAGCGTGTAAACGTGGTGAGAAAACGACAGGAGGTCGAGGACTGGCGAGATAAGAGCTGAGTCAGATAAGGGAACGTAGGTCGGCAGCCTAATTATTGGTGCGTGGTTGTGGGAGGGAGAAGGGAAGAAAATTTACATAGGATCTAGGAAGGACCCTGCTTTGTGTTGAGCCCGTGGAATTACGAATCTCAAAACGAAAAAGCTAAGAGCATCTCTAGCAGGGCTCCTACTTGAGCCCTCAAAACCAAATTTGAGGGCTTGAGGCAAAAATAGAGGTCCAGCAGGGCCCCTACTAGAGCCCTCAAATTTGAGGGGCCCCTTAAATCCCCCCTTCAGCCCTCATTCCTAGGGGGCCCCTACTCCGGCCCTCATTTTTCAGCTTTCCTCGTTTTTCCCCGTACGAGTGAAACAAATTTAAATTCGGAACAAATTTGAATTTAAATTTGAATATTCGAAACAAATTTGAATATTCGGAATAAATTTGAATTTAAATTTGAATATTCGGAACAAATTTAAATTCAAATTTGGATATTCGGAACAAATTTGAATTTAAATTTGAATATTCGGAACAAATTTGAATTGAAATTTGAATATTTGAAACAAATTTAAATTCAAATTTGGATATTCGAAACAAATTTGAATTGAAATTTGAATATTCGGAACAAATTTGAATTTAAATTTGGAACAATAAAATTCGAAACAAATTTGAATATTCGTATTTGAATTCATAAATTTAAATATTGTCCCTCATTTTGAAATCATAAATATTTTATTGTGTATTGTGCTTTTGTCTCATACATATGCATATAGTGTGTGAGAAAATAGAGGAAATTGAGAAATAGGGGCCCTATTTTGAGGGCTCCTGCTGGAGTGCAACCCAGAAAACAGGGCCCTCAAAAGTAGGGGGAGACCTCAAATTAAAAGTAGGGGCCCTGTTTTGAGGGCTTCTGCTGGAGATGCTCTAAAAGAAGTATACCATCACTTCTCCAATCAATGGTATAGCTAGTAACCGTCAGATCATTTATATCCAATAGCTACGAAGTTTTATCCCATTTGATTTACATGTGGCTTTTATCTATCCAACTCATCTGCATTCACACGTCCATTCCTCTCTCTCACTCCTCCTGATGCTTCCCCATCTGTGATGGCAGGCGAGAAGGAGTTGTAGTAGTGAGCGGACGTAAGCGTGTGTGATCATACTCCCATCACTAGTTCTTGTGAGGCCATCACCCTATTGCATCTCTTGTCTCAATCTCTCTCTTCCTCCTCCCCTCCAAGTGCTTGAGAGCTTGATCTAAAGCAAGGCATCTATCGTGTAGGTGTAGTAAGCAGTGTAGGAACCATCGAGATTCGTTTGTGGTCGAAAGCCATCAGAAGTCGTCCATTGTCAAAAGAACGTGGTCAAAATCCGTCGGAAGTCGTTCGTGGTCGAAAGCCATCGGAAGGTGTTCGTAGTACAAAGCCAACGTGGTCAAAAGCTATAGTGGTCAAAACCCATTAGAAGCCGTCCATGGTCGAAATGCATCGTGGTCGAAATCCATCGGAAGTCATCCGTGGTCAAAATCCATCATGGTCAAGAGCCATTGTGGTCGCAACCCATCGAAAGTCAGGAGCTATCGACCATCGGTCATAGTCATTAGTCAATAGCTATCGACCATTGCTCGTGGTTGTAGGTTGAAAGCCATCGACCATCACTTATGGTCGTCAGTCAGAAGCGATCGACCATCGCTCATGGTCAGTGGTCGAAAGCCATTAACGATAGGTCATACATCAGTAGTCGGAAATGATCGACCATCGGTCGTAAGCTGGTAGTCAGAAATGATCGCCCATCGGTCATGGCCTGCAGTTGAAAGCCATCAACCATAGGTCATGCACCAGTAGTCAAAAGCCATCGACTATTAGTTGTACGCCAGTAGTCGAAAACTATCGACCATTGGTCGTGACAAGCAGTCAGAAGCTATCGACCATCGGTCGTGGCTAGCAGTCAGAAGCCATCAACTATGGGTCGTATGTCCGCACTGTAGCTGGTCCAATTACTGTAGCACACCTCGTTCTAGTACCACGGGTGGTCGGAAGGCGTATGAGTGCAATGGGTGGTCGAAAGCATATGAGTATGAAAGAAGGTCGACGACGCTCGAGTACATTGAGCGGTCGTAAATGGTCGAGCATGGAAGGCGGACGGAAGCGTCCATGTTCAACAAGTGGTTGGAGGCACTCGTGTACGACAAGCAGTCGAAGGCGTTGGAGCTTAAGAAGCAGTCAGAGATGTCCGAGTGCCAAAGACGGTCAAAGACGCTCAAGCGGTCGTGGATGACTGAGTATCGAAGTTGTTTAGGGATGTTCAAGTACGACAAGCAGTTAGAGGTGTTGAAAGATCAAGCTCCATTTAAGTTGATTTTGGTGATAATTACAAATACTATTATGAGGTTTTGGTGATAACGACAAATACATTTGTGAGACTAATCTTGTTTACTGATTATGATATTACTTAGTCTCATATGGATGAAAAAGTTGAAATCATCGAGGTATACATTTGATATCTTTTTTTATAATCTTGTTGCATTCCTCACATCTAAATATATGATTAAATGATAAATATATATGTGAGACTAATATGTTTGTTTAAATATATTATTGCTTAGTCTCATTTGAATGAAAAGGTGAAATCAAATAGGTATGCATTTAAAATCATATTTTTATATATTAGTGCATTTCTTGGATCAAAAATACAGATCGAACTCCACAAATAGTCCAAATAAATATGTGCATATGCCTTCATTACGCATACTTGTATACACACATTTAGGGAGAGTTCACTCTATGTGTTTGATGTTTCATAAGTATTGATCCATATTTATTTTAATACACATATTTAGAATCTTTACTTTGAAACACATTGTTTGAGTATATAAAGTTTGTGTAGTTTATATATATTCATTTATAATTAGATTATCATCTAACTTTTTCATTATGTGTTAATAGTTGGATGATTAATGACAACCTGATAAGTATGCTTTACTTTGAAAACTTATCTTACAGTATACAAGTGTTGTGTACATATTGTATACTCGCAAATACAATCTTTATCTCATTGTTTGTTGAGATTGTCATGAATTACTAACAAAAGGAATATTGTAGAATCTAATTTCTCCATTATGTGTTGATGGTAAAGTTTGGTAATTGGTGGCAATTGATTTGTGGACTAATAGTTTTCATGAGTTGGATGAATATGTTAGGTTCCACAAATGAAGATGACTTGGGATGACTTCATGTGTTGAAAATTATCAAATCTAGATGGAAGATAGCTTTATGTGTTGAAGGCCATCAGGAAGAAGATGCACCATGAGTTGATGCATGTCCAAGAGGAGATGATCATATATTGATCATTAAGTCAAGTGAAGACTCATCATGTGTTGATGGAGTTCAAGAAGTGGATGCATCATGTGTTGATATATGTCAAGACGATGATCCGGCCTTAAAGTGATGATGTGCGTCATCAAACTACAAGAGGATGCTCAAGGTGAAGGTATGACTAGTTAGGGCTAAGGATGTGTTTCTAGTCTTTTACTGATCTTGTGTTTGGTAGAAAGACTGGATTGCTAGTATAGGTTGCCGTACTATTAAAAGGAGTCATGTTTAGTAGCTTGAGTCTCATCATGTGTTGACAGATCAACCTTACTTGCTCTAACTCTCTTTAACATGATGCTTGTATTTGCGAATGTGTTTTACAAATAGTTGAACCTCATGTATTGAATCCTTGTAACATGGGACTATACATTGCGAATGTGTTTTGCAAGTGTTTGAAGTCCATATTTCCTATTCCTTGTAGTTTGAGGCTTATATTTTCAAATGTGTTTTGAAATAGTTAAAGCTCATATACAATCCTTGTAACATATGACTGTGGTTTGTGAAATAGTTAAAGCTCATATACAATCTTTGTAACATATGACTGTGGTTTGCGAATATGTTTTGCAACTTGTTAGGAATCATGTTTAATCCTTATGTGCATGATACTATAGCTCGCAAATATGTTTTGCAAAATCTGTTGAAATATCTGCACTTGTCAAGAAACTCGGAACTACCGTTGTGTATGTAGCAGTACTACCGGAGGTCGGAGTACTGGCTCTGTGTGAGCGGTACTACCAGAAGGTGAGTGTACCGACATGTGTTGCGCAGTACTACCGAACGAGTGGTCTGAATGGCTCTGTGTGAACAGTCCGATCGGCCAACAGGAGTATCTGCTCTGTGTGAGCGGTACTATCGGAAGACAGAAGTAGCAGTGTGTGTTGTGAAGTATTACCGTACGAGTTGCTTCGGATAAGACCCCTCCTTGTTAGCACGTAGGAATTTTGTAGACCATTACTAGGAATTAGCATTGCTGGCGTCGACAATATGCAATTGTGAAGGCAGTGGACATTTAGTTCCATGGCCTTTAATTGTCACCTATCTTGGGTTAAACTTGTGCAGCCTATTGCTAAACCTTTTCCATTCCATGTTGGTTCTGCCGTTTGCCTAAATTGGGTTTTTAGTCACAGTAGTATCTAACGATATAGACGACCTCCTCCCAGAAGTTCAGGAAAAAAAATTGTCCCAGAACAAGCACAATACGAAACATCCAAGAGACAATTCGAGCAGTTTTCATTATGATGCTAGACGCTAGTGCCGATAGGCGTCTAACACCTAATCATCGCTTAGTCAGGCTAGATAGCTGTCTAGAAGGAAAAAATCAGCTAGACGGAAGGGTGGCATCTAGCGCTAGACGGCCGCCTTGGAACACTGCATCCGAGCTAGCACCACTCCTCCATGTCCCCGATAGTTTAGAAGGCTTTACCGCTCTCAAGTCAAACTAACAAGTTGCATACAACTCACAGTTCATCAGTAGCTTACTCTCATTTTTAATTCTTAGGATCAGATCCCAGTCCCACGTCTTATATTCTTCTATAGATCAACGAAGATCATATCGGACTTAATGTCAAATCAAAATGGATCAGAATCAGTTACCAGTTCGCTAATCTGGCCATCACATAATCTCAACTAAGCTACTAGCCTACTATTGCCCAAAAGAAGAACTTCAACAAAATCAACGAAATATCCTATAAGAGAATAATGAAGTAGTGCTACATTTATTTGCATGCGAACTCACCGACACGGCGGCGGAGCACGAGCGGCAGCAGAACGACGACGGCCGTGACCAGCATCACAAACTCCCTCCCCGTCCACCACCGCGCGCCGAACAACTCCTGCAGGACCCCGGCGTGCTCGGCTCCTCCCCCTGCGCTACCGGACATCACATCCCCTGCGACGACCAAGAACGCGTTTAATTAGGAGCGCGCCATGGATAAATGCGCGCGCACGGATATATCTCAAAGCAGCGCGTCCTCGCGTGAACTTACCAATGATGATGAGGAAAACGACGAGGGTGCCCGTGATGAGGAAGGAGATGCAGACGTTGAGCGCGGCGGCGCCGGGGCGGCCGAACGCGTCGCCCATGATCCCCGCGTACGTGGGCGGGACGCTGGCCCAGGCCGTGTACCGCAGCATGAACTCCACGGAGGCGTCGGAGAGCACGGCGACGGCGGCGATGAGGACGAGCGCGGGGGCCACCCCGAGCACCCGCATAGCCGCCGGGATCGACATGATGCCGGCGCCGATGATGCTCGTGGACACGTTGAACACCGCGCCGGAGACCGACGCCCCGCCGCCGTGCCCGCCCGAGAGCTCCGGCAGCAGCGGTTCGTTCACCCCGCTGGCGCAGGCGCGCTTTTCGGTGCTCGCCGGCGGCGTCATTTTCGGGGGGCTCTCAGGCGTGTGGACGGTGACGGTGTTCGTCGGGAGTACTTAAATTAGCATAAGCCCCGTGTGGTGAAGATGATTACGGGAGAAGTAGCAGATGGTAGGAGGTGGAGTATGGTACAACCGGGCAAGCAAAGGTGATATCATTGGATAGGGGGGGTTTAGGGGGGTGGTGTACTTGGACGGGAATGCGGCCCGGATTCGTGTTCTGCGATGACACGGTGGCACGGTTAAACTAGCAGCAGCCAATGCCATGCCCATGATCCTGATGTTCCAGCGAATAATTCGCATTTTTGGCACGTGGCAGGCAGCAAATGCCACTTTGGCCACCAGTAGCATCGAATTTGTCAAGCGGGGATTTTTGGCAACACGACGGGTGCCGGCGGCGCAAGCTCCTTTGGAATTGAAATTCATGGATCGACGTATACGGTTTAGGCAATCTAGCTTACCCATGTGTATTATTAAGTAGTATTTCTATTCTTTCCTCTCTATCAAGAGCAGCATTAATCTCAAAGCAAACGAAGAATTAAATAATATCTATCTATTATTCATTATGCTTTAAAAATTATACAAATTGTTATTAAGAAAAACACAGAATCACCTCTCGTATTATTATTATTAGTCATCTGCTCATGCGTTGCAATAAAATTTATTAGATATATAGAGAATCATGCAATAGAAGAAGGCTATTCTAATCAGTTGAAAATTAGAGAATGATGAGAAGTTGAGAATGAGACGGTTAGAGAAGAAATGATGTACGATCATCAACTTGTTCTTTTATAATAGTAATGATTATTATTACGTCTGTCTTTGATCACGGCTTGCGTTGAGATAGCTAGTTTCCTCTTGGTGCTTTTCGGAGAGAAGTCCTAACCCAGCCAGAATAACGGAGCCGAAGCAGGCCTGTAAGGCCGGACTTGGGCTTTTAACTTTGCTGGCCTTCAGACAAGTCTCTGGAGTCCGGATGTCGGCCTCGTCACTGGGCTTTCTTGCTGTTCTCATGCTAGACAGTCTCCTAGCCGAGTGGCTCATTACGCTCGACCAAGCAACTTGGAGATGGGCTCGGCAACTGCCAGTAGGCGTTCTTGTAGCTGCTGCTTTTTGTCCAATTTATTAATCTAATAAATAACAATAATTAACAAAATTAAAAAATCGAAAAAATAGTCACTGTCACAGCCCATAGCTAAGCCGCTAATCGAGGCGAAGTTTTCCAGCTTTCTCCGGTTCTCTCCTCCCCTTCGCGGTTGTGTTGGCTGCCCACTGGGGAACCCGCGACCAAGTCGATTTGCCCGTCATTGAGGAGCGCAGGAGAACAAGAGATTCGGGGGCCGGCGAGTGTTGGAAGCCTGGAGCAGCGCGTGCGCGTGCGCGTGCGTGTAGCGTTGTAGGGCCAAACCCTCCCTTCTTTTTCCGGTCGTCTCCACGATTCCTACGCAGTAAGAGCCACCTCCATCTCCCATTCTCCCTACTGGTTTGGTGCCTCTGACCATTTTTTTGGTACCTCTGACTTGTTTCCTTTCTCCTGTACACTACTAGTTTGTTGAGATCACTCATGGAAACCGTCATCTTGGAGACGCGTGCTCTCTGCTCTCCCCTGGGTCCTGGTAGTCGTCAATCTTGTCGTGCTGGTGCTGCACAGCTGCTTGCTTGTCTCTAAGGGTCCGTTTATTTTAGTTTGAATTTCTGTTTTTTAATTTATTTTTTATTATTTGTAAATTTCATCTTTTCTGATTTTTTAGTTTTTTATTTTTTATCGGTTCTTTTTTCTCATATTTGTTTGCATTGTCCGTAATAGACTAATATATATTTTTATTTTTTAAATCTTTTAAATTTAGTTGTGCCAAATAAGCTACTCTGTCCTGGGAATTCAGACGCCTCCCTGTATTCAACGCTCGCTGGTTTCGTCTGACCGGGGAGCATTGCTTTATGTCTCGCCTTAGGCATATGAGTACGTACAATGCACACTGGCGATATTGCCATGCCTCCAAGTTTGACTGGTTCTCCGGTGGTGTATCTATCTCTCGGGCGCAGCAAGCACTTCTTCAAGTTGTGTTGGAGTGATGTATTGATGTGTGAAGCCAATGCCAGTTACGGTGTGGTGCACGTCCCCTTGGTTGTCACTTGCATTGTGTGGGCATCGAATGGCGCAGTCGCATCTTGTACTTAAGCACCAAGGTGACACATTTTTGGCACTATTTGCTTCTCTCTCTTGCCTTCCTTTTGCTTCATGCAATCTCTTTAATTGCCGCCATCCATTCGCCGTCGAGCCCCTTTCCAGTCATCCTTATGCCGCTGATCTCGTGCCACTTGCGATGGTGTGTGGAAGTGACCATCACAGCCACAGCAGTGCATCCGCTCCATCGAGTAGCGGCGCTGGTAAAGACGATCGCTACGATGTCGCCGCCAGCAAGCGATGGAAGGTGCCGGGAAGTATAGCGGTGTGTTCGTGAACACTCTTGGCCCATCCATCGCTATGGAGGAGTTGGTAGAGTCGCTCGTGTGTGATGGCAAGATCTCGTCTAGTGAGGTCATCTGCCTCCCCACTAGTGACGAGGTCATGCCACAACCATGGGAGGGCGAGACGCTATTATTGACATCCTATTTCGACGCCAGGCTCTGAATTCCCGTTGCTCGTTTCGTGGGTGACCTTTGTTAAGGGTATTAGAGATAAGGTATTAGAGATAGAATAGGACTCTTATTTGTTTCCTTATATGGCTTGTATTCCTTCCATATACCCTCTTGTACTCTCCTATATATATGGCCCTTTGGATCTCATATCAATACACACAATATTCATAACATGGTATTAGAGCTTAGGTTAAAACCCTAGCCGATCTACTTCCGTTGTTGCCGCTGCCCCCGGGAGGATCGATCTCCTCTCCCGGAGGCGGCCATCTCGTTGGGCGGCCACCTCTCCAGGCCGCCGTGCTCTCCGGCCGTATGGCACCACCGACGGCACTTTTGAAGATGCCCGCGTTCGCTGGCCACCGCCACCGGATCGCCGCTGGGCCGACGCTGGACTGCCGTCGGATCTCGTCGCGCCTGCATCCCGGCGAGCCGCCGTGGCCGTCCATCTCTTGGACCGCCGCCGCCGCTCACCTCTTCTGGATCTGGCCGCCACCGTCGTCCACGGCCGTCGTCGCCCGCCGTCGCTGCACCGGCTCTCACGCCGGTGGATCTTGGGCTGCCGAATCTCCGAGCACCGGCGGTGGTCCCTCTGCTCGGGCTGGCTCTTCTTTGCCCAGATCCGACCGTCTCTGGGCCTCATCCGGTCCTCTCCACCGCGGCCCCGTCCAGATCCGGCCTCTCCGCCGTCGGATCTGGCCACCCGCCACCGGATCCGGCGAGCAGGCCGCCGCCGTCCTCTTCTTGGACCACCGCCACCGCTCGCCTCTTCTGCCAGGACGGTCGCCGCGCGGTGCTGCCTCTCTCTGGTTTTTGTGACCCCGGCCGCGCTCTTCCCCTGCTGCCCGGATCCGGCCGCATCCGGGCCGGATCTGGCCGTCTTCGCCGCCGCCTCTGGATCTTGGCTCCCCTAACCGGGCTCCACGGCGCTGGATCTCGGGCTTCCCGCTGCCGCCAGCGCTTTCTCCAGCGTGGAGGTGTCCATCCACGTCCGCCTCGGTGACGCCTGAGTGGGCTGACTCTTCGTCGGTCGGCTTTGGCCTCTTTTAAGCTTGTCGGTTTTGAGATAGTGGGGCGTTTTCAACTGTTTTTAGTCAGTCTTCAGTTATTTTTTTCTTCTGATGAGTCCTTTGTTGCGTCCATCCAACATCTGTAGTCTCTAATCTTTAGTTCGTCCAAGCCGTGCGACTCCACAAATTTTATTGTCAGTCATAGAAGTGTGAAAATTTTCTTTTGCATGGTAGCAGCCGCTGCTCTTTTCCTTGAGCCGCTGCAGATCGTAGAAGTCTTTATGATGCCGCCGCTTCTCTTTGAGCCGCCGCCCCGAGTTTTTAAGGCTGCCGCGCTTTTTCTGCACCGCGTCTCCTTTGCGCTTTTTGTGCATTGCGCCGCCGCCGTCTCAGGCTTCGATCTGTGCCGTCATGCTTCTATCTATTCCTCTTCGGCTTGATTTGACAGTTTATTCAACGACTGCACGCAACGACGACTTTATCACGACTCGGATGTCGGATATTTCTTGTTTTAGTATTAACCCTTTTTCAAATGCAATGCTATTGCATACGCCTTGCATTTGTGGGGGGTGTTAAGGGTATTAGAGATAAGGTATTAGAGATAGAATATGACTCTTATTTGTTTCCTTATATGGCTTGTATTCCTTCCATATACCCTCTTGTACTCTCCTATATATATGACCCTTTGGGTCTCATATCAATACACACAATATTCATAACAACCTTCTCTGGCTGTACGAGCTAGAGCTTCAGCAGCTGACACCGAACACCATTGCCCGTCTCGTCATGTTTTCCTACGCGACATCTTCGGAGGGCACCATCCCTAGCGCCACCGCCTTTGCATCCCTACAAGTCGCGGGATGCCATCCGAAGCGGCTAGGGGATGGTCAGTATTCTAACCTGTGTGGTGTCAGCCTGCAGCTTCGTGTCGCTACTTCAAAGGGCTTCCCTGCAAACTCGACGGGAATGAAGTGGGAGTCTCATTAGCTATAGCGGTGGTTGTGCCATAAAATTGAGCACGACAGCATCCTTCGCTTCACCGGGTGCATCATGGACTTCGTTCAGTTGCCATAGGTGAAGCTCAACCAGGACGACAAGACATGCGTTTGGAGACTCCTGGCAGTCGCACTTCAGCTCAACATGCGAGATTGTGCCGAGGAGTTTTGTATGCCGTGAGGATCGGCTCCGTTCGGAATGATGGGGTCCAACCTTCACTAATGATGCTCGTGAAACTGGCAGGTCTTGGTAAGCTTTTTCCCCCTTCGATATGGGTGCTGATGTTGGTGGTCATATTCTCGCCGGCTAACTGCCATCTCTTGCAATTCTTTCCTTGGCGGAGGCGGAGCGCGCTGCGGCTATGTTCCTAGGGCCCTATATCCTAAAGAAGCATAGCCTTCGGGCGTCGGCCACGTTTGATAGTCCACACATCAACCAAGTCTGCAAAGCCTTGGGCCTCGTTGTGTGTAAGCATGCCATCCCTACTACAAGCTGAGGCCATTCCCATGGTGTGAGCGGACAGGACGATGAAGACAATGGAGGCCATGATAACCCCAATGCTCACGAGGGTTCGACTTCGGCCATCGTGGTCGTGCCCCTTTGCACGGCCCCTCCACCCCCTACAGAGCTGAGCCCAGTTCAGAGGAATGCAGCGGGCTTGGTGACTCTAGCGCAGAGGAGGATGCAGGCGACGAGTGTGATGACAATGCTGGTAGCAACACGACGATGACAGCAGCGGCAATCTTCGTGTCATTGATGTGCACGATTCAGACGTGGAGGGAGACGAAGTGCCCTGCGATGCGGGCCATGATGTTGACCTGGATGAGGGGCAGGCCATTGACGGCTTGGGGGCACATGAGTAGAGGGCGGATGTAGGCTATGGTGTGGACCCTTCACTGTCTGCGCTGATGGCTTCGTTGCCTCCGGTGCAACCCGCCCCCTTTGCTGCGGCCTCGCCAGGGTGTCCTGCGAAGCACGCCGGTTGGAGACCTCCGCTGTCGGATCCTGGAACAACAACTTCATAACACTCTGTGTAAATCACACTAGTCTAAGAAAAGCTAGTGCCCATAGTATTAATAGAGATACATATCATGCATAACAACCAATTTTATTATAAACAAAGAGTACGACCTATGGCCAAGGTTTACCATAACATGGCTCAAAGCCAACATAAAGTAAATCAGCAGAAGATAAATAAAGTAGCAGCCCATCCTGCCTGCCCACAGGCGAATGACCGTAAGAAATGACCTACTCATCACATCTCTCATCGTAGTTGATGAAGTTGTCCTCTGGCAACAGATTTAAGTAAGGTGAGCACATAAAATACTCCACAAGTTACACCAGGAGAGCTAACAGAATTGATGAATGCATGGATATTGTTAAAGGAAGGTATAATACGGTTATTTGTGCAAAAAGCATTATTGAAGTAAATATTGTAAAGTAAGTGCAAAAACTGAGTGTAATAGTACATACTAAAGCAACATTTAATTGAAATAATATCGTTAATGTAGGTACCAACCTAACACTAACCTAACCACGGGTATCCCACCCGGTCCATCTTTCCAAAAGATTTCACATTTTCCATAAACCAGATTTTGTAAAACCAAAGTCTAATATGTGAAAAACCATACTCGGCATGTCCTTGATCGTAGACACGGCTATCCAGAAATGTTTGTTACTCTGCAGAAGTGTACAACTTTACCCATAAGGCATGTCTTGGTAGGTAGTTCTGGCCCCCGGGAGCCGTGATGGCCTTCTGGTCGCTCGGCCTAGGGGAAGGGGAAGATAGAGAGGAAGAGGGGGAAGACTAGAGATTAATTCTTAGCTTATATCTATTCATCCGGAAGACAGCTCCTATATAGAGCATCGTCTTTCCAAAACCCCTTATATCCAAAATAGGAATCCTATTTAAATATATCTCTTTCCTAACAAACTCTGATTATAACTTAAACAGGCCAAAAGACTTATCGTAATCTATCTGGAGTCTGAATCGAAGAAGGCATCATCCTCCTATGGCGCGGCTGGATCGCTGGTCCTTGCCTGGTGCTTATGTCGCCTTTGGCTCTGAATTCCCCACATAACAGTTCTTTAGATCCTATTGATAGAAATGCCAATTTAATTAAAGATATGGAACATGCTAGGTTAATCTGTTCATGAAAGGACAGAAAAAGAAACCCTTAAATACTGGTGAAATTATATCAGGTCAAGCAGAGCTTGACCCTGATCCTTGAATTATTGTCTGGTGGAGATGACTCTCTAATGGATTTAGAAGAAGCTAGTGTAACCCAATTTAAGCTAGCATCTTCTGGCAAGGCAAATAGGAAGAAAGGTTCACCAGAGATTTTCTGTGAGAAACCTCCTGTTAAATATAGAAAATGGACTAAGAAAAAGAAAAATCATGAAGGGATTAGTTTGGAATGTTAGGGGTGTAGGGGTGCCTGAAAAGAGAAGATACCTTAGGAACTTATCGTTGATAATGGTTTGGAGTTTCCTGGATTGCAAGAAACTATGAAATCTGATTTTTGCAATGTTTTTCTGCTCTCCATTTGTAGAGGGCAATATTTCTCTTGGGTCTGGTCCTCTGCAAAACGAAAATCTGGGGGTATTTTGGTAGGATTTAAAAATAGTAGCTTTAAAATGCTGGAACAACAAGGTGGAGATTATTGTGTTAAGGTGTCTTCAGAAAATAAGAGTGATGGGCTCATTTGGGACCTTATAATTGTTTATGGTGCTGCTTAGGTCTCTGGTAAAGCTGATTTTCTGACTGAACTTTCTCATTTTTGTCATTCCTGCAAATATTCAATAGCAATTGCTGGGGATTTTAATATTATTAGGAAAGAAAGTGAGAAAAATAAAACAGGAGGTTATGATAAATGGAGTTTTCTGTTCAATGCTATTATAGAGCAATATGGACTGAGAGAATTGGCTCTTTGTGGAAGGGCCTTTACTTGGGGGAATAATCTTCATGATCCAACCTATTAAAAGCTTGATAGAGTCATGGTTAGTATTGAGTGGGAGGAGCATTATCCCCTTTCTCTTGTAAATGCTTTAGTAAGAACCTATTCAGATTAGACACCGTTACTTTTAGACACTAGAAGTCCTAGAATATTTGTGAACAAGCCTTTTAAA
Organism: Dendrocalamus latiflorus; assembly: GCA_017311315.1. Classification (NCBI taxonomy): domain Eukaryota; kingdom Viridiplantae; phylum Streptophyta; class Magnoliopsida; order Poales; family Poaceae; genus Dendrocalamus; species Dendrocalamus latiflorus. The sequence goes on from CM029648.1 coordinate 28,774,000, forward strand.
TTTGAACCAAGTTGGCCACTTAGGGAAGATCTCTTTAAAGTAGTTGACAAAGGATGGAACATACCCACTAGTCAGTTATCTAATATTGATAAAAGGCAGTTGAAAATGAGAAGCTCGAGGAGAAAGCTTGGGCTGGAATTTAAATGTGGAGGGCTGGTATAGGCGTTTTAAAGCTAATATTCTTGAAAAAAAATAGATATATTAGATAAAAAGTGAACTTTTTGGGCTTAATGTTATAGACAGGGAAGAGAAAAAACAACTTGAAGCTCAATTACATAGACTCATGAGACAAGAAGAACTAAAATGGCTTCAAAGATCTAAAGAGAAGGAGCTTTTGATGGGGATAATAATACTAAATATTATCATGCTAAGGCTAATGGGAGGAGGAAGAACACAACAGTGTCACTTTCTCAAGAAGAGGGGATAATTGAAGGGGAAGCAAATTTAATGAAGTATATAACCGACTTATATAAAAAATTGTTTGGACAACCAGATTACTCTGATATTACTTTGCATCTACATGGTGTTCAACAAATTAGTGAAGTGGATGGTGCTGAACTAACTAGAGAATTCACCTTGGAGGAACTGAACGAGGTTTTTTCAATGGAACACAATAAAGCCCCTGGCTCAGATGGTGTGCCTGTGGTGTTTTATAAAAAAATTTGGGATTTGGTTAAATTTGACCTTAAGAGTATGCTAGGTGACTTTCATAGAGGGAGTATTGAGATAGCAAGGCTTAATTATGGAGTGGTAACCCTGTTTCCTAAATGTCAAGATGCTAAACAAGTTCAGAAATTTAGACCTATTTGTTTGTTAAATGTGAGCTTTAAGATCTTCACCAAGGTCCTGATGGATAGACTGGCTCAGGTAGCTGATAAGGTGATTGCTAAAACCCAAACTGCTTTTATGAAAAACAGATATATTATGGAAGGTGCTCTGATGCTTCATGAAACGTTGAACTCACTTAGTAGCAATAACAAATCTGGCTTACTTTTTAAATTGACTTTGAAAAAGCTTATGACAAAATAAAATGGCCTTTTCTCTACCAGGTAATGAAATTAAAGGGTTTTTCCCGATGTGTGGTGTGATTGGGTTATGAAATTGATCAGAGGATGGTCTGTAGGGATAAAAGTTAATGATAAGTTGGGAAACTCACAAGGGATCGAGACAGGGGATCCCCCCTTTTGATATAGCTGCTGATGCTTTATCAATTCTGGTTGATAAAGCTCAGAAACATGGTTTGATTAAAGGTTTGGTTCCTGAGCTATGTAGGGATGGTTTAGTCATGCTGCAATCTGAAAATGATACTATTGTTCTTTTGCAAGATGATTTAGCTGGTTAAAATTTATTTTATGTTTATTTGAGCAAATGTCTGGCTTAAAGATTAATTTCCACAAGAGTGAGCTTTATTGCTTGCGTAAAGCAACTGAAAGGTAGATTGCTTACTATTGTTGCCTTGCTACAACACGGAGTATAGGGTACCCTTTTCTCCATAAGAGGTAGAGCTAGGGATAGGAGAGAGAACATGTGTAAAATGAGTGAATCCCTCCTTCTCATGCCCCTCTTGGGAGTTTATATATATGAATGGGTACCCCTTTGATAATTACAATATATGAATGGGTACCCCTTTGATAATTACAAAAATATGATGGTACATTGATACATTGCTTTATATTATTGAGTCTATTACATATTAAGCTAGTTGCAAGGCCCAGTCACGGGGTTAGGCCACCCCTACAACAGTACTCTCTCGACAGCAAACGCGGAGGTTCCGATGGACGAGCTGATATGACCAACTATTCCAGCCCCCTATCCCCCACCAGCAAGCACGAAGGTCCCGATGGGCGAGTTGATCCAATTGGTACCTCTAGCCCCACGGGTGTGGATGCTGCAAATCTACTGGCGCCAAGTTCTTTTGCTCGGCCCAGACTTGAGCAGCGCATAGGCACGTGCAAGGAAGTCGCACGCCAAGGGTATGGTCATGTCATCGATGTCTTATTTCCAACATGGGTGGCACATGAAGGCGGAGTTGTGGGGCGGGCCGCCCCTTCGAGGCAATGCCTACGAGGAGGGCGGAGAAGTCCTGTGACGCAGCCAAAAGCACACCATGGAGGTGGAGCTTTAGAGGCGGAGTCGTGGGTCAGGCCGCCCCTTCGAGGCTATGCATATGAGGAGGGTGGCGAAGATGGTTGTCGATGAAGACACGAGGACAAGGTGGTTGGTTGGGCGGCGACGAAGTTGGCAGACTCTCGACCACAGAGTGGACTGCGGAGCGGTCGGACAAAGTCAGGACCACAAGGCGGTCGGAAGAAGAGTCTAGGACTACGAGGTGGTCGGACGAAGTCACAACGATGAGGTATCAGATGAAAGTCAATGAAGTCACGACGACGATGCAGTCGAACGAAGTGTTAGCAACTACGAGGCGGTCGAACGAAGTCGATGGTGTGACGAAGACTTGAAACACACGTGCTCTATCCCCCACCCTTCAAACAGGCATTGACAAAGTCCGTGGAGTCTCGACTGCAAGGCGATCGAACAAAGCATCTACGATCGCGATGCAGTCAGACGAATTGTTAGCGACCATGACACGGTTGGACGAAGTCTCAACCACATGCGATCGGACGAAGTCAACAAAGTTGGTGGTGGGATGGAGACTTGAAGCGCACACTGCGTCAACGAAGTGTCTTCGACCACGGGGTGATCGGATCGTAAGACAGTCGAACAAAGTGTCTACGACTGCGAGGCGGTCGGACGAGGTGTCTATGACCACAAGTTGGTCGAACGAAGTTAATGAAGTCGATAAAATCAGCGGCGGGACCAAGACTTGAAGTGCGCATGCTTCGTCCCCCACCCTTCGGACTGGCATCGACGGAGTCAATGGAGCCGCGACCACGAGGTAGTCAGATGAAGCGTTTATGACCACAGCATTGTCGGACGAGGTCTCGACTATGAGGCGATCGGACGAAGTCTACGACCACGAGGTGGTCGAACGTGGTCTCAACCGTGAGGTGGTGAGACAAAGCGTCTACGACCACGACATGGTCGGACGAAGTCATGACCACGATACGGTCGGACGAAGTCACGACCGACAGGCAGTCGACGAAGCGTATTTGACCACAGGGTGGTTGAACGAAGTCTTGACCGCGAGGCGGTGTGACCAAGCATCTATGACCATGAAGCAGTCGGATGAAGTCTCGACCGCAATGCAGTCGGACGAGGCACCGACGACCACGAGGTAGTCAGACGCGAAGTCCCGGGACGCAGCCGAGGGCGGTCGGTCGAGGCCGATTTTTTGAGGCATAGTCGTGGGCGGGGTCATCTCTCCGAGGCAATGCCTATGAGGACGGTCAGTCTTGACTGCGAGTTGGTCAGACGTATCGATGACCACGAGGTGGTCGAATGAAGTTTGTGCAACCAAGAGGCGGTTAGACGAGGTGTCGACTGCGAGGTAGTTGGACAAAGTCATGACAGTGATGCAATCAAACAGTCCAGACCATGAGATGATCGAACGAAGTGTCTATGACTACAAGGTGGTCGAATGAAGTCTCGACCGTGATGCGGTCAGACAAAGTTTGGACCACGAGGCTGTCAGACGAAGCGTCTACAACCATGAGGTGGTCAGATGAAGTCCCGGCCACAATGTAGTCGGACAAAGTCTGGACCGTAAGACGGTTGAACAAAGTCACGACCGTGAGGCATTAGACTAAGTCATGACCGTGAGGTGGTCGGACAACACGTCCACAACCACGAAGCAGTCAGACGAAAGTGGACGAAATCGGTGGTGAGATGAATCCTTGTGTACGCGACCTGTCCCCCACCCTTCGAACTCGAGGTTGATGAAGGCGACAACGACATAAAGCTGTGGTGCGCACGTTTTGTCCCCACCCTTCGGACTTGGCGTCGATGAAGTCGGCGTTGAGACGAATCTCTACTGTGCATGGTTCATCCCGCACGGGCCGAAGACATACACACGCACTCCGTCGACATAGTCAGCGGTGGGGCGAAGCCTTACGCATGTGGCTCGTCACCCGCCCTTCGGACTTGGCATCGACGAAGTCGGCTGTAGATCGAAGCCTTGCACGCATAGTCAGTCCTCCACCCTTCGGACTTGGTGTCGACGAAGTCGGCAGTGAGACAAATCTCTACCACACTCGGTCGGCATGCACGGTGCATCCCCACCCTTCAAACTTGGTGTCGATGAAGTCGGTGGCGAGACAGATCCTTGCGCGTGCGCAGCACGTCCCCCACCCTTTAGACTCAGGGTCGACGAAGGCGACGGCGAGATGAAGATGCGGTGCACACTCCGTCCCCACCCTTTGGACTTGGCGTCGATGAATTCGGTGGCACGACAAGCCTTGACGTGCGCGGTCCATCCTATACACTTCAAAGTTGGACGAAGCATCTATGACCACGAGGTGGTCGACCGAAGTCTCGACCGTGAGGTGGTCGGACGAAGCGTCTATGACCACGAGGTGGTCAGATGAAAAGTCTATGACCACGAGGTGGCCCGTCCCCCACCCTTCAGACTCAGGGTCGACGAAGGTGACGGTGAGACAATGCTGTGGCGCACACAGTCCGTCCCCACCCTTTGGACTTAGCATCGGCGAAGTTGGCGGTGGGTCAAAGCCTTACGCGCGGTCCGTCCTCTACCCTTTGGACTTGGCGTCGACGAAGTCGGGGGCGAGACGAATCTCTACCGTGTGCGGTTGGCATGCACGGTGTGTCCCCACCCTTTGGACTTGGAATCGATGAAGTTAGCATCGAGACAAATCCTTGCGCGTGTGGCCAGTCCACTATCCTTCGGACTCGGGGTCGATGAAGATGGTAGCGAGATGAAGCTACGATGGAGACCAGACCATGAGGGGGTCGGACGAGTCGTGCGAAGTCACGATCACGAAGTGGTCATCCAACAGTCGAAGCCAGTGTACATCGCGCATAGAGGCCGACTCCCTAGTGTCGTCATGTCGACAACGAGAAGCGCCGCCCCACCTGTGCTGGTGCGATGGGGTAGCCGTCGATAACATCTAGCATGGTAGATCGCCACCTGCGGCATCACTCTTTTTTTTAAAACCAGCAGAAGGTAGGTGATCTGGGGTGCTCGTGACACGGGCTCTCCAATGGTAGCCCTCCCTAGCGCCTTCTCTTGCGCAGCTTCTTGCACGAGTCCCCACGGATGACGCCAACTGTTGTAGCCTTGCTACAACAGAGAGTACAAGGTACCCCTTTCTCCATGAGAGGAGGTAGAATTAGAGAGAGCTAGAGACAGGAGAGAGAGCTTGTGTGTAAAATGAATGGATCCCCCTTGAAATACCTATCTTAGGGGTTTATATATATAATGGGGTAGGATAAGAAATCATCCTACCACTTTGATAATTATAAATGGTGAGGGTATATTGGTACATTTCTCTATACTATTGGGCCAGTTGCAAGACTCAGTCACAGGTGTTGGACCACCCCTACAACACTTACAATAAGATTTTTACCTGTGATGTAGGCTCCTTTCCATTGAAATATCTAGGCATCCCTCTGGAAAGGAAAAAAAAGCTTAGTAACAAGGACTGGAAAGGAACTGAGAACAAAATGGAAGGAAAAACTAGTTGCTGGCAGGGTAAGCTACTATCTGCTTCAGGGGTGCAGCCAATTTGAGAAGTAAACACCATCCGTTTCGTTCTGAAGTTTCTTTTTTCGTGGGAAGGAAGAACATACATACTTGAATGCAGACAGCTTGGCTGAATGGCTGGCAATGGCATGCTTGCTGATTGTTGCCGTCTCTACTTGGGAGGCATCTTCCCAGAAAGTTTTCTCCGCCCCATCGTAAAGAAAAATCAGCACCGATACAAACGTTTAGCACCGTGTAGAACTGAATTTTCACTCGGTGTCCATCTCGCCATATCGCGTTAAGCTGCGCTTTTAGATCTCGATCTTTGCTGCTCTGCATGTCAGCAGTTACGTCACAGTTTTTTTTCTTAGGAAACACGTACTAGCATAAAAAGAACAACACGCCATGGATTTGTACGGTGAACAGTTTGTGAAGACTTCGTCGTGTGCGTATATGTTCCGTTCAGAACAGGGACACAGCTGCCACGGCATTGCATGATGCACGCATGCACTTGCATCGGCGTATACACTGGAGTGAAAGCAACTGGCGACACGCTAAGTATCACTGTTGTGCCAATGCCTTCAGGTTTCCGACGAGTGGAGAATACATAAGTAATTAAGAACATGCATGCGTGTATGATCTTCCTAGGAACAAGAATGTTAAGACTGAAGTAGTAACACCTTACAAGAAAGATGGGGAAACAGAAACGGTCTTGCTTTTCTAGGAAAGAGACGGAGGAGAAGACGTTCCGAACGAGTATGGAGTTTCATGGCTCACGGAAGAGCTAGACAGGACCGCACAAAGGAGGAGGAGCTCACCAAACACCGTATAAACGTCAGCCCGTGGACCCATCAGTCCATGGCCACAAAATGGAGTAAAGATCGATTAAAGAAAAAAAACGATGGATCCTTCTTACATCTTGGTGGCAACAACTTATGAATAATCATGCAAAGGACCTTGCGTCAACTTCAGGTCAGTTTAGTTACCACTAGGTGAGGATATTTGGTGTTCCTAGTTACGTCCTGTAAGCTTTTCTTAAGTACGTAACTATCTCCAGAAACGGAATTTATTCATTGAAGAAAGGTTTATATACATGAGTAGGATTGGATAAAAAATCTCTATCCTATCCGTTTAATAATTAGAAAAGGTAAAGGTACATTGATACATTTTTTATACACATATTCCTATACTATTATGTCTATTATATATTAGACCAGTTGCCAGGCTCCGCCACGGGGTTGAGCCACCATACAATGGGTTTTCAGCTAGAAGATTCATACGAGAATCCACAATTTGATTGGGTTAAACTGCCAAATTTGTGCAAAGAGCACCAACATTTTGTCCCGATGACTTGGTCGTGCTGAATGGTCTGCTTAGAAGTACTGCTTGGCAGTAATAATCACGGGGACAATTGCGCTCCAAAGGCCAAAAAATGAAAAAAAAAACCAGGTAAATTCTAATCTTGAATGTAAGAAACATTAACTGATCAAGAACAAAATCATATCAGGAGCGCTAAATTTCGAGCCAGACAGTAATAGTACTAGTCAGGTGGAATCTGAGGAACTCGGCGGATCTACTAGAAATAGATCTATATAAGTGAGATATATTTTCTATAATTTTAAAATATATATGGTTTAGTACTATATTGCTAAGACAAAATAGAGGAAACCAATTTGTAAGATAGAGTCGTTGCTATTTTTTAAAATATGTTGACTTTAGCCAAACATATAGATGTGCAATATTTTCCTCCTAGTAAAATCTAGAATAAAAATATTACCCATATTTTCAACATCCCCAATTAAGCCCATGCTCAAACTAAGAAAGATTTAGTCCAAACAAAATGCCTGCTCTTGCGTCCTACCTCTTGACTACTTATCTTAAAATCACCTGGCCTCATCTCATTAGTTCCGTTTGAGGTTTGAGCAACAAACATGGAGATGATGGTATAGATTCCTACATATGAACAAATTGTTTCCCGTGACTCCTTGAATAAAGTTATAAAGAAGAGGTTGCACCACACCCGTATACTCCGTATAGTTTTCTATAGATTGCAGTGTCCTATTTCAAAAACCAAATTTTCTCATGACTTCTCGTTAGGGCATCTGTAGTGTATGAAAAGAGGAGATCTTAAGCCACCTTAAGGTCAACCTTATACATTACAGGGGTGATCTTAATCAGACCCTAAGCAAAAAAAGCTTAAGGCTGGTCCTCAAGCTAAAGACCTGGCCACAAACATTAAAATACAATTTTTCTTTATCTGCCAAGTGGGACCGTCTTAAGGCCCTTTGGGTTATATACACTATAAAGTTGGTCTTAAGGTTTAGATGTGACCCATCTTAAGGCCCTTTGGGTTATATACACTACAGATGCCCTTAAACAGTGCAGGTGATGAGCCCAGTGCAATTCGTTTGAATTACATTTGAATTTGCAACTTTAAAAGGAGCACATAGACATTTATTTAACATAAATAAGCTTTATAACGCAAAGTTTATATAAGATTATCCTACTTTATAAATATGAGTAGTGCATGGGTCTTCAAAAGTTTCCAGATCGAGGGTCAGATTATGCTTCTCTGGAATGTATATATGTTATGACTCTATAATTTATGAACTACAAAACCTGGTCATGCACTTATTATACACGATTAGATATAATCCTATGTGTCAGACCAAGTGAACAATCATCTGTGTACTTACATTAGTACAGGTTTTCCAGTAAGTAAATACCACTAGTGATCAACGGAGAAGTGGTCAAATCCACTTCCACTCCACTTTACCAGCAAGTAGAATTAACCCATGCATCCAGAAAGATCAACTGGCCCGGTGCAACTTTACAGTCCGGTGATCCATCGCAACGAATACTAGGACCAGAGTAGAAATGAAAATGCGCAACTCTGCGAAGCAATTGATAGGGATAATATAGTTCCGAAATGAAGAACAAACCATAAAAAGCAGAGAAAGCATCCGTCATGGTCAAACCAGTGCCATGTATAAGAACATAGCTACAATTAATTAATTAAATCCAAAATATAGTTCAGCAAATCTTGTGCTCTGTACTGCAGCTTCGATCTTTTTTTTTACCTCAGTAGTAGTTTATAACTAAATTAGGTTTATTTAACTAAATCCATCTGATTTAGGTCTCGCTCCAAATGACTTGAACAGTTCAGTTTTTGACTTTTTTGACTTTAGACTTTAGACTTATTTAAGTCAGAAATTATTTGGAACGTGTTAGCTTCTAATTTTAGTTTTTTTAACTTTTTTTTTCTTATTTCTTTATATTATCTATATTTTTTTCAATTTTTAAATTAAATTTTAGCCAAAAACAAGGCTAGCCTTGGAGCAAGCCCTTAGTACCCTATAATTCCCATTGGAAGTTTTGAGCAGGTCAAAGAAACCATCCATGACCACCAACCCCACCGCTCACCCAAAAATATACCCGCATCCGCACCCGCGTGTCACGACGCCGGCCACGCCATCACCACGCGGCGGCAAAGCTCGTCCCCAAGTGGTGGGTATCTAACGTCAGCACGTCGCGCAGGCGCTCTCCCATGAGCCGCCAGTCAAACCCCACGAGCTTTGACCGGTCAACGGTCAAAGTTTCAAACCTCTATATAGCCTTCCTCCAGTCCGTCCAAGCAATCCAAACGATCTCCTCTTCCTCCATCCACCGCCTCCTCCCACCGTCTCCCTCCCTCCATCGTGCTGACCCGAACGTACACGCCAGACACAAGCACACCGCAGGACTGGTCGTGACGCCGCGGTTTTGATTTTTCCCCCGATGACTACGTCGTCGTCCGGGAGCATCGAGACGTCGGCCAATTCGAGGCCAGGCTCGTTCTCGTTCGCGAGCACGAGCACGAGCATGAGCTTCACGGACCTCCTGGGTGGCTCCGCGGCCGGCGGCGGTGCGGCAGGCGGGGTGTCCAGGTACAAGGCCATGACCCCGCCTTCCCTGCCGCTCTCGCCTCCGCTGGTGTCGCCGTCGTCCTACTTCAACATGCCGACCGGCCTGAATCCGGCCGACTTCCTCGACTCGCCGGTGCTCCTGACCTCCAGTGTAAGCAAGCACACGAACGATCGAACTCCACTGACACCACGTCCTTGCCTTGTCTTTTTTTTTTTGGTACGGGGCGTAGTCACGCAGCCTTGCGGGCTTGCGGCCTTGACTTATTAGGCGTGCAGCACGTTCGAGGGATCGGGTAGCACGTACGCATCACACGTGGTTTAAGTTCAAATGTTCAATGCTAATGCCGTAACGCGCGTGCACGTTTTGCCCCTTTCAGATCTTCCCGTCCCCCACGACGGGCGCATTCGGGTCGCAGCAGTTCAACTGGAGGCCGGAGGCGGCGGCGCCGAGTGCCGAGCAAGGCGGCAAGGACGAGCAGAGGGAGCCGTCGTACTCCGACTTCTCCTTCCAGACGGCGCCGGTGAACAGCGAGGAGGCCGCGCGGACGACGACCTTCCAGGCACCGATTCCACCGGCCCCACTGGTGAGATCAGCACCCATCTCATCTGTTGAACCCTTTTGAGGGGTTCTTTGCTGACTTTTTCCAAAAGAAACTAGGATACTATTTTCTTCTTCATTCGGCTTACACAAATAGGGAACCTGTCGTGGTGTCATGTCACGATCTCGTAGCTAGCCTTTTCTGTTTGGACACACCCTTGTACTAATAGTCCAAACCCAACAGTATACAAGATTCTCTAATATCTTTTGCGACACTTCAGGGCGAGGAGGCGTACAGAGGTCAGCAGCAGCCATGGGGATACCAGCAAGCGGCAGGCATGGACGCGGGTGCCGACCCGGCGGGCTTCGGCCCGGCGCCGTTCCAGGCGATCTCGTCGGAGATGGCGCCGCACGTGGCGACGAGCGGCGGGTACAGCCAGCCGCACTCGCAGAGGCGGCCGTCGGACGACGGGTACAACTGGCGCAAGTATGGGCAGAAGCAGGTGAAGGGGAGCGAGAACCCGCGCAGCTACTACAAGTGCACCTTCCCCAACTGCCCCACCAAGAAGAAGGTGGAGACGTCGCTGGAGGGCCAGGTCACCGAGATCGTATACAAGGGCACGCACAACCACGCCAAGCCGCAGAACACGCGCAGGGGCTCCGGCGCGGGCTCGGCGGCCGCGCAGGTGCTGCAGAGAGGCGACGACGCATCCGAGCATTCCTTTGGAGGGATCTCGGGCACGCCCGTCGCGACGCCCGAGAACTCGTCGGCGTCGTTCGGCGACGACGAGATCGGCGTAAGCTCGCCGCGGGCTGGTAACGTCGGCGGCGACGAGTTCGACGACGATGAGCCGGATTCCAAGAGATGGTGAGTGCTGGATCACAAAATTTTCGCGCCAAATTGTACGAGTTGCATCCTTGGAGGAACAGGGGAAATTGAATTGCTATTGGCCTGATTTTCAGGAGAAAAGACGGTCACGGCGAGGGGATATCCATGGCTGGCAACCGGACGGTGCGGGAGCCGAGGGTCGTCGTCCAAACCATGAGCGACATCGACATCCTCGACGACGGCTACCGGTGGAGAAAGTACGGACAGAAGGTGGTGAAGGGCAACCCGAACCCAAGGCAAGAACCAAAGATCCAATTTTTCTCTCTCTGGAGTAAATTAAACTTCTTCCATCAGTGTGATCGCGCATGTGTGAACTTATACTGATCGTGCATGGTGTCTTGTGGCTACAGGAGCTACTACAAGTGCACCACGGCCGGTTGTCCCGTGCGGAAGCACGTGGAGCGCGCGTCCCAGGACCTGCGCGCCGTGATCACCACGTACGAGGGCAAGCACAACCACGACGTGCCCGCCGCGCGGGGGAGCGCCGCGCTCTACCGCGCAGCGCCGCCAGCGGATAATGCCGGGAGCAGCAATCTCCACTACCAGCCAAACCAGCAGGCCATGACCTATCTGACCAGCGCCGCCGGGACACGGTACGCCCTGAGACCCGACGGGTTCGGCAGCCAGGGCTCGTCTTTCGGCCTGAGCGGCGCGCCGGTGCAGGCCGCGGGGAGCAGCTTCGGCTTCTCCGGCTTCGACAACACGATGGGGTCGTACATGAGCCAGAACCAGCAGCAGCAGAGGCAGAACGACGCGATGCACGCCTCGAGAACCAAGGAGGAGCCCAGAGAGGACCTGTTCTTCCTGAACTCGCAGTACTGACCGAAGAATGGCAGAATGGCGAAAGGCACGACATGATGGAGTTGTTAATTGTAAGTTGTTTTGGAGAAATTTAGGGGTGTTGTTGTAACTAGGATAGGCTTAGACACATTTGTTTATTTGTTTGGAGGCCCCAAGGTTGCAGTGGCTGCAGAAAAGGGCACCATTCCTTAACACGTGGAGAGGAAAGGAAGGAGGTAGGATACACAGAAGTTAGGGGGTTTAAGCAGTTTTGGTCCGTCATTTTTTTCACATAGAAATATGTTGCATTCAAAATTGAATTACAAAGTTTCTTTTTCTAAGGATTACGACTCATTTACATTGTTCAAGATTCATATTGGACATTGTGAAATGTTGGGCTGCAGATTAGTGGTTTGTTAAATCTTTACTCTTAGCAATACCGGATTATCAATATCAGGTACAACCCGTGACCATCTTGTAGTTCTACAGACTGATCAATCGAATAAAACATACGGGATTATTGGTTAGCAATAGTCCTAGTGCAGGGCTCCTTACACGGCTACACGTTGTGTAGGACGGATGACGGAGATAGAGGGGTGAATTACACCTTGTGTAGAATGAATGGTGGAGATCAGATGGGTAAATGATATTTGTCTCTTTTTTACTTTCTACAAAATTAATCTCCTGTGTCTTCTTCTCTCAATTAACTATAAGAAACTAATTAGATCAGATGCACAGTTCAAATAAACACAAAACACAAACTAACAAGCCAAGAGAACAAAAGAAGTAACAAACTTGCCAAAACATTAAGTGATTGGTCTGACCACAAATATCACACCGGTCTATCGGGCCTGAACAGTCTAATTGCTTGGGTCACAGTGGTTTGACTGGGCCTAGACGGTCTAACAGCTTGGGTCACAGCGGTCGACCGCTCGCCACTCCATAGCAGAAAACACCTGCCGCCAAGAATTCAAACTGGCTTAACTTCTAATCTACTCAACCAAATAACTTGTAAGTTTAAACACAGCTTCCTCAAGGTTATATGAACCTATTCCACCAATGGATTGACAAGCTACTCAACAAAGTTTTGATCTCTGTCTAAAACAAGATATATCACATCAAAACCGGGTACACCGAGACAAAACACCAAGAACTTGGTATATGGTTACTTAGATGGATGTGATCTAGCCTTTAGGAAGTTCTCCCATAACCATTATGATTAAGAAAGGAGAAAACCCAAACAAGAAAATCAAGCAAATCAAAAGCACAAGGAGAAATTTATGGCAAAACTTACTTAGACAAAATTTTGATCTTTATTTCACTTGAAGATGATTGTTTACAGCCATTATCTAGCCACTCACAAAATCTAAGGATGACAAAAAGCTCAAACACAAAAGCCACAACTCATCTATCAAGTGTTCTCTTTAAGAACTCGAACATCCTTCAAATGCTTAGCTAAAACTCTCCAAAGCTTGGCACCTAAGCTAACGCCTCTCTCCTTATATACGGAGGCTCACAAGAAACCCTAACGAGCACCTCTAGTTAGATTTTATCCACTTATATGGGCTAATTCATTAACCCAACACCATATTGGTTTTTTTACACATACTCACACTTTTCAAAGCGACTCATCTAAAAGGGCTCCGATAGTCCGAAACTCTAATCCAATTCATCAAAGCATCTTCACATGATTTGACACACAACCCGTAGTGTCCAATAACTAGTCATCATATCTTCACGCATTTGGACTCCATCAAACCATCTCTACGTGCATCGGTCTCGTCACTTGGTGCACCATATATACCAACTTGCCTTATTACGATCTTCATTTCTTCCGTGCTTCCCGCTTGACCTACGTAGCCTCACCTAGACTTACCCCACCGCATAGATCTCAGCTCCTCGCCTAGTCCTAGTCCATTGCTGTTGATAGCCACCGTTCTCTAAGCCACCCTGCACATCCAAAACAAAGTAATCCAATTCTGAGCATAAGTTTTATGCACTTGACTTACGTTAGCTAAATCATTTATCAAGCAACATAACACAACCATCTAATGACTCTCATGTCGTGCACATACTCATACCAACTCAGCTCAACCCAAACTTCACTTTGAACCTACAGAGCTGGTCTAACTACCAACCACAGATCGGTCAGACTGCCTCCGTTAACAGGGGACCGGTCTGACCACTGGCCCAACGCCGATCAAACCGTTGATGGTCAGACCGCCGATTACAAACCGATCAGACTGCTTAAGAGCACCAGAAAACACCATATCTGAAATTTCGGTTAATCTTTATCTAGTTCCAGCTCAGAACTTCAATTTGAATGATACCTAGTGCAAAGACATCCTCAAATATATCTACATAATTGTTTGGTGTCCATTTTTCAAAAGGTCATATGGCCAGTCTGATTGCTTCATAGCCACTGATCAAACCGCTGTTGCCCGGTCGGTCAAATCGGTTAAAACTTGATAGCAACTTTGAAAACCCAAAAGTTTCAAAGCCAAACTCAAACTTCAACAAAACTTTTAAATTAAAGTCAAATACTCATCACATAATATAATGGTGATCTCCACATGGTCTCATACCTTGTCAGATACACGCATAACCCAAAGGCAATAGATCGATACATCTATGGCTATTTCTAACAAAGAGAAAGCAATTCGGTTGCGGTTTATGACTTATGGTTACAGTTGATAGCTTTTGTCCTTAGTACGACCAAACCAAATTGCAATAAAACCGATAAACCATTTCAAAAAGGTTGTCCCGATTAGCCACTTTGAAACTACGATGAAGAAGTTCTTTTATTTATACTACTACAGAAAGCCTAATATTAGACGCCAAATCACAGACGGTTTTGTGAAACCGTCTGCGATGTACACTACCACAAACGATTTTAATTTGGAGGCCGTCTGTGGTGTTTGTGGAGGGAAAAAGGAGTATCACAGACGGTTCTTACCGCTGAACCGTCTGTGATATGTTTCCCGCCTTGCAATCTCTCAAAATTTCATATTTTCCCGCTTGAGTCCGAATATGGTTCAATTTTGACACACCTTCAGTAAAATGGGCATAATTTTTGCATACGGTGTCCGTTTTCGACGTTCTTGTACTCGTTGGAAAGCTAACGACGAGCCCGATCCAAAAAAATAACTAGCTTGCGCTAGTCAACCTCCAAGACCCCGAAAATCGGTCATCTTTGGACCTAAATATGCGTCGCAAGTTTTTAGTTTCTGTTTTTGCCCTTTTTCTTGGTCTTCCTTTTGGAATTTGGATTTTGCTTCAACTGAAAAGTTGTAGATCTCGTCGAAACCTTTCAAATGAGTATATATAAGTCATATAGAACTTTGCTATTTTATCTTTTCAGACTAGTTGTTTATATTGCATCGGTATATAAAATTGTGTGCTCTAATTCACAGACGGTTCTATATGTAGAACCGTCTGTGATATTCATTCATCACAGACAGTTCTATATGTAGAACCGTCTATGATAATCTGATAGTTGGGCCAGTCAATCCTGCTCAACCCAATCCTAGCCAATAGAAATCCACCAAGCCTCACCCCACGGATCCCAGCGCCAAAAAATTTCGAACTCCCGCCTCTCCCTCCCCTATAAATATAACCAAAACCCAGTCTCATTGCTGTTCTCCTCCTCCTCCTTGTCGTCCTCCTCCTTGCTGCATGTTCTCTGTATGTTCTTCTTGCTGTATGTTCTTCTCCTCCTTGCTGTCCTCCTCCTTACTGTCCTCCTCCTCTTTGCAGACGACGCACAAGTCTACGGGAGGCAAGACACCGCAGAAGCAACTAACTCGTGCCAACCGTGCAGACGCTCAATCAACGCCGACGATGGTGGGCGTCAAAGACATCCAGCTCATGCGTTGCATCAGGGGCGAGAAGGCATAGATATTTGCTCGTTTTCTCTGTTTTTGTTGTGTAACCTGCTCGTTGTTTGGGATATTGTAATGGTAGGCTCTAATCTTAATAAAAATGGATGTTTTATGTTTGTGAAATGATTTGATATGTGAATTGGATGTATACATGTACATGTTGATCTGCTTGTTTTAGAGGGCATGGCTAGCATTTCCTGAAGCTAGCCAATAAACAGAAATAGGTTTAGGGAATATCACAGACGGTTTTTAACTAAAAACCGTCTGTGATTTATAAATATCACAGATGATTTTTAGTTAAGAACCGTCTGTGATATTTACATATCACAGACGGTTCTAAATTTAAAACTGTCTGTGATAACTATATATCACAGACGGTTTTTAACTAAAAACCGTCTGTGATATTTGCAACACAGACGGTTCAAAAACCGTCTGTGATGACCTCGTATTATCACTGACCCATAAATTCAGACGGTTCACAAAACCGTCTGTGATGACGTTTTTGAACCGTCTGTGATGATCTTTTCTGTAGTAGTGTTATTTGGAAAAAGCCATAAGTCATTAGTTAAAAATAACATAGCCTAAGTAGAACTAGTCAGCACGTTGTGCTTGAGTGAGTTTAACGGCCATACAAGGATTTGACCGTGGATTCTGACCATAGTTCCTCCATACCTAACTAGCCGTAAATTCATTTGACCGTGTGCCCAAAAACAAGAGAACGGGGCAGACTCTGAACAAGGCAGTGCAGGTCAGCTATGCGCCACGAGTATAATAAATCGATCATCAGGACTCGTTGTACGCGGTAACCGAGGTCAAATTTTGTTCAACATACTTGAGTAGTAGACTACTACATACCATAGATCTCTGGGTGCCAGGAGCGCTTGTCTACTAGTCCTGGAGGCTGAATCACTTGAACGCTTGCCTGACTGCCTCCCTCCCTCCATGTTGGCTTAGCTAGAAGCTCCGAATGTTGCTACGCTCATCCATCCCAACGTGGCAAACGAACCGGACGTATAGATGGCTAGCCGCGCGGCATGGCATTGGCTGGACCGGATCAAACAGCAAACGTCGCTGCTCCTTTCGCTGTCCGCGAGGCCACTGTTCTGCCTTTGCCCCGATGGACCCCTTCCGGCGACGTTGATACGGTCAGGTTCCATCGGTTCCGACCAGCCCCGACACCGGAACGTACGATTTGACGCGTTGCAACTCTGCTACCAAGTCTACTTGCTAAATGATGGACGTGTTTAAAAATTTTCGTTCGCTCTAGACAAGTCCGGGCATGTAACTAAGCAGCTCGATGCGTTGGTCTGGCGGCTGCTGCACACGCAACTCGATCGCGGATTTCGCACCTGTTGCGGTCGTATTTGACACGGCCGGGTCTATTTACTGACTGACAGTCGAGCGATGGATGGTCCTCAAATGGACGGTAGATGCTAGAATTCACCGGTACATGGTTGAAGTTTTTGTCGTAGCTAGTTTACTGAGTGTTGTACTCTGGACTCTGTACCATGTGCACTATATACGGGCTTTTTGTCTTCCGCTTGCCTATTATGATTTTTGTAGGAACTTACCATGAGCAAAGCTATTCGTGTTTCCTCTGAAAAGGGGAGAAATGGAGTAGGCAGTACTAGGGTTTTTTCTCCAGAGTGCCCCTATGAGATTGACTTGACCATTTCTAGGAGCTGATAGTTAAAGCACTGAAGAAACATGGGGGTTGTAGGACGTACGAGTAAACACTGAGAGGACGATCGATGTTTTTTAATAGGTGGGACATCACTTGTACGACTGACAGTCTAACACACGTTAGTGCTGTACGAGCTTACCATGCCTAATGTCGGAATGCCAGCTCCAATGTTAGAGCATCTTGATTTTTTTTGGTGGTGATCATTTGGGTTTTTTTGTGGCTAGCTGACTGAAAAATACTATAACTGACAAATGCTTATTTAGCATAATTAAATTTAAAAAAATTAAAAAAATATGTTAGCCCATTACGTATAATACAAACAAATACAGGGAAAAAAGAACCGGAAAAAAGCTCAACAAAAAATCAAAAGTTCAAAAAAAGATGAAATTTATGAATAGTGAAAAATAAGCCGGAAGCCAGAAACTGAAGCCGAAACGAGCGGAGCCTTAACTAACTCATAATACTAACAGCAGTACTCTCAGATGGGTTGAAAAGTTATGACTTATGTCTGAAAATGTATTGTAGCTGGCTGAAATTTCACTGTAGTTAAAGGTGGTTTATTTGACGTAATTAAATTTTAACAATTTAAAAATAAAAAATATGTTAGCTCATCTCGGACAACGCAAACGAATACGGGAAAAAAAGAACCGGCGAAAAAGAAAAAAATTAGAAAAAGACAAACTTTATGAATAGTGAAAAATAAGCTAGAAGCCAGAAGCTGAAACGAGCGAAGCCAGATCATGAGTTTATCATTTTCTTTCATGTGAGGTATGCTATTAACAATTTTACATGGGTCCTGTACGAGTCATATGTAAGTCGTACCAAGCTTTTCTTTCAAAAAAAAAAGGAACTTCCCCCCTTAAATGGAGTACAATTTTGTTTACTACATATTCAGCTCAAAATGATCTGCAAAAGCCATAAGATATCACATAGCTTTATTTTATGTGCATCTTAATTTCGCCTTTTCTTTTAAAAGGTACAAGAAGGATGTACACCGCAATCACGCGATACACACGTGCATATTCATTGCACATGATTAGAATTTTTGTGAAGGATGATCAATTCGGTTTCGGCTTCTGGCTTATTTTTCACTATTCATAAATTTCGTCTTTTTTTGAACTTTTGGTTTTTTGTTGAGCTTTTTTGCCGGTTCTTTTTTCCCCGTATTTGTTTGTATTATACGTAATGGGCTAACATATTTTTTATATTTTTAAATTTTTTTAAATTTAATTATGCTAAATAAGCATCTGTCAACTACAGTGTTTTTTCAGTCAGCTACAGTGTTTTCAGCCATAAGCCATGAGCTTTTCAGCTATTTGAACCTACGTGGGTGAAAACGGATAACCTCTTTCTTACCGCTGGACCGCTGATCTGTGCTTCAGCCTCGCCTTGTTTGAGGGCACCTTGAGGCTTGAGGTTATAGGGCCGCTTCCTGACCCACTTAATTAGATCCATATACATGGGGTCTAAGATAAAAGGTACTATTACTGCGCTCAGCCCAACAAGGCCCCTTAGGCAGAAGCACCCCCGGCCTTTTCTCCCCCTTCCCAAGTTCCAGTCCTAGCCACCAGTAGTACATCCATAAGCTTTACAATAGCATGCACAATGGCAATATCAATCGGCAAAACAAGAAGTTTAATGATTCTAAGAGAAAAGAAGAAACATTACTTCAGTCCTTGTTATGCTATGACAATTTCTAGTGTTGATGGGATCGTTATGCATGCACTAGTCATAAATCATGACGAAGGTTATCAAAATCATGATCTTGAATCACGATCCTAAATCGCATCAAAGGTTCCTCAGTATAATCATGAATTATAGGATTAATATAGAATCTAAGATCCTATATGATTCTATCAAAAAATATTTTTCAAAATATGCCATGTATTTCAACATTATTACATTTTAAAATTGCACTTTTAGAACTTTTGTTTATAAAAATGTAGTGGAAAAAATCATTTGTTATTTATGCAAATTATAATGGAACGAGAAGCTAAAAAGCAAAAAAATACAATTAAAAAGCCTGTTGAGGGAGGGGCCCTGTGCTACCTTGGGCAACGGACCACTCCGACCTAGCGAGGCATGTCGAAGTGCATCGTTACGACCTTAGCCTACGATGTCCGGGGATCAATCCCGGTGAAGTCCACAGGCCAACTCCGAACAAGGTCCGCGTACCAATCCTAGCAAAGTCCATGAGCCAACTCTGGACGAGATCCGGAGCCAACCCCAGAGGGGGTCCAGGGCCAACCCTAGACGGGATTCGGAGCCAACCACAAATGAGGTCTGGGGCCAACCATGGACCGACCTTGGGGTCTCGGATATGGAGGGACCCACGTGGTGCGAAGGATGAAAGTACCCTTAGGAGTAAGCTAGGCCCCAACGACAAACTTGTAACTTCACTTGCCTCCTCCTTTCACTCTATAAATAGGACTCCTTGTAAATGAAGAGAAGGGGTCATTTGTAACCCTAGACATCCATATGCAAAACATTTGTCTATCCATTCGTGTGTGATTATTGTTGTGTCCCTTCACATCCTTGGTGGTCTTCGAACCCGACCAGGGGTGCTTATAAGTGTATTGTTGTGTATTGTTCCGGATGCTAAAAGTTGCGAAGTTCTAGGGGGCTCTGACCTCGTGGAGTTCGTCTGTGTCTACAAGACCACCATAGCGACGGTGGGAGGGATGAAGCCATCATGGCAAAGAGCTTACCTTGGCCCTTTTGGGAGTCGCTCAATCCTGGTACCTCGCCCTCTAGTTGTGCTCGGTGTACTTGTGGGAGTTGCTTTGAGAGAAATTAAGCAAGAATTTTCAAGAGAGCTGAAACAAGTCGGTGAGGTCCTCTGATCTGTATGCACTTAAAAAGCGATAGAATAGAGAAGGAAGCAGGTGACACACAGATGTCGATGCATAGCGAAGCTGGGGGGCGCGGATGCACGATGCATGGTGCGGGCAGACGGCAGGCTGAGCAAGCTGCACGGAGATGGGCTGGCATGCGGGAGAACTAGGCCGAGGCAACTGGGTTGGAAAGGGAAAATAGGCCGAAAGGAACTAGACCAACCGAGAGAGAGGGAATTTGGCCCAAAGAGATAAATCCGTTTTTTTAAGGAATTTTTGAATTTCAGAAAAAGAGAAAAAAGAATTTGAGCTCTAGAAAATAGCAAATAAAATCAGAAAAATTCCTTGTGTCACAAGCAATCCAACAAAACTAGTTTTAATTTAATTAAAGTTTACTTTATTCAAAATAAATCTTTTTAATTTATGAAAATTTCTATTAAGTTTTAGTTAATTCAAGAAAAATTCAAATAGTTATTTTTATTTTAAAATGTTCAAAAAGGCACTGAAAATCAAAATGTTATAATAAGCTAAACTTAGATAGCAAATTTGTAACTTTACTTGCATCCTCCTTCCACTGTATAAATAGGACTCCTTGTAAGTGGAGAGTAGAGACCATTTGTAACCCTAGACACTTATGTACAATATATTTGCCCATCCATTTATGTGTGATTCTCATTATGTCCCTTCGTATCTTTGGCGGTTTTCGAATCCAACCAGAGGTGCTTATAAGTATACTGTCTGATCTTGTATTCAACAATAAGGATACATACAACTAACTATTTATAATAATTCACTAGAATCGGTAGGATCATATAAAAGTTTTGGTTATGATCCACAAATTTCTTTTGTAGGATCATAATAATATTAAGACTATACTAAATTAAGACAATACCTAGACCTAGGATATGATCTGTCCAATCACTCTAGTGTCGTAGATTCGTATGACTAGAATCTCGATTACAATCTTTACGGTGACACCGAAATGGCTCACCAAAGCACATACGGACATCACGTTGTGTTGTATTCGCTTCGTCTGATCCAACCAACGCAACAGGCACACCATGACAACACTCGCAGCGGATTCTCTGACTTACCTCTGGTAAAATCACGTGTGACTTTGGCTCTTATCAGCCGTCCGATCTGTAACCAACAGTTCAGATTATTTCACTTCTATTTCTAGTTTTTTTTTCGCTTTTGATTTTTTACTTCTAGTTTTTAGTTTTTTTACTTTTGATAAAAGTAAAAAAACTAAAAACTAGAAGTAAAAAAATCAAAGGCTAAAAAAACTAGAAATAGAAGTGAAATAATCTGGACTGTTGATTACAGATCGGATGGTTGATAAGA
Organism: Dendrocalamus latiflorus; assembly: GCA_017311315.1. Classification (NCBI taxonomy): domain Eukaryota; kingdom Viridiplantae; phylum Streptophyta; class Magnoliopsida; order Poales; family Poaceae; genus Dendrocalamus; species Dendrocalamus latiflorus. Next base: position 28,795,454 of record CM029648.1, read on the forward strand.
GCTAAAGTCACACGGTGACTTACCAGAGGTAAGTCAGAGAATCCGCGCGCGACAACACTAGCTAGCGGCGAAATCACAAGTCACCTCCGCTTTCAAAAAAAAAAAGAAAGAAAGAAAGAAACCACAAGTCACCTTGTTGGCAGCCTGGCAGGAGGGACTTCTGTATTTCTTAGAAAATTTAAAAGATTTTGAAACATATTTTGTATTTGAGAAAGACATATATACATAGCTTACTCTCTCCATTCCCTAAACTTGGATCTGCCTATGGTTGCAATTTTGATTTTATTTCCCCTGTAGTGTTTGCAGTTAAAAATAAATAAATTGCGTAAATCTCGAGCAGTAGGATACTGCGGTAGCAGGATTTTGTAAAGCAAAATACTACACATTAATTAAGGACGTTTTTGTTTGAAATGTTTCAATGATCTCGACCAAATCTCTCTGTACAGGTTGGGACTCTTACAATTATTCTGTCTCAATTTTCCCCTCATCTCCCGAGCTAAAAACCGCTCAACCCTTGACATCACTATGCATGCATTTGTCAGGACATCGAAAGGTGAGAACCGGAAATGCGTTCTCTCGGAAGATCATGAAGAAAACCAAAAGAATTGGGGGGGGGGGGGGGGGGGGGGGGGGGCGGGTAGCTCTTTGAGCTCCCTAATCTGAGGGCTCCTCAACTATGCTCTCGAGCTGCGGCCGCCACACGCCGACCCGGCAGCCGCTCCGCCGCCTCCGGTGGGCGCCCTGTGGAGAAAACTGCTTGATTGATGAAGCGTTCTCACCTCTCGGGAGAGGCCGCATGAGTTTATTAATAGGGGTCAAGAATAGCACTTGACGTTGCTTACATATCTCAACATATCTGTGTTTGCCGAATCTGTTATCACAAGCACTTTAAACCTTCTATCTTTAGGTACAAGATCTTTCTTTACACGGTAAGGACTCTATCTACTTAACAGCTTCGGCAACCACCAGATCATATGTTGATTTGAGTATAATTCGGTTACAAACACTTCTATTCTAACAGCCCCCTTCAATCACAACTTTCTCAAGTTGAGATTGTATTTGAATTCTTCAAGTCTTTGCAATGAAAGAGGTTTGGTGAATCCGTCTGCAACCTGATCACCTGTAGGAACATATTTGATATCTAATAATTTTTGATTAACTCGTTCCCTTACAAAATGATAATCAACCTCAATATGTTTGGTTCGTGCATGAAACACTGGATTTGCTGATAAGTATATAGCTCCCATATTGTCAACCCACAATCTAGCAGTCGGGGGACTTTTAACACCAAGTTCACGTAGGAGAGATTGTACCCACATTACCTCAGCTGTGGCATTGGCTAATGACTTATATTCTGCTTCAGTACTAGATCTTGAGACTGTAGCTTGTTTTCGAGCACTCCATGACACAAGATTTGTTCCTAAAAATACAGCAAAACCACCAGTCGACCTTCTGTCATCAGGACAACCAGCCCAATCTGCATCTGAAAAAGCACTAACAAGCATAGATACAGACTTATTAATGTGTAATCCAATTCCCAGAGTGTGTTTTAGATATCTCAGAATTCTCTTGACAGCAGTCCAATGCATGTCAGTGGGAGCATGTAAATATTGACAAACTTTGTTTACTGGGAATGCAATGTCTGGTCTGGTCAATGTCAAATATTGTAAGGCACCAACAACACTTCTATACCTTGTAGAATCTTCAGGGCCTAGTAGTTCACCTTGAGCAGATAGTTTTTCAGATGTCGACATAGGTGTATTCATAGGCTTACAAGTTACCATATTAATTCTTTTGAGTATATCTGAAGTATACTTTTCTTGTGTCAGAAGAATACCTTCTTGTGTTTTCTTTACCTCAATTCCCAAAAAATAATGAAGATCACCAAGATCCTTGAGTGCAAACTCAGTTTGCAAAGCCTGTAGAAGTCTTACTGTTGCATCTGTAGAGGAGCTTGCAACAATAATATCATCAACATATATAAGCATAAACATGGTGATGTTCTCCTTACTGAAATAGAATAATGAGGTGTCGGCTTTGGATGGATGAAACCCCAGATTCTGTAATTTCTCACTAAGTCTTGAATACCAAGCCCGCGGCGCTTGTTTTAATCCATATAGAGATTTATCCAATTTACAAACATAATTCTGTAGTTTCTTATTCTCATAACCAGGAGGTTGTTTCATATAGACATCTTCCTCTAGAACACCATGAAGAAACGCATTTTGCACATCTAGTTGGCGAAGACTCCAGCCTCTAGAAATAGCAATAGACAGAACAAGCCTAATAGTAGCTGCCTTAACTACAGGACTGAAAGTATCTTCATAATCAATGCCATATCTCTGTTTAAAACCTTTAGCTACCAATCTGGCCTTATATCTGTCTATTGAACCATCTGCTTTTCTCTTAATTTTATAGACCCATTTGCAATCAATTATATTCATACCTTGTTTTGTCGGTACTAAGTGCCAAGTATTATTTTTCATTAATGCTGTATATTCTAAATCCATTGCATCTTTCCAATCTTTATTACTTAAAGCTTCCTGTAGACTTTGAGGTTCACCAGTAGATGAGAAAAAACCATACCGAATTCTTCCATCCGTGAGAACCTTCGGTTTAACAATGCCACGTTGAAGTCTAGTTACTGGCCGATGCGACGTGGCTTCGGATGTCGATTCCGACGCATTAATTGCTGAAGTTAATTCCGGTGCAGCCAGGACAGGAACTCCGAACGCAGGTGCTGGAGACTCTGCCACAGGGGGACTCGCAGCGATGGACGCGTCACCCTCAGAGTCAGTGAAGACGGGCGACGCGGGAGAGTATGCCACGGCATTGTCCTCATGCATGCCATGTACATCCATTGAAGCCGCGCCATGCACATCCGGTTGTGATGTTCTGGAACTGCCTGGGCTGCCTTCACCGCTGCCTTCACCGAGACCATTATTTCCTGAAAAGTTATCAGTATCGTCTGCAATATCATCTGCAACAGAATTATTTGGATTACTTGGGTCATTAACCAATTGATCATCTATGTGTTCCCCCCTTTGATCAATTGGATTTAACAAGGCCGGAGATAATAGAAGGATTTCAGATTTGAGTCTTGCACCGGCATTGGGATGAAGTTGAGAGAAAGGAAAGACATCTTCATCAAAAACAACATCTCGAGAAATATAAACTCGACCAGTTGAGATATCCAAACACTTGAATCCTTTGTGCATGTTACTATATCCAAGAAAGGCACATTGCTTGGAACGGAATTGAAGTTTGTGATTATTGTATGGACGAAGATTTGGCCAACAGGCACATCCAAAGGTATGAAGTGAAGCATAATTTGGTTTGGTTTGAAAGAGTCTTTCCAAGGGTGTAGATTGAATTACTTTGCTAGGTAAACGATTGATTAGGTATGTGGCAGCAAGGAAAGCTTCATCCCAAAATTTTAACGGCATAGATGCATGAGCAAGGAGGGCTAAACCAATTTCAACTATATGACGGTGTTTTCTTTCAGCAGACCCATTTTGTTGATGAGTATAGGGACATGAAACTTGATGAGAGATACCAACTTTTCTAAAGAAGGAGTTAAGTTTCTCATATTCACCACCCCAATCAGTTTGCATGGAGATTATCTTTCTACCAAACATTCTTTCTACCAGCTTTTGAAACTCATGAAATTTTTGGAACACCTCGGATTTATGTTTAAGAAGATAGATCCAAGTGAATTTACTGAAATCATCAATAAAACTGACATAATATTTATTTCTTCCGACTGATTCAGTTGCAGGCCCCCAAACATCGGAGAAAATTAATTCTAAAGGAAAATGCGACACACTTGTCGACTTTGAATAAGGAAGTTGATGACTCTTTGCCTGTTGACAGGCATTACAAATAGAGTTTTTATTAGGATCTAGAACATATGGAAGATTATTCTGGCTGACGACTTGTTGAACAATTTGAGAAGAAGGATGCCCTAGCCGACTATGCCATTTTGACATGGATGGCTTGACAACATTGTAGACTTGTCTAACTGGAGTTGAATTAAGCGGATAAAGACCCCCTTCACATCTTCCTCGAAGAAGAACCTTCTTCGTTGCCTGATCCTTAATCAGAAAGAAATTTGGGTGAAATTCAAGAAAGGCTTGATTGTCAACAGCTAGACGATGAACAGACACAAGATTTTTTGTGGCTTTAGGAACATGTAGGACATTATTGAGTAAGAGATTACGATGAGGGGTATGAACAATAGTATGACCAATGTGTTTAATGCCCATACCTGCACCACTTGCGGTGTGAATCTGATCGGAGCCAGTGTACTTTTCTCGAAGAGCCAATTTGTCAAGATCACTGGTGATATGATCTGTTGCACCGGTGTCTGTGTACCAATTTGTATCAACTCCATAAGAATTTGTGGCTGCAGCAACAGTCTTCTTCTCAGAGACATATTCTTCATCGAAACGATGCCAGCAGTCCAATGCAGTGTGCCCTGGTTTCTCGCATACTTGACATCTTGGCCGGTTATCACCATTGTGATTGGAACCTCCATAGCTGCTTCTGCCTGCTCCACGATTGCCACGGCCACCACGACCATCACGGCCATTGCCGCGACTGCGACTGCCATGACTGCGCTGGAAGGTTCCGCGTCCGCGCTTTGCCGAGTTAACAGAACCATGGGAACCTCCCTGCAGTAGATCCATACGGTTTTCAAAACTAATCAACTGAGCGTATAACTCACTCACCGTAATGGGTTCTTTACGACCGAGGACAGTGGTAACCACTGGATTGTAATCAATATCAAGGCCATTGAGAATATAGGAAACAAGTTCTTCATCGTCAATGGGTTTGCCGGCCGCTGCCATCTCGTCGCCATAGGCTTTCATTTTGCCGAAGTATTCTGGCATCGACAGTGATCCCTTCTGAGTGCTGGAGAGAGCCATGCGAGTATTAATCACGCGGGCTCGGGTTTGAGAGGAGAACATGTCTTCTATGGCTTTCCAGACCTCCGCCGCGCTTGTCATTGCTGCAACGTGCGTAAGGATTTCTCTGGACAGGGTAGAAAGGATGTAGCCGAGAACCTGTTGATCAAGGGCCAGCCACTTCGCGAACTCCTGGTTCGGTTCTTCCACCGCCTTGTCGCCAGTTTTGACAACAATCTTCGCAGCAGGCGCCGCAACGGTTCCATCTAGGAAACCAGTAAGCTGCGCACCTCGGACCGCCGGGAGGACCTGCGCCTTCCAAAGCATATGATTGCTTTTCGTCAACTTCTCCGTCACGGGATGGCCGAGGGATGAACTCCAAGCCATCGCTCCTGAAAACGAAGGAGAAGCACCGCTCGCCATAGATGTGTTTAGAGGAGGAAGCTCTGATACCATGTGGAGAAAACTGCTTGATTGATGAAGCGTTCTCACCTCTCGGGAGAGGCCGCATGAGTTTATTAATAGGGGTCAAGAATAGCACTTGACGTTGCTTACATATCTCAACATATCTGTGTTTGCCGAATCTGTTATCACAAGCACTTTAAACCTTCTATCTTTAGGTACAAGATCTTTCTTTACACGGTAAGGACTCTATCTACTTAACAGCTTCGGCAACCACCAGATCATATGTTGATTTGAGTATAATTCGGTTACAAACACTTCTATTCTAACACGCCCGACGCGGTCTTCTCAGACAGCAGCTCCCTCAGGTAGTTGTCCTGCTCCGCCGTGCTCGCGGCCGTTGCGCCGCTGATCTTGGGCTGGTGACTCGGGTGCTTGCTCTTCTTGGAGCACTGCCGGCTCTTCTTCCTCCTGTCGGCCGGCGCTGTCGCAGAGGGGATGAGGAAGTAGATGCGGCCGCGCTTGAGCTCGGAGTCGGGCGACACGATGACGAATTTCTTGGTGGGGCACCCGACGCCAGCGGAGGACCACGCGGTGGTGAGGGTGTGGTTGGGGTGCGCGGCGAGGACGGCCGCCGCGGTGATCGGGCAGCTGAACTCGTCGACGTGGCCGCTGAGGTGGACGATTCGGACGACGTCCAGCGCGCCGCAGGGGAGCACGCAGGCCAGGCAGCACCGCAGGCTGTTGCCCATGTCGTCGTCGTCGTCGTTGTTGGTGGTGGCGGTGTTGTTCGATCGCTTTTAGGTGTAGCTTGGCTTGTTAATTGGTTGCTGTTTGTGTTTCTTCCTTGTGAGTTTGATGGGAGTGGCAGAGGCTAGCTGTGCGTATATATAGCGCGCCAAGTGGAGCTGGGATGTGTCACAATTCACAAGTCATAGCTATCTTGGTGGCTATTAAAATTTGCAAAGCTAAAGTTACAGGTAAGCATACACAGTTTGGGCTGGATGGTGTGGTTCCTAAAAGTCTAGCACAACGCATAAAACTCTTATATTGTCGACCTTAAATAAAACTTAGGTTTGAATTTCTCCTTAAGGCCCTATTTAGTATGTGGGAACTTAGAAACTTTATAGGGAACAATTCAATTCTCGTAAGAATATGAAAAAAATTCATACATTCCAAACGAGGTCTAAAATGATTACTGTGAGCTATATATATATATATATATATATATATATATATATATATATATATATATATATATATATATATATATATATATATATATATATATATATTTCAAAATCACTAGTTGGATAATGCACCATGTTGTAACCAAAAGAGTAATTGATCTTGACTCAATTTTCATATCTATTTACATATAGTACAAATTTTACAAGCAATGAACTTAATACAACAACTAATCAAAATCTAAATAGCAATAGAGTTCCCGGATGCAGACTTATTTGTTAAGTAGCACACGAGTGTTGTTTTCTCCTTGGCAATTCCGTTTTTTTTTTGTTTGAAAGAAGCCTTGGCTATTCCTGTGGAGATGTGGCCTTGTGGGTCTAGCATTATTGATGGAATGAAATATAGGAACCTTTTTTTCTCAACTATATCTAGGTTGTAGGACAAAGAAAGGGAAAATTTTATTGTGTCCCGGTGACACAAACAAATCTGTGTAACGAACCAACGGTATGCTGACATGTGGCAATAAACACTGTAACATGTACTGTAGTACAAAAAAACACTATAGCAGAAAGTTATTTTAGGCGACTTTCTGCTGTACTTCTTTGTGCTACAATATTCCACCGGCTTGTTACACAAACTCAATGGTGCCACCATTACACAATAAAATCTCTCCAAAGAAAGGCACCATGCATCATGTTCTCTGGGCCATGCAAGGTTTGTTATATGGCTTAAAAACTCTAACTTATTGCTATTTTTCACTGTAGCGGTTGAAAATCACTATAGCTGCTGATAGTTTTTTTAGCATAATTAAATTAAAAAAATATAAAAGTTACATCATTACGGACAATGAAAAGGAATAAGAAAAAATAGAAAATGCTAAAAAGCCCACAAAACTATATTAACAGAAAAAAGACAAAAGTTAAAAAGTTAGAAGTCAAAAACAGAAGCTATATGAAAAGGAATTTTAGTGCTTGGCTTCACTGGATACGTGTTCTCTGCTTTCCCATAGATTCCTTTGGAGGTATCTCTACTAGTTTTCACCATCAATCCAAAAACCGAGATGGCAGGGTTAGATTATTAGACCTAACAATTTGAAACTGGTAGTACATTAGGATGGCCATGGCCCTCTGTACTTAAGCAGGAAGTTGCCACGAAAGAGCCGTTTACAATGGTTCGGACTAATCTTCCTTGCATTACCTGTTATGATTATCATGGAGAACATTCCTAGATCCTAATGGCTAATAGCATAGGGAAAAGGATGGTCAAGGCTCAAGAGTAGATATTAATTAGCACTCCAAATTCACATGATGTCCTTATGATATGGTGATTTACCCCTGTGACACTTCCTATGGATTTTTCACTTATATATTACCTTTGTTTCATCCATCTGCCGTGTATCACATTCACATCTTTTAGTTAGAAAATACTTAGCTGCACCTTTATGACGATATACATTCTTTGTGATAATGCCTTTTTTTTTAAAAAAAATCACTAATAGAGATCTCAAAATCTCAAGCGGCAACCAAATTGTTGTATACACGTATGTCGACAGTACGGAATACGGATCGTATTGGAAAAGTAGATTGAACTTGCTATTATCTAGACGGTTAACTAGTGCTAAACAAACCACCATAGCATGACCTTCCTGGCCTTGATAAGAGAGCAAGAGTTTTGAGTTCAGCCATAAACATGTTACATTTACATTTGTATACCAGATGGCATGGAAGCAGTACGCACACGGAGGAATAATTCCAGACATGTACTTGCCACGAATGGAGAAGGATTTACCTGATGAAAAGATGTCACCATGACATTCCCCAAGCTCCAGGAAGGCACCAAGATTCGAGGTTGAGGCACGTAAAAAACGTTCGGGGTCCGGAAGTTGCCTGGTGCTGGTGGCGCTGCGCGCGCACGGCACGGTGACCAATTGGGTGCATCCTCTCGCTGGACCGGCCAAATCCGCGGCTGACCGAGAGTCGAGAGCGCTGTTCTCCGGTGCTCCAACGCAGCGCGACAAGCTGGCGGGCATGCTACCCTTGGCTCGGCACATGTGCCGGCCGATCTCGCCACCAGCGAGCAACCGGCTGCGAGGCTTTGCGCGAACCGCACGTTTGCCGCGCTGTCGCACGGCCGGGTCGCACCGGGTGTACGTCTCTAGTGGCTCGGTGCCGAGGATTTTGGGCGGGCGGGGCAGCAGGCGCAGCCGCGTGTTGGGCTGCACGTCTGCCGCCCCGTCCCCCGGGCCGTCGTGCCACGCACGGAACCCTGGTGCGTCCGTGCGTGTGTAGCTGCGGGGAAGGAACCGCGGTTCCGAGTTCCGACTCGCGGTCCGATACATCGGCTGGATTTTGTTCGGAGATCGGATATGGCCATATGCGTGGGTAATCGTCAGGCCGGACACGCAACCGAGCCGAGTACCAAACGAGCGTGATGTAGACATGCAGGCTCCTCTCAAAACAGGTTTGAGTTTCTGATTTCTTTTGGCTTTTTAGTTTATTTAAATTAAGAGATATTTGGAATATGTTGAGTTCTAATTTTAGTTTTTTTTGTCTTTTTCTCATTTTTCTTTTATTTATTTGTATTGTGTGTGACGATATAATGATTTTTATTTTTAATTTAATGATTTAGAAAAAACTAACAGCCGATACAGTGTAATTTTAATCAGAAGTCAGCAGCCAAAGTCATACGCTAGAAACTTAAACTCTTTAGAGCGAGCTATAGTCGTGCCGGGTAGTCTACGCCATACTTGAATGGATGGACCTTGGACCTAACCCCATTAAAGATGGTACAAAGAAAGAAGGCAACTTTTTGGCCGATTTAGTGCTATTGTGATCGGTAATTACAGAAGTAAAGCACGTCTCCTAGTCGACACGCACCCTTGTCGCATAGCCGCCGTGCGGTGGAGCCAAAACCGTGCGGTGCTGTCTACTCCTGCATAGCCACTGTGCGGTGGCCTCCCCTCCCACACGACCATTCTGCGGTGGTCACTGTTCATCGCAATGAGCCGTGTTAATTTATATTAATTTATTCCTAATCAGCGAATTCATTTAGATGTACTGCTTATAAGAATTTTTAAATATAGCAAATGAGATCAAAAACTTATGGAAGCCTCCTGACATAGGGTACTTAATTGTGTATTTTTTCATAATTTTATCCATTTCGAAATTTACTCAAAAATTCATATAATTATACTATTTTGTAGAAAATTTTTAATATAGAAAATGAGCTCAAAACGTTATGAAATTTTTTAAGGATCCTTACACAGTGGACTTGATTGTGTAATTTTTCCAAAATTTTATATTTTATATCTCAAAAATGAAGAGTTTAGATCTAAAAAATTAGGCTCACTCGTCTGAGTCTCTACTCTCTACTTGCTGCAACTACGTTCGCGTGCGCCTGGAAGTTTTGTGTCGAGCATGTCCCATGGGATACATCAGCTGGTCCGGAGAGCGTGTGTCAGATCGGAGGGGGTACAGAGACCGTTGAGTGTGTTGAGTGAACGGGGTTGCACCAAACATTGAGTCTGGTAAGGGTCCATGGCGTCCTGTTGAGGCATGCTGAATTGGGGCCACTTCTATTAATTCATGAATGATAGACCGTATAAATCCACTCCTGAATTGTTCACCCCCAAGGTACGATGCCTACAACTCTGATTGTGTGGAGGAGCTCTGGCCTTGGATGCCTGTTGTGCCTGTGAACCCGGGGAAGCTCTGGCCTTGAACGCATGGTGCGCCATTGAACCCAGAGGAGCTCTATCCTATGTACGCTGCAAACCCGTGGGTGTCATTGTCCAATCTCTAGCGTGGTGTACTACTCTCTGGCAGGAAATGAGAGGCCCGTATCCTCATCAATGGACATAAACTGGCCATCACCCCTACAGTCACCTGAAGGCTGCAAGACGGGACAATTTTAGTCAAAATAAATATTCTAGATGTAAACTAAAAGTTTGTATCTCCCGAATGTGCAGTGCAGATGATGGTAGAAGTGATGCTTCCTGATGGGTCTACAACTAGAGAACAACATGATGTTAGTGGAACATAAGGTATAACCAAAAAACATAACGTAGATTTGTACATAACTTACCTCCTTGCCAATCTAGCTCGTGGATGACCGAGGGTTAACGCGACCTAATTTTTGAGACATAAACCCTTAATTTTCGAGGTAATTTTATAAAATATAAAATTCTAAAAAATTACTCAATCAAGTCCACTGTGTAAGGATCCTTTAAAAAATTTCATAATTTTGGGTCTCATTTTCTATATTAAAAAATTCCTACAAACAATATAATTATATGAAATTTTGAGTAAATTTTGGAACAGATAAAATTATGAAAAAAAATACGCAGTCAAGTACACTGTGTCAGAAGGCCCAACAGAAACTGAAAGTTTTTGAGCTCATTTGCTATATTTTAAAAAATCATATAAGCAATACACCTAAATGAATTCGCTAATTACGAATAAATTAACATGGCTAATTGTGATGAACAGTGACCACTACACAGTGGCCATGCGGGAGTGGGCAGTACCACATGGTGGTCATGCGGTTTTGGCTCCACAACACGGCGGCCGTGTGGTTTTGGCTCCACCACACGGCAGCCGTGCGGCAAGGGTGCATATCGGCGGGGAGGTGTCTCCACGCAGTGGTCATGTGGACTTTGGTGTTAAATCTGTAAATTCTTTGCTATGGACACTATTTCTGTAATTATCGATCGCAATAGCGCTAAATCGGTCAAAAAGTCAACGAAAGCCAAAACCATGTAGGGCATGACATGACGAGAGTACCTCTTACTCAGAAACTTTGTTGAGCTTTATTTACCAACTCGATAAAAAAAAGCTATAATAGAGTAGTTCAAAAAAAATAACAAAGTATCATGGATTACACTTTATATTTGAACAAAACGGTACTATTCCACGACCGTTTGCTTGCAGCGGGCGTCATCGTCGTTCTCCCTCTTTGGTGCCGATGTCTTCACCACCACTGCACCATCCAATCTAGCCTCCCATGCCTAGATTGCTGCCCCTACCACCGCGACTTCTGCCCCATTGTGGGTGTTTTTGTCAAACGTCGTGCCCCATCACACCCATTGCCCCACAGACTGCCCCAAAATCTAACCCAACCCGCTTCTACCGTGCCACAAAATTTTTTATATCGACACACGACCTCGTTGCAAGCAATTTTCGCCATTGACCTGCCTCCCACTGATGTCATCAGCGGGCCATACCTAAGAGGAATGTACACCACCTGTATTGCTACTTAAGTCACTCTTGCTTTTGTGTACAAACAGCCTATTTTCCTAATTTGGTATCTAGTTTTATATTCCATACTTTTAAAAAATACTATATTTACAAAATATACCGTATGAACACCCTAGACCCGACGGTCCATGTGACAACCACACAGACACTCACAAATTAGGTAGGAATTTCGTTTCAACAAATGCCCCCACGTCAAGAATCCAGATACACGAGTGTGAACTGTGAAACCTTAGCCCACTTAGAGCAAGTATAATAAGAGGCTGTTAGTAGGCTGTATGCTGAGGTAGAGAAGAGAGAGGAGGAGAGAGAAGAGAGGTGGGCTGTAAGTTTACAGCCAGCTGAAACACAAGAACCAAGAAATTTTGTGAGAGAAAGGGGTGGGTCATACAACCTTCAGCTGGCTGTAAACTACTATATGAATAGACTGATAAGTGGGTTGTAAATGTCTATACAACCAGCTGAAGGCTGTATTATTAGCCTTTCTCTTAGTCACTTACCTGTCAGGCTGGCACAGGTGAGGCGTGACTGCGCGAGTGACAGATGGAGGTGCACGTGCAAGGGTAGCTCCCGTAACTGGAGAGGAAGTAGCGAGGAAGCTTGTTAGCCTGGTGCACGGGCGCTCGGGGGTGCTCTATACAACCGCACCGTACCGGCACCGACCGCCTCGGCATCCGTCCATCCACCGTGTCTTCAGATCAAATCCATCGTTTCCTCTCCCAAAATAAGGCCGAATCCATCATTCGGGCCAGGCAGGCACGCACTATTTTATCCGCCTCGCCCGGAGTAAACAGCTCGATCCACGCTGCTGGGTTCTACATGTGGCAGCGGCGCTGGCAGGCGAGGCAAACCAACCTGGCAAATGTCAGAACTGGGAGTACACTGGCATTTGGCCCCATCTGGCACTTCTGGCTTCTCACTCGTACCGTACAGTACGGGACTTGTTTTAGAGAAAAGACTGACGAGTATTGAACTGTTCCGATTATTTTCTTCTTTTTTTGAAGTGATAAATTTGAGTTGATTCTTTTCGGCTACGGCTTATGGCTTTTAGTTTTAATGTGCGAAGCGTTTGTACGAATGAACCTATACCGATATATCACTTCAAAAAAAACTATTTCGATAAGCCATTTTAAAAAGATCACGAAGAAATCATCCTGTTTATATGTTTAAAAGAAATTAAAAGTCATAAACAGAAAAGAAAAGAACTGTTCAAAAGTCCGGTCCTTTGGTACGAAGTACACTTCATACTACCTGGATCTCTGGTTCTGTCATATTAAATCTGTCGTTGGACTTTGCATACGTTTTCCGGTGGTCCAGACTCCAGAGTCGGTTGGTGAGACAGCATATTTAGGTTCTTGGAAAAGAAAATGAATGTCTGCGTTGGATGGTTGGGACTCGAGAACTGGATTCGCGTGGCAACAACAGCAGGTTAATGCACGGTGGCTTTATTTGATTGTATGAGTACGACAGATTGAGAGGACAGAGGCCTGTTGGATACCTGCACTGCACTTGGATGAACTCCAGAACAGGCAGAACCTATGCGCGAGACATGCATTTCTCAGAAGTTACAACCGTGGCGTTGAGCATAAAGCGATCTGACTCTCCACGCACACACGATCACTTTCACACTTGCCATATTCTTCTTCATAAGGTCTCTCTTCCACAAAGGAAAGGGAGCGGTGCATTGTTCCATATAATGCAGCTAAGAGGAAGGAGCCGGGGACACGCTGCATGATACCAAAAATTCACAACTTGTTCAATACTCCGCGAAGAAAATCTCTGTGGCACATCGTACGTGGTTACAAAAGTATATGCAAGAAAAACATAGCTCGCCAGGAATGAATGAGAAAGATTAATTAGTGATTGAACCTGGCGAAATACCCTCTGAAACATAAGGCCCTGTCCTACAAACAAACATTGCATTCAGCCAACAGAACTTCATATGTGATCCGGACTCATAGACTGTTTGTCACAAGTGACAAACCTGGCCCCAGCCAATCCACAAGGAAACTATAGTTTCACAATGAGTAAATACCATGTATTGAGCTTGAATTACAGTGTATAAATCGTGTACATGTTTCAAAATTCGATTGTTGCCTCTGTTGATGTACAAATAGTATGTTTACTCTGGAAGGGTATAAAAATGGTTTTTTGGCCAAAACATTGTGAAACAAGAAACGATGAATCAAAAGCTTTACTTTTCAAAATTTCCTGTTGTCCAACAAATGCAATACGGCAGAGTTTCAATCTTGCTGTACGAAGACTTTCTCGTCTATATGCCTGTACTGTATGATGTATCATCGAAGCAAGCTATTCCTTGCTTAGAATGGGCACAATCAAATAGGCCATTCACTATGTCCGGTCCCACATTCTGTACTTCTATCCTGTCACATTCTAGCAGTGGCATTTCAGGTGAGTTGGAAATATCAGGAGAAGGTAGCTCTTTCTTACTAGTCTGCACGCCTGTGTGCCGTGCAAGATCAATCCATTGCTGCATCAAACATAGCTGTCAGTAAAGACCAAGGCCCTGTTTGTTTTGGATTCTAGGTAAGCTAGCTACTTCTAGTAGCCAAAATCTCTCCCAAACAGTCCAGCTTTTGGACCAGCTACTGAGAATCTTAAAATCTGGGAAAGACACAATTGTACTGGGACCAAGAAGCTACAAAAACCCAGCTTCTCACAGATTCTGCGGACTAGTGCCATTAAAGTTCATGTTATTTACCCGCAAAATGCCACTGGATAAAAATAGCCCCCCCCGCCCCCTCCCCGATTCCTCCGCGCCTCCCTCGCGCCCTCTCCTCCCCCACACCACTCTCCTCCCCCCTCCCCGCCGCCGCCCACCCCGGCCCCCTCCCCCCGCCGCCGCCCCGTCGCCCCCTCCCCCGCCGGCCCGTCGCCCCTCCCCAGATCCGCCGCCGCCCCGTCGCCCCTACCCAGATCCACCGCCGCCCCGTTGGCCCCTTCCCCGCCGGCCCGTCGCCCCTCCTCCGCCGCCCCTCCCCCCGCCGCCCCGTCGCCCCTCCCCAGATCTGCCACCGCCCCGTCGTCCCCTCCCCAGATCCCCCGCCGGCCGCTCCTCCTCCCGCCCGGTCTCCTCCTCTACGCCCGGCTGCTCCTCCTCCCGCCCGGCCTCCTCCTCCTCTACGCCGGCCGCTCCTCCTCCTCCTCTAAGTATATTGCTTACTACTGTCATCTACTCTTTAACCTCTCGAGCTGATTACTTTCAGTTGTGCCTAGTTGAATTGATTTAGCATGCTCGGTGATGTTTAGCATTTTAATATCTATTTAACTGCACTTTGGTTGGCCATAAGGCTTAATTTATTGCTAAACTTGAGTTCTGTGATCTATTTTCACTGTGTACTGTTTAAGTTGGCTTACTGATCATACTGCTATTTTGGGATATTTTGGTATTGATGATCCACTCAATAACAACTAGTAAAAAATTTGAGTCAAGTGTGCTCCTGCATTACCTTTTTTCTGTCATGTTCTGTGGATTATTAAAGCAATTCAGTTTGTGTTAAGTTTTGTGCAGCCTTGAGAATTGTTGGCCTGAATAACATGTTCTTGATTGAAACTCAAGCACGGTGTGATCTTGGTGCAGGCACAGAAGGCTGAGGAGCTACCTGAGCATGTGTTGTGCTGCATGAGGCTGAACAAGATCGATTTTACGAACAACGGGCAAATGCCGACGCTGATAACATCCAGTGATGAATAAATCTGCCATGTCACTGAAATGTACTTTTGAGTTGTATAGATCGGGAGATAGTAGTAGAAGCTAACGCAAATTTATGCAGTAAGCTGCATACAGATCTTGTGAATACTCATTATTTGCCCAAAAAAAATGGAGCAATCTGCAGTCTGAAGTTGTGTGTACATATATATCTTTTGTTATTTATCGACGATTAACTAATTGTTTGGCACAGAGGAGTTCCTTGGCTCCTTTTTTCTGATCTTCAGCTGTTCGAGTAACTTGCATTCTAGTTTCCTGCACACTGGAGATGTTGGCAAACAACCACCCCAAGCAACCACGTGTATGATTAAAATTTACAATATTTATTGTACTACTTCCATATTTATATTTAAAATTATGATTTGGCGTCAAATTTATTGTCATGAAATTTTAATATTAGTTTATCAATGTTTGAACTAAGTACTACAAATTTACAACATGGATGTCTCTTCTATCAATACATAATCAGGATATCAACTCACATAAGGGCATTTCAGACAATACATCTATCAGATACCAGCTGCACAGCTAGAATCTAGAATGCCAAACAGGCTAGCTACTCAGACCAGCTGCTACTCAGACTAGCCAGCTACTCAGAATCTCCAGCTAGCTACTCAGAATCTCCAGCTGAAACAAACAGGCCCTAAAGGAACGTGGAGTGGAGCTGACTAGTAGACTGTACGCCCCGCTAATTTCAGCTTGAGTTTCTGGTTTGTTTTCACTATTCATAAATTTCGTCTTTTTTGAACTTTTGGCTTTTTTGAGTTTTTTTGCCGGTTCTTTTTTTCTGTATTTGTTTGCGTTGTCCATGATGAGCTAACATATTTTTTTTCTATTTTTAATTTTTTTAAAATTTAATTACACCAAATAAGCCACCTTCAACTACAGTATAATTTCAGCCAGTTACAGTGCAATTTTAGCCATAAGCCACTATTTTTCAGCCCAACCGAGCAGGCCCTTTAATTGTAAGGTTTTAATTTGTGTCCCTGAAGATATTCAGCAAATATTTATCAAACAGAGAATTTGCTTGAGGAAGATTACTTAGTGGTAGTGAATAGTGACGATTTCTCTCTTGATCTCAGTTAAACAAGTATCAGCTGAACATCAGAAATGGCATAGTTGAACAGGCAGAAAAAATGCCATAGTTGGAAAATAAGTGAACGGACAAATTGACCATATAAACCTCATTTGATGGTTTCAATAGAAAGTTAGAAACTTGGGGCCATCTTTGGTCCTTTGCTCAAAAATAAGATAGAGACTGTACATTGAAGCTTGTTTGTTTAGTTCAAACAGATTGAGAATGCACCTTGAAAACATTATAAACAAAAACAAAGTGTAGGATCGATTACCGCAATTAGAGAGGTGGTGAAGGGTTGCCTCCTCTTTTTGTAATGTCTTAGTGCTCGATGAAACTTTCGACCTGCTCAGCGCGGTCGACACCTCCGAGTTGTCGTGCTCTGATCAGCCTTGCCTATCGATGATGTTGGCAACGATCTAGTGATCGACTTCACGTACGATCGAGGAAGATGAGGTCGACAGAGGGATGCTATCTTGCCACGACCGGTTTGGAACGAGAACGAGTCAAAGACGACGCCCAGAAAATAACGCCGCCAGCACCAACTGACTTTTCAGGAATAAATCTGATATTTTATTTCTAAAACATGATCTATGGCTACAAAGTGCCCTTACGGTACCCCTCAAACCCTAGCACAAAAGTTTTCTCTCCAAAGTCATCTCAAGTCCTTGGTTAACTCTTAACTTCTCCCTCCTATTTATATGCTAGAGCCTTAAACTATGTCCTCATCAAACTGGACACATAATCCTAACCGCCTCCGAATATTAAGGGACCCGAAACCTTCCAATCACAGGTTTTCCGTTATCTCTAAACCTTCCAGTGATAGACTCCTTCCATAACTCTTTCAACTTAGCACGTTTCAAAGCCTTTAGAACCACACCTCCTGTAGCTTCTCCACGCATCATCATCATGTGTCGAAGCCTTCAGGACCGCACCTCCCATAGATTCTCTATATATATTATCCATCTTTCATCTCCACATGTCTTGGCGTGAGCCCAACCACCTCGTGACATCCTCGACCGTCTGGACCTCGGATTTTTCCCTAGTCCCGGTCCCCCTCATCACCGACTATGACCATCTCCACACACAACCTGCATATGCAAAATCAAGGAACTTTTTCCCCGTACAAGTTCTCTCCAACTTGTCTAACATCAGTCCACACACGCAAAACATACCCTTAATCATCAATAACCACAAACCAAATCATCCACAACCTTAGTACCCATGCTTTTTAAAACTAACCTCAGATCACCTAGTAACATCGATTAGACCACCATGCCTAGGCCTGTCAAACTGTTGCCTTAACAGGCACGAGTACTCAAGGTACTCAAAGATTATAAGAATTAAAGCACTCAAAGCCTACGAATACTGACCATGAAACCTACGACAACCGATTGCAAAGCTCACAACTATCGATCACAAAGTCTATGATAGCCGACAACAAATCGTGAAGTCTACGACTACCTATCACAAACTCTATAGCTACCAATCACCGACCAAGTACTGTAGCTTCCGAGTATGGAGTACCGACCAGGTACTATAGCTTCAACCTCTGACCGGTTACTATAGCTATCAACGATCAACCGGTTACTGTAGCCATCAATTATTGATCAGTTACTATAGCAACGACCACTGATCAAGTACTATAGCTACGATCAACGACCGGTTCATTGTTGCTTACAATCATCCTTGGTCATTTAGCCGCAACCATGGTTGTTCTTCTGTGCTCAACCTGCTGTAGTCATTCTGCCGTGGTCGACCTGCTGTGGTCAGCCTGTTGATCGAGCCGCCCAACACAAGACCGATCGGACCACCGACCATGGTCGAAGCTTGCCGATCGACAACCGTGGTCGACCAAAACTTTCACAAATGCAAATTTCAATATAACCCAAAAAGTCAATTATTCATCATCACTATATTCACGGCCTCCACATAGTCTAACAATCTCCCTCTTGATGAATACATTGACAACACCTCAAAATCTCTCGAATGAGGTGAGTTTTGAAAGAAAGTTTCAAAGTTGCAGAGAAAAGAAGTTTCAAAGCTGGAGAGAAAAGAATTTAACAAACCACAACAACAAAGCAAAATTTGCAAAAAGAAAGTTTCAAAGCTGCAGAGAAAAGAATTTGATAAGCCATAATAGCAAACTCTCGGCAAAAACTAAAAAAATCTCCCCCTCAACACAAGAGAAGCAAATTTAGCAAATTTCTTCAATTTTCAAAATCTCTCCAATTTGTCACATTCTTCTCCTCCTTTGGCAATGTAATCATCAAGAATTTTAGAGAAAGAATAATTCTAAGAAGGAGCCATGAGAGTAAAAATCAAGAAACTTTGTAGATTGCCTAAATCACCTTGCATTGATTTAATAAATTAACCAAGCCATCTTTTTTAGTAGAGCTACTTAGATCATATAAAGTCATATATCATATAGCACTATCAAAATAAATCTTTAGCATGGTTAAGTAATTTAGATTAATGACAGGCATCTCAATAATAACCACACCAATTGTAAGGAGCACAATGAGACATCCAACGAAAAGCCAAAGCCTAAAAGTGAAGCAAACCTTAAATCTGGATGAGCTAGTAGTCTCATATAATAACTTATTGCTCCACACTCAATTCTTAAGTATGTGGCATATGTGTAGCATACTTCTTTTTATGATGGTATGTTTGTTGCATACTTCTTTTAGGTAGTAATATGTTTGAAGCATACTTCTTTTCATTTGTACACTTTTTGTGTTTTTTCTTTTTGTTTAACCATGACATGCTTAAAGCATATATCTTTTCAACTTTCTCTTTCTCATTTATTAATTAAATAACATGCCAAACCGAGTGTATATAAAAATATTGTAATATGAAACATACGAACCTCATAGTTAAGATTTAAAATAAGACTCATAATCAAACTAATCCTTTTATATGAACACCGCAAAGTACTATCTATAATCAATCTAGTCAGTATTCCGCCATGTCATATTTAATTCAAATATAGCAAATGAATTATAACCAGTCATGATTAAAGCTATAAAGCATATGAGCAAATATGATAAAGAAAACTCTAGTACTCATTTGATTTCAATGACTTGGACTTGATAAATTATTTGATAAGTATGATAAACAAGCTTCTGAAATTTCTTTAAACAACAAGCTCTCCCATAGAATAATCCCAAAGCATACAACACACCCAATTCATTTCGCAAATGACCAAAATGAGAAGAATTAAGCGCTTTTGAGAGAACATGAGCAATCTGAAAATTAAACTCAACAAGGTTTAGAATAAAATCATGTTTTCCACATGGTCTCTCAGAAAGTAAAATATCTTAGAAGCCATCAAAAGGAGTGAAGAACCATCAAGTGTTTCAACCAAGTAATGACGTAAAAGACTGAAACCTAATCAAGTGCATGTTCTCCATCCCACGTTAGCTATTCTTACATCACAGAAAATAAATAAGATTTAAGAATCCAGTACTGTGATACACGACAAATAGGAGCAACATTTGGCAATACTAAAGATTTAAGTAAAGAAGTAGCCACTGTCAAAATCTGATCATACCGCCATGGGGATCGATACGTAAGATCGATATTAAAATATTGACAGCTGGTGCCGTCCATAGGAATTTTCCGAGACCTTCATTGAAGACATCGGTAATTGCCTTGTCGTCAGATCCTCCCTTCTTTCTTGCTGATGTCCTCATAGCAGATGAATGGAATGAGGAGAACTAGTTCGACTTAGACGACCACGCGAGTATCGACATGGAGGCCTGCTAAGACTACGAGCAAATCATGCTTGCTTCCGACAATGAATGTCTCTGGAAAGGTTAATGAGGGATCAAAGTCTCCCATAGCAGTACGCCTAATGGAGGACTCATCTCCCCCAAGCAGCAAGGGTCAACTCGACCATAATGGGGACTCGCAACGTGACGATGGGTCCGTTCCCAAGCATTCGAGTCCCACGGCGTTGTCCCATGCAATTTTGGAGAGCCCCAGACTCTGCCGATCAGGGAGCACATCGCTAACTGCTATTGGTGATTCTCCGGTTGACTCGGTGAAGGTAATGGGTGGGCACACTCCGTGTTTGTTTGCATTCTCGCAGGGAATAGACCAGGCTGGGGACGGTTATAACTCAAACTTCCCCTACCTGGTAGGGTTTACTCAGGCCGCGAGACAATCTCGCTCGATGATTCTTCGGACGAGGGGGCATCCCTTAGAAGTGGAGATTCTAGACAGGAGGTTTTTGCTCTACCCTCATATTCTCATCACCCTCTCAAAGGAAGGCTTGAGGATGCTCCCCGACGATCACACTCGCTCTCCTCTCGTGAGAATGGTGATGTGACCTCTAGTGATGAGCCCGATCAGTACTTTGATGAGTGTGGGAGAAATCCTAGAAATAATTGCTCTCCTCTGAAGTAGCCCCAGTTTGCATCAGGGGTCGAGGATCCTGAGACTGTTCAGCAAAGGTGACTTGTCGCCCAGAGTGCTTTACTTGGGCGAGTCCAGTACCAGTCCAAAGAGGCACGAGAGCTTCAACGGGTCAATGACTTGCTCGAAAACCCGACTCAAGAGCTTGCTCGAGTGCCGGGCTACAACCGCTTCGTTGAAGACATTACACGAAGACTTCATGATGTGTTGACCTGACTTGAGCAACCTTGCCGACGTCACTCTGAGAGTCGACAAGGTACAACAGCATCTAGTCGTTCACAAAATTTGCCTCACAAGAGTTGGTATGGTGATGGGGCACGTCGTACTCTCTGATCGCAATACCAGCCAGAGGAGAATGCCCCGGATTACTTCAGATCAGCAAGTTGACACTCGATCACCACTTCGAACAAGGAACCTGTAGCAGCAGATGGACTACGAGTATCATCTTCGAGTGGACAAGACCTACTACAGGTCCGGTCCGCCCACCGTCAGGCATCACCGAGTGCATTCGCTTGGCAATGCTAACTACATGTTTCCACAAAGGAGATATCAGAAGATTGTTGCTAGATGCTAAGCATTCGTGCCCGAGCTCCGAGCAGTGCACTGGCCACCGCGGTTTTGACCGGTGAGCATGGAGAAATTTGACGGGTCTCAGAATCCCATCGAGTTCCTTCAGATTTACATGACTGTGGTTCAGGCAGCAAGAGGAGGCGATCACATCATGGTCAACTACCTTCCAATGGTGCTCGAAGGATCTGCTCGATCCTGGTTGCTCAACCAGCCCTTCGAGTCGATCTACTTATGGCAGCACCTCTGTGGCCTTCTAATGGCCAACTTTCAGGGTACATACAATCGCCCTGGGAAGGAGGATGACCTGCATCGAATGCATCAAGGTAGCGATGAGACCTTACGACAATTCATCCAATATTTTAGCCAATTTGAAACTCAATTCTAAAGGTCTCTGATAGTTTTGTTGTTAGGGCATTCAGACAGGGGGTGCGTAACCGGAGATTCACAAAGGGCATCGTCCTGAACCCTTCAACCACCATCGCTGAGCTCTTCGAGATGGTTGATCGGTATGCAACTGCTGTCGAAACAGTCAAACGGACCAGGACCATCGACTAGGCCCGTCGTCATTCCAAGAAGCAAGGTGATGGCGGCAAGAGGAAAGAGAAGGCCAAGAAACCCAGAGACAAGGTCAAGAGCCATAGCCTCACGTCGCAGGAGGTCTTGGCTATGGGTTCAGTCCCGATCATTAGCCAATACCTAGAATAACTCTAAGGCCGATACGGCCCGCAAAATTTGATCGACTCTATCTTCAACACAAGAAATTTTGGCACACGGCGTTAAAGTTTGATGATCGTGATCGGCTAGTAAAATCTAGCTTCAGAATCAGACCCCTGCCTTCATTACAGACCCCTGCCTTCATTACCAGTGATAAAATCAGTCACTACACAGATGACTATTTGCAAACTACACGTTCCTTTAAACTGCAAAAGCAAGACCATCATAATCCCACTGATTGATACGATTTTCTACAGGTAGGCAAACCATATATATATTACTCCATGATTCAACATAATATATGGCAAAGCTGTGAAAACATTAATTTCAATTCCCAACAGACATTTTTTATCACAGCTAGGTCGACCAACACAGAACTCCTACTACAGTCGATTTCATTATCAACTGTGTTCAGCAATCTATCTCAATCTACATGATCCAATAACTGTCAGACATATCAGGGTCATGGGTAGTTCAAACATGCAAGAACTATGAAACCACCATCATAGTTTAGGTCCTGTTCTTTTGAGTTGCAGCTAATAGCTTTTGACCATGCTATTTGAGACGGCGAAGCTGCCGACTCGGACAGCACACACAGAAGCTGAAACCACAAGCCAAAAAGAAGAGGGCTAGACTTACAATACTGTGACTGCATGTTGTGAGATAAGAATATATTTATGCAAGACTTGACTCAACATGAACTACACAGAAATTGACGATGGCAATCAGGGTTTCGTAGTTACTTGCCCAGAAGGATAGCGGAAAACAATTTTAACATCATATCGTACGAAGCACTCTTTACATTATATATCCTGATGCATTTACAGCAAAATCTATTCCTGCAATGCTCTGGGCAAGTCATTAAGCTTCAAATTCATGCACCAAAGAGAAAATCTAACAAAGCAATGCCTATCCAATAAGCTTCAACCAACATATTGATCTGATGCAAGTAAACTGGAAAGTACTACATTCTACATAACCTATGTCAAAATTTTAGATTGAAACAATTTTACTTTTCAGAACATGTCATAACTGCAGCTAAGCACATTCGTTAATGGGGCGCACTCGCTACAATAAACTAGCATTTTAAGTTCTGGACAATTGGACATACATCTAACCCAAGGAACAAAACAGGCTGTAAATCTTTATTTGTTAATTTCGTTTGCTAATATAAAGCTTTGTTGTATTAGAATGTACTAGTTGTTGTATTAGATCAAATGTTCCAAAGAGCGCAGAAAGTGATCGAAGAACCATAAATCTGTCATATTGTTCAATTGTTTCACAGAGCACAGAGGTAGTACATGGTAACAATTTGACAGTGGCCAGTCACCATATCTGATCAAATCTAAGAGAACTTAGTACAACTCTTGCAGATCTCTGCATAATTCGAGGCACGGATTAAACCAAAATCAGATCTGCATATCCATAACTACTCGCAATTAAGTACCAGCGGAGTGAGAAGCAATTCGCTACAGTTAACAAACCAGATATATACCAATTCTGACTCAAAATAAACTCGACGAGCCCAAGAACCCTACCAGATCTTGTCCCGCCTTAAACCCCAGATCCGGGCGACGCGAGGAAGGGGAGCAGCCTGTTGGTAGGGTTGCCATTGGACCGAGCGCTCGGATCGTCAAGGAAGAGGTCCTCGGGCATGCGGAAGGCGCCGTGCACGGCGACGATCGCGCCGCCGACGAGCAGCCCGGAGATGATGAGCGAGGCGACGGAGGTCAGGAAGAAGGCGAGCACCGACGCGACGACGAGGCCAAGCAGCGTCTCGCGGGCGGTGAAGGTGCGGCCGAAGAGCACGACGGGCTGGTCGGAGGCGCGGAAGACGTAGAGGAAGCACCAGGCGCCGAGGATGCCGAAGAGGACGAGAAGGGAGAAGGGGTGCGCGAGGAGCGAGGCCGCGAGGGAGAAGGCGACCATGGAGGCGTAGTTGACGCGGAAGTAGCCGATGTTGCGGCGCAGGCGCGAGGTGGCCTCGGAGAGGGAGTCCGGCCGCGAGAAGGCCGTCCGGTCGAGCAGCTCCGTCCACGGGCGGCGGTCCGCGAGCGAGCGCCGCGCCGTATCGGAGAGCCGGCCGAGGAAGAGCCGCAAGGCCGGCGTGGCGAGCGGCGCGTCGGAGAGACCGGTGCCGGAGGACGGCGCGGAGCCGCCGCCGCCGCCTGCGGCGGGGTTGGTAACGGGGAGCAAGGGCGGCGGCGTTGGTGCGGAGGCCATGGCGTTTGCCGTGGGGGAATCGAATTGAGTCGGGGTCGATTAGCCCGTTAGGAGAGCTGTTTTATGCTTCCGCGGATTGGTGGTTCCGCGCCTGTCTCCACTTCACGACAGTGGGTTGGGAGCCACACGTCATTGCTTTATCGGTAGTGGGCCGAGACCTAACCGCAAATAGGCAGCCCGTGCTGTCAATGCATGCTATCGCACTGGGCCTCAATTTAGTATGGGCCCGGAACCACCGTGCGGGGCTGCCTAATTGCCTAGTGCCCAACAGCCGGCACATGTGGCCCGACCTGTCAGTGAGAATTTAAACCCTCAGCGACTCCCCGGGCGCCGTCGCCGTCTGCACTTACGCTTTCCCCACCCACCAATCAATCTTCCACCCAGCCATCCCCTTCCTTCCTTTCTCATCTCCCGAGCGCGGTCGGAGGAGATTTGTGCGGTGCAGTCGGAGTGGGTGATCGTTGATGAGCAGCTGTGTGCGGATGTTAGGGCAGCAATAGCAGATTCCGTGATGCCTGCGTAGACGGGCTTAATTGTGAGGTTGTGCTAATCTCCAGAAGCTGCGCGGGGCTTGTTTCATCAAGCATACCCCAGAGGATGTCAAGGCATGCATCCAACATTTGTTTGAAGGAGTGGCCAAGTGATTAGTTAATTATAGCATGATGCTGCTATATCTGTGATTTTGGTGTCATTTCTATTATGGCGGATATCTGAACACTGGTAATGATGACATCCTGGGTTTGATGGTGTTATGCCTTAAGGTTGGGCTTTATATTAGATGAGCAAATCATGGGCTTCTCCAACTGTGTAAATTATTGTAGGTGTTTCTGTATCAATTGGTGTAAATCTTGTTTGCCGTGTTATCAGTTGCTTTTTGGCTTACTTGCTCCTTCAATTTTCACAAATCAAGTGTGCTGATTGTGTGTATTTCAAATACTTGTTTAGTTACCTTCTTTCAAAATCACCGTATGTGCTCAAGTGATGAAGAAGGAGCATCTATTTCGATTTCAGATCCATCAGGCTTTAGCTATTTGTGACATTGTGTATGACCTAACTTTTATGATGATTAGAGTAGTAAGAGACTAAGAACCCTATCAGTTCCTTTTTGGTTTAATTGCTCCTTTAATTTTCACAAATCAAGTGTGCTGATTTTGTGTATTTCAAATTTAATTTTCACAAATCAAGGGTGCTGATTTTGTGTATTTCAAATTTAATTTTCACAAATCAAGGGTGCTGATTTTGTGTATTTCAAATTTAATTTTCACAAATCAAGTGTAATGATTTTGAGTATTTCAAATACTTGTTTAGTTATCTTCTTTCAAAATCAGTGTATGTGCTCAAGTGATGAAGGAGAAGCATCTAATTCGATTTCAGATCAATCAGGCTTTAGCTATTGTGACATTGTGTATGACCTAACTTTTATGATGGTTAGAGTAGTAAGAGACTAGGAACCCTATCATAGAAAGCATGGCAAGCTAA
This sequence comes from Dendrocalamus latiflorus, assembly GCA_017311315.1. Taxonomy (NCBI): domain Eukaryota; kingdom Viridiplantae; phylum Streptophyta; class Magnoliopsida; order Poales; family Poaceae; genus Dendrocalamus; species Dendrocalamus latiflorus. The sequence continues at coordinate 28,821,413 of CM029648.1, forward strand.
TCTGCTTACTCTCTCTTGTGTGTTGATGCCCCAAACAGATTTATTTTCTCCTGTATTATGTTTACATCGATATATAATCTTCAATATTATTATTTATTCCATTTGTGAAATAACCTCTCGTCATAAAATTGTTAGAAAAAGGTGTAATGGATGAGGCTATAATTAAGAATTTTGTTACTTAGTGCAACTTTTAAAAATTAAGTTTTGTTAACACAGTTGAAAGAAGATAAGGAAAAACTGTGTGAATAAATCAGGCATAATTGACTGAGGTTCCTTGTTCAAAATTCAAATATAGAATTTTAGGCTTTTCGTGGAAAAATGTTTCTGGGTGTAGCAGTATGGAGCAGCCAAGCATGTAGCCAATGCTTATTACTGTCTTCTGTATCTGCATATTGGGCTTGTTTGATTAGCTGTAAATTGACTATTTTATAAAAAAATAACTTGCTGCCCATAATAAGTAGCTATCCCCAGTTACATGTGGTGCATTACGCATTGCATGTACTACATCCAAAATGTGGAAAAACTGAAAAACAATAGATGCACAGCTACCAATATATAGTACATACCTGCAAATTTGAAGAGTTCAATAACTAATTGAGATAACTAAAAAGACAAGTAACAGTACACACAATTTGTGAATATATATGTGCACTAGTCTTTTGGTTACTGCAACTATGGATGGATTTGATCTTAAATTTTTGCAGGTATGTAGCACATCCTTGAATTTTATCACAATTTTGGAACAGTGCATCGTGTACTTATTGTAAAAGATGGTACCTACCCATATAGCAAATCTGTCTTATTTTTTAAACCTATGTGCTATTTGTTAGAGCTTGCCTTTTAGTTTTCAATAACTTTTTTTTCTCGAAAACTAGTTTTCAATAACTTGCTGCGTTGGTTTCAAGAAAAGTCAAAAGGGTGCAATTGCTGAGAAATAACGCGTTGTAATTATATTCTTCAAAGAAACTGTTGGATGTTGCTATCATGATGTAAGCTCCTTTGACCCTCCAACAAACAGCTTTATTATTTGCTGAAATTCTGCTCTGGCTTTGTCCACATATGCACAACCTCTTGCCCCTCTTACATAATTGGTGGTCCGCTAAGATTGTATATTATTTTAGAACATCAAGAGCTCATTTTCATGGGGATGAAGTTGCATGTATCTCAGTGCGACAGTTGGTAGACAATCTTTTGCATCCTCAATTTCGAATTCGCCTTCACTGAGGTTGAGGTATGTTTTGCAATCTCATTTCTCAGAACATTAAGTATGAATTATGAAATGTTTGAACTTGTCAATTTTGTCAGCTGCAGATGATTGGACTGGACTCCACCATCCTCTTCTATTACTTGCACCGAAGACTCAGGAGGTCCATATATTCACAAAGTTCTAGATCTGAAGAGACTTAAGCTAAGACTGGTTACTCCCTAGCATTGATGACTGGCATGGAGGATACTCTGCAAGCATTCGATGATCTGATTTCCCAGTTCCTTAGCTTGGATCGGTCCCTCTGGACCAGCTCTGATGATGCTAATGCCTTCCTAGAAGCTGTGGATGAACTAACTTCGACCATACACAGCCTCGACAACACCACAGCAGACCATGCCCTCCTTGAGAGCTTTGATCACCTCCTAGAGCGCTGTGCCTCGAGGCTTGGGGATGAGTTCCAGCACCTGATTGATACTTCTGGTTTTGATGCCAACAGTGGTTACCACAATATCAAGGAAAACCATAATGATGATGACAGCCACACCCTTGTAGCACTGCCAGTTAGAAACTTTGACATCATCGTTGATACCTTACCAGAGGGTGTGATCTTTGAGGCAAACCGGATTGCAAGAAGGATGGTTGCTGCTGGTTTTGGTAATGCATGTGCTGAGAACTATGCTGCTGCACGCCGCAACTTCATTGATGAGAGCATTGCCCGCCTTGGGGTTCATGCTTACTTGGCAGAGACATTCCAGTCAGCATCGTGGGAGGAACTTGAGACTCAGATTATGTGCTGGATCCCTGCAATCCGTGGTGTGTTCCACATCTTAATCCCAAGCGAACGCCACCTATGTGATTGTGTTTTCAAGGACCTCACATCCTACAATGGCCTTGCCTTTGCCATTGCGTGTGAGCCAATTTTTCAACTCCTGTCCTTCGCCAATTTTATTGCAGCTGCTGGACAGAATCCGGAGTGTCTCTTCCGCATAGTTGACATGTATGATGCTGTAAGTGATATACTTCCTGTCCTTGATGAAGCCTTCGATCATGAGGTAGCTGTTCTTCGTGAGTGCCTTGGAGTGTCAATTAAGGGCATCTTTATGGCTCTAGAAAATCTGATACGCCGTGATCCAAGTGAGTCTTCTCCACCAGATGGTGGAGTGCATCCGATAACAAGGTATGTAATGAACTACCTTATGGCAGCATGTGTATCTCGCCATACTTTGGAAGAAATGATGTTGTTGGAGTTTGGTTGTGCTGAAACATGTCCAATAGACCCTGACCGTCCAACATCATCACTGGCGGTCCGCCTTGCTTGGATCGTGGATGTGCTCATGGAGAATCTTGAGTCCAAATCCAAGGTTTATCGCCATGCCCCTCTCAGTTGCTTGTTTCTAATTAACAACGGGATCTATATAATCAAGAAAGTCAATGGTTGTGAGCTTAAGGTCTTGCTGGGTGAGGATTGGACTAGGGTAATATCTGCAAAGGTTCGCCAATGGGGTTTGGAATATCGACGTGCTACCTGGGGGAAGGCTGTCATGATACTTGAGAAGGACAAAAGGTTTGACAGCAATGTTAATGTTATGATGGAGAAGCTGAGCCATTTCAATGACTTTGTGGAAGCAGTTCGCCAGGTGCAGTCACGGTGGGTATTGGTGGAGAAGCAGCAAGCAGTGGATTTGAGCATTTTGGTGGAGGATCTGGTCATTCCAGCCTACAGGGATGTAATTGAGATGTTGAAGGCAACAGGAGCTGGAAGGGAGTCATATAGGCGACCTGAGGATGTGCAGTCACAGATTCAGCAGTTGTTCAAAGCAATGGCCAGGTGATGGAGTGTGGCTCTTCTGGCTGCTACTTGCTTTTTTGTGTTTAATGTTTCTCAGGGAGAATAGTGTAAGGTGTTCTCTGCAACTCTGCGACCTGTTTTATTTTCACAATATATGTGTTATAGTGGTTAATGCTTTCCTAATTAGGATCATGTGAAGTCCCGTAGCAACTGATGCTGACATACTATTGTACTGATTTAGTCTTTTTTTTATCTACTATAATTAAAGAGAAGTTATGTTCACCATTAAACTTGCCCAATATATGAACAAGCATTTAAAAATAATGGCCAATATGTATGCCACAAGTTGTTCTTCAACGATTGGTTTATAATCTTTTTCATGCTGAATCCATATGAGGGTTCTGTTTATTTATGTATATTGAAGGAATTTGAGGGCCGTGTTAACCTTTTGTTTAGGAGGAATCCTTAGTTGGACCCACAACATTTCTGTTTAAATCTAAAAAATTATGCAAAATTTCCTTTCATCGTTCTTGACTAATACTATAAGCCATTGCGATTCCATGTTGGTGTATATATATATATATATATATATATATATATATATATATATATATATATATATATATATATATATATATATATATATATATATATATATATATATATATATATATATATATATATATATATATATATATATATATATATATATAGGAAAAATACCTTTTACACCCGGATGTAATTACACCCACCTCTAATATACCACCTAAATAAATTTAAAATACTCCTTTATCACTTTAGGTGTATGTGTGTTAATCCCCCACTGTAATTTTCCATTGTGGATCACATCTCTGCACTCTGCAGGAGACCCTGTAGTCATTTTCCTTGTGTAGCCATCTCAAGTTTCTCTAATCCAGTCACAGTTCTGTGCCTTCGACCTCTATATTTCCATTCTTAAATCCATTGTTGAAAAGGCCAAGGAGTAAAGCATATTATGCATGACATAATAGATGAAACAGATTCCAGGACTCTTTCTTAAATAGTGGATTTCAAGTACAACTCCAAAAGAATGAACCGAATGGATTGATACAAGGAGGAAAACCTTTTTTAGTTTTTTTTTAAAACGAAACCCTATTTTAGCATTTGATTCATTAAAACTGTGGAATAACGTTTTTCAGTATGTAATCAGTTGTTATCCTATAAACCCTCTCTGTTGGGTGCACAGCATCGTAAAATACATAGGATGACACATTCGTGCATTTAGGAGTCAATGCATTGCAAAACAGTCCGACCTCTCTGAGCCCAGTCCCACAGCATCCTCGTGTTGTCTCTGTAAATCCTGTCATCATGGCAAACCTTTGGTGAGAACTGCTATAATTACAAGAAAGCAATCTAGGTTGACATGAATAAATAACAAACTGGTACATCTGCCTTTTCCCATTAAGTTGTTAGCTGTTTGGTTTTCTGCCAGCTTCAAGTTGTTGGCGGACACGTTTAGCACTGTGGTGTTTACCAATTCTTCTTTAGCTAGGATTAAGAGTTAAGATGCTCTCTTGGTGTTTTGCTTCACAACTTTAAGTGATCTCTTACAAGTGAACACATTTACTAGATAAGTTGTGAATCATGACAATAATGCAAAACCTTACCATATTTAGTAGGATCATCAAGGATCTCCATGAGAGCTTCGTATGCATCCAAGTACACAATTTTGCTTCCATAGAGTGAGCCTTGCAACGTTGGAAGTAACTTCTGAAGTTTAGAGTTGTAGACCTGGGCATCCTTGTTTTGCTCATCCACACATGCCCTCTCATATTCAGAGGCTCCACTCAATGTTATTTGAATAGGTGTGCAACCAAATGGCGGAAGACCTGCCAAGCAGAACTGCCGCCCCCCCAGGTTAAACAATTCCTGCACTCCAGTTTAGGGAAATCAAAGAAGAGTATGCTTAGTTTCTATGTTAGAGAATTGGAACAAAATAGTTGAGTAGAAACAACTCTGACAATGCCTATTTTTACCTTAACAAAAGTCTGTGCCATCCAGAGCACAGTTTCTTGGTATTCACCGATGTCCGTCTTCCTCTTCTTTGATGAACGGTAGTAACGTGTAAAATCATTGGTTCCTGAGCTGATAAATATCAGAGAGTTGGCAATGATCCTGGAAGCCTCCTTTTCCCCAGCAATGTTCCTGAGTCGGAGGAGGTAGTCCTTGAAGAGGTCCACCTGCTTCGACATTGGCAGAGTATTGGACAGGTGTGATGTCTGGTCATCGAACCCTGAACCAGCCGACGCGAAGTTCACCCCTGTCATGACATCATTGTCGGGCAGCTTCTTGTCCAGGAATGGTGGTGAGAATTCTTTGAGCTGCAGCTTTTCATTGAGGAGGTCTGGAACAAGCCGGCCATTAGAGAACCTCCCTGTCGGCTTCTTTCCTGGGAAGTCCCTCCCGTAAGGAAAATGGTTTGCCACAGCCAAAGTTGGGATATGATTGTTGTTGCCGGTGTCAAGAACGGAGTCGCCAAAGTAGAAGATAGCCGAGAGCTTTGGCTGAATTCTCTTGGAGGTAGAAATGGCAGTGGAAGAGAGGAGCAGCACTAGGAGAAGAACAGGGTGTGCCATCAGAAGGAACTGCTTGCCTGGGTTTTAATGCTCTCCAATTGGTTCTCATTATATTTCTGGAGGGGCCATGCACGCCGAATAAATTTGGGAAATATTGAGGTGATTCGCTGTAACTAATGCGTATCTTCTGGATATCAGTTCTCTAGCATCTATTGCATGAATTTAATGTCCTTTGCATGTCTCATGATGATGTTTTTGGCAGAATTGAAGATTTTGTATCCTACTCTAGATGGACCGAATGCAAGTATTTGTTGGTTACTGAACTGTGCCGTGTGCAGAGTTTGGCACAGAGCAAACATGCTGATGCATTGTATGGTAGTAGTATTATCGAGCTTGGCACTGACTTCTATATGGTATCTGCCTTTCAGATGTGTGCTGACAAGTTTCTATATGGTGTGAGCATCCCAATATGGTTTGCTCAAGTGACAGACAGGTAATTGTTTTCGTTCTTATGCCCGTGTGTTTGGATGAGAATTTGTTCTGGTGATACGCATGATGCTCCAAAAGCTAGCCATGAACTCACGATTACCCTTCAAAGGCTGAAATAAATCCTTTTTTTATTTTTTTTGTTCTGGTGATCGGTTCGGCTGAAAAGCTCATGGCTTATGGCTGAAAGCACTGTAGCTGGCTGAAAAAAGCACTGTAACTGACAAAGGTTTATTTAGCATAATTAAATTTAAAAAAATTTAAAAATATAAAAAATATGTTAGCTCATTACGTATAATACAAACAAATACGGGAAAAAAAGAACCGGCAAAAAAACTCAACAAAAAGCCAAAAGTTCAGAAAAAGACGAAACTTATAAATAGTGAAAAATAAGACAGAAGCCGAAGCCGAATTGATCAGGGTCATATGCTACAGGAGAACAATATAATATAGATCAATATTTGCCGTGAGACGAACTGTACGCCACATACACGACGATAGATATATGGACGATGCATTGGTGGCATCCCCTGTTGCCTGTCGATGATTGGTAGAGATTATGATGGGTTGGTCAGGAATCGGGACAGATCGCAAATTCACGGGCTGTTGGAATGTAGAATCCTTCCAGAATTTTAGTTGGTGACACAGTATTAAGAAATACGACTGTCTAGCTAGCTCCATTGCACATGTAACCGCCAGGCAGGCAGATGCAGGTGCCTGCTACATGTACACTTGCATCTGCGTGCTAGATCAATCAGTGGGCAACCAAGAATTTTTTGGTTTGGTTAGACGTCATCCTGGGCGAGCATACCGCATACGTCCGGAGGCATTCAGGCAGTGCACAAAGCGCTACCCTCCCGAACAATCCCCTATTCCCCGTGTCGCGTACGTCATGCCTGACCGGCTGAGCCTGGGGCGGCAGCGGCGATAGTGGGCACGAGGATGCCGTGCCGGCGGTGCGCCACTGCGCTCGGCACAGACCCGCGTTCCCTTCCTGATTTGGCTTGTGACGGCAACACCGGCGGACACCGGCTTGTGACGGGATCGGGCTTCGGCTGACAGACGGACCGTGGGTAGCGCACCTTGTCCCGATGCACGCGCAACTGGGCCGTTATTCGGTGACCACGCCGGCCACTTGGCGTTGGCTCCCGTCATCCCGTGTGATGATCCGCTTCGGCGTCCAGCCGCGCGCGGTAGCGTGGAGGCCCTCGACCACGGATTCGAGGTGCCTTTCCGGTCGCGCCACGGCACGACTGCTCGAGCCTATCGTGTCTCTGGGCTCATTCTAATACTGGATCGGTCCACGGAGAACTCGCAGGCCAGTATCGACTATCGATAGCCAGCCCATGCTGGGCATCTGGCAAGGCTTCTCTCAAAGGGAAAAGGGTTATCTTGAAGACTTGAAGTTGTTTAACTTCTGAAAGGGAAAAGGGTTATCTTGAATCCCGTTCGGTTAGATTGAAAAGCTGTGATTTATAGTTGTAATTACACTGTAGCGGCTGAAATTTTACTGTAGCTAAAGATGGCTTATTTAGCGTAATTATATTTAAAAAGTTTAAAAATAGAAAAAAAATATGCTAACTCATCACGAACAACGCAAACGAACATGAGAAAAAACGAACTGGCAAAAAAGCTCAGAAAAAAAGCCAAAAGTTGAGAAAAGACGAAATTCATGAATAATGAAAAATAAGTCAGAAGTCAGAAGCTGAAACCAAAACGAGCGGAACCTTGAAGTTGTTTAACTTAGGTGACATCATGATTCATGAACTGTTCTGTACTTCCGTTCTTTACTTGTGTGGTAACCCTGCGCCCATTATATTATTTCTCCCGAGTACGTTATGGCAGCTAGCTCCATACATGCACTTCGTGCTATGAACGTTAGAATCCGGTTGATGATATATGGGTGCGGCTCTGGTGCTGTGCCCCTGCACGCGCTAAGTGCGGGGTGCGCCCGGGAGCCGCCACGTGTCCCCAAAAACTAAAAAACTTCCGAAAAATTCTAAAATAATACTTTAAAATCCGAAAAATTGTAAAAGTACTTTTTTGTAAAAATACTTTTATTAAAAAGTATTTTTAAGTACTTAAAAAAATACTTTTTAATAAAAGTATAAATCAAGAAAAAATTTTAAGTACTTACAAAAAATACTTTTTATTTGTAAGAAAATATTTTTTACAATTTTTCGGATTTTTAAAGTATTTTTTAGAATTTTTCGGAAGTTTTTTTAGTTTTTGGGGACACGTGGCGACTCCTGGGCGCACCCCTGCACTTAGCGCGTGCAGGGGGCACAGCACCAGAGCCGCACCCATGATATATCCTTGATGTGAATCTAGTCTGACTTTTCATGTATGCAACACGAGCAAAGTAAGTTCGAATTTTGAGCCAGCTTCATGTCAAATTTTTGGGTAGACATGAATACGTAGACCATTCACGATTAAGGGGTTTCACCGTCATTGAATTTTATGCCGTCTAACTAAACCTTCACCATATATGGCTAAGGTAAAAACGGAGCGGATAATACTCGACAATCCGTCTGAATAAACTCGGATCCTAAAACCGGATATCCAGGGTTTTTATCCGATAATGGATTCGGACCCGGATAGTTTTTGCTGAATATAGAAACGGATTCGAGAAGAATGTATCCGATGGATGAATAGTTTTTGGAAAAATATCCGGTAACTACCCAAAATTCCAAAGCCCGTAAGCCACCCTAAGCGGCTAGGCCCAATATGCAACTAAGGCAAGGCAAGCCCAATAGAAAATATCCTCCGACCTCAATCGCTCAGTCATTCCCCGTCTGTCGTGCAACTCTCGTCCTCCCCCAACTTCCAAATTTTTTCTATTTTAGCTTTTTTTTTGAAAAATATTCACATTTAGACCCCTAGTAATTTTAATTCTGTTTTTGGACCCAGGGGGTCGGCGCCGTGGGTCACGGCGCCGAGGTAACACATCTCGGCGCCGAGGTGGCAGGCCCGCACCAGCGTGGTCGCCTGCGTGGCGCCGACGTGGCAGCACCTCGGCGCCGTGGGTCGTGGCGCCGAGCTCGGCGCCGTGGATCTTGGCGCCGAGCTCGGGACACTTATCCAGGCGCTGAGCGCATGCCTGTTCATTTCGCCGCCCGACTCCTCAGCCTCCCGCCTCCCCTACCGCCACCGCCTCCCCTCCGCCTCCCCGGCCGCCACCGCCTCCCCGGGCCGCCACCGCCTCCCCGGCCCCCGCCGCCTCCCCGGGCCGCCAGCGCCTCCCCGGCCCCCGCAGCCTCCCCGGCCGCCACCGCCTCCCCGGCCCCGCCGCCTCCCTGGCTGCCACCGCCTCATCGGGCCGCCAGCGCCTCCCGGCCCCGCCACCTCCCCGGGCCGCCAGCGCCTCCCCGCCCGCCACTGGTATAGCTGCTCATGCTGTAGATGAATTTATTAAAGTTGTTGAAATGGATTATAAATGTGAACGAATTGATGTCTATTTTGGTACAAAGCAATGTGGGTTATAGAACTAAATATTTGTACACAGCGCCACCACCAATGGTTAAAAAATGCTTACTAGTAGATGATAGATTGCTCGACATGCAGTTGGCTGTCATGAAATTAAGTGTGATAGATTGCAATCTATAATTGGTTTGGCTTGTTTAAGGACAATCAATGGTAGTACTAATGATAATAAACCACTGAGTATGTATTTACAATAATGCCTCCACCAATAATGCCTCCATCAATCAGTTTCATTGAAAGATATTCATATGCTTTGAAGATATTCATATGCTGATGCTTGTTATGAGCTCATACTTATTGATTGTATACAGGAGGGAAGGAATTACTGTGTGACGATACCTTCTTGGATTGCCCGCTTTGTCCACTACCATCGTCGGACAGGTAATATTGACTATGCAATTCAGTTAGTTAACTAGCATCAATTATACTGTAGTAGTTAGTTAATTTAGGTACTTAGTTAGTCAGCCAGTATCCAATTTCACTTAAAAGTATTAAGTTTGGTTTTCTGTATGAAGTAGATGGACAACCTAGTCACCCTATATCATGGAGGCAGTGTGACAAGTGATGATTATGGAAATATTCGATTTGTTGAAATGCAAAGGGTGCCTCTGATATTCAGTGATCGGCCGTCGTTTAGTGAGTTGGTTGCTAGGGCCCGGGAGGAGCTACATTGTCATGCAAGCGAGGAGAGCATCACAGTTGAGGGGTTACTTCACTTCGGTTCGAAAGACACAATTCTAAGGCGGTTGATCTTAATTGGTTGTGAGGATCAGTGGGACAAATATGTCAATTTGGTTATGAAGAATGAGTTCCAATGTTTGGACCTTGTTGTGCGGAAAGTGTCCATTGATCCCACCCCTCATGGTTATTCACCAGAACTAGGTGATCAGGCACCCTTTGACCCTCCGTTACCGGACCTTGCGGTGGATGTGGAAGAAGTGCCTGAGGTGCCCGATGCTCTATCTGCCCCGAACGAGGTTCAGATTTCTCAACCAGTTCGAGTCGAATGTCGGACTGATGATGTCGTGGCGGCCCCTCAGGAGATCCCTTCGAACCAGAATCATCCCAGTAAAAGTCGAGCAACACTTTTGCCTTTTCCCGTCATTCCATTCTTTTGTCTCAATCCCATCGTTTTCGTGCTTATGATGCAGGAGACATTCCTGATAATGTGGGTGTTCCTCCCGTTGCTCCATCCGGCAACATTGAAGAAGTCTGCAGGGACTCCAACAGTGTGGATGTTCAAATTGTAGACGATCTGGAGCCTTACGAGATCGCAAGGGCCGTTGATTATGATGATGACCGCCTTTTGGAGAGCTGACCGAAAGTGATATTGAGCTGATCAGGCGTTATTGCCCTGGCCGGGATCCATCAGTTCATGGATTTAGCGATCTTAGGCATTCCCATGAGGCTTATGCAGAAGGAAGGGATGACGAGCTGCTAGATGCTCCTGAGGCCGGGTCAAGCATGACAATTGAGAAGGGCATGGTGTTTGAGGACTTGTCAGCATTAAAAAGGTGGCTGCAGGAGTATTCAGTGATTTGTAAAAGGCCATTCCAGGTGAGGCATTCTTATGTGGAGCGGAGGTACACAGTTGTGTGCGAGAAGGAAACATGTGAATGGAGAGTTTGTGCAAGGAAACAGAAGGACACCGGGGTATCCAACTTTGCACCACCGTTGGTGCACTCGGCATCTTGCCGAGAATCTACTCCGTAAGGATGGTACGAAGGATAACTTTCATCTGTTCGAGGAGGTCGCTCGAATGCTTGAGGTCAAGTTCTTCCAGGACAAGTTGGAGCAGCTTAATACTGCAACAAACGCAGAAGGTAGACAGTGGTTGACGGGATTGATGAGAGATGTCGGCAAATGGACAAGGGCTCATAACGATGGTGGCTGGAGGTACGAGTTTCAGACAAGCAACATGGCCGAATCCTTTAATAATTTGCTTAGGGGTATACGTGGTATGCCCGTCAATGCTATCGTATCCTTCACCTTTTACAAGCTTGTTGCCGGGATGAGGGAGAGTGGCCACCATACACCGGGCCCAAATACATTGCGGATCCGGGTAGCCGTTGGTACAAACGTGGAACCAGGAAGAGGACGAGACACAAGATGGTTATGGATCAGCTTCCAGGAAGAACGAGGCGAGGGAGAGCAATCCCCTTTCTTACTGACCCCGAGCAGAACCAATGTAGCAGATGTGGTAGACTTGGCCACAATTCACGCACATGCCATTGGCCACTTAGTCAGGTGCGAGTGCTTATTGTTCGTTATGTTTCATAGTTCGTATAGTTGTTTTTCCCATATGCAACTTGCTATGTTTCTTGTTTAATTTCTTATTATTTCCATATTTTATGCATGTTCAATTTTTTGTTTACTTCTATGTTGGACTGACAAATTCAATTTTTTTTGTAGGATGGCGCAATTGCACCTGCTAGACTTGTACTACGAGGAGAACCACCGAGGACGGCTCACCGCGGAGGGGAGGGTACTGCATTCATCACTTCTTGTACAATTCATTATTTATGTTGATGCATTAACTAAAAAACTGGTGTATTCTATACAGGAGCTGCCCATCCTTCGTCCTCGAACCCATGACGGGTTCCTGGACATGCGGTACGATGAGAGGTACACTCCCTTCCTGGAGAGGGCTGGCATGGACGTCATCTCTTACCAGGTTCGCCGTGGGTTGCCCACCTTCAACCCCCCTGCCATCACTGCACTGGTTGACAGGTATTCTCCTAAACCATTGCTCCACTTGCATGTTCATTGTGTATCGGCTATGTGCGCCTCAAATTCTCTGATATGTAGTCCTCTTTTTTGTATCATGTAGGTGGAGGCCGGAGACTCACAGCTTCCACCTCCCTTTCGGGGAGATGACTATTACGCTCGAGGACACTCAGAAGATACTCGGTGTCGCCATTCACGGCCATCCAGTGATCGGACCGTGCGTGGCTGCTGGTTGGAGAGCCCGAGTAGAGGCCTTCCTCGGGAGAGAGTTTCCTCCTGAGAGCAAGTCCAATAATAAAGTCAAGTGTTTGGCTATAAGCCAAGTTATAAGAGCCAAGTTATACAATAATCTGTCTTCTATTTGTCTACAAAAGATTTTTTTATTATTATGTGGTACCATGTCTTACATTCTCTTTCCTACTCCTCCTCACATACATTTATTATCTGGACCCACCACTGCATAGGCTCCCGTGTGCAGCTTGTTGCTTGCATGAGAGCCAAGCTCTCCCCTCTCTCCTCTCTTCTCTCCTCCACATCAGCAAAAATGCTGACTAGCTTGGCTATAAGACCATTGTTGTACTTGCTCTGAGGCAGGGCATCGCACTTCTGGGGTTCCAATCACCTGGCTCCGGTAGACTTTCGCAGTGTGTCCTGAAGGTGCGGACGAGCAGACAGTTGCCTACTACTGCAGGTAGGGGTGTATATCGAGCCAACTCGTCATCTTATCGAGCTTTTTTTATAAAATTGACATAGTTTGATTTAATATCATTTTACATATAATTGCAGAGCATGGATCCTGCACTTGTTTGGTTGCGTTCTCTTCCCCGACGGAATGGGGAATAGCGCGTCGTGGATGTACATCCACTGCCTCACTGACTGGGACACGGCGGGGCAGTACAGCTGGGCTTCCGGGGTGTTGGCGTTCCTTTACCGCCACCTCTGCGAGGCGTGTCGTCGGACTTCGGCGAACTCGTCAGTAGGTGGTTGCCTCTACCTCCTCCAGCTGTGGATGTGGTGTCATCTACCAGTTGGTCGTCCCACGGTTCTGCCTCCTCGTCCATGGTTCGCAGAGGTTCCTCTTCGTCGACGTCCAACACTTGCATATCTTTGGGACCAGGTCGCAGTTCCCTACGCCAGGACGAAGCGGGCCTACCTAGAGTACATGAACGAGCTCGATGCGCTCACGGCCTCCAATGTAAGTTAATTCCATTCGGTATCGTGATTTTCATTTGTTAGTATGTGATCTTACAAGTAAATTGTTGCTATGCAGGTTAAGTGGGAGCCGTACGCCGAGCAAGGGGTGGAGGCCATTCAGTTCAGCGCACTGTGCAGCATAGACGAGGCCCTCTACAGGATGAGGTGCCCCCTAATATGTTTCTATGCTGTTGAGTATCACCTGCCACATAGAGTTGCACGCCAGTTTGGTATGAGGCAGCTGTGGCCAGTAGCGCCGTTCTCCACGTCTGTGGCCTTGCACAAGTAAGTGCCATGCAATTTCAATTCTAACCTTGGATTCCAATTGCATAGAGTTTCTACTAATTTTAACTATTGGTTTACGTGATATGCAGATTTGATCGTCAGCGATAGAAGAAGGTCACAGACTTCGAGCAGCACCACCACGTGTACGTTGAGGAGTGGGGACACTTTCAGGACCACGTGGACGACAACGACGAGCCGCACAGCAACGAGCACTTCCGGCGGTACCAAGTTTGGTACCAGCGTGCGACGTGGTCCAAGCTTAAGGGACAATGGACGGCAGATGACTATGCCGACATTGAGTCCTCCGACGACGAAGACACGCCCTACGACCAGTCTACTCGATTTGGGACGCAGGTGGAGATAGCACCAGTCCTGGACCGTGTGGTAATGTTCAATCTCATTGCTTATTTTCCAATAGATATAAATACCACTACATATAGCAAATTATCCATTCTTTTGCTTGTTTGCAGGGCAACACCCTGAAGCAGTCCGTACAGGACATAGAGCGTTTCTCCAGCACAGTCGGCGACGTCAGGATGCGTAGCTTCCTAGAGGTAAGCTTCGACAAAGCCACTCACAAAATTAGTACATAATATCTTCGTATCTTGTTGGTTAACAAAATGTTGGATGATAGAGGCTAGCAGGTCGGCTACGTCGTGCGGCTGGTCGTTGTGGTTGCAGCACAGGCGCGGCGAGGGACGTAGACGTGCCTTCGACACGACTTGCAGACCCGACGCGGGGAGGGTCGTACACGGGACAGAGCTCGTCCCCCACGAGGAGCGACACTTTCCCGGCCCAGGGCGGTGAGGACGACGACGAGGATGAGGTGGAGCAGCAGACTTACGATGAGATAGGCCCGTCTCAGCTCGTAGACGCTCCTTCGACTCAGCCTACACAGCCTCTACCACGCAGACGCCGCCGTGAACCTAGCCGTTACACTCCAGGCACGGACGCCCTTGGTAAGGGTAAGGGTAAGGCTAGGAGGCAGTGATACTTATGTGTAGACTTGTGGTTGGGCTTAAAAGTCGTTGTATATATGTTGTAATGAGCTAGGAGGCACTTGGTAAGTGGTTGGACTGAGATGTGTTTGTAATGAGCTACTTGTTGTATATATGTGTATATGTTATATTCATGTGATATTTGTGTTCGAATCCGTAGTCTGTACTTTGTGGTTCTATAATTCCTGCAATGAATTTATGTTTCCTGCAAACGACTGCAAAGGCTACGAACTATGAATTTATTACGAGACTACAGGCTCTGAAAAGCCTACATAGGAACATTTATTGCTACACTGGAATCCTGAAAAAGCCTACGAGCGGTTTCCTGCAAACGACTGAAAAGGCTACGAACTATGAATTTATTACGAGACTACAGGCTCTGAAAAGCCTACATAGGAACATTTATTGCTAAACTGGAATCCTGAAAAAGCGAAAAGATTCGTACGATCTCCTCTCTATGGACTATGCCCACTGCACCAGATAACCTGCCTACATAAAGGCCTCCTATGTCTTCCATATCACATCTCCTCCTCAAGCCATCACAATACTACTACACAACAATGTCTTCCTGGAGGTCCGACCCATTTGGAGTGCCGGAGTGGCATGAGCGCCCGAAGTGCCATTGCGGCTTTAGGACGATGTTGGGAGTCTGGACAGATCGAGTACAGCGAGCCAAATACGGCCGTAGGTTCTTCAAGTGTCCAGACCTGGATGACGACTTCGTGGTAACGGCGACAACTAAATCATTTGTTTCTCGTTATCGTTTTTCAACTTGATCCATGACATCTACCACGCCACACATAGGCTTGCACGTTCATCGAATGGGTGGATCGGGTGTCGCCGGCATGGCCACATAACCGGGCAGTGGAGGTGGAAAACAAAGGACAATACTTTGTCAAGATGACTCAGGCTCGCGAGGTGGAACGACAGATGCGGCATGAGCAAGAGTGCCGCGTGAGGGTGGACCAAATCCGTCTGAAGGGCAAGGAGGATGAGCTGCAAAGGAGGCGGGAGCAGTTAAGTCTGCGTGAAGCAGCCATCAAGCGTCAGGAGGAAGAGCTTCAAGCTCGTGAGGCAGCTCTCAAGACCAAGAGTGACAGGAAGAATGATGCAGCGGAGCCATCCTCAGGTCCCAATAAAAAGGGAAAACAACCACGCTACACCCAGTAGACAAAATGTAATAGACCCACGCTATCTACGGTCTATGTAATCTTATTATTATGCACTGTATTGTGTTTGCCTAGCTGTATCGACTGCACTTGAGACTACCGGTATGACGGTATTGCGTATCGGTACTTCACAAAACTACAATTTAATAGAGTGCATAATGTTGCCCACCCATGCTTGCTCCAAAGAATGTCTGCATAATGGATTAGTTTGTATATAGAAAAGAACAGGGAAATCATACCTACTCAGTTCAAAATTGTAAATCAGTACATGGAAAATTCACATTTTCAAGCACATAAATGTCTGCAAAAGAATAACAAGACATTAAACTATATCCTCAACTTCGCAGATTATACCATGTGATTTGAGGTAGCAACATAATTACTTATGGACACTATAATGGAAAAGTCTAAGGTACATAGGTTCTTACCTTGCTCCATTTTAGCTCTTTTGAATTCCATGAATAAGCAACACCATTATCCCCTTCTCTAACAATTAGTGTTTGACCATCGTAGTTCCCTGCTTAGGAAAAAAGTTACAAACATTATTACCATACTAGCACCCGAAATTTTCAGATTGAACACGACATCATCAAAAAATGTAGCAGAAAACAAAAATTGTGTACACAGTTCTTCAATTATCTGAATGTGCTCCGAGCTCGGCGCCACGACCCACGGCGCCGAGGTGCTGCCACGTCGGCGCCACGCAGGCGACCACGCTGGTGCGGGCCTGCCACCTCGGCGCCGTGGACCACGGCGCCGAGATGTGTTACCTCGGCGCCGTGACCCACGGCGCCGACCCACTGGGTCCAAAAACAGAATTAAAACTATCAGAGGTCTAAATGTGAATATTTTTTTAAAAAAAAGGCTAAAATAGAAAAAATTCGGCCCCAACTTCCCTGGCCATAACCGTAAACTCAGTGGCGTAGGTAATCTTTTTCTGTGGGGTCATCTGACCCCACAGATTTTTACAAAAATGTTTAATTAATACTAATATTTACTCATAAATTTATAAAATTCTAAAGATTTTATAATAGTTGATCTCACAAGTTTCAAGATCAGGCTACGCCACTGCCTAAACTCCATGACGCTGTTGTCACCCTCCCACGCCGACCTCCAAATCACCGCCGGCCGCCACCACTGGGTCTCCTCCTTGCTGCCGCCATCGGGTCTCCTCGCCACCGCCAAATCTTGTGAAGAGGGGAGGCAATGGGAGCCGGTGACGTCCCCGCCGATAAGGGAAGGTGAAAGATTTGTTCTTAATGACCTTTCTGGTTACTGCTTTTCTTCTTCCTCTTCTTCTTTGTGGTGATAATCTTGGCAAATCTTGTTGGTCTCAACTCCAAAAATGTCGAGATAATAGCCATTCAATCGGGGTAGCATCGAGAGCAGTAAATTTGTTGGTCTTAGGAAGCCCTTCAAAAACTAATAGTAGTAGTCAAAACATACACGCTACTTGATCAAACTTGCTTCCATTATGTGAGTCTATACAAAGAAAGACAAAAGAATGTATAAAGCAGCAATTGGAGCCTATTTGGCATAATCATTGTAAAATCAAGCTCCAAATACTAGCTTTGTGTCTAAAGCATCAGTACACATTTTCTGTTATTCATAGTCTTACGATCCATCATGCATCCATGTCAGCTAGTTACCTTAACAGATTCAACTTGAAGAGGGGGGGAGAGAGATAACTTGCAATTACAATGCTATAATTGTTATACCACCCATTGACATCACTATTAGTTGACATACAAACTTGGAATACAAAGCTTTAGAGAGGTGCGAAGTAACAGAATTTAAATCCATACAAATCCACACCTAATGCATGTTATTGTGTGATGTTGTACAAACAAGAAACAAATACCTTACACCATATATAGCATACTATTACACTAACAGTCGAGAGCAGTAAATTTGTTGGTCTGATACTCTAGCCACAGTAAATTAAGACAACTAATTTGTTAAGAAATGAATAAGCTCCAGAGTCTTTATGTTATCTCAGCAAATCACTAATGAGACACAATATGGAATACCTCATCTAGATGGACTACTATATCCAAAGAAGAGAAAAAAATGCTTGTCTTTGTTATGTATTACTGTTATGCAAGATGTCTTCCTGTATATAATACCAAGCCACTGACTGGTTCATGCTACCAAGTCTACTACCTTGTTGACATGATCAAAGCCTTGAAATAGCACAGCATACATAATGAGCATATATCCCAGTACTTTGAATGGCTTAGTTTATGCAAAACCACAATATGAGTTTGCAGGCAGGCTAGGAGGCAAATAATGAAATGCTAGAGTCTAAAGCACAACACAAGAACTAATTAGTATATGTTAAGCGACATGTGATATGATATAGATGGAAGGCTAATATGTATATGAGCTATAGATAGAAGGATTCGGTTGTCTAGTTGGTAAACGTAAACATCAACTAGATAGAGTTGGAAATAGTCACGGTTGTTGTAACCGATATAGTTGGTATGTATGGATATTTTGGTATCGATCTTACGTATGATTTTTTAGATTCAGTGGATCTCTTGCTATGACCTGGCTACGATTATATAGAGAAAAGACATATGAATTTTTATACAGGTTCGGACCTTCTCCTGAGAGCATAACAACCCTACTCCTGTGTGGCTATTGCTCAATGAACTGATTACAATTGAGAGCTGATTACAATTGAGAGGGGAATAAAAATGTCTTGCTCTACTCCTATTCTCCTTCGTGTCTGTCGGATGTCCTCTTGTTAGATATGTCCGGATCCTCCCTCTTCGTCTTGACGTTAACCTTTATATAGTCTGTGAAGTAGTGGCAGTTGTTCTATGCCAAGAAACGTCTTCATGTTTCAGATGATAACCGTCGACAGGAGTTATTGTCAGAGAGATGTGGTATCTCATGCGTCATGCGGCAATTATTGTCAAAGAGAGAGAGGTTATACGAAGTTATTCCAGAGAATAAATGCACATGCTAATTGCCTCGTCAAACAGACCCACGATGCAATAGGTTGTCGTAGATAGGTCAGTCGAAATTTGGCTTAGTCGTAGGAGGATCTATGACCACAAGGTGATCGTAGGATAACTTACGACCATGTTATGGTCGTAGGAGAACTTACGACTATAAGGTGATCATAGGAGAACTTACGATAATAAGGTAATTGTAGGAGAACTTACGACTATGAGGTGGTCGTAGAGGAGCTTATGATTACCCTGTGAAATTTCTCCTTATAGATAAAGGGTATAGTCAAGGAGTATAATAATGTAATAATATCATTTGCAAATAAATAATAATTTGATGATTATTATATTTTCATCATCTAGCCCCTCCAACTTCAAGTGAAAATAACTTACTTGAAAAAGAGAAGTCGTAGATGAATGAAGATCAAAAGCACAGTATTTCAATCTATTTCAACCAGAAGTGAAATTTGTCAAAAAGTAATTTCACTTGAGTTGTAAAGACACATCGGTTTCAAACAAAGGAATACAAATCGGCTCTCACCAATCTATTTGTTTTGAGCGGTTCCCGAAGGGGTAATAATCGTTCGAGTCCCCAAGATTGGTAACTAACTCATGTGGTTATAAAAATTTATCCGAAGGTAACTTTTGAACTTCTTACTTTCCCTTCGTGCCTCAATATTCTTCGAGCTTTCCGCCGCCGATCAAGCCTTCTTGTTTCCCCAATTTCTTTCAAATCCAAATCGATCGCTCAGAGAAAATGACGAAGTCTTCTTCCAATTGGCTGGTGTCGGAGATGGATGAGGCGAAGATGAAAGCCTTGGTCATAGAGAAGAATATTCCTTCAAGGGAATTTGTGAGGTGGATTGAAGCTACCGAACAATATTGGCCATCGGGGGAGATTGGACGAATTTCAGTTTTTCAAGCATACTGTGAGTGTAGTCTTCGAGTTCTGCTCACCCTTTTCTCATAGCTGTACTCGAATACTTTAGGGTGTAATTGTTGAACTTGGTTCTCAATTCGATTACCATGATATGTGTGTTCGTGTATCTATGTGAAGCCTATCTGAGAATTCCTCCAGATCTGGAGCTCTTTTGGTATTACTATGAAATGAGCAGACAAACTAGGATTGCTGGAAGCTGTGGTCTGAGACTCCATGACGGCAAGACAGAGCGATACATCCAAATGTTTACTCGGTCGTCATGGCCAAGCTGGAAGAAGAGATGGTTCTACTAGGAGATAACTAATGAAGATAGCCTTTTCTTTTTAGAGAAGGATGTTGAGAAGATCTCTTCCTAGAACTCGGTCCCCGAAGACCTAACTCAGATAGTTCCCTACATCCAAGCCATCAAATAACTAAGGAAAAAGGGGTTTACCAGCTGGCATGTGGTGAAAAACTTCATCACTTGTCGTATTAGCCCTCTGAAGAAATGAACACATCTAATATGGATGTCCGAGATGTGGCGCAGTCCCTGATAGTGCTTTATGAGAACCCATCAGCACAGGGACGCCACTTATGCCTGGAGTCCATTGAATGTCTAGTTGATTTCATCGATAAACTTGCTAATCTTTACCCTGAATTCCCGGTCCACAGGTGATACATCTATAGGCGACATCACCTTTCCATCAGATGCAGTGTTCTACTCTCGCTGATTTCTTGTCACATCAGAATCCAGGAGGACAAACAAGGCTGGGTGGTGAGGGAAAAGGTTGCCTCCAAGAAATTGCTCGATTTGGGTGTTAGTTTCACCCCATTCGACAAAACCATCAGGGACAGCGTGGATTGCTTTTGGAGCAAAGGACCCGTCTAGCCTGTGAACATACACTTTTGTACGCCAGGTTCAGAAACTGTTGTATGACAGTTTTTCATTTCAATAAACTGCCGCAATGCAGACAAGTCTTCCTGATCAATAATGTTTGTTTTCCATTGCTTCTTTGAATAGTTTTTTCTACTTGAACTGAAAAGTGAAAGAACAAGGAACCAAACATCATAAAGCAACAAGTCGAAAAGCTAGAAAAATGAAGCGGATAGAAAAGAAACAAAAGCATTCGCAAAACGGAGAGTAAAGAAAAGAAATGAAGAAAGAAAGAAGTGCAGATCTGAAATCTCTCTCAGGTTCCACCCCTTTCATAGTTTGCCATGCATCTTCATTTATTTTTCTGAAAGAACAGAAAAATGCCTCCCTAGAGATAGATGCATTGGTCAAAAACTAATATTTAGATCTAGTGACCGAGCCCGTAGGAACAGCTCGATTGTGACATCCAGCATAAAGCCATCCGATGTTCTTGATGAGAAGTCAAGAGTGTGAGTTTTGGAACTTGGAATCGTTGAGCCCCACAGCATCAAAAGAAAAGGCACACTTGCAAATGGCAAAGCTTCAAAGCTGGTTCACTTGATTTGATACGCCGGCCTGAGTGACCTGACCTGAAGCAACACTTCTTGAAAACTTCTCTCCCGCGCAACCCGGGAAAGGGATCATCTAACAAAAGCTGCCTTCCAGCAGAGCAAGAGCATCTCCTCCTCCCTCTCCTTTCCCCTCCAAAGTAAAGCATATCTCGCGCATTGATGCACACATACCTAGCCTAGCCTGAAACTTAAAGGCGGCGGCTTTTCTCCATTGCCATGGCTTCCCAGCCTCTTCTTCCTCACACCCTTGTCTCGTTCCTCGTCCTGCTCTGCCTCTCCCCGGCGTGCGCTGCTAGGAGGGTCTCGGTGTCAGTCTACTACGAAACGTTATGCCCGTTCTGCTCCGGCTACGTCGTGAACGACCTTGGCAGGATCTTCCATGACGGCCTCTCCTCCATTGTTGACCTCCGCCTCGTCCCTTTCGGCAATGGCCGCGTCTCGCCCGACGGATCCATTACCTGCCAGGTCTGCCTTCCCTCGTAGCCTGCGTTCCTGAACCATTTCTTTTATGCGTTCTCTTTCTTGAAATGGATGTCCTTTTGCAATAATCTTAAGCGCAATTTTGTGAGAATTGGGCAACTGGAGTTGTAATGGTAGGGGATACATTAAAAAGGCTTAAGATCATCCTTCTTGTGGAGGCTTTGATTTGAAGACTAATCGGTTTAGAACTTGACTATTTTATTGCTTGATTATAAATAGTACAGTTTCTCCTTTTTCACGGGTACAATTAAATTTGCCCCTTGGAGGCGTATTTGGAAAAGCTGGGCACCTCTTAGATGCAAATTCTTCATTTGGCTGGCAGTCAAGAACCGCTGCTGGACAGCTGACAGATTAGCCAAAAGGGGTTTGCCTCATCCTGCTTCATGCCCTCTTTGCGACCAGGCAGAAGAAACTATTCAACACACCCTTGTTAGTTGTGTGTTTACGCGTCAGGTGTGGACAATGATTCTAAACAGATTGGGACTTCTAGCTATTGCTCCTCAGCCGGAAGTAACCCGTTTCTCTAACTGGTGGAGCCAAGCAATCAACGGGTTTGATAAAAATAAGAGAAATGGGCTGAATTCTTTGATTATCCTAGTCGCTTGGGAAATCTGGAAGCATCGCAATGTATGTGTGTTTGAAGGAGCTTCTCCTAGTGTCCAAGAGGTCTTACAGGCAGTAGCGATTGAAGGTTCTTTTTGGTGTATGGCTGGAGCCTCTGCTCTTCAAGAGCTGCTCCTTCAGTCGCTAATCTTTTAGTGTTCTCGGTTTTTCTTGTGCTGTGGGTGTGTTGGGTGTCCGGGAGCCTCTCTCCCCTGTTCTAGGAGTGGACTCTTGACCCTCCTTTGTATTTCTATTTTTTTTCTTAATGAAATGACACGCAGTTCTCCTGCGTTGTTCGAGAAAAAAAATAAATAGTACGGTTTCTCTCTTTATATAGATGAGGTTAGCCCTAACAATATAGAAACTAACACAATTTAATACAACCAATCAACTAAAGATAACATCATATCGATAGTATCTAAATATAAAAATATATATCTAACTATTTCTAATATAAAGACATACGTCTAACTTTTCCTAATACCAAGATATGCCTTATCCTAAACAATCGTTACCGTACCGTACTATATTACCAAACGGTACTATTCACGCTACAATACACACGGCTACATTGCCAAGCCGTAACATTTCATCTCCGTGACAAGATAGCTCGACCTTGAGCTGTCAGGTGGTGCCCACGGACTTAGACCTTCGCGACTCTATGTCGAGAAAAGTCTAGACCATCGATGTTGGGTCAGATGTAGGGTTAGTGGTATTGGCCGGGAGGTGGTGGCTCTGGCCGATGTGGATGAGGCCAACAGCCTAGGTGACTAGCACAGGACAACAACAATGTCTTTCTTGTCACAAGGTTGTTGGATTGAATCGCTCAATCCTAATACCCGATGTTGGAATTGAATCACTCAATCCTCTCTATTGGAAACCACTCACTGGTCTCTCTCGTTTCTCTAGATAAACACACGTAGAGGAAGACAAATACACCAAGTGTTGGAATTGAATCACTCAATCTTTTATATTGCCTCATCTCTAATTGCTTAACAAGATTACACGGCTTAAATAAACACAACTGGGTTGCATATGCAGGCCACTCACCAACTACAGCCACATGACTCACTGTGATCCGGTTTTGCCGGCCACAATTCCTTACAATTTGGCGCACACCGCGTACTACCCGCAAGACTTGGTCCAGCTGAGACCAACTCAAATGCTTACAAACCACACACAGGCCTGACCAAACTATGACTTCAAGTCCTTTGACCACGGTGTCTCGACCACTCATCAGTTGCTGTAGCTTACGACTACCAACCGGTTTACTGTAGCTTACGACTACCGACCAGTTTACTATAGCTACGACTGGTTCATTGTATCTACGACCAGTACACTGTAGCTATGACAGCTGCTTTGACCACGACGCATCGACTCAAAGCTTCGACCGCGGCTTCGTCTATGGCTTTGATACCGTTGCTTCGACCACGAAGTATTTACCTTTGCTGCATATATGCTTCTGTTTGCTTACTCTAGTTGCTTGATTTTGCAGCATGGGGAGGATGAATGCCAACTCAACGCTATAGAAGCTTGCGTGATCAGACTATGGCCTGATGCGGTAGTGCCTTGAACAAAACAAAGATGGTTCTGATAATTCAATATCCTATAATTTATGTTTCAGTATGTGATGATTCAGTTATGTGATGTACTGAGTACTGACATTTATCAATCCATATATGATAAATCTGCATTCAAGGCAGTGCGTTAAGTGTTACTATGCTTTCTTCTGAATGTAGGAACAGCATTTCCCTTTCATTCATTGCATTGAGCATTTAGCTCTGACTCAAAAATGGGACGCGTGGCAGTCTTGCTTTCAGGAAACTGGTCTGGCCTCTCAACCTGTTATAGACTGCTATAACTCAGGATACGGCAGGCAGGTGAGCTGAGTTATTGGCCTTCCTATCGACAGTGTTTTTTTCTATAATTTTGTTTACACCTATACTTTCTACTGATGTGTTGAACTATCAAAATTCAAAACTACTGATTCTTTTACTTCAAAAGGAAACGAAGTAGTTCTTAGTGGTAGCAAACACTGTTTTAACAGTTCCCATGAACTACATAATCATCAATCATGCCCTTAGTTTCTATTGGTGGCTGTTTAGATTCTCAAGTCTCAACACGATGTTAGATGATGACTCAGTTACTTCTTTTTGAAACATTGACTGCATTACTTTTGCAGTTGATTTCAGAAATTTTCAATCTGGGAACACTTTATGGTATGAAAAGTCACCCAAAAAAATTGGATTTGATTCTTCCAGTATGCTGAAGATTTCTGCAGAACAGTCATATAGAAATGTTCCTTGAGTTGTGATAGTAATCTGATAAGAAATCAATTAAATGTGCAGCTTGAACTCCAGTATGCTGCAGAGACGAATGCTCTTCAGCCTCCTCATCAATTTGTACCTTGGGTGATCGTGAACGGGAGACCCCTTGGTGATGTAAGTTGCAGCTTTTCTAAAACTGAAGTTCTATTGTGTATTCATATATGTAACTCTAATTTAGAATTTCATGACAATTTTCTGCAGGATTACATGAATTTCGAAGCCTACATCTGCGGCGCTTATGATGGCGAACTTCCAGAGGCATGCAAGGGGAAACACCTGGCAATTGCTCAACACACGAGAACAAGCCGAGGAGACAAGGTGTGCCCAGCTAACAAAACTGTCAGCTAATTCAGGAACGAGAAATAAATCTTTCGATGAAGCGAAGAACTCTAAGTTAGAATTTTATTTTAAGTGGTTCTGAATTTCTACCGTCCTACTAGGTCTAGATGTATTCTGCAGTTAGTTGAACTAGCAGTGTTGTGGACTTGCAATAGGAAACATCTAGCTTCACTGAAAGAATTGCAATGAAGGTTGATGCGTTTTGCATTTGCAAGACAATAATTTGCTCTCAGTTCTAGGAGAGCCACTTTGTTGAGAATCTACGCGTGATTTGTAGTTTTGCTTTGCACATTTCATTTCGCATTCTTCTATTCACAGAGACATGCCTGAATCCTGATTGGTTTCCATGTTCTTATGATCCAGAGGAATCCACATGAGCTGGCCATTGCACTTGTCTTTTGTATCGCCCTGTGGTTCTGATTTCTGAAGCGCCATTTCGTCGAGATCAAGTGGAACTCTTCAAAAGCAGATCAAGCTAGCCCAGTAAACTAACAAATACTAGTAACACCATACCAAAACAGAAATTGTATATCCCTTAAAAGTTGCCTCTTTTTTTCTGTTCTTTGTTCCTTGTCAGAAAAAATTCTTCATTTTTTCCCCTCCAATGCGGAGGGAAGCAAGAGTATGTAGCTGTAAAACTTAGTAAGTGCCATTCACTGAGCCAGATCAGATCAGGAGTCACTCACACCAGCTGTAGTATTGTTCTTTTAGGCCTTTTATCCAGAACAAGTTGTGATACCGTGAACAATAAACTGAGAGCTGGAGTCTTCGGGGTGGAATTGTTTGCGTGAAGTGCTACGAGCTCAACTCAAAGCGCTTTAACTTCAACGCGAGCAGCCGAGATTTCCACATCTTCTGTTCTTCTGTTCTTGTTCCTGATTCCGCATCTCTGATAGTAGAGAGCACTAGTCACATGGGTAATACATTGTGCTGGTAAGGCAGGATTCTAAGAGACAGTGGGATGGGACCCTTGGAGTGATGGTCTGCGCTAAAAGATGGTTCGGTCAGCAATAAGTATATGACTAAGAGCAACTCCAGCAGGGCCCTCAAACAAGCCCCTAAACCAAAATTTGAGGGCTGAGAGAAAAAAACACAGGTCCAGCAGGGCCCTTACTCAGGCCTTCAAAAGTAGGAGGCCCTCAAATTCACCCATCAAGCCCTCATTCCTGGGGACCCTGGAGGAGGCCCCTACTTTTGAGGGGGTGAGTAGGGACCATACTAGACCTGTATTTTTGTTCTTAGCCCTTAAATTTTGGTTTAGCATGATGAATGGGTCCCACATAGCAGTGTCTATTAGGATGAATTTTGATGGCCCTGATTTGAGAGTTGCTGCTGGAGTAAGGGGTGTTTGGGACTGCTCCACTCCACGTTTTTCAGCTCCGCTCTATGTTTTCTAGCCAAACAGGTTCAGCTCCACGCACTCTGTTCGAGGAAAAAAAGGTGGAGTTGTAAGAGCACCTAAAGGGGTGCTCCACAAACTCTAGGTTTTTTGTGGAGCTGCTCCACGGTAGAATTCGTGGAGCAGAGCTTGTGGAGTAGTCCCAAACACCCCCTAAATGCAAAAAATCCCATGCCAATCATCTGACACTCCAGAACGAGAAATTTCGATATTTGACACTGAATACGTGCGCCTCTCAACTTTTAACCCCCAATTCGCACGCCTTTGGAAATTTAACCCTGTAACTGCGAATTCTTTTGATTCAAGGGATTCTCCTCATTTTCTCTCCTTTTATATTTTGACACTTGTCACTGCGAAAATGAAGAGAATCCCTTGAATCAAAAGAATTCGCAGTGACAGGGTTAAATTTCCAAAGGCGTGCGAATTGGGGGTTAAAAGTTAAGAGGTGCACGTATTCAGTGTCAAATATCGAAATTTCTCCTCCAGAACATGCTCAAACAGACTTGACTGAACTAAACAAACTCCCTCCCTTAACTGAAACCAACTACCCCCACGCCTGCACTGCGCAGTGCCCACACGGCCACACCTCCTTCCCCGGCCACGGCAGCCGTCGCCGTCGTCCGCCGAGCTCTCCCCCTTCTCTATTCCTCCCTCCCATTTCCCGTTCCCCAACCAGAGCAGAAATGGATATCTCCTCGGCCCTCTCCTTCCTCTCCGATCGCAAGCGCCCCATCGTCGTTTCCGTCTCCCTCTTCCTCCTCTTCAACCCTGCCCCGTCCGCGCTCCCCAAACCCCAATTCCCGTATCCGCCGACGCATCTCCACCCGAAACCCCAGCCGACGTCACGTCCGACGGGAGCAACAACAGCTCCGCTGATCCACCACGACCAGACACCACCACCCCTGCCAGTGACGTTGCCGCCAGCGCTCCCGAACCAGATCACAGCACGCTGCCCCCTGCCGCTGCCGCTTGCCTTATTTGGTAAGCGAGGAAGCGGGTTTTCTGCTTGTTTGTTAGTGAGTAAAGTACACTTTGTACCAGTTAAATTATCATTTATTTTATTTTATATCAGATTTTACATATACTTTCACTTTATATATTAAGTGGAACAAATGTTGTTTCACTTTGTACAAAGGTCCCGACTTCAACTACGGCCCTAACTTCAATCACGACCCCTTTCGACTACGGCCGTGACTTCGACTAAGACTTCGACTTCGACAACGGCGTCGACTTTGAGCATGGCCCTCTCTTTGACCATGGCCTCTCAACCATTGCTTCGACTCGACGTCGATAACAGCTTCGACTACGGCCTCGGCTTCAACCACGGCTTCGACTTCGACCACGGCTACGACTTCGACTTCCATCTTGATGCAAAGTGAAATAACATTTGCTCCACCCTGATGCAAAGTGAAACAAGTGACAATTTATCTGGTACAAAATACAATTTGCTCATGTGTTATTCCACAATGTTGTAGCAGAAGCAGTAGCAACAGTAGTAGCAATTTAATATTGCTACTCTGTGCTCTTATTATTTGATTAAGAGGTGGTGTTGTGCTAATGTGGTTTGCCAGTGCCAGTGCCTTGATCGTAAGATCCAAATGAGCATGTTTGAACACACTCCAAACAGAATAACAGTGCAAAAATGGGTTTCATCTTTCTTTCTTTTTTGTTACTCCACTAAAAGGGCTTCTGTTATGAACTCATCTGTACAACATAGTAGGGAACTCTGTTAGCTAGGGATGTAGCCTTGATACTCTGCCAGGTTTTGAATTGTGTATATCCACGTGGTACTACCTACAAAAGCACTTTTTTTGTCAATTCTGGCAAAGGACCCTTTGGCACATGGCTATATGTGTATGTGCATGGATACTGTCCGTTAGATGAGAGTTCATGCATGTATGCTGATGTCTTTTTTCTGCAAATACATGCTTTGCCACCGATGCTTCTGAAGCTCAAACTTGCAATTATCATGTGTTTTATCTATACCATTGCTGGCTAACTTGTGATTTCATATTCCCTTTGCAAATTCCAGATTTGGTATAGTAATGTTCCTCACCCAAAGCTAGTGGAATACAAGAAGGACCAGAACTGGGTTAGGAAGTCTGGTAATTATTTTGTTTTCCCTGGAGGTGGAACTCAATTTAAAGTAGGTGTGACTAGATACATTCAATTCATTGAACAGGTAGATATTACTTGTGCCCTTTATGTACTTTTAAACTTGTTAATTTCCATATAATTTCCACAACATGTATAATAATCAATCTATTTATGCACTCTCATGGTGTTGCTTCACTGTAACACAACTCCACAGCCTAAGTTCAGTGTTTCAATGATATGTTTCTAAGATTAACATTCAAGACCTGGTGGGTCCAAAGAAAATGTGTACTTGCATTCCTAGGGTAATCACTGCAAGTTGAAATTTTGTGACTTCAGTATTGCTAATACAATGTTGTTCCTTGTTTTATTTGCCATAACTCACAGCTTGCAGTCATATTGTTTCAATAGATCATGCCAAACATTAAATGGGGAACTCATACAAGAACTGTCCTGGATGTTGGATGTGGTGTTGCCAGCTTTGGTGGATACTTGCTTGACAGGAATGTCATTACTATATCTTTTGCACCCAAAGATGAGCATGAAGCTCAGATACAATTTGCGCTAGAGCGTGGAATTCTGGCTTTGTTGGCAGTGATTGGAACACAGAAGCTTCCCTTCCCTGATAATGCATTTGATGTGATCCACTGTGCAAGGTGTAGGGTCCACTGGTATGCTGACGGCAAGTACTCTGAACCATTCCTGCTATTTTGGCTTATAGTTCTGCTTCTATTGATATTTGAAGATCCACTTATTCTCTTTACTTTTTAAAAATGTGTGTGTGTGTGAGGTGTGTTCTGCATACATTTTTTTAGTTAAGGTTTTACTACTTTGGGGCATACAGGTGGAAAACCATTGTTGGAGCTCAATAGAGTCTGCGACACCTGTCTATCGTCATGGCAAAAGAGATGAAGATGACTGGAATGGTTAGCAAGCACTATCTTTTCCCATCAGAATGATTTTTATTATCACATGTTTTCAGCCTAGCATTTGTATCTCAAACAAATTATGCATGTTACAGAATACGGAGAAAATTTGGTGTTAACAAGGGTTTCATGCATAAGATTTTATTATGACCTGATGCACTTATATAATAGGCTAATAGCAACATATGTTACAAAAAGAATTACAAAAAGAATTATCGCATATTATTTATACTTCACATTTAATCATGTCAGCATGCAACACAGTTGGTGAATCCAACAAAAACAGAAGAGTGTGGGAAATGCAGTGGCTATGCAGTTGATGGAATCCATTGGTTCATTCATAGGAAAAGTATGGTGACTATGGTCATTATGATTGAATGATTACAACACATGTGACTGTTATCATATATGATTTGTGATAGGTGGTGTTACTTTTAAAAAATTGACACCATTTTCCACTACGGTTAATGAAATAGGTTTGCATTACTACCTAGGTTACTTGTACTTAGGCCTATAACTGTGTTTATTTCGCAAATATATCCTATGATTTGTAGAGATCAACCTCTTCTTGCGAATTGGAATTTGTGTTCAACTTCTGGCAGCGATGGTTACTCTGACCAAATCAATCTGCTGGAGGGCAGTGGTAAAATCTCAGGATGTTAATAAGATTGGTGTTGTTATTTATCAAAAGCCAACCTCAAATTCTTGCTACCTTGAAAGGAAAAATAATGAACCACCTCTATGCTCTGGGAGGGAGGGATCACATACTCCTCAGTACATTTTCTTGACATGTCCTTTTGTTTCTTTTATTTCGCATACAGTTTGGACTTATAATTTGTGCCAATCTTAATAGCCATCAGTGGCTAGGCACCTATGATTCGTGCCATCTGCAAGTAGTCCTGGTTACTGAGACATAGGCCTCGGAGAATATTTAAGTATGATTTTTTTTATGCCAGATATACTGATGTTCTAATGTTCCCCCACGTCAGGTATACGCCTCTCGATAGTTGCCTCTTGTTGCCTGCTGTGTCAAGTTCAGGTGATGGAAACAGTTGGGCCATTTCCTGGCCTGAAAGGCTTAACATCAGAGACTCAACTACATATGACTATTCTTCTACTCAGTTTTCTCAAGAAAAAATTGATTCTGATACAAAGCACTGGAATGACCTTGTTTCAGAAGTATATTTCAGTGACTTTGCAGTTAATTGGTCTAGTGTTCGCAATGTTATGGACATGAATGCTGGTTTTGGAGGGTAAGAAAAAATTAATTTGAGCCTTTATGCAATAGACTCATTGATTATTCCATAAGCCATGACAATATCTTTCAATTTTCAGTCCTTCTGCTTGATCCCTGTGAAGTTTTCTGTCCTATGTTTCCTGAATGCTGTCAGACTATTAGTTGGTTCATGCCCTGATTGTTGATGTGTGGAGTTAAGGTACTGGACCCAGTGCCCATCATTCCTTCTGGAATAGCTTTGCTTGTTGAAGGGAGGAACATACTGTTCACTGTTGTTTAATTGTTTTCAACAATCAATTGTATCAAACCTTGGCTTAGCTTCTTGGAATGCTTAAGTGACATCATAGCCGATTGTTCTTTACCAGCTAGCAATGCTTTCTAGGCCCAGATTGTAGGTTGGAGGCTAGCTCGCTGAAATTAAGGATCTAAATTTCTTCAAAGGATGGATGATATGTTTACACGATTCCTATGGCCGATATTTCTTTCACTTCAAGTATTTTTTCAAGTATCCTTCCTTTCTTAAAAATAATGATCAACATAGCCAGATGTTTCGTTTCATGGTGAGATATATATCAATGTTGCTTTCTTAAACCAGATTTGCGGCATCACTCATTGATCGACCTTTATGGGTTATGAACGTTGTACCCTTCGATCAGCCAGATACTTTGCCTATCATTTTTAACAGAGGTTTGATTGGGGTATATCATGACTGGTGTGAATCTTTTAATACATATCCACCGACCTATGATCTTCTTCACATGAGTTATCTCCTTCAGGGCCTCACAAATAGGTAAACAAGCGTGTCTTGATTCTTGTAGAACTGTTATTGTTTGCATTGTAACATTCTCTTCTATACTAGAGCAAGCAAGCTTTATGTTTATGCTTTTGTATTTTAGGTGTGATATCATTGAAGTAGCAGCGGAAATTGACAGGATACGTAGACCCGGTAGATGGATTGTGTTGCAAGACACCATAGAAGTGATTAGAAAGATGGACCCAGTTCTTCGCTCTTTGCATTACAAGACTGCAATTGTGAAGCAGCAATTTCTTGTTGCCACCAAGGGTCTCTGGCGCCCTGACAGTACAGGTTCTTAGTCGCCGTGATTCCTGCTTCTCCTTCAGATGGTGTCATTGGTAAACAAAAGTGACACCGATTCTTTAAATTATGATCGCATCGATTCTTCGCATAGCATAGTAGATGACACACAGTAGCCCCATATCAAGGATGAGTTTGTTGACATTTTCTCGGTTTGTTTGCATTTAGTGCAATTTGTTCTTTGAGTTTGCTAGCTGAAGTTTTTTTTTTGTCACGCAAATTTAATTCATGGCTATAGCAATAGCCAGTAGGTTAGTGCTAGCAAGTTTGTAGGTGTATTCTGGAAGCATGTCTTGTAGGATTATGCTTCGGTGATTCTGTATACTTAGCAATAAAATTTTTATGTCGCCTTGCAAAGTAACAACTTTGAGCTCCGAACTGTTTACTTTGTTGCACCTTAGTATTTGCTGTCTTTGGATATTTGTAACCATCCCGGATCAAATCATTTGTTTAGATTCGACACTCAAGATCCTGTACCGATCTGAGGCATGGAGCTAAATCTTTACTGAAATACTCTGCTTTCTGCCGAACAATGGTTTTTAATATGGGCATGCTGTTACACGCGACGGCGGAGGAACGATGAAGTAAACAAGATCAATCGCAGAGAGACACGAGATTTAACATGGAAAACCCTCCCAATGCGAGAGGGAAAAAACCACGGGCGCCAGCCAGCAACAATCTTCACTATATCGGGGTGAGGTTACAACGCCGGGGATTACAACTCTAATTCAATCTCCCAAACGGCGGCTTACAGGGAATATATATATCAAGCAAACCCTAATTCGACTAGGATCCATACCGCGGGGGGGCTTCGCCCCCCCCCCCCCCCGCACCCCAGGCGTCTCTGGGTGCACAGGCCTTGCACAATGGGCCGCTTCAGGACTCCGCTCCGGCCCTAAGCCTCCGGCGACGGGCCTCCGCTACGCTCCGTCCAGAAGCTGGCCTTATTTATGTGTAGAATTTGGATCACAAATCAACATACTCCACCTTGAGACAAATTCCTTCCTGTAGCATAAATCAATCCTTCACCCTGAACACAACAAAGAAAGAAATACTTTCGGCGCCACACAGCCTCTTGGGCTAAACTGTAATACCAACTAAGCTTGAGCAAAGCTCAAACTTAGCAACAGGAACTGGCTTTGTCAACATATCAGCAGGATTTTCATGAGTGCTAATCTTGCATACCTTTAGCTTACCCTTTGCAACAATATCTCTGACATAATTATATTTAATCTCAATGTGCTTTGTCTTCGCATGAAACATCTGATCTTTAGTGAGATAAATTGCGCTCTGGCTGTCACAAAACAAATTAATGCAAGAATCAACTCCAGCAAGTTCAGCAAACAAACCTTTCAGCCAAACTGACTCTTTACTTGCTTCACAAATAGCCATATATTATGCTTCAGTGGTGGACAGCGCAACAACATCCTGCAAATGTGCCTTCCAGCTCACAGCACAACCTCCAATGGTAAATACATAACCTGTGAGCGACCTACGCTTATCCAAATCACCAGCATAATCTAAATCAACATAGTCAACAAGTTCCTTTTCAGTCCTGCCAAACTTCAAACAAGCATTCGATGTGCCTCGCATGTACCTGAAAATCCACTGAACGGCCTTCCAATGCTCTTTACCAGGATTAGCCATATATCTACTGACCATACTCATAGCATAAGATAAATCCGGACGAGAGCAAACCATGGCATACATCAAAGACCCAACAGCACTAGCATACGGAACTCTGGACATGTACTCAACCTCCTCATCAGTGCTAGGACATTGTGAAGCTGACAATTTAAAGTGAGGTGCAATGGGAGTACTAACAGGCTTTGAATCATGCATGTTGAAACGATGAAGCACTTTCTGAATATAATTTTGCTGACTAAGAAACAATAAACCAGAAGCACGGTCTCTAGTAATTTCCATACCTAGAATTTTCTTAGCAGCACCAAGATCCTTCATGTCAAATTCACTGCTCAACTGAGTCTTCAATGCAGTGATTTCTTTCTTGCTCTTGGCAGCAATCAGCATATCATCAACATATAACAGCAAGTATATAGGTGATCCATCAACGAATTTAATGTAGACACAGCTATCATAATCAGATCTTTTAAAGTTATTTGATAACATAAATGAATCAAACCTCTTATACCACTGGCGAGGAGACTGTTTCAAACCATATAAGGACTTCTTCAATTTGCAAACATGATCCTCCTTACCAGGCACTATGAACCCTTCTGGCTGGTCCATGTATATCTCCTCCTCAAGGTCTCCATGCAAGAATGCTGTCTTCACATCTAGCTGCTCAAGCTCAAGATCACGCATAGCAACAATACTGAAGAATGTACGGATTGAGCTATGCTTCACAACTGGGGAGAACACATCATTGTAATCAACACCCGGAATCTGACTGAAACCTTTAGCTACTAACCTTGCCTTAAATCTTGGAGGCTCACTAGGAGATAGACCCTCCTTTCTCTTGAAGATCCATTTGCAACGCACGGTCTTCTTATTTTTAGGCAAGCGCACCACGTCCCATGTGCCATTTTTCTCCAGAGACTGCATCTCTTCTTGCATACCTGAGATCCACTTCTCATGATCTCCAGAAGCAATGGCTTCAGTGTACGTAGCCGGCTCATGATTGTTCTCCACCTGTTCAGCACAACTAAGAGCATAATGAATCAAATTACACTCTTCAATTAATCGGGATCGAGGACCACAACTCCTCTTTTCTCTGCGAAGTGCAATAGGCTGATCGTCTTGCTGCAAAACAAGAGATAAGTGCTGAACAGTATCGATAGTATCATCAATAAATTCATCTCCCTGATCATCCACGTGCTCCACCTGCACGCTCATATTCTGCTGCTCATCATCAGATCTGTCTGGTACAATATCTAAGGGTAAACTGTCATTAAACATCACAGATTCATTAAAAACAACACTTCTGCTCATGAAAGTCTTTCTTGTTTCAGGATTCCATAGCTTATATCCTTTTACTCCAGAACCATAACCAAGAAACATACACTTAATAGCTCTAGGCTCCAATTTTCCATTATCAACATGAGCATAAGCAGTGCAACCAAAAACTCTCAGCTGTGAATAATCAGCAGATGTACCAGACCATACCTCAATGGGAGTTTTCTTGTTGAGTGGAATAGAAGGCGACCTGTTGATCAAATAGCATGCGGTGTTGGCGGCCTCTGCCCAAAAACGCTTGCTAATCTTTGCGTTGGACAGCATGCAACGAGCCTTTGATATGATGGTTCTGTTCATGCGCTCCGGCCCTAAGCCTCCGGCGACGGGCCTCCGCTACGCTCCGTCCAGAAGCTGGCCTTATTTATGTGTAGAATTTGGATCACAAATCAACACATGCCGGATCTGAATCCACACGAGAAGACATAACATTACTTTGGCACCGAAACTCGTTTCTTTTTAAAAAAAAAAACTTTCAAAAGGCACTGCGGCATTGAATAAACCATGCTAACTAAAGATGAATTTCCACTGTATTACATATCAGGCAGTCAGCAGTCTACTCTAGCCCATGGGATGAACCTGCACTATAGATTACTGCTTACATCTGAATAGCAGCTGCACTAGCTCCATCACTCGCTAAAAATAGTTTGACAGGTCAGATTAGAGGTAGGTATAAATCTAAAACGAGCATACTACTCCGGTAAGTAAAAAAAAAGAAATCCTTAGAGCATCTCCAACAATGTCCTCTAAATCTCATCCCCTAAATCAGGACACAATCTAGAATATAGAAGACTAAAAATATGTAACCTCCAACAAGTCCTCTAAATATGGTCCCCTAAATTAAAATCTGGGTCCACAAAAACTACCAACCAAAGAATTTAGGGGATCGGACAGCGCAGGAGCGTTGGGGTAGATTTAGGGGATGGTGTGCGTCCTCTATATATGGGGGACGAAAAATCAGGGATAAAGTCCTCTATATTTTTGTGTACCACTTAGAGGATCTGTTGGAGCTTTTTTTTTACCTTTTCTTTTAAAATATAGGGGATATAAACACTTTAGAAAATTTGTTGGATAGTGTTCGAAAAGGCTGTCCGTTCTAAATGACTTCCCTACATGTTCAGGTCAGCATCGCTCGGACGGCCGCGGAGCAAGGGGGTAACATGCAAGGACCTGGAGGGACCGTGACGTTACATTCGTACACGCATTCAAATCGTCAGGTGGTTCAGTACGCGCACCATTTTCTTGTGAACCGATGGCCTGGTGTAAAAGTCCCCGAGACGCCGACAAATCAATCGCTCTGGCAGTGCACGGGCACAGCTCGGGAGTCGCGGGCGGCTGTGCGTGCCAGCCACCCACGCGTACGTACGTGCCTGTCGATCGATCGGTGCCGGCCCGAGGTGGCGCTCGGTGAAATGGAAAACCACGCGACGGCGGGGGCCCTGGCCTCCTGGGCCATGATTGCC
The DNA here is from genome assembly GCA_017311315.1 of Dendrocalamus latiflorus. Lineage (NCBI taxonomy): Eukaryota > Viridiplantae > Streptophyta > Magnoliopsida > Poales > Poaceae > Dendrocalamus > Dendrocalamus latiflorus. The sequence continues at coordinate 28,857,604 of CM029648.1, forward strand.
GCCGGCTGGCCAGGCGGATAGCTCACCTGCTGCAATGAAGCGATCGGACACGCCGGGCCGTGTGCGCGCGGGCTTTCAAACGGGCCGTGTACGAAGACAAGTCCTGCGGCTGCATACATGCAAGGCTGTTTAGTTACTCCTGCATGTTGGGCGTGTACTGTACATGCACGTCGATCCATCACATGCGATGTGACGTGCATCGGAGCTCTTTTCGGGCTTCCTCTTTTTCGGATTCTAAAAATTGTTTTTAGATTTTTCTACATTAACTGCCTTTTAAATGTGATATCTTTATAAAATAAGGTCTACAAATTGATTATAGTACACACCATATAAACTTTATTTATATCAGTCAAAACTACATACGAGTTTATGTTACTCTGTACTATCTTTCACAAATAGACCAAAAGTTTTAAGCCGCAGTCAAAAGTCATAAGTCGAAACTAAAAAGAACATACCCTTTCTCTTATGGCTTATAACTTAAGGTTTCTCTCAAATAAACAAATGAAACGATTTTTTCACAGTTGAAACGGAACATTTATGAAAACAGTCTTTTTAAAGCGACTTATCAATATTCGATTCGTTTACATAAGCACGCACGCCACAGCTAATAAGCAGAAGTTATAAGCCACAGTCGAAAAGAAGCTGCCTATGCATTCATTGTAATTTTAGGGTCGCTCCAACCAACTTAAAAGTCCTGGCTTCTGACTTCGGCCGTTGGCTTTTAGCTACAAATGCGTTGTAGTGGCTATTAGTTTATTCAAAGTCGAATAATAATAATAATATAAAATAACTCCATTACATGGTCACGAACAATGCAAAAAATAAAGAAAAAATAAAAAAAAATAAAAAAACCCGAAATCTAGAAACGGACATGTTCCAAGTTTTGCTATTATCCGTTGTGTACATTTGTACTACTTACTGTTATGGGCTAAGCACTTATCACATGAAAGATATGTTTTGAGAAATCAAATTAATAATCCAATTTTTATTCAACTTAATTTTGACTGTACAAGATAAATTAATTGAAACAGTACGAGAACCAGATTTATTGCCTTTGGCAGATTATTTGAAGTACGAGAGAACGTAGAGGATGGCACATGCTTCAACAAAAATTAAATTATTCCTGTGCTTTTTTATATCAAATTATTCCAAAGCACTTGCTCATAGATAAATGCTAGGAAGTGTCCTTTTATAATGCTTATATTGAACTTTCGTATGAACCATTTGTCTGCTGATCGTCTAGTTCCCTAGGCTTAAAGTGGTCCGTACATGTTATCACACATTCACACCTCATGATTTGAGTAAAATAATAGGAAATCATCCCAATCTGCCCCCACTTTTATTCCTCAGTAAGTGCTCGGTGGCTAGGTCACTGAAGAAAGCGTCATTCTACCTTACGTAGCTTCATCAAAGCCTGGGCTAATGGTTATTTTATATATATTCAGTACTACAACAGACCAATATTACTACTAGCGGCCCATTCAACCAACGTAGCACTTTTAGGGCTGATCAATATGTCTTCAATTTCTGGCTTCAGCTTATTTTTGCACTATTTATAAATTTTGTCTTTTTCTAAACTTTTGGCTTTTTTTTAGTTTTTTTACCGGTTCTTTTTTCCTCGTATTTGTTTACATTATACGTGATGGGCTAATATATTTTTCTATTTTTAAATTTTTTTTAAATTTAATTATGGTAAATAAGTCTCTGTCAGCTACAGTGCTTTTTTCAGCCAGCTATAGTATTTTCAGCCATAAGCCATGAGGCTTTCAGCCGAACCGATCACCACCTTAGTGGTTTCTGTCGTGATTATTGGTTTTTTAAATTATTTAATTAAAAATAAAAGGTTAGAAAACACCATTACATCCTCATAGATGATGCAAAAAAACTAAAACATCCGAAAAACCAAATTAAAAAGCCAATACATTCATTCCGGCTACTAGAAGCTTGGGACCGAAGCTTGAATGAAGGCCTAACTATCAGATAGAGGGGTACCAGCGTTTCCATCCACATATTTTATATTGGATTACACATTCATATTAGTATATAGGTCTGTTTTTTTTACTGAGGTTTATGGTTTTTGATTACGACTTACGACTTTTAGTTTGTTTGTGCGAAAGATTATATAGTAACAGAAATTTATGTGTGGTTTTTACCGATATAAATGAAAACGGTACAGTATATACTACAATTAACTAGTAGATATTATTTTGAAAAGGCACTCTACTTAAAAGCTAATTACTATAGAAAAGTCAAAAACAGAAACAAAAGTTGAAACAGAACAAGGGCTATATCTACGAGGATTACAAAAGGAAAAACGAGCAACTTAAATTTTTTTATTGTGCTGATTACAAAAGCTAATGAAAGCATTTTTGGAGAGAGGAGGGTCGGGCGTAATGGCATGCTCTCGTAATGGAACGGGCGAGACTGGGGACTCAACCCCCGATTCGTCCCCTCCTTCCTTCCGCTTGGATCTGATAGCGTCTTTTTCCGACTGTGATGGATCCTTCCATTCTTGCCATATGAGATTTTTCAGCAGGTCAGAAATTTTCTCGTGAAGTACATCAACGTTTCCATTCAACTGTTCACCGGTCAAGTTCTTCTGGTGCTTTCTTGCTAGTGGTTACTAGGGGTGAAAACGGGTCGGATTCGGACGGATATTGCTGTTACCATATCCTAACCCATATTTTTTCTCCGGATTCGGTACCAATCGGATTCGGTGTCGGATCGGTCGGGATTAACCCATTTCGTTTGCACCCCTACTTATTTGTAAAAAATGCATACAGTGCAGTAAATGGAGTAGGACGCACTGACTTGATGTTACTATTTAATAGCTGATGTGGAAGATTTTATTTTACCATTACAAAAGAAAATGAAACGTCAAATAGTAGCACTAACCTGAAATCAAACTTGAAGATGTATCGGATTCGAACGGATATTCGGATTCGGACGGATATTGCTGTTACCATATCCTAACCCATATTTTTTTTCTCCGGATTCGGTATTAGTCGGATTCGGTACCAATCAAATTCGGTGCCGGATCGGTCGGAATTAACCCGACCCGTTTTCACCCCTAGTGGTTACCTTTAGCCGTTTTACTCTGTCTTACGGAAGAGGCAGTTGCTCATGCTTTCCAATCTTGTCCGGATGGGCACATTGTTGGATTTCATGTTAAAAAGCTTTATGATTACGGATTTCGATTCCCAGTTGCCTCCAAAAAAAGTTGACGTTCATGTTCTTGACCTTGGACGATTCGAAGCAAAGGGTTTTACCCTTCATTTTCATTTGTATCGGGATGGGGGCGCGAATTTCAACAGTGGCAATTAGAGCATGAGAATGAATGGACTCTCATTTCCTAGGAGAAGAAATCTTCTCGTCCAAGGCCCCGCCCTTTCAAAAAGGTGTCTTTTGCTACTAACATCTCTGATAGCACACTTTTAAGATTGACACCGAGACTCTGTCACTTACATGTGGAGTCACCTGAGTCACTGACAATAGCTCCGGGTGGCAAATCTGTTGCCACCCGAGTCGTAAGGGTGGCAAATAAATAAATTTTCCCTGTTAGCAAGCCGTTGTTACCTCTAGTTCATCAACACTACAAGTTGGTTCTATTTTTGTGCGTCTTTTTGATGATTTGCATATCCAAAAGGCTGCTTCTTCGAGATTGGCTTCCAATTCCAGTAAATATGCAAGCAAGGATCAAGGTACGATTTCAAGAATACTACAACTGCTCAATTTCAGCATTCATCAGTGGACTTTAATTCTCAATCAATTGATAATCCGAATGGTGGGGACAATGCTTTATTCTGTATGCACTGTTTGGGGGATGGACATACAAAAGATTATTGCACAAATAAGATTCAGTGCAAGACTTGTTATAATTATGGACACATTTCCGAAACTTGCTTGTCTAAACTTAGCAATAAAATGGTTTGGCTCTCTAAACTTTGCACCAACAACAACAGGCTGTCCCAATTGCTGAGAAAATTGATATTATGCCACTCCTTTAGAGTGGCTTCGATAAAATGCCACTCTCTAGATGACAATTGTTAAAATGTCATCTAATACATGATTAGCTCTATGATTTACCATTTTAGGGGTTTTAACCATTTCTTTTTTATTTTTTATTTCCCCCCCCCCAAAATTGCATAGGAAATGTCCATAATATCCTCCTTTTAGCCATTTCTTTCATTTGTGATCCGAGATCACACATTCGCACTCCTCCTCGAGTTCACTGCTATAAAATGCTCTGCGAAAAGCAATGTCAATCCTAAGCTGAGACTAGCCATTTTTTTTTGGTTTCCACTTGCCAGCTGGAGACATTCAAGAGGCACCTAATGCAGTCACTGGGTGATGACAAATCTTCAGTAAGCTTAAGCTCCCCCTCTCTGCATGCATCCCTTCGTTTCTCATAAGCAATGAGCACTATTGCTGTACTCTCTAACTTTTGATGTACGATGGGTGTCTATTGGTCATGCTTTGTGTTCTGTGAGCAGATCCAGGAAACAATGGACGTAAGAACCTGCGAGCGATCCGTAACGAAAGCAAATTCCTGGAAAGGTACTCTATTGTTTCCTCTAGTTGCAGTTGCACTCTTAACACACTGTTCATATGAGATGAATCTCTGCAACCTTTCTGAAGACGGATTAGCAAGGAGCCATCCTGTAACCACCCAAGTTGATGGATCTACCGAAGTCGAAAGCGTGAATCGGGAAGGTATGATCAATAGCATTAACACGCAGTAACATTCTAAATTTTACAAGTTGCACAGTGACAGAATTCTGAATCGGGAAGTTCGTCTCCTCGTCTATTATGGGCGGCGGCCGATTTTGAGTCTGCTGGAAAGAAATGGCTAAAAGAAGGGTATTATGGACATTTTCTATGTAATTTTGGGGGGAAAAATAAAAAATGAAAAAGAAATAGCTAAAACCTCTAAAATGGCAAATCATAAAGTTAATCATGTATTAGATGACATTTTAACAATTGCTATCTAGAGAGCATAATATCAATTTTCTCCCCAATTGCCTTGCCTCGAGGCTACCGATTCTTCGTCTTCCTCAGGAAACAAACCTCAATCACCGGTGAACTCGTCTAGTGCTCTCCCAATTCTCCTCTCTCCACCATTTATCATGGCGGACTACGATATTGTCAACCCCCAGCGGTTTGTGCCGCCTGGTCTGGACATCAATGATGGTGGGGATGCTCATCTCCAGCGAGCAAACCTTGTTTTCGTTGGAAACCCTCCCAAGGCTCATGAGGAGTACGCGATTGCCATTGTCCATCCAGAGGTAAACCCTGATCAGACTAGTCCAGCTTTGTGGGAAATCAGAGACTATGTTCAGGATGTTCTTCATATGCACACAGCCAGTTGTACCTTTCATCCTCTAGGGGTTGGGATTTACAAGTTTAGGCCCTGTTTGGAATGCGGGAATTTTTCCTGATTCCTGCGGGAATTGAACTGTTTCCTGCAAAATTCCTGCAAAATTCCTGTGAAATTCCTCTGTTCCAAACAAGCCCTTAATTATGAGCTTCCAAGGGACATTGCGATTTTTGGTAGCCCCTATCAGATAGACAATCAGCATACTGTTTGTTTTATCAAGCATGATGAAGCAGTTAATTGGCGTTCTTTCGCTTTTACAAGAGAAGGATGGGTCATGTAGCTTGGTTACCCATTAGATTACCTACATTTCCACTATATGTCCCATGTCAAGATTGCTTAGTTCATGATTTCTTTGAGAATATGTCCATACAGGCTCTCTTTCATATCCCATTATCCACTCAAGCTTTTACGTTTGATGGTGGATCTCTAGGAAATTACAATACATTATTCCCAGACTGATACCTGGAGTTATATTTAGGGAAATGGTAGCTCTCTTCTAGACAATATTATAAATTCATGTTTCAAAGTATACAAGCTTCATTACCACTCAAATGGATTTGGAAAAGGCATATGTGTCATGAAACTCAAAGTGCTTGCCTGGTTACTTTTAATTTACTGGTTGAACACAAAAAACCATGTGCAAAGAATACATATTTACTTGAGTCCTGATATACATTGTGTTTTATGCCAAATGCATCAGGAAGAAACAATCAAACACCTATTTTTTGGATGTCCATTTAGTCAACACTGCTAGAATTATCTTGGAATACACTGGGACATGAATATTTTCCAAAGGATTCAACAAGCTAGACAACACTTTCCACAAGTTTTCTTCATGGAAGTATTCATCGTTGGGGCGTGGCATATCTGGAAGCAACGTAACGGCGAAGTTATTGAACAAAAACTCCCTTCTTTCATAAATTGGGAAATCTTGTTCAAAAAAGAGATAGCTCTCTATGTGTGTAGAGTATCTTTAATTGGCTAGAGTCTTTACCATAGCTTTTAGCCTTTTACCCTCGATGAGGGTTTGTAAATTCCTCAGGTATGTACATATTCCTTTTATTTTAATTCACTTACACTGTAGGGGATGCCGCTACGGTCTTTCCGTAAAAAAGCTAACCAAATCACAATAAAATGCAGGAATATTTGTCATACGAATTTGCATAGTCATATGCAGTTTTTTTTCCCAATTAATGGGGGCGCTGATGCATGCAAATGGAATAAAAATTTGCAAAAAACATTTAAAATAGAGGTGCATGCTTCTTTGCCTTCTTTTAAAAAAAAGCTTTTGCTAGACTCTTCTTAAAACAAAGCTTCGTCAATCATAAAACGACATATTTTTTTTAAGGAATAAAACGACACATTGATGCATGTAGCATGGGCTGCCAACCTATAGAAGAAAACTACTTGCAGAATAATTTGACATTTTTTTTTACAATTGTTCTATTATGTTTTTGGTAGACAAGGCTCTTGAGTTACTATTGTTTTCTTCTTGACTGAACTACCGAAATACACACAAATGGATTGAAATTACAACCCATTGTCTTCGTGATGTTTAATTTGAGTAATACCTAATTAGCACCTTTATACCAACATTAAAACATAAATTGGAGAGTTAAGCACCAAAGCATAAAGCTACATAGCAACGATTATAAGCAGAGTCTCATCAGTTTTGCCTGATCTAGTCGTGACCTTCAGGACCTCACTGTGGTGGCACTTGTTTCTCAAGGTAGCCGAGTAGCGAGGTCTTAGGGTATGTGGGGTAGTTTAAACGTCGTGCTGTTTTAATTAATCAGTGGTTCAATTTCTGATTGGAAACAAAATCTGAAAATAATTACTTTACTATATGGGCCTTATTGGGCCTGATGGCTAGTAGAGGTGTGAACAAAATAACTTAGGAGGTGGCCAACAACTAGAATTCATAGAGATTAACAGTATCATTAAGTAGGTATGCTAAAAAAGATCTTGGATGGATGGGGTGTCAGGCCCCTCCCAGCCCCCCGCCCCTGATCCTATGCTCTTATCTCCTAGAAGCATCTTTGACAAACAAAATGGAGGTGCTTGTTGACTAGTGGGAAACAAGAACATACATAAAATAGTCCTGCTTGCAAAATCAGCATATATAAAGTACCGAGAACTAGTGATCGTATAATTGTTCTAGACATGCATCTATTCGATTGTAGCAATACTATTAATTTCTGAGACGGCTGACACTGTCATTATAAATAAAAAAGTTAGTATTCTCCTTTTCCCCCAAGAAAGGAGAAAGGAGTAAACCTATATGTAGATCTGACTGAGATTCAAACAACTCGTAAATACTATGATTGGTAGTGATCAATCTAGCAATAAAATAAGCAGGAAGAGCTTCCTCCCTATACCTAGGCTGGATATTCAGCCAACTGCATGCATCTGCAAACCATAATTGATTAGTTTAACAGAAAAGGGTTAACCAACTGAATATTCCTGTAACACTTCGTCCTAACCTCCGAGTCTAAAATGCTACCACTACTCTATGCCATTCTAATTTGCATTCATTGCTACTAGATTTCGGTAACATCTCCTCTGCTTATATCTCTACGCCGCGGTAAACAACATACATTTAACAATAAGTATTAAAATAATTATGCTATAAATAAGAGTAGACACGTTACAACTGAAATCTTTCTGACCCAATCATCCACAAAGAACTATTTCATACTAAACATGACTCGATGACCAGAGTAAGAATAAATATTTCATAAAATAAAACTTAGGTCTCTCGAGCTCAAGAATGCTCGAGACCACACGCTTGAGAACACTCGGGACCTCTTGCCTGAAAACGCCTGGAACCATACATCCAGGAGCATACTTAAACTTGCAAATAGAACATTACTAAGAAAATATACATTATCTAACATTCATCATCAGTTTATGAGGTTCTATTAACTAAGTACATATTAGTAAGCTACTTTACTAAGGCAATCTTAAGAAAAAAAACAAAGGTGATGCTTCAAATCATTATTATTGGATGTGGTATAAAGGTGCTACTCCCATTCTCGATGCATGATGTCTCTTCAGTCGCCTAAAAACAACAACTAAACAAGGGTGAGTTCGAGACTAAGCAAGTACATAATAAAACAATGGCACCAACACAATAATTCAGTAAATTCCATATTTATGAACTGTAAATCATAATCTATGTACTTGTCTCCTTTTTTCTTTCATGCAATACAATGCAATGCATTTGTAACTGTAGCTTATACCAATATAGCATAATATTCACCCATCGATGAATCACTCTTGACCTATCCTCTTTCATATGAGGTTTCAACCTCTACTCCCGTAGAGTGCCTACCGAAGTAGGTCTTTATCTTCCTACTCCCGTGGGATGTCTACCTGAGGTAGGTCCTGTGTATGAATGCAATGCAGGGATGCAACTTTCTTTCAATATTCGCTTTTATCTATTTAGGCATATTTCATCAACAATATCAACATGTAGACAATGATAACAAATCATAGCATTGTTGTAAATATTGTGTAAGAGGAACAACTAGTAAACGCAACCATCACAAACCACGATTCTACTATGCACTTGCATGTTTAACTTTGTGGGTAATGACCAACCCTGAACCTCCACCTGGATGACCAATACTTCATTTTAAAACATGCCACAACAATACAAACAACAATACAATACAAACAAGCTATGGCTAACGACCGCACTCATGCATATGGAGATCTCGCATGGAGGACGTGCGAATGCCGGAGCCTTTCTTTTCCGTGCATGGAAGCCGACTCCCTAGTGTCGAGGCGACGGCGCGATGGCTCAACACGAAGGTGGCCGATCATGAAGGATGTGCTATAGATACCGCTGATGTGCGAGCGGGCACAACAAAACACCATGGATGAGAAGGTAGCTGAGTATGACGCCACTCCACTCTTGCAACTTGGAGCCGGTCTACATCACGCACGGAGATCAACTCCCTGATGTCCGGCAATGAGAAATGCCGCTCCACCTTTGTCGGTGCGATGGGGCAGTCGCCGGAAGTAGCCCCAGATATGGCATCATCTAGGGTGCTTGCGTATGGCGAGATATGAGCTTATCTGAGGTGCTTGTGGCACGAGCACTCTGGTTCTAGCCTTCCCTAGCACTCTGGTAGCCAACTGTTGTGACTATTGACCAAACAGTATATGAGGGGACTAGCTAGAGATAGCTGGTGAGTAAGAATGAGTGGATTTGGGTATCCATGCCCCTTTTGGGGATTTATATACATAAGTGGTGTAGGATGGGAAATTCCCATCCTATCTCTTAATAATTACAAAATGTTATATTGATACATTTCCTTTATACTATTGGGTCTATTACATATTGGGTCAGTTGTAAGACCCAGTTACGGAGGGTTGGGCCGGGGGCACCTTTTGCATGTACAGGCCTAACCAGAAACCAGTACTAAATTGATAGGTTGAGGAAGGAACATCGTGATAGGTGTAGGGTCAGATTGGTTGCCTCAACTTTAATAAAAACAGGAAAAATGCTTGTGCTTTCCTTCCCGATTGGGCACATCAGTATATTATTCTTGTGCAAAAGCTGCAAGCTTCTGTTTCTTCTCCATTCCAGCATCTCCAATGCTTACACAAGAAACTCCTATATAGTTACACCTTGCAGATTGATTAATGAGTATGCACCACTAAACTGCAAGATCTATGTGAAGAGTGAAGAGAACAAGACACTTAGACACCAGTGGAATATGGAAGCATGCCGGCAAGAACTGCAGTTCCCTATTTATGAGCAACCACAGTGACATATAGAGCAAATTATATATTATAAATGTATTGTAGGGAAGCACAAGAAGCATCCAACATATATTTATGGATGACTAGACACTGAATCGAAGCATCAGTATGATTCTTTGCTGTCATAGAGAGCAACATTATGAACAGGGACAGCAATACAGTGAAAAAGTTCGGATTAATTTATGCCCTTGACGTTTGTTGCTCATGCTTTAAACATCAACTGAGATCCAATTAGCAGTTTGCAGTTAGTTTTCTGGTACCCACCGGAGCAGCTGTATATATATGTGATGGATGGTGGCTTGTACGTCTGTGTATACACACAGTAGGACGTACAGTACACACGCTGGTACCTAACCACAGGTTTTAAAATCACAACACAATCATCATCGATGAAGAATCCAACGATGCTTGTCCCTGAAAGTAATTCTCCCGTACCAAAGAAAATGGATTAATTAGTCGAACATCGCCTCGCTGACTATATAACGAGCTAAACTCACTCAGCGCGCTTTTATTTATGGGGCCGGCTTTATATAGTCGTCTTTTTTAAAAAATAACATTCAATTTTTTTCACCTTTGGATCAAGATATTATGGCTCCGATTCTCTCTCACACCTATATAACTCCCCACACTACCTCCCACCCAAGCCCCAGCCCTCAATCCAACTGCCGCTACCACTCCTGCCCCTTTGCTACCTCTCGCCACCTCGCTAGTGAGGCCTCTTGCATTGATGAGCTCCTCTCGGTGCCTTGCCCCCTCGTCCTCCGCCCTGTCTACCATTCCCGTCGCTGCCTTCACCTCCCTTCCTCTCCAGCGAGATCTCGCTGCCACTGCTTTCCTTCCTCATTTTCAGTAGCTACCACCGCCGGATCCGCAACCCCCTCCCAACCACTCTTCTTGCTCGTGTCCATCGACACCATCGCCGCTCCGGCCTCCCTATAAGCCTGGGGGGCATCAGTGAACTCGAATTCTAATGGGTGAACCCTAACCCTAATCCACGGGTTGACGTCCCCATCGTCGTCGGGCACTGAAGAAGAGGAAGACAACCTCATCTGAGCACGGATCTCCACACCGATCCAAAGGTGAGAAAATTGACTATGATTTTATAAAATTTCAAATGCCTGTAAAATAGCAAATCCGTTTATCATAGAATACTACAAAAAGATTGATGCTAATTGGACATTGCCCCCATCGACGCGCTGGAGTGATGGGAGCGTGCTACTTAATTATAGACATACATGCTACTATTGTAGATAGATAGACACAGTTAATGCAAGAAATTAAGTTTCCAATAGTACTATAAGTAGTTTAAGCCTTTATCTTGCCCCAAATTGAGTTTGAAAATATCACTTCAGTAACTTTTTTAAAAAAATTTAACCTTCAAACATCTGTTTTTATAAATCTAGCCTCTTCTATAGACCTACCACGTGCAGTAGCAGCCCCACCAAACCACAGTAGCACTATAGCTACAATATCATGTCGAGCTACTATGACTCGTGAGGCTGCTGCCGAGCACGGTAGGCCCGTAAAAAGAGGCTAAATTTATAACAATGAATGTTGGGAGATTAAACTTGGAAAAAAAATTGGATAGAGTGATATTTGTAGCAAGTCGGGCCTACGCACAATAATTTCAGACAAGACCTGACAATTTTGGGAGTCGAAAGCAAGCAGGCACACGGGGCGCCTGCGATCCATCGATCGATCAGGAATCGGGAGAGGTCGCTCTGCCCGGCTGCAATTGTACGGTGGGGCCGGACGGGTGCGGCGGAGCAAAGGCGGAGCGCGCGGCAACGCCAAAAAAAAAAGGAAAAAAAAAAGACTTGGGTGATGGCACATTCGCACCATGGCAGGCAGGCGGTCGGGCACTCGGGCTGGCATGCATGAACAGCGCGCCACAGTAGCGCGCGAGCGAGAGCTGAGAGAAGACGACGGGCCGGGCCACGCAAAGGACAAAGGAAGCGATTCATTGGCTTTCCTTTTCGCTCCCATGCCCAGTGTGGACATGAGCAAGCCTCGCCTTGGTCCACCACCCCTTGTGGAGAAAGTGAGCGAGAAAGGCTAGCTAATGCTAAGACTGGCCACTGTTCATCTTCTTCCTCAATCGCTTGTATGTCAGAAAGGAAGCAAATAATTAGTCAGGTGATCATACATAGCAAATATATAAGAAAGGGCTCATCTGATATCAGGAAAGAATGCTATTACAAGGCAAAACAGTATGCGTATCTTCCAGCTAATGACAAGACAAACTGTGCTCACTTGCCATGTTTGGGGCATGGTATATATGAGTATAAATGCAATTAAACAGGGGAGAAATAAAAAGGAATGAAAAATACGAGAGAGAGAGAGAGAGAGAGAGAGAGAGAGAGAGAGAGAGAGATCGCCCATGAATGTAAAGAGACAAGATCGGAGAGAGCAAGAGAGGACGCATGCAAGCAACACATTGACTCAGCAGTGACGAGGTACCCACGCCCACTGGCAGACCCAGCTGCACGCGTGCGTGTGAGCGAGAGAGGAGGCCGGCACGAATCAAAGCAATGAGAAAGAGAGGGCGGCAGTGTGACAGTGTGTGAGAGAAGAGTAGCGCACGTGTGGTCAGAGACTGAGCGCCTGCCATGCCATGGGCCTTACTCTCCATCGAGTCCATCCGTGGCCTACAGTCCCATCCAATCCGCCGGGGACCAGTGCAGAGATCTCCGCTCCTCCCCGCGCTCTCTTCTATTTAAGGCGCTCCGGACAAACCCCTCCCGTGTGCATGCCTAGCCCTATCAGCTACCTCTCCCCTTCTCTCTCTGTCCCTTCCGCTCTCGCCATTACAAACCGCAAGAACTGGTGATTGACGCATGCATCTCTCTATCTCTCTCTCGTTCGCTCATGATCTTGGGCACAGATTTCTGCAGCTGTGCCTGTGCGTACGAGGAATAGGAAATGGTAATGGTGAAATGGACGAGGGTGTATTTGGAGTTGGCGCTAGAGATGGGCCGGCTGGGGAAGAAGGCCGGCCGGGGATGTAGCGCGTGGCAGGGCCGTGTGCGCATGTGTGACAGGGAGAGCGCACCGCCATCAATGCACTCCTAGCTTCTGCCTGTATGACTGTATCCCTCTCCATCTGCACAGTCCATCCTAGGAGAAATACCATTTAACGAGTGCTGCAAAAGTGCAAATTAAGCAAGAAACGGAAACCACACTAGAAATATTATTGTGCGCAACAAGAGATTAGATTGCAATAGCCGTGTGAGTGCATCACAAATTCACAATATATATATAGCTAGCTAATTAAGTTAGAAAGAAGTAGTGTTGCGATGATGAGAGGAATTAGCAGACTTGGGAGATTGATCAAGCTGAAATATATAGCTATCTAGGAAGCCATTAATATGACCTCAAATCTTCATTTCTTTACCAAGGATATGTATGGGACCATGAACAAACAGCAGTACAGATCAATTCATTTTCCCCTACTACTCCAACTGATTCTTGCCATGTACTTACGAACCTAAGTGATCAGAAAAAAGGGGCTGAGAAAAAAGAAAGAAAGGAGGCAATCAACAAAGAAAGAAGCAACAAAGCATACCAAAACCAGAAAGCTCAAATCTTTTGCGATGCGGAGACGATAAACAAATTAATGGACAAGGTTTGCAGGTCTACTATACTCAAGAGGTGCTCGGTGCAGTATTGCCACTCCCTCCAGCTTGAGCGGCGGACGCAGCTGCGGCGCCACCGCTGCCCCCTTCCCCGCCGCCCGCGGCGCTAGCAGCAACAGACGAACTCGACGACCCGGCAGCGGCGGCCGTCTGCGCGCGCTTGCGCTTCTTCTTCTCGTAAGGGATGCCGCGCGCCTTGGCCTGCGAGTCGCGCACCTCGCGGAGGTAGATCCGGACGGCGCGCGCGGCGAAGGGGTTGGACTCGGGCGTGCCGCCGCTCTCCTCGTAGGCCGCGCGCAGGCGGCCGATGAGCGCGTCGAGGGACCCCCACGCCTGGCGCAGCGGGCACGGGCACGGCCCGGGCGGGTTGGGCTGGCCGTAGTACGCGCACCCCGCGGCGTGCACCTTGGTCTTGCCGAACTGGTCCAGGTACCTGAGGAACTCGATCACGTGCGCCCCGCTGCACCGCGCCAGCGTCAGCGGCGGCCGGTGGTTCCGCAGGTACTGCAGGAACGTGTTCCAGTCCCTCCGCTTCTGCGACTCGTACCTGCTCAGCTGCGCCGGCGGCGGCTGCGGCGCCATGGCCGGCGCTCCGGTTCCGCCACCGTCGCCCGCGCCGGAGGACGGGCCGGGGCCGGAGGAATCCATGCAACAGCTAGCTAGCCGGGAGAGCTAGCGCGCGGGCGATCGCGGTGAGTGGACGCGCACCGGGCGGGGCTAAAGGAGGAGATCTGGGGGCTGGGGTTCGATGGGGTGGATCGAGATGGGACGTTGGAAAGGAATGGAGCGGGGCGGAGAGAGCGACGGGGAGCCGGGGGGAAGGAAGGGGAGCTGAATGTTACTGAAGTGGAGCGGAGGCGTCAGGCTGATGGGAGCCACCCGGGCCTTTCACGTGGTGGCCCCTCGTACCGAAACAATCCGGGGTGTATATACGTGCGTGGTACGTATAAAACTACGCCAGCAAGTATGTGTATATATATGTATGTATGTATACCTAGGGCATGTATATGTAGCTAGGGTGTTGTACTATTGTATGGTAGTATTGACAGTGTGTGTATTTACGCATACTCGCATACTGTATTCAGGCCAAGTTATATCAGAGGGAGGTGCTATACATACGTTGGGTTTGTTAGTGGGTTATTTCGGGCTGATAGCTTATGATTTATAGTTTAAATATTTAAATTCTGACTGTTCGCGAGGTAGTACGCATAGGAAAATAATCACATGTGATTTTAGCCGATACAGTTGAACTCAATATATTTTTTACTATAATTTTTCTGTTAACCACGCATTGAAAAAAAACACTGTTTAAAAGTTAATTACTATATACAGTACAAACATAAACTAACTGTAAGTCAAAAAGAACTCAACCATGGCTTTGGTCCGTTCATATTGATTTTTGCTTTTAATTTCTGCTTTAAAAAATCAAAAGACAATATGAATATCTGACTTCTCGAAACGGCTTCTTCACCCATCTTGCTACCGTCTCGCTCTGGTATAAGGCAGAGAGTCATGGATGCATCACCCTCCCCACTCCTCTTATGTCCATCACGTATACATATCTCTTCCTCACTTTTTGTATCGCTCACCATCTTCTTCTAGAAGTTATTTTTTTCAGCTGCTACTATTTATTTTTATCAAAAAGTCATAAATTACAGTCCAAAATCATCAGTAAAGACCAATACGAACGCCAAAAAAATGCATGGTTCAATGTAGAGGTAACGGAGCCCTACGGCTGAGAAGGGTTGAGAGATCGCTAATTTTGGCGTTATGTTTTCACAAATCAACTTTGTTCAGTTGATTCGAATTTGTGGTAGCGCTCATCCCGCCTAATGCAAAACCGTTGCTTTGTTCATGTTCGCGTGTAGTTGCCTCCCTAACCGGCGCGGCCAAGTGTGCTTAATTATTACCGTCGTTGTAGCTATGATGTACTCAGAATGATGGGCATCCTCACCTCTATATTTGGCGAGTCAAAACAGCAGTCATCCACTGCAAGAGCGACAACTCGTTCTTTTTCCATTTTCTTTCTTCTGACCAGGACGTGAGATGTTCCTGTTTACCACACAAGCTCAACTGTAGGGAGGAGGCCGAGCAAGCATAATTAGACAAGTGTTAGTATCTTTGCTTTAACATCTCAAATTGCCAGAAAGAAATTAAATATAGTGTATCTTCTCACGTAGAATATCTACTAAAGAAGCCATTCTCAGCCACTTTCCATACTTTGAGTTGTTTAGGTTGATTTCAACGATTTGCACTAGCTTTACTTGATAGGAGCCCTTGCATTTTCTGCTTGGTGCTTTGTAGAGAACGGTGCCAGAAATTTTTTGATATGAAACACATATGAGATAGTATTTGATGAGTCTTTCTATTACCGTATAAAATTTGGTATCGAGCTATACACTGTAGACTAGACAAGTATAGCTGTCGGTGATGCATATTTATTAGAATATCGTGTGAATAATAGATCAACTATCTTTTTAACTTGAATGCTAGAACACTTTAGTATTTCTGATTTGTGGCATCATTGTCATAAGTTGAATCCGTCTAAACCGATCTTTGTACATTCATGTGATACATTGTCAATCTCTTTCCCCATTCTTTTTATAGGTCTCATCTGCTCGATAGTATTATAAATCTAATCCATTCCTTGTTGTTTCATGTTGCTGTGAGGTGGAGATATCTATTTTTCTATGGAGAGTTTTAACTAATGTTTGCATAAGCAAAGATGGGGGACCACATAAGATAAGAAAGTTGAGGGGATGAGGAAAAAGGGGGATGAAAATCAGAAGCATTGTCTATTTTAGAGCAACATGTCTATTTGGTTGAGCCTTTGGGGCATTGCTATAAGGAACTATATGGATATTGATTTTTACCATTGAATATGCCGTTGTTCAATTTGTCAACAAGAAAAAACAGGAAATGGTCAACAAAATATTGAATGAAAGCTATAGACACATATGTGGATCTTACCTGTACTTATTCAAGAAAAACTAGGGTAGAGATTGATTCATTCTATGGAGTGTTAAAAACATGTTTTTGGTCAATGTGTGATTGCTAGCATGAAATAACATGCTAATGCCACTCTCCCCTGTTTTCTTCGCAACCGCTCCCTTGATGCTCGTCTCGAAGACAAGATTGCGAAGGCTACAGAGTGAGAAAAACGTCATTTCGACCTGGTGGAGCAAGGTGATCGAAAACATACGGCGAGATTGAAAATTAATTGAGCCCCATCGAATTTTGTTAGGATCACACATGGAAGCCCTCATTAGTTCTGCTTAGCTGATGTTGGCACACATGTACACTTGCATTTCACCTCAAGTCTGATGGCGGCATCCCCTACCTCCTCGCTTCTGATGGAGGCGTCAACTATCTTCTCGCATCCAGTGGCTGATGTGTCGTCCGCAGGGACCAACTTCAACGTGGCCAAGCAACTCCTCGCACATGTAACATCTGTCTATTGCACATATGTCGGTCTATTACTGCTATCTTTTCTTCCTGCTGTGCACTTCGTATAATTGTCACTCTATCTATGTCGTCCCCATCACGTGCTCCTTCGTCCACACTAATGTCATTATGTCTGTGCTGTCCACCCTCACCCGCTCCCTCGGCCCCACATTTGTCAGTATTATCATACCGCCCCCTCGCCTGAAGTGCTACACGTCGACAAGGAGTGCTTAATTTACGGGGTGAGCGCACCGAATTCCCTTTTCGTTCGACCATAAATATGAACCTCACGTGATTGGTCATCAGTCATCTCAGTAGCTCATCGCGGAAGCTTATTCCCACGGTCGTCGCTCAAAATTAAGAGTGTATAGCTAATTATTTTGAGAAGCCAGTGCATAGCTCATTAAGAACGCGACATTGCTGACTGCTTCTCTCAAAAGATAGGTGATTTTTTATCGCATGCTTTCGACATTATTTCCGTAGTCCTAGTTAATTAGTGTTATTTAGTTTGTTGTAATTAATGCAGTTTTTATTATGAAGTATGTAGCTCATAGTAATTTAAACATAGTTTTTACTATTTTTATGTACGTACGGTACCCATAATTTATTATTGTCTAGTAGTGTGTAATTAAACACTTGTAATTATTGTAGTGGCAATTAGTTAGGGTTAAGTAATACATTAGTGCTAAGTAATTAAGTGTTAAGGATCACTACAAGAAATTTGAGTATCAGTGACGAATATAGTTATGATGAGAAACGAAAATGTCATACATTAGCTATCATTCCGTGACGATTCAAGTGATTTCGTCATTAATATGAGGGACGGTACCTTTGACGCCTAGTTTTGTGACGAAAACAAATATTTGTCACAGAATATACAGAAAACCATGATGATTGTTTATATTCGTCATCAAAAAAAATATTATTCGTGACGATTTATTGGATGACGAAAAAAGTATTGTCAAAAAAAGTTAGGGCGAATGGGGCCATTGTGAAACAAACTGACATGTGGGCCATCTAGAAATAATAAACTGAGTATATCACCCCCGGTCCCCCTCCGCGACTCCGCCCCCCTCTGGCACTCCCGCTCGCACAGCCCGCCTCCTCCTCCTCCTCCATCCGCCTCACCCCGTCGCCGGCCTCCGCCTCCGCCTCCACCCGGCGCCGGCCTCCTCCTCCGCCCCCCCCCCCCCCCGCGATAACTCTCCGCGACTTCCGCCCCCTTCTGGCATTCCCGCTCGCACAGCCCGCCTCCTCCTCCTCCATCCGCCTCACCCGGCCGCCGGCCTCCGCCTCCACCTCCACCCGGCGCCGGCCTCCTCCTCCCCCCCCCCCCCCCGCGATAACTCTCCGCGACTTCCGCCCCCTCTGGCACTCCCGCTCGCACGGCCCGCCTCCTCCATCCGCCTCACCCGGCCGCCGGCCTCCGCCTCCGCTTCCACCCGGCGCCGGCCTCCTCCTCCGCCCCCACCCGGCCGCCGGCCTCCTCCTCCGCCAGTCCGCCCCCAGATCCGCCTCCTCCTCTTCCATTCGCCTCCTCCGCCCCCACCCGGCCGCCGGCCTCCTCCTCCACCCCCAGATCCGCCTCCTCCTCCTCGCGGCCGTCCACCACCCCCCGTCCTCCTCTCGGTCAGCCGCCTCCCACATCCTCCTCCCCGCCGGCTGCCGCCCGGCCGCCCCACCGCCCCCCGTCCTCCTCGCGGCCGCCCACCGCCCCCCGTCCTCCTCCCGACGCCCTCGTCTCTCTCTGGCTTGCCTCCTCCTCCCCCGTCTGCGCTGCGGCGATCTAGGGTTTGATCCCCGACTCCGACGCCGACGCTGCCAACCTCCTCCTCCCCCGTCTGGCCTGGGATGAAGCATGTTTATTATTTTCTCATATTGTAACTTTGATGAGCTTTACCTGTTCTTTGTAACTGATTTAATTATATTGTTGGTACTTGCAGCAAGAAAGGGGATTGATCAGATGCCTCAGAGCATGGACAAGCTATGATTTGTGAGAATGCTAATGATAAGCTGCCTAATTGCAGTAAGTAGTTATATAGCTATTAGTTTTTTCAGCTTAAAATGCACTACTAGTAGTATTTAGGTTATTGACAGTACGGATTTTCAAGAGTTTATGTGAGTTAATTCGCTAGTTTGTAGTCACTAGCGTATTGATTAATTTTCTGAGAGGAACTTCACTTAGAGAATGTTAATTGCTTCCCTGTTCGTGATCATGCATGATGAAAATCGCATTACAGTTGATTAATATACATGGGGAAACTGCGATCCCACTGAATATATTGTTCAGGAGGGTGTAGTGTGCACGGGTTTGTCTAAGTTAGGGTGAGCTGATTTCGGCTATGCCAACGAAGAGTGTTTTTTTTGTTGAAATGAGATGGAACGCTCGGCTGTTGTGTGGGTTGGGTGGCTTTGCATTCTTACAGAAGTTGTGGTTTATGGTAGCTCAACAAGTTCAGAAAGTTCAACTTTGTAATTTGTTAGCTTCAAGTTCTGGGTATTACTTGCAAATGTGTAACTCAATCTCCATACAATGAATCAATGAATTATCTTGTCACTTGAGGTTTTTGTTGATTGTTTAGTGGTTTCTGCATTGACCATTGTTCAGTTAGTTGGGATTGCTTACTTGGTGGCTAATGTTCCCACATTCTATGTGTGCTTTGCTAACAGATTTCATACAAATGGCTCAGTCGGAACTTCTCTATATCATCAAATGATGCCAAGAGGTAATGATTCACTCTATGGATATTTCCCTTGGATAACTCTGAAGTCTGATAATAGGTATTGCACCTTTCAGTCCCCTTGCTTTGCCCCAAAAACCATATGCAGACATACTTACAAAGGAAATGTGAGAGAAGACAATCACATGAGATTAGTATGAATTGGATGAGAGGAGGGATGTTATATAAAGCAGCAATGCAGATTGTTGATGAGATTAGTATTAATGTCTGTGTGTGTATGTAGATTGTTGATGCTATGTAGTTGAGGAATGCAATTTTATTGTTTGATTGTTGTAGTGATATTGCACAGGAAGCAATTGTGTTGAACCAATGATTGTAATGGCATGTATTGGATAAATGTCAATTAATTCTATATGCTTTGATGGAACAATTCTATGGTGATTATCTGGAGAATTATGCTACTGTTCATGACTTTTTTTGTCATTCATGTATGTCTGGATTAAATTTTGTGACGTTGCAAATATATTCATGATGAATAATTTCGTCATAAATTACACGTCCTGGACCACATAACGGTATCGTCATAGAAAATATTTTATGACACTAAGTAAATCGTCATAAATATTATTGTATGACGATCTGTTATTCGTCATAAATGTGTACTATTTTATGACGATTTCCCAATGATCGTCACTAAGAACATTCTATGACGCAGAATCTGTGACGATCCGAGTGACGCAAGAAAATCGTCACTATTATGCTTTTATGACAAAAATCCATGATTTTGTGACAAATACGTATCATCACTGATGCTCAAATTTCTTGTAGTGGATGATGGTAATGAATCACTCGTAATCACTTCGGATCTGGTTATTGTGGTTTCAGATAGTCGCAGACATGGAACACTTGATAATCTTCTATGGCGATGGTCTTGTATGGACTAGACCCGATGAGTTGGACCTATCGACATGCTAATACAAGATGCTCCGGGGCGAGAGACTTGGCATCATGAATATTTACGAGCTACGAAGCTACATCCAGAGGGAGATCGCCACGACGGCAATGGTGATGAAACTTGTGATCGAGGGGATCACCTGCACGAATGCCGTGTGAGAGCTCGTGAAAGTGAATGGCACCATACCATGGAAGCAGTACATGCAAATTGCCTCCTCGTAGGAGCATGTTCATCCTAAACGTTGCAACCGAGTATTCGTCGCAACACTTGCCCTAGGGGGAGACGCCACCCCTTTGTTGGTGCAGGGATCTATGCAAGTTTTTAAAGTCAAAACAACGCCTTAGTCTGGACATGCGTTACAGGGTTGCGTGAAGTACTCCTGTGACTACCCCGACTGCCGTCGATACACGAGTAGCTATCGACTATCGACAGTCGATAAGGGCCACTTATAGTGTGTTCTCAGCTACTATTTCTCTTCCAAAGTATATACTAACAACCTCTCCCGTCTACCCTCAGTCTCCGGAACCACTTATGTGGCTACCGCAAGTGAATCGGCCTAGAGATTTACCCACAAGACCCGTGGACTCTCGACTACGAGGAGTGAAATATCAAAAGGGCCTGCGAGATCCGAGAGGAGAAGCGCCACAACGACCAGCAAACCGAGTGTATACGTCGGGAGATGAAAGCTCATCTTGAGGCGTGCATGCGTAGGAAGTGCGAAACTCACGAGAGGGAGCACTAGAAAAAGAAGGAAATGATGACCAAGGTTAAAGAGGGCGCCGAGGAGTTCAACGCCGAGCTCGCAAGGAAGGAAAAATAGCACTGGTCTATGTAGTAGGTCGGGCCGTTCCGAATTAGTCCCCCAAAATTCGAATTTATTTCTATTCCAAAGATGGTGTTTTTTATGCACGTAACTAAACGCTGTGCATTGTGTTATTTTTAATTTTATTATAAACTCTATTTTAATTCGCAATATCAAATGTCGTCATCTTTTCGCATTCAATTATTCAAAAGAAAGTCCCTTTGTTACCATTTTACTACCAAATTCTAAGGTTTCAAATCTACAAATCAAGTTCAAACTAAATTGAACTATTATCTTGACTTATAATTTACAACTGCAATCACGCATGCATGCTAATTAAATGAGTATCATATATCGTTAATTATGATTAAATTATCACGAATTAATGTAGAAATTTTAGAGCATATAAAATTCTTAAAAACACATAATTAGGTTGACTATGTCGAGAGGCTTCACATAAAAATTTGTAATTGTTGGAGCTCGTTTGCTATATGTAACAAGTCCTACAAATATCAAGATCGTATGAATTTTAAGTAACATTCAAAGTGGATAAATTTGTTAAAAAAAATTATACGATGAAGTACGATGTGTTGAGAGGCTGCACATAAAATTCTATAATTTTTCGAGTTCATTTATTATATTTAGAAATTCAAACAATTATAACATATAAATTATAAATTTGGACAGATAATTAAGCCAGCTCTTACCGTTTTGTGGAGGGGCGGCCACCAGGCGGACCATCCCCGCCCGGTCACTGGTAGGCTAGGTGTCACCTGCTAGGTGTTGCTATCCAGTGATCGAACAATAGAAACACTATTTTGTTATTCTTATATCTATTCTATTATTTTTATAAATATGAATTAAAAATACGTTGTATATACCAAAAATTCGAGCTCACCCCGACCTATAGGAAGGAAATCTATCATGTTACGGCGTTGGTACAAATCCCTTTAATCACTCCTAGCGCCATCATGCACAGTTGAAGCGGTTGCCAGTAGCTAATTAAGGACCTAAGCTAGCTCGTATTATCTACAGCTCGGACGAAGCTAATCGCATGCTGTCAAATCAGCTAATCAATAGTCGCCCATCTGAGCTTTCGTTTAATCGACAGCTGCTGCGCGTCGCCGGTCGAGAAAGAGACGGGGCGCAGATGCATCGAGCGAATGTGGGGCAGGCAGCTGGACAGGCGCACGGGCCGCAGCGGGATCAGAGCTAGTTTGACCCAGTGCCGGGCGACGCCGCCTGACGTTGCTGTCGTGGGCCCGCCTGACCGTCGCCACGGCGAGCCCAAGTGCACTGGTCTGACACGCTGCGCATGTTCATCGACACCGGCCTTCGTCGCACGGACGGAGGCGGACAGGAGAGCGAGAGCCACAGTCGCAGGCTAGGCTATGCTAGCTAGCTGTAGCAGGCAAGCGCCTTTCGATCGATCGGGTGATCTGACTGACCTCTCGGATCGGTCCCGGCGTCCACAGTTCCATTTGCTTCTTGCTGTTCATTCCTGTTCTGCATACCGTTTGTCAAGTACTACGTACGTCCTGAGCACAGCTCGCCTGCATCCCATTCTCTCTCTCTCACGCACATGCGACTGTGCGGGAAGCACCTGCCAATGGAATCTATCATGCAGGTCTAATCATAGCCAGGACGATCAATAGTTTCAGACGTCCATTAGTGGGCTTGTTTTGTGAATTGGCCAACTGGGAGTACATGCATTGGGCCGGGCCGGGCCCGACCAATACCACACGGAGAGACGGAGAATAAACACGGCCGGATAATACAAACCCGTTCCATATCTGCAGGTAACACAGGGCACAAGTTCAAACCTGAAGCCGAGTTTGAGCCCAACCTAGAATGCCAGGCCTAGGCTTTGCCCAACCGAGAAAATTGATCATTTGCCACTTTGAAGAGTGAGCTTCGCAAAATTGCCACTTTCAAAATTAACTTCACAAAAATGCCATACAGTACATTTATCTCTTGATTACCATGCCATTTGAGCTATTTAACTCATTTTATATTTTGTTTTCTAATTTCAGGAGGTGGAAAAGACATTTCTACCCTTTTAAGTTTTGTACTGGAGGGAGTACAAAGTGCAAGTGTCCAGGTAGGTATTCGACTTGTGCACCAGAAATGCCCATGGCATGCAGAGTATCAGTATGTTGGAGAATGCAGATTTGCATCTTTCAGATTGTAAAATGCTAGAACACAAGTCACTTGTATTTTACACTAGCAGCAAGGTTTCACATGACGATTGATTATATCTCACTGCCATGTTTCATCTGCAAGGCTGCACCGCAATGAACAATGAAATTCCCTTTCCTTGAGCTGCCACGAGGAAGGAGTATGTCCACTTGGTATCCGAATAATTTTCTCAAGTGAAGCATCGACGGCTCAACGCATCGTCGTCCCGTTTTCTGCAGCAGCAGCAGCAGGCTGCCTGAAGCAACTGGAGTAGATGTCACACACCTTGCTCAGGTCCGCGGCGCTCGCCGTCCACACGTGCCCCGGCGACGCCTCCGGGAGGCCCGTCCCCTCGCACCTCTCCTCGACCAGCGCCGCCTCCCGGAGCTTCCCATCCCTCCACAGACTCTTCACTAGCAGCGCCTTGGTGGGCGCGTCCGGCGCGGCGCATCTCGTCGAACAGCATCAGCGCCAGCGCCGCGTGCTCCTGCTTGCAGTGCAAAACTTAAAAGGGTAGAAATGTCTTTTCCACCTCCTGAAATTAGAAAACAAAATATAAAATGAGTTAAATAGCTCAAATGGCATGTTAATCAAGAGGTAAATGTACTGTATGACATTTTTGCGAAGTCAATTTTGAAAATGGTAATTTTGCGAAGCCCACTCTTCAAAGTGGCAAATCATCAATTTTCTCTGCCCAACCACGATAATCCGGATACTTGCCGCTCCCTCCGTCTCGTCGCCGGTCTCCCCTCCCCGCGCGTGATGCTTCGTCTTCCCACTCTCCTCCCCCTTGAAAACCCTCGACCCCCACCACCGGCTTAAACCCCACCCGCCGCAACCATGGCCGGTGCCCCCCCGCGCCTCCTCGCATCCCCCACCCCGCGGCCGCCACGACCTCCCAATCCAACCCCGGAACCCCCAAACCCGAACGCCGCACCAGCCGCCAGAATCCAGGAGAGGCCGCCGCCGCCGCCTTCCCCACAACCAAGCCCCGGAAGCCGCGCCGCGGGCGCCGCAGCGAGGCGGTGGCCGTGGAGGACTTCGTCCGCGGCCGCCTCGAGCATGTCTTCGCCTCCATCCGGGAGCGCGACCCGGAGATCCTCGAAGGCAAAGGCGACATCCTGAAGAGAAAGGAGGAGGAGGAGCGACGGGAGCCCGGGGAGGAAGAGGGGGAGCAGAAGGCGGTGGTGGAGGAGGAGGACCCGAGCTGGCCGCTGGACGCCGACGTTGGGTGGGGGATCCGGGCGTCGGAGTACTTCGACAAGCACTCGATCAGAAACGTGACGGTGGATGGGGTGGTGGTCAATTGGGAAGGGGAGGTCGACGAGGGCTGGGTCAAGGAGATCAACTGCTAACTGCTTGGAGTAGGAGAGCTTCGCCTTCCACCCTAGCCCCCTCGTCGCCCTGGTCTTCGAGCGCTTACAACAGGTAAAAATCATTCGTAAACCGTTGGAATCATTGTTAGGACTAGCAGAGTGAGAATGACACCCTTCAGTCTTGACCCTCTCTAGTGATGTACTCCTATGTGAATTGTGAATCCAATGAACAACTAAAAAGTCAGAAATGTGCTGGGACTGACGCATTAGTTGGCTTTAATATCTAGAATTTATATGGTTTTTTAGTTGCCTCAGAAAAATTAAGTCTTTCTTAGTTTCTTTGCAGGATGGTTTGATAGTTTAGCATTGAAGTTTTCCTAATGTTATGTTTTGTAGGGCTGCTGACAATTGGAAATTTCTTCAGGAATTGGACAAGCCAAGGTGTACTGGAGTGCTAAAGACTGCCTACCTCCTCGGGTATGTGCGAATCATATCATGGTCAGCGCTTACAAAACCGGTTTTGAATTTTTACCTGGGGTCTGGTAGGACCAGCATCTCCGATTTTTGGATCAAAAATTTCAAATAAACATTGGCTGAAAATCGGTTGAAAAAATTGGAGGAATTTCGACTAATATTCTCAGACACATTCATGTACTGAAGAGTTCTAAACAAGACGAGGGGCTCAAATGCTGAACTAGCATCTGTAACTAGTTGGTATCTGCCACCTGCAAGAAGCACATGATACAAACAGAGGTGGTAATATTCACTATGCACTTGGTGCATTGAAGCATCTCCAAGGTAATAATCCACGACCATAAGGTAATAATTTTCCAAGGGGAGCAATTTTTTCACACCGTGACCAAGGGCAACGAATAGAGGAGGCCGAATGGGCCAGTTTGAGCTGGGTTTCAATTCAAATTGGGCCAAAATTTTGCGGCCCAGTTTGTAATCTTACCGGTTGTGGCCGGAAAAACTGATTTTCCATGAAAATCAACGATAACCGGCCGGTAATTTGAACCCTGATCATGGTTACTATTCGATTAGCTCTGGCAAGGTTGTTCTGGTGTTTGGACAAGTGCTAAATTTGATTGTGTGTTCCAGACTCTGAAGGTTGATATGAATATCGAGAGAGACCTGGCATATGCCCTTCAAGTTAAAAGAATGCCTGCAATTATTGTTCCTCGGGGGGAACAAGATCTTATACAGAAAAAAGGTTAGTCCCATTTATCGTAAGAGAAACAGCATCTGTTAATCCCATATTTTTTGTGCCTTTGATATACATCAAGTTCAGTTATGAGGTTGCTTGTTTCAAAAACTAAAGGCGGCAATTGGTAGGTTGCACCTTTTAGCCATGCTTGCTATTTTAATGGTGGAAACATCCGCTCTGGCAGTATCTGATTCTTTTCTTCACTGATTGAGTTTACAGAGAAAAGAACTGCTGATGAACTAGTACAAATGATTGCCCATTTCTACTACAATGAAAAGAGGCCATCGTGTGTCGATCCCAAAGCCATTGCTCCTCCGTTCTAAGTTCCTGTATACAAGTGCTGAGATGCCTTGCTCTCAACTTTTGTGCTATAATAGCACTGTTATTGCTCGCTAGTAAGCTTTTTATCCAGTTATTAACCTATTGCCTATTGCCAGTTGCAAACCGGAGTTGTTCTGGTTATTGTTCGCTTTAACATTTGATTCTCTGAATTTATCTGATGCAGGAGAGTGTTATTAAGTTCATCTTTTGGAACAAGAGGCTCCTAGTTTGATGATTTACCTGGATAAGATGCCAAAGTGGACATTGTGAATGTGATGATTGAATGTCTAAAATGTAAGCGTGAAGGGAACCTAGAGAAATCATCTCAATGGGTTGTCTCAAGTTAGGAAGGTGTGAACTAAACCGTTTATTTCGATATGCACAGTCTTTTGTAATTGTAATATAAGGCATCGCAATCAACTGCATTTTATTGTTTTCACCAACACATTGCATCTATAACAAAGCAAGCCAAACATCCGTCCTGCACAACAAGAGCTACCAACAGAAGTAAAAAAACATAACAATCACTTCTGTGGACTATAGAGTGCAGTTTTTTTTAACTGGGATACAGTCCAGTATTAATTTCTCCTACAAACAACTGGATTGAACACAGCACATCTAGGCACACGATATGGAAGAGGAAGACACGGATGCGATGCACAACGCAGGTGCAGCTGCCTCCTCGGCACCCCGGCTGCGCAGCTATCTGGAGTGGCGTCGCGCCCCGCCTGGTCTTGGCATGGACGTCGGCGCCCATGTCAAGCAGCAGCTCGACGGCCTCGGCGCAGCCGCCTTCCACAGCGAGGTGCTGCGGCCTGTGCCCTTCCACGTCCTCACACTCGATGTCCATACAGCCTGAACCGGCGAGCAAGGCGATCACGTTGCGGTGCCCTTTGATTGCGCCCAAGTGGAGCGCCGTCAGGCCGTACTGGTCTCGGCCGCGGAAGCCGGTGCGCTTGCTGACGAGGGACTCGAGGTTCTGGACGTCGCCTCGCCTCGCCGCCGTCATGACCAGCTCCCACCGTTCCAGGATGTCCACCACTTCTTGCATGAATTGGAGGCAATGCCTCTTGCAAAACAAAAACTATGAGAACATAGTTGTTTGTCTGTTTGATATCTAGTCCATTCATGCAGAAAACACTCAAGCAGCGTTGTTTGATCTGCAGGGTTGCGCATCTTAGACAGTAATGCTTCTTAAAAAATCGACACTGGTCTGTGGATAATGTGGAGCAAAGACGATTATGCATTCAAGTGGACAATAATGGAGCTGCACTACTCGTGCTACTACTACCATGATTCACGAGCACAAGGACTCAGGTCACACAAGCCAAGTTACGTACAATCTCCAGCTGGTCCATGGCGTGGTGCTCCCTAATCCATATCTGTTCTGTTCGTTAGTGATCAATCCAATCAAAATCTTAATAGTTTACCGCTACAATTACTTCCATTTTGTCATGCCAAATTGTGTTGTAAATATTACGGTATAAACATGTATTTATATTTAATTCTAGCATATTTAATAAAGATGTAAGCATGATATAAAAAGCATATAAATGACTTAATCAACATGTAATCATGTGAACTCTTTAAGTCATTGAAACATACGCCCAACAAATATACCTTGTAAGAGTCTATAGTCAGTATATACACATATAAACAATTTAAGTCATTGCACCGGAATGCTGATCTCAACAAAAGCATATATGTATGACCAAATTCAGCATGTTAATAAGAGTTTGAATGTTATATATTGCTCTCAGAGTTCTAGTTGCACAAGATTTAATCTTGGCTGTCTTCGCACTGATTTTCTTACAAAATCAAATATATGTGACAATATTAGATCAGATCTTGAGCTCAACAAAGACTTACTATCTTAAACAGACACTAAATCATCAAGCCCACCTTGCCATATATATCAATAAAGCATCATCATCATCAAACTATTAGCTAACAGAAAGAACTCATAGATTGAAGCTATATACCTGAATCAGTAATCAATTACAGAGACTGAAGACTGACCATAGTGAACTAAAAGTAGATGCTACAAATGATAGCAAGTATCACAAGATGGTTCAACTAATCACAGAATGAAGGTTGCAAGTAATCTTACAGCTAAAGATCAGTCTAAACTCAAAGTCATAAATAAATCCAGTGTTAATATCTGACGAGGATAAGATAATCATCAAATTATTATGTCATTATAGTTCTTAATATACCCCTTATTAGCAGGGGAGAAGTCCCTCAGGATAGTCGTAAGCCTTACTGCGACTACTCCAAGTGGTCGTAGATTCTTCTACGATCACATAGTCATAAGTCTTACAGCAACTAGTCCATATGGTCGTAAGTTCTTCTATGACCACCAAGTCGTAAATCTTACTATGACTACTGGTCGTAAGTCCTACTATGACTATGTAGTCGTAAGTTATCTTGTGACCACCTTATGGTCGTGGATTTTCCTGAGACTAGCCTATCTCCGACTAACTTTTCTACAATGAGCAACTACATTGTCGGTTCGTCTGATAAGGCAGTTAGAACGTTCATTTATCTCATAACCGCATTGTTAGCTAAACTCAAAGTTATAAATAAATTCAATGTTAATACCTGATGAGGATAGAATAATCCTTAAATTATTACGTCATTATAGTCCTTGAATATACCCCTTATTAGTAGGGGAGAAATCCCTTAGGATAGTCGTAAGTTTTACTGCGACTACTCCATATGGTCGTAGATCCTTCTACGACCGCGTAGTCGTAAGTCTTATAGGAACTAGTCCAAGTGGTCGTAAATTCTTCTACGACCACCGAGTTGTAAATCTTACCGTGACTACTATCTGGTCGTAAGTCTTACTATGACCACATAGTCGTAAGTTATCTTGTGACCACCTTATGGTTGTGGATTTTCCTGAGACTAGCCTATCTCTGATTAACTTATCTACGATGAGCAACTGTATCGTAGGTTCGTCTGATAAGGCAGTTAGAATGTGCGTTTATCCCATAACTGCACACGATCTCTCTCCGACAACAACCGCTATACGGAGAACGACCTTATATATCTCTCTGACAGTAACTTCCATCAGGAGGTTATCATCTGAAGCGTTGAGGCGTCTTCTAGCGCGGGACAACTGTCGTTGCTTCGTTGGCTATTTAAAGGTTAATGTCAAAGAGAGAAGGTCGATTCTGATGAAAGGAGGAGATAGTGTTAGCCTTTAGCATAATTCTCTGTTGTAATTCTCCTTTATAGCAATTAGCAACACACTAGACGTAGGTTGTTATTCTCTTAGGAGAAGGCCCAAACCAGGATAAAGTTTTCCATGTCTTTACTCCGCAAGCGCATACACTGGGTTTTCTAATAGTTCCCCCAAATCCAAACAAATTATACGTAAGATTGATATTAAAACATCAGCAGTTGGCGCCGTCCGTGGAGACCTCTTCTTCCAAGAGTTCGGTAATTTCCTCGTCGGCAAGTTTCTCTTTTTCCTCCTGATGTCCTTATGGCAGATGAATGGAATGAGGAGAACTGGTTCGACTTGGCCGACTACGCGAGTATCGACATGGAGGCTTGCTACGACTACGAGCAGACCTTGCTTGCTTTCGACAGTGAATATCTCCTTGGAGATTCCTCCGGTGATCCTGGAGACGCCGCTGCCAGAAAGGTTGATGAGGGATCAAAATCCCCCACAGCAGTATGCCCAATGGAGGACTCATCTCCCCCAAACGGTAAGGGTCAATCCGACCATGATGAGGGCTCGCAACGCGATGATGGGTACATTCCCAAGCATTCGAGTCCCATGGCATCGCCCCGTGTAGTTTTGGAGAGCCCGAAACTCTACCGATCAGAGAGCACATCGCCAATTCCTAGCGGCGACTCTCTGAACGACCCCGTGAAGGCCATGGGCAGGCACACTCCATGTTCGTCCATATGCTCATAGGGAGCAGATCAGGCTGGGGACGGTTATAACCCAGATTTCCCCCACCTGACAAGGTTTACTCCAAGCCATCAGACAGTTTCGCTCGATGATTCTTCAAACGAGGGGGATCCCTCGGAAGTGGAGATTCTAGACAGGAGGTTTTTGCCCCTGCCCTCATATTCTCATCACACTCTTCCTCCTCTTGTGGGGAAGGTGATGAGACCTCCAGTGATGAGCCCGATCAGTACTCTGATGAGCGTGGGAGAAATCCTAGAAATACTCACTCTCCTCTGAGGCAGTTCCAGTTTGCTTTAGGGGTCAAGGATCCTAAGACTGCTCGATAAAGGAGACTTGCTGCCTAGAGTGCTTTGCCTTTGCGGGCCCAATACTAGTCTGAAGAGGCACGGGAGCTTCAACGGATTAACGACTTGCTCAAGAACTTGACTCAAGAGCTTTCTTGAGCGCCGGGCTATGACCGCTTCACTGAAGATATTGCACGAAGGCTCCACAATGTGATGGCCCGACTTGAGCAACCTTGTCGATGTCTGTTCGAGAGTTGACAAGGTACGATCGTATTAAGTCGTTCACAAAACTTGCCTCGCACCCGAAGGAGAATGCCCCGGACTGCTTTGGATTGGCAAGTCAACGCTCGATCACCACTTCAAGCAAGGAACCTACAGCAACAGATGGACTACGAGTGTCGTCCCCGAGTGGATGAGACCTACTACAGGTCCAGTCCGCCTACCGTCGGGCATCACGGAGTGCGTTCACTTGGTGATGCTAACTGCCCATTTCCACAAAGGAGATGGCAGGAGATTGTTATCGGATGCCGAGCATTCATGCCTGAGCTCCAAGCAGTGTGCTGGCCGCTGTGGTTTCGAACGGTGAGCATGGAGAAATTCAACGGGTCTCAAAATCCCATCGAGTCCCTTCAGATTTATACAATTACGGTTCGGGCAGTACGAGGAGGCGAGCATGTCATGGCCAACTAAAAGTATCTAGGTCATTAAAAATGGTTTTGGTAATTAATGATTTTATGTGAATATGGGACTGACATGTTTATTGAGTGTTTAAAAGGTTTAGTCCTTAAAATAATGATGAGACGCACGCTAAGGGTCAACATGAAGATCAAAGTGGCTTAAGACAAAGGTATATGTAGACTAGGATCCTTTTTCACTTTTACCGGTCTTATGAGAAAGGATGGAAGACCAGATTATAGGATAAATATCGTACCATTAAGAGGGATCATGGCTAGTAGCTTGATAGCATATGCTTGTTCCATTTGGATAAATTTAGGATCATGCATTCATTTAAAACTAAAATTAATAGCCAATTTATGCTCTGTCTGGAAAAACGGAAGTACCGGAGCTTCAACGGTGGAACTACTGTAGAGCGGTAGTACTGCAGACTTGAACGGTACTTTCTGGAGCAACAGAAACCCCAAAAAATCGAGCGAAATCTTTTTCCGGAGAGCACCCTTGGAATCAATTTTTGATGTCTGGACACTTGGAAGTACCGGCATACAAACTGCGGTACTTCCGCTTTCTGGAAGCTCCGCCAAAATCGAGCGGAACCTTTTTCCCAAAGAGCACTCTCGGGATCATTTTGTGTCTGTGGCAAATGAAAGTACCGGAGTTTCAACGGCGGAACTATCATAGAGAGGTAGTACCGTAGCCTTAAATGGTATTTTCGGAGCACGGAAGCTCCGAGTAACCCGGGCGGAACGTTTTTTCCAGAGAGCGCCAACTCTTAGTCTCAAAGCAAATAGAAGTACAGCGTTGAACTTTCGAAACTTCTAGTCGTTGGAACTACTGGATTTATAACGGCGGTAGTTCCACGCCAACTTCCAACAGCTAGTTCAGAAGCTCTGAAGTAGCCATTACTGCTATGTCAGAACATGTGTGGAAGTACCGGCCATTGACCTGCGTTACTTACGCTCATCCTGGATTTTTCAGAAAATTCCCTGTAATGGCTAGTTTTGGTTGCTGAGGGTATAAATACCCCTCCACCTGCCCAAGGACTGTAAGAAAAGACTATTGAACATCCTTGAGCATTCGCTCCACACCTCATTTTCCCAAAACAGTCAAGAATGCTGAATGACATGGTTGAGCTCGAGCATGGCATAAAAAAGGTGAAAAATATTGACGAAAAGGTTCGAGCATTGGGTTGCACCAAGTGGCTTGATCGGTCTAGATGAGGCGTGGTCTGGTGGAATCAGAATAGGAGAGATTTGCCGATGCATGGTAAACCATTGGTGCACCTACATGTGGCAAGCAGGATAATTGTTTACAAAGAAAGATGAAGATCGGGTCAAGAAAGAGTATTTTAGTAAGGAGGCCAAACACCAGAAATTATGTGAATCAAAACCGCGGCACTTGGAAAAATGGTTTAGGTCAAGAAGATACTGAGAAGATCAAGTAGATAAAAGGCTAAAAACTTAGCGGATTCAGGCTCATATGCTTTGGAAAGCGTACATGAGTTAGGTGTGCGAGTAAAACCCATGTTATGTGCGGTTAACGGGTTTTCCTCAAATGTGCTAGTAGATAATATCTATTATGTTAGAAGTGGATTGATTAACTCATCTATTTAGCGGACTGAGGATGAAGCTAACCATTCCAACCATCTTAACCTTGGGTTCTAAGGTTAGGGTTAGAGAAGAGTTAGTGTTATGGTGTGCTCTTTTATTCTCTATATAGAGTGCCTGTAAAATCTTTATCTTCAAGTAACAATAGATCAACTTTGTTCATCACTCATTGTGTCTTCTGTTTTGGTTGATTTACTTTTATTCTTATTGGATTTGATCTCTTCTCTCCTATTCTTGATCTTAATGTGTGCTAAGAATATGTAAATGATGGAGATAACTCATGAAGATTAAATCCTATCTATCTAGGCACCAAGTCTTGTAAGATTTTGAAGTTGCCTGATTTTTCTTGGATTTAACCTTATCTTGAGGTTTCTTAATCCTAGGGTTTTTGCTTCAAATCATCTAGAGCTATCTTGACTATCTTTTACTCATGAGCAAATCATATCCTAAGATTTAAGAATTTGGATTTTTAGATGGAATAAGTTCCTAAAACCCTAAACAAGGTGTGTGAAAAGTTTCATCTCTTTTGGTTGATGATTTTGGGAGTTGCACCATTCTTGGTCTTGGCTCGGCTAATTTTCTGTTCTAGAAATAAGATAGCGGTCAGATCGGTCTTAAGCCCACTCATACCGGCCACTGTTCAGACTGCTGTGGTCAACTCGGTCAGACCACACCCCCATTGTGGTGTGGTCAAACCAGTGAGGTGCTGAAAGTTGCCTCTCTGTTTTTGTGGTTGTTGCTTTGTTTTAGGCTTCAATTCTGATCTCCATAACTATGTAGCTACTAGAGTGAAGAATTTATGAATACTTGCGGAAAATTTGTGAGATATCATTCACCACTTCGCTATTGCCATTGTCGGTCTTACAATTTTGGCTTATCCCTAAAATTGCTTATAAGCTAGTCTGTTTTGGGGCCTTTGCCTTTTTAAGCAAAAGCTAGCTTCAAGGTTCACCAAAGCCTAAGTAAGATTGGTTTGGAAATTTACAAACAAAGCTTTTGTGGTCATCTATTACCGGAGTTTCCTTCCAAGCAATAGACCCGGGTTCGACTCCCGGCAAACGTAATTATTTTATTTTTTAATCACTAACTTGTTTATATTAACCAAGCACTTATCAGTTTAGCATGATAGTTATACCCAGCTATGTGCTAACAATTCAGAGATCCTCATGAGTCATGGCACCTGTGGCTGTATTGCTTCCCTTCTCAATTGGCACAAAAAAGATTGTTTAAACCTCTGCTTTTTGCTTTATTGCCACCTCTTCTCGAGCCCCCTTCAATACAAAGAACAATTATGAGCTTACAACTGACCATGCTGCTCTTTTTGACGCAAGTTGGTTGTGCTGACCTCATTAGCTCGATGGAAACTACAACAAAATTACTATGCCCCTTATATCCGATCTAGACCATTTCCCTTGGACACTCACGATTCAACCCACTTTTCTTTTTCGCCCTTACAGCTACCTCCTTCTTCCACAACCACTCATTCCTTATCCCTGTCTCTTACTCTCAGTCCCACTTATTCTTTATCTCCATCTCTCTCTTTTTCTCATGAGCATCCTCTAGTGAGCCCCGATGACCCTCCTCTAGTGAGGCCCAGTGACCCTCCTATGGTGAGATCTAACCAAGCAACCACCATTAGAGCTTTCTGATGAGCTTGTGGTTACAACCAAGTCGCCTCCAGGTACCTCTTCGTGCCCCATCACCACCCCGATAAGCGATTGACCACCAATCTCCCCAACGAGCTCCTAGGCATGGTGTTCAACCTCCTTGTCTACAAGCGACCATGTCACCACTGGCTTACATCAATGTCAGTTCATGCCTTCGCCTACTAACATGTTTCAGTAATCATGTCTGATGAACATTGCAATATGATATTCCAAATATTGCATCTATTTGTTTTTATTGTTCAACAACAAATGAACTATTGGTGTTTTGTCCTCGAGATGTTTCCCTTGGATTGTTGCCACATTTTTTTCAATTGTTACATGAGATGTTTGATTATGTTGCAACATCTCTCCTCAAATTTTGACTCAAGAGCTATTGGCTACAATTGACATTTTGATTTGTTGCAACAAAGTTTACTTTTGTTGCAATAAGGATGTCTATTTGTTGCACCGAGAAATCCATATCATGATCCAAATAGCATGAGCTCCACTTGTTTTGCGCGGTCTCTCTCTTTGTCTTTCTCCTTTTGAGTCATTATATACTACATAGATCGTTACCCTATGAGGAACCAACAAGCTCTGATTGAGTGGCTCATCTCTTGCCGACCCACTATGGCTCTTCCTCATGCTTCTATGTTTCCTTAGTGTGAGGCATCGGCACAGACGATGAAGTCTCCCATGTTCGATTGGGAGATAGGAGGTAGTGGTGGAGCTCCGCAGCAAGGCCTCTCAAGCTCTTGGTGAGGTGTGTGGTGGAGCTCCACTATATGGGGCGACAAGGGCCCTGTTCTTTTTCAGCAAAGTCTTCAGTTTTTGGCTTTTCTACAGTAACTAGCTTTTAAATGAAGTATTTTTTAAGATGGGGTTTACTAGTTAATTGTAGTACATACTGTACTGACTTCATTTATATTGGCAAAAACTGCACGTGAGTTTCTGTTATTCTATAATCTCTTGTATGAACAGCCCAAAAGCCACAAGCCGCGGTTAAAAAGAACAGGCACATGGCCTCCTGAGCTTAAGTAGTAGAAGGTGCCGGTGAAGCTTTATGACAAGGCGACAAGGCCTTTTTGAGGTCAATTGTCGACTGACCTTATCTAAATGTGAGCCTGCTGGGGATGAGATGGTGATGCGACCGGGCCACCTCTTCCTCCTCCAAGTTTATTGTCAAAATGTTGTAATTTGTAAGTCTGTTGTTGCAGCAGTGAAATCCAAATGTTGCAATATCATACAAAATGTTGAGGTGTCCTAATCATTTTTCATTGTTACAATAATGTTTTGCTTTTGTTGCAATTAGTATTTGGATTTGTTACATCAGTGGTTCTCGTTTGTTGCAACCTTTTGTTTTTGTTTTAGGTTCGCTGCATTGGAGACAAGATTTGTTGCGCATCAGTATTTTTGCTGCGCCAAATTGAACAACCAAGATCAATCATTTTAAGTGAGATTTAACTACCAAAGAAGTGTGTAACACCCCCGTTTTCGGGAGTATTATAAAACCCTCGCAGCTGCCCAGGACTGTTCAACTGCGAGTACAACCAACGAGTGTATAACATTGCCAACACAAGCTTAAGAGCAAAAGCGAACTTTAATACAATATAGAGGCGAAAGCCAAGTATCACAGCAAGGCCAACGGCCTTTAGTTACATTACAGAAAAAGATGCCACAGGCACGCCTGAGCGGAGAACGACCCTAATTCCACGCTTCATCAACCTTGTACAGAACCATTTCTTCGTCTTCTCTCGCATCCTCAAAATTAGTTGTTTCTGTTTATATTTTTAGCAAGCATGAGTACTACCACTTGTACTCAACAAGTCACACGGAGCTTAATAATAATTTCATGCATAATATATCAAGAAAAAGGGAATAAGGTCTATTATTTTATGTGGATGCAATTTTAGTTGGAACCATTTGAAAAACCAAAAAGTACTTCATTAAATAAATGGGGTTTTTAAACTTGATTATCAATATTCAACAATTCCAAATCATTACCAAATCTACTTATGCCACATTACTGGATTCACCCATTAAACACAGCTTCGTTAACCGGAAGCACGGCGTATTCGAATACCATTTGTCATGACTTTGCAAAGCTGCCCTGCTTTACCCACAAGATCTCTTAACTCCGCGCTAATGAGTTAAGAAAACAAGGTTGTTCACTACTCAATTCTTTGTGTAGACTCCGCCCAGTAGGTGTTTAATCTCGACGAGCCCGGATGACCACACGGATCTCGTCCGACTCATCGCAGTCCTACAGTTGTATGGTTAACCACCTCCCATACGGACTCACCCTCTGTCTCCCCCTTTTCGGTTGCAGAGGTTCAATTGAAGTTGAGCAGTTATTAATCCAGGTTTGACTAAGCCAGGTCAACGCTTGTGGTTGGGCGGATACTATGTCCGTTACTCAACATAAGGGTCTAGTCCTTACATTTCTAACTGAGGCATCATCCACGCACAAACCCAAATTCAGTACACCCTGTACTGCCACCAATCCACAACCAGCCTCCACCCTAGGATAAGGTCTTCGGATCCATTTCTGCAATCCTCGTTTATCCTATTTCCAACTTTCCAAAACTCTAGACCAATACCAAACCTTAACAGTAGAAACATGTGATGTGTCCCTAACTACCATGATAATACTAATCTTACATTTTATGTAACTAGGTTTGTCAAGGTGAATATGACCATCAAATTAAACTGGGCTTTTCGGGTGGTAGGACTTAGCTAATATCATGTCATTCTCAGCAGTTATTGTACATAAAATAACATTGTGAAAATAACATAATGAAAATACACGTAAATAAATAACTTAGGAAATGTAGGATCAACATGTTCAAAAATATGTGCGACTTGCCTTGCGAATCTGTGATTTCAATTAATTCGTATTCTTCAGTGGGCCGGGTCTGGACTTGAGCTTTTCCCTCCTGCTTTTGCGAAATCTCGACTCCGAAAACTAACACAAAACAAGCAAAATAAATTAATCCCATGCTCGAAGGATTGAGCGAGGAATAAAGAAAAAAATAAGAAAGAAAATTTGGAGAACTCCAATAAATAGGGATGTTTGGCTTATAGGAGGGCTATATGGGGAAATGGGCCTTGGATTTGGGTTGGCGGGCTCGAAACGAATCTGGGGAGTATGAATATGCATTTTTGGACTTTGGGTCAAGCACTGTTCCTCTGGTCCGGTCGGGGTACTGTTCATCGGGCTCGGATCGGTCGAGCCACGTCGCTTCGGGTGCGGCTGGCTGGAACAGTCGCGGGCGAGCGGCGCGGTCGGGCGCGCCTGGCGCGGGCGGACGGGTCCGGGTGGGCTCGAGCGGTGCGGGCGAGCCGACTGGGCTGAGCCAAGTCGAGACGACTCGGTCGGGGGAACAGTGCGCGTGCGCACTGTTCTTCTTCTTCATCCGGCTCCCGCGCGCGCTAGGAACAGGGGACGGGGGCAGTGGTTGGCGGCGGAGCTAGGGTGAAGTGCGACGCCATTGGCTGGTATGGATGGGTTCGTGGGAGGATAGCGGTTCCATTTCGGGTGGTTGGGGGCCGACGGAGGCGGCAATCGCCGGCGGCGAGGTCGTCTCTCCCACGACCATTTTTGAAAATTGGGACGATTGGGAGGCTTCTAGGACAATTGGGCTGGGGTTGGGGCATCCTTGGGGGTTGGGTAGGCTTGTAGGGAGGTTGGCTGAAGCTCGGGTGGCTTGAGCCAGGCTGGCCACGGCGGAGGTGGGCGGCGGTGAAGTGATGAACGGTGCCGGGGAAGTAGGGGCTTTGGGAGGCTAGGGCAAGGATTAGGGAGTGTTCCTAGTGTCATGGTGGAGCTACCGGCGAATGCAATTGGAAAGTTATGGGGCGGAGGGTCAACATTGAGTTAGGGCTCCGCTTTTGGGGAATTTGCCAATACCGGCGATGGGGCGAGAGGGGGCGCTTGGGGACGCTCGGTGAGCTTCGGGGTGGCTAGTGGGTTTCAATGGAGGAGCTAGCTCGGCTTAAAT
Organism: Dendrocalamus latiflorus; assembly: GCA_017311315.1. Taxonomy (NCBI): domain Eukaryota; kingdom Viridiplantae; phylum Streptophyta; class Magnoliopsida; order Poales; family Poaceae; genus Dendrocalamus; species Dendrocalamus latiflorus. Next base: position 28,896,431 of record CM029648.1, read on the forward strand.
AAGCGGGAAAGGCGGTTGGCACCGAGAGGCGGTGGGGAAATATCCCGGTGGCGGTGAGCTGGAGCTCGGGAAGCCTCGGACGGCTTGGGCGTCACTCCACGGCATTCCAGGGCTCAGAGGTCGGCAGTGTACGGGGCGGCTGCGGCTGTGAGAGGAAGGGGCGAGAAAACGGTAGAGGCGGCTGGAGGCGGAGGCGAAACAGGGCACGGGAGCGGCGGGGCACTTGGCGGCGTCTGACACCGGGGCAGGCGCATTTAAGGAGGGGGTACGGCTGCTGACAGACGGACGGGAGCTGGCAGGGGCGAGCAGCTGCGGGAAGGCGCGGGAAGGTCGGCAGCGGCAAAAAAAAATCAGCGGCGACGACGTTTTCGGGCGATGAACAGTAACCGCGCGGAAAAATCCCGTTCACGCCGTGATGCTGCCGTGATGACAAGGATTAAGGGGCTGGGATGCTTTGAGATTGGTGTGGATTAGATTGGGGAGGCTAGAGAAACTCAAATCAAAGGCAAACTCAAATCCAAATTGATGTTTGAAATTTTTCGGTTTGTTTCAAAGTGTATGATGAGAGTCCTCGTATCCTATGTCCGGACGCTAGTTCTTTCCAAACTACAAAGAAGGCCTTATTGGTTTTTATTCACCCTCGTTCAGGTTGGGCCAAATTGATCCGTCTCATCTCATCCATGATGGACCGAGATCATCTGGTATGGCACAAATACAACTCGACTCAGCTCTCTCTCCTGTGAAACGAGCTAGTCTGACATTCTGACCAGTACAGGGACAGCGCCAATACCATTCCTATCATCCCGTGTACTAAAACAAAAACATTGCCGATCGATCAGCATCGTTTAGTTTGTTAGACTGTCTGACGGCTAGGTGTGAAGTCACGCATCAGGATTCTCTCAGATAGTCCCATTAATCACTCCTTTTATCAACCTTTGTAGTAGTGTAATTAAGCACAGTACACAGCAAAAGTTCGGTAAGAGTCTGATTTGGTTTAGGGACAAGGTGGGATGGGATGATCATGTCCCTGGTTTTGGGATGGGATGATCTCATTTTTTGTTTGGTTGGGGGATAGAGTTATCCCTGTTTTTTGTTTGGTTAGAAGGATAAAGTGGGATGGAATGATCTCATCCTTTGTTTGGATGGAAGGATGAAGGTGAGACATGTGTAGCATTTGAGTTTTTTTTTAAAAAAATTGAAGGCTATTGTTGATATGTTTCTACACATAAGCCTTTGAGTTTTTTTTAAAAAAAATTTAAACAAAACAATACTTAAAAAAACAAAGAGGTGGGATGACTCTATCCCATGTGGGATGACTCCGCCCCATGAAAAAAAGAGGATTGCCTGGTCCCGGATCTACAAAGAATATTCCTAGTGAGATGTTCTTAACTCTGCTTGTCTCCCATCTAAACACCTACAAAAACGGATCCATCCTATCCTGTCCTATCTAGTCTTTGCAACCAAACACATGGTAAAAGACACTGTGATCCAGACACCTCACGGGTAACCGCTAGATTCTTTCGATCAGCTGCGTGCCTGTGTTTGAAGGTTTGCTAGGTAGGTCGTCCAAGATGATGCACGGCAACAGCACGTTACGTGCCGCTTTACCGAATAATTTCACTGCAGTAGATGGGCCATGCCGCATGCTAAGGTCCAAGCAGAAGCTTTTGCAGCCTTTTTTATCTTTCCGGCGCCCACCGTAACGTGAACGGGCCCAACGGGGCATACGGCAAAGCAGGCTAGCATATTGGGGCTGTTCTTTAAGTCAAAAATTGATGATTTTTAGTTTTTGTTACAGTACCTAATTTTTAAACGAAGTCTACAAGTTAAACGATCTACACGTTAAAAGTCCAACATCTGTACCAGCTAAAATCGTAAGTGAGCCATAATTTGTACCATAAACAGCTAAAATTTAAAAAATTTAGCAAAAAGCTAAAAGCTGCAGCCGAAAAGAACAGGTGTTGGTTCTATTCTTTTCATCAGCTTCTTGGCCGACTTTTAGTTTCCATTATTGTCAACTTGTTGCTGATGGCGCGCGAGGTTAGGCCAGTCTCAGTGGGGATTTCATGGAGTTTCATGGGCATTAAATACGCTGACATGACATTGTATTGATGAAGAGAGAGATGATAAAAGTTTCATGGGAGTAGAGAGAGTTTCATGGGGATGAAACTCTTCTGCACTGTTTCCAAAATATGGGTGTGTTGGAAACTGGGACATGAAGCCTCCACTAAGACTGGCCTTAGAGCAAGTACAATGGTGCTGACTAGGTTGCCTCTAGTGAAATCCACATCAGCACAATCCTAAGTGGAAGAGAGAGAAAAGAAGAGAGAGAAGCAAGCTGCCCCTCATGCAAGAGGTGACCTCTAGCACATCATACGAGGACTTGGAGGCGATGCTAGTTCTTAGAGCAAGTACAATAAGGGTTAGGGTCACCTCTAGCGAAATATTAAATGTTTGAGTGCTTTAGTAGAGGTAACCTCTACTCAACTATTGTATTAGCTACCTCCACCATGAGCCACTTGTACTCTTTTTGCTTATTTGGCTAGTTTTAGAGGTGGCAGCCACCTCTTCTATTGTACTTGCTCTGCAACCAATTCGTGAACCGAGCAACCAGCACACCTTTCCACCACCTAATTAAAACCTGTCCCATGGTGGAGTCGCCAAGATTTTCTTTCTAGTTCTTGCATTATCAAAACTGTCAAATCATCCTATATTCCATCCGGGGAAGCTCAGCTTCTTTGCGAAAAAGTCTTTCAAATTCTTCAAAATTACGTACAGGTCCTCAGCATTTTCATGGAGCCCCTCCTTTTGCTGGATAACATCCCATGGTTTTCCAAAATTACATATAAATCCTTGTTTAATTACGTACAGATCCTCAGCATTCTCATGGAGCCCCCTCCTTTTGTCATCTCTATATTACACCCGAGGAAGCTCCCCAGCCCTACCAGCTTAGTTTCTTTGTGAAAAAGTCTTTCGAATTCTTCGAAATTACATACAGGTCGTCAGCATTTCCATGGAGCCCTAGGTCCTCGTTTAATTATGTACAGGTCCTCAATATTCTCATGGAGCCCTCTCCTTTTCCTGGATAACACCCCGTAGTTTCCTAAAATTACATATAGGTCCTCAATTTTTTACAAAAAGACTTTCGATTTTCCCGAAATTATGCATGTGTCCTCGACATGTAAGAAAATCTTCCCGCGAATTATCGTCTCTTTTACTTCGGTCCACATGGTAGCTAACGTGACGTAGCCCCACGCTTACGCTGCTAGTATAGGCCCCGTTTGGCACAGCTCTAGCTCTGAGATCTATACTGGATCTGTAGTTTGTTGACTAAATTAAAGTGATTTAAATATTTTTATTTAATATATAATATAAATGAAATGAGTCATGTAAATGCACTTAACATGCCTGCAACTCTAGATCCAGGATTTTCTAGAGCTACGGATGACCAGCTCTAGGAAATCTACAGATTTTCTAGAGCTAGAGCTCTGCCAAACGGGGCCATAATATGATATGTTGGGGGAGATGGAAACGAGAAAAAAGAAGGTTAATTACTGCTGCCAGGTTACCCATCCAGTCGAGTATTTGGAAAACAAGGATGTCGACCAAACAGTACAAATATATATTTTTTCAGAACTAACCATAAGGTCCATAACTAAACAAAACACATGTAGCCGCGTTGCAGACTTTGCAGGCGATACCACCATAACTGTGTTGCCTTCATTTTCGGCAAAGCCTTACTCATCCTGTCATTGTTTTCTTCCTTCATAACTACCCTGTCATTGCTTCGAAGCATGGTTTTCCAATAGTTGGTTGGCATGTTCGGTGGTTGCCAGGCGACAGTCATCGAAGAGACGGCCCAGGGTACACATGAAAACCGAAGACACAAAAATGCGCGAACGAAAACGAATGCCCATCTTGGTCTGGAAAATCTTTTTGTTTCCTTGTTGCTTCACCGATTGTGCTGCTGCTGCTGCAGCAGGTAGGAAAAAATGCCGGCACGCAATAATTTGACAGTGCATCCTATGCTTACAAATAAAGCCAACTGTATCAGTTTGTGTCTTACTGTTCTCGAGTATCAATTGAGTACCCTGTCTGAACAAGCATTCATAAGCTACTTTTTTTCGGGCGGGCTTATTTGGGCTTAAGGGGTGCTCAAAATAGATTTTTTTAGTGGTTTATGACTGAAAAGCACTGTAGCTGGCTGAAATTGCACTGTAGCTGATGGTGGCTTATTTGGCATAATTAAATTTAAAAAAAATTAAAAATAGAAAAAACAGGTTAGCCCATCACGAACAGTACAAACGAATACGGGAAAAAAGAACCGACAAAAAAGCTAAAAAAAACCAAAAATTAGAAAAAAGATGAAATTATTGAATAGTGAAAAATAAGCTAGAAAGCTAAGCTGTTTTGAGCGGGTTTGTGACTATTCACAAGTGTACATGGAGTACCAATTGACTACATAGTGTTGGGACCTTCCATCACCGTACACAAGCAAGTTAGGAACGCTGTTCATTTGATTGAAGTTCACAAGACTTTCAAATACTTTACCTTGTCACTAAACGAAACAAAGATTTTACGAGCTTAAGTTTATATATCTGGATTTCCCACCGAGCCATGTTTGAAACGTGGGAAATTTTAGGGCTCAAACAACCTCTTTTTTTTAAATTCGATCCTGTGATCCATATACCCTCGAAGTTTTAAATAGTACCAGACAAGGTGACCCACTAGGCAATGTGGTAGGGTTGGACTGAATGGGTGGAGGTGAGGAGAGGGATGTTAAAGGTTGGGTTTAAATGAGTTAAATGGGTTAGGTCTTTGATTGGATTAGCTTTCTTCGGATGAAAATGGGTTGAAAGAATGAATGGATTGGGCTGCCTTATAGAAAGGGTTGATTAGGGTTGGAATCGGTTCTAAAATTTAGTATTGAAATTGGGTTGAGAACAAGTTCAACCTGTGATATTGCAATATGGCTCACCCGTAGGTTGGCTCCACCCATAAGGATCATCTGCGCATCTAGACCTAAAAATTTGCACAAAGTAGCGTCTCTATAATCGAAATCATTTGCAATAAATTTTAGAAATTTTTGTGAAACTTTTATGGTGTGAAAGTGAGTTATAAATTTTAAATACCGATTTTTTTCAAAAGTTTTCTATAAAAGTTTGTTGGTCCCACCTATATGTCTGGGATTAATAATTTGCACAAAGTAGTGTCTCTATATCCTAAATTATCTATAATAAATTTCAGGCAATTTTGTGAAACTTTTATAGTGTGAATGCGAGTTAGAAATTCCCAATACATAACCTTTTCATAAAATTTCTATAAAAGCCTTTTGATTCCACCTAGGTTTTTAGGCCTAATAATTTACACAAAGTAGCGTCTCTATACCCGAAATCATCTATAATAAATTTCATGAAACTTTTATGGTGTAAACACAACTTATAAATTTTAAATACCGAACTTTTTCAAAAAGTTTCCTATAAAGCCTATCGGGCCCATCTTTGTGTCTAGACCTAAAAATGTGCACAACGTAGCGTCTCTACACCCTAAATCATCTATAGTAAATTTTAGGCAACGAGTTTGAAATGGGTTGAACGTGAGTTTCAACTCATTTCAACCATTTGAATTAGGTGGAAATGCCATATGGGTTGGATTAAGTTATGGAAGGTGCCTTTTGGGTTGAGTTGAGTTAGGTTCGATGGGGTTTTGAGTTTTTTCAAGTTGGATTTTAATTCATTGCCACCCTAGGTGAGGTAGAGCTAAGCTCACATGTTTGTCATTAAGTAACAGCAGAGGTACACACAAAAAAAAAACAGAAGGGTACATGGAGAAACATAAACAAGAGAGAGAAGACACACGCTGGGCCATATTGGCATATTGTGTCGACAAATCAGCTCCGGCCACCGCGTCCTCCTGCCACTGTCTGACTCTCCTACACCGCTCCTTGTATATAAAGCTAAACGAAAGCAGATCCTTCCATTCGCCAGCGACCCCCTCCGTTTCAATCAAATTGCACAATGCTCTGTCTCCGTGTTCTTAATTACCTCCATTTCAATCAAATTCATAATGTTCGGTAAAAGCTCGACTAACATTCATGGATCATGGGCATGCTTTGGTTTTTCACCGTTATAGAACTATTCTCTACTTTAGACCGGGTAATGAAAATATCGATTGCTTTTAGTGCAATTTCACTTATTCTCAGTGTACACTTCATGCACTATCACTCCCAAGATTTGGGGATAAAGTGAGGTTTTGTAGAAAGCCAAGCCAAACTTGGCAGGGGAAGTGAACAATAATCCGTGTGGTCCAGTCACCCCAATTGCTCTATTAGGCATTTAGGCTTGACCCAAAACGAACTTCGCTCTACCTTTGCCCGACAAAGGTTATGCTTAGGTAGGTCTAACATCTAATGTTCTTTTCCTTGGTCATCCCACCCCTAATATGTAGCAATAATGCCAACACTTAGGTTGGGTTTTTTTGAACTTGCTGCTTATGGTTTTTTATTTTTACTACAGTAATTAGCTTTCAAACAATACATCCTTTTAAAATAGGATCTATAAATCGATTGTAGTATATACTTTACTGACTTCAGATATATCGGCTAAAATTACATGCGACTGTTTCTCTCTTCGTTCTCTCTTACGAACAATCAGAATTCAAAAATCATAAGTCACAACCTAAAAGAACACACCCTTAACCTTAGACGCCACCTTTTCACCCTATTGTAATGTCCAATCCTATGCTTATACATAAAACAAAGAAAGAAAAAGGCACAACCAATAGCACATAGCGGTAGGGGCTTTTCCTGCTGTTTTTCCTTAAAAAAAATAGCATATAGCTGCAGTTGGCCTTTGTTTCTGTTTAAAAAAAATAAAACTGGACTGAAAATAACTTGCAGAAACGCACACTTGTTACTTGTAAGACAAACGCCCAGCTTCCAAGGGCTACAAAGGAAAAGGAGCGCTCCCCCTTAAAATTCCAAACCTAACAACTGAAAGCCTGAACCCAAAACCAAAACGAAAGCGAGCCAAGCTCTAGGGCCGGCCACACCAGCGAACTAATCCCCACCTCCCTCCCCCCTCGTCCCTCTGGTCTCCCTCATCCACCTCCTCCCATGTGGATGCCCTGGGTCAAGACGCGCCCTTCCTCCCCCTCCTCCGCCGCCTCCACCTCTTCCACCGCGCTCTCCGCCGCCTCCCCGCGCGTGTCCTTCTCCTCCCCCTCCCTCAAGGACCTCCAGGCCCTGCTCCTTTCCGACCCCGCCGCCCCCTCGCCCTCCCCGCCGCCGCCGCACACCGCGCCCTGCTCCCCCTCCGTCCGCGTCTTCCACCGCGTCCGCGTCGCCGCCTCCGCCCTCTGCGCGCTCCGCACCCTCCAGGCGCCGGCCGGCGCCGCCGCCGCCGAGGCCGACCGGCGCGTGGTGCTCTACTTCACCTCCCTCCACGTCGTCCGCGCCACCTATGAGGACTGCCGCGCCGTGCGCGCCATCCTGCGCGGCCTCCGGGCCTCCGTCGACGAGCGCGACCTCGCCATGGACCCGCGCTACCTCCAGGAGCTCGCCGCCCTCCTCCCGCGCGCCCGCCGCGTCGCCCTCCCCCAGGTCTTCGTCGGCGGCCGCCACCTCGGCGGCGCCGAAGAGGTCCGCCGCCTCCACGAGTCCGGTGAGCTCCGCCGCGTCGTAGCCGGTGCCGGCGCTGCCTCCGTCGCCGCCTGCGGCCGGTGCGGCGGCGAGCGCTACGTGCTGTGCGGCAGCTGCAACGGCAGCCACAAGCGGTACAGCCTCAAGGGCGGCGGCGGCTTCCGCACCTGCGCCGGCTGCAACGAGAACGGCCTCGTCCGCTGTCCCGACTGCTCCCCGCCGGCCGTCTGATCCGGACCCAAAGGTCCCAATCTAATAACTACTAGATGTTTAATTTCGTAGTATCAAACTCAAGATAAGAAATGAGTTGTGTGTGTAGCTGTTACTCCTACTACGTTGTTAGTGTAGTGGTGTTTGGTATGTGACAGTGGCCGGCCAATTGGTTGGGAGTTGCAAGTTTTTAGCTTTTGCTAACCAACGTCTCTAATGGTGCATTAGGATTCGGTAGAAGAGTTATTTGTTTCCTTGTTTGTTTGGCTACCCCATTTTCTTTCTCTTAGCTAAGCTATGTTGGAGGCAGATGGGAAGTCTGGATCTCGGTGTGTTTGATACTCCTATTTTAACTGAGTAAATGATTGATAAATGTTACCAGTAGTTAAGAAAGATATAAATGTAGTAGTAGATGTGTGATTTTTACTATGAGTTTTCAACATGTCTGAGGCATGAGCTAGTACTTGCTTTAATTGGTGTTTTCAAAAATCAAAATGCTCACCCCGTTGATCATTGAGTTTGAGTGGTTGGTGTCTTGTTGCCTGTTTGCGGAGGCGTACCGTTGAAGTTTCTAGAAAGCTGCTGCTTCTGCTTGAGAGGACGCTGGAGTACTACACCAACGGTGGTGCATAGTGCCGCCTTCGGCGAAATCTTATGGCTGCTGCACGACACTGGAGACTAGATAGCTCTGAAACAAGTTGCTACGGGCGCTTTGCTCGGGAGTCAGATTTTTCTCTCGCAAGGCTGCGACTTTCTTTGGGAAAAATGGAATGGGCGCTCGTGCGGCGTTTGAATGCGATCCGATTGGTAAAGTGGCCGTTGGATCGGACTAGTTTTGGAAGCTCAGCGTACTCCAAAAAAACCATTAAATTGGCGAGAAATTATGTGCAAGGCTAGATTTTCCTTGGCACATTATGAGCCTCATTGATAAGCACCCCTTTTTCGCGATCGCAAGCGGCACCTTTCAGGTTCGGTTGGGTTCCGGGAAAGATCCAAACCGGACATTTGAGACCGATGCTTCTAGTAGTAGCGTGGATGATTTTCTGCTTCCACACTCTGAAATCTGAAAACCAGCGAACGTCTGGCTCGAAATGCACCAGTGTTCCTTTCTTGTTACTTACCTCACCGGTTCCCAATTTATGCGAGCTACGATCAAGTGATGATTACGATGAGGCAGCGAAGTGGTCAGACCATGTGATGTTTACGCCACCTGGAACCGGAACTGCACCTCTACGTTTGACGGGAAGAGGCCAAGAGGGGCGCAGCGTGCGCTGATAGCGGCGCACGGCACGGCACGGCCGATCGCCAACACCGGCCAGTGGCCGGCCGCTCGGCCGGTTGCGCATGGAGGCTTACGCTTGGCTTCAGGAGAAGATGAGCTTGAAGCCTGAGCAGCGAGGGCGCAAGACCCACGTGGTGGGACTCGGCGATCCCGATCCCCCCATCCAGCCGCGCACCATGCGCCGCAACGTGCCGCGCGCTGTGCGCGTGGAGGGGCCGCGCTTGACAGCCTTGTTGCGGCTCCGGGCTCCCATCATTGAATCAAGTGGTCGCGTCCGAGCACTAGTTAGAAGTACTCGTCCTGTTGCTCTCCTCTCAACTCATTATTGGTTCAATTCTACCAACGTCGATGGAATGGGAATGGGCTTATCGGAACGAACGTTTGTCTGTAGGCAAGGATCCAGCACTTCCTGTTCAGATTTGCTAGATGTAGCTAACCAACCTTTCATGTGCGTTTGAAGCAATGCTAGATGAAGCAATCAACTAAAAACATGGACCGTTAAAAAGGGCATTACGTCTTGTAACACAAAAAAGAATCGTTGAAAACGGCATTACACCTAATTTTTCTAGATGAAGCGATCAGCAGTGATACGTACCTGTGCGGTACTAGACGAAGCAAAAGGCCAAAAAGCAACCAAAAGATAAAGACAACGAATTATTGGTTAAGCACCGAAATTCTTCACCAAGGATGAGTACACAGATACATCCCTATGCAGTGCTAAATAACAATCTTTTTGTAAATATCATGCAGGTCTAAAACTCAAGAAGTCAAAACTCCAAAGAAATGTTTAGAGCAGAAAAATATCATGCAGGTCTAAAACTCAAGAAGTCAACTCCAAAGAAATGTTTAGAACTTCAAGTGCAATTTATGCAAATTATACTGAGCAGTGGTCATACATCTGTGTTATAATGGGAGTTATAAACTCTCAGAAACTTAAAACTCCAAAGAAGTGCCTACAACTTGGGGGGGTGGGGGGGGGGGGTCAAAAATAGCCATTTTGTTCCAAAACAACCACTAGTCACCAATGCGATAACTATGAAGGTTGATATGAGGTTACCACTTAAAGAAGTAGCTCCTCATCTTCTGTTTGCTTCATCTAGCAACAGCATAAAAGAAGTTTAGATGTGAGTAAAAGCAAGATTTTGTCTAATAAGAAAATAGGAGAAATAGTGAAAATGCAGAGGCCACTCGGTTCTCTGCCTCTCAGAGAGATGGAAGCAGTGGCGGGTGCAGTAGAGGGACATGGGTGTACAAATGCACACCCTTTTTTTTTTGCAAAAAAACTCAATATATAGTAGGTATACTATGTGTATATACTACTAGCTGGGCTCAAAACTGCATATTTCAACCTCCACTTCAACCCATCCCACGCACTCCCTCTCCCATTCACACCCCTATTCGCGCATGGCCCAACCGGCAACGTCTTGACCAAGGCCCAAGCAGAAGCAACAACCCAAGTGGTATGTGGGCTGTGGTCAAGTCCAAGCCATCAGCTAACCCCTAACACACACACACACACACTCTATCTCTCTCTCTCTCTCTCTCTCTCTCTCTCTCTCTCTCTCTCGCACTCTCTCGACCTCTCCGTTGCAGCGGCGCAAGAGCACAAGGCAGTTGGCCAGACCAACAGGGAACGTGCGGCCGCGAACGGCGGTCGGTGGGGCATGGAGCAGCAAGCAACACAATCCCACTCCAAGGAGCGGCGCGCAGCACAGGGGACCCCAGAGTCAAGGTCGGGGGTCCAGGCGTGTGGACGCAGTGATTCGGGGGTGGAGGGTGTGGCGGCGGCGGTGAGACAAGGAGCACATTCAACAGCAACACAGGTGCATGTATCTTTTCTTAATTATTTGTGTCATCAATACGAGATCAGACAGTAAACTTGTTAGCACTCCGATCATATTCATGGACCACCGAGAATGCAAGGGACTCAACGAAAACCACGCATAAGCGATCGTATGAATGTATTGCATGTGGGCGTGTGTGTTACAAGTGGACCCCTCTCCATTTACAAGGAGCCCTATTTATAGAGTGGGAGGGGGAGGTGCGTGAAGTTACAAGTCCGCCCCTGGGCCTGACTTACTCCTAAGGGTAGTTTCGTCTATTGGATCAGGTGGGTCCCTGTGCCTAGGTCAAACTCCCTTCGAGCTTCCACTCGATGCAACCGATGCTTGAAGTATCACGCCTTATCGAGGTTGGTCTTCGGACTTCGTCTTGGGTTAGCCCTCACCTCGTCCGGCTAGGTTTCCCAACGTGTCGTGCATTGCCAAGGTTGACCTCTGGACTCCGCCTGAGGTTGGCCCTTGGACCTCATTTGGGGTGGGGCCCTTGAGGTACCACGTCAAGCCCGGGTTGTAGTGGCGCACCTCAGTGCACCTTGTCTTACTGAATTTATCACCAACCTGAGGTAGTATGGGGACCCTCCCACAACAGTACCCCTTGTCGATCCGAGTGGTCGTCAACCACTCGCCTAGGCCAGCGCACCGACTTGTAAAAGGGGTCAGCGCACGGTATCGGGTCAACGATTCCACTGGTAACCTATGATGTATTCTGACAACACGTTAAAATACCTTAGTTCTCACATAAAATTCAGACGATAGGTTGTGCACACGCCTCCAAGTTGAGTTCCCTTGGTGTTCATCAAAGGGTCGCTGCTCTGCTTAACCAATTTTAGGTCGTATTGGAGGGTTCACCATCGCACAAAAGGACATGGTGTCATGGACAACTATGGAGTCAAGCTTATACTGCCTAGATGCTGAAGTTACATAGAGGCGTGGAGCTAGGACCTAGCCCAAAGAAGTGCCTCGAGAAGTGAGTTCTTGACTCATGGCCTTTGAGAGGTGAAGGTGCGCATAGGAGTGCCAAGCTTGACTCGCGTAGGCGCGGCTGAGGCTTAGCCATCGAAGAACAGTAGAACCCTGAGGCACAAAAGGTTGACTCGCTTGAATACGTAGGAATGAGTGTGCCCGACTTGTTAGTCCAAGGCGCAGAGAGCTCTTAGGTGAACGGGTCATTATGTGAACTTTTTGAGATGGGCTTGAATGTACCTCTAGTCCGAGGTGCGATAGAGTTTTAAGGCATGCGAGGCCAACTAGGGCGTATGCATCCTTATGCACAAGGTCGATTGGTGATGCTGAGTTGGACAACATAAACAAGATGTGATTGACCGATGCATGCCAACACACTGAGATGTCCGTCGTCGATGTGCGTACCCAGGACCAACTTGATGAGGCTTGGCCCTCAAGGTAAGGGGATATGCGCTAAGCCGTTGTCTGCTTGACTTGTCAAGGCATGACGCTAGAGGCTAGGAGGCGTGCCATGTGCTCGGTTCACAGAGGTATGCCTATAAAAAGGAGTGCCCAATGTGAAGCTACATTTCATTAAGGGGTTGCCCTCAAGGCTGATCACACCGTGTCGAGGTGACGTGTTGGCACTTTTCGAGGTGAAGCGATCAATCCAACAGGCACACATAATTGAGGAGATGCCAATAGATCAAGCTGAGCTTGGTCAATGGAATACCTTGTATATCGAGTCATATCATACGAGGGTGAATCCATTGAGGAGTGCCGCCCCTTGCTAGGCAAACTAACCCGACGACTAGAGGAGTGCGCTAAGGCTCGAAGTACTAGAGATTGATGAGTTGCTTATGAGGTGAGGAGGCGTGCACCGAAGCACCTATTAACCGACTCTCGGAGGGGTCACCCGTGGTGCGAGTGGGTGTGCACCGAAGTGCTGGATACTCAACTTGCCTGAGGTATGACCTTGTGAGGAGTTCTCGACTCACCGAGGAATGGCCTTCTAGGTGAGGAGATATGCACCCGAATGCAAGGTGGTTGAGCTGTTGAGGCTTGCATGGTCGATTTGTCGAGGCACCGTCTCCCATTGCACAAGCTTGACACTCGAGATAAGGCTTGAGAGCACTTCGCAGATGGGGAAAGGCCAAAATGCCACTATCTCCCATCCAAAAAGCATAGAGCTTGAGACGAGGCTCGTAAGCGCTTCGTGGATGGGGGTGAGGCCAGAACGGCACCGTCTCCCATCGTAAAAACTTGGCGCTCGAGATAAGGCTCGCCAGGTTAGGGAGGTCGGAATGCAACCATCTCTCATTTAAAAAATTTTAGCGCTCGAGACAAGGCCCGTGAGCGCTTCGCGAATAGCGTGAGGTTGGAATGTCGCCGTCTTCTATCACAAAAACTTTATACTCGAGACAAGGCTCACGAATGCCTATGTGTGTGCCTACTCGACCTTGGAAGGTGAGAAGTCCACAATAGGTTAAGTCCACTTGATCCTGGAGGGTGAGTATCTGTTCATTCGGCCCCGGAGGGTGAGTATGTGTTCACTTGACCCCAGATGGTGAGTATGTGTTCACTCGACCCCAGATGATGAGTATGTGTTCATTTGGCACTAGAGGTAAGTATCCTGGCCCTAGAGGTAAGTATCCATTCACTCGGCCCCAGAGGGTGAGTATGTGTTCACTCAGCCCCAGAGGATGAGTATGTGTTCACTCGATCCCGAGGGGTAAGTATCGGTCCACTTGACTCTGAAGGGTGAGTATGTGTTCACTCGGCTTCGGAGGATGAATCCAAGTTTAAGCAATTCAACAATTGAATTTTCTTTCCATTTCTGTTGAGCTCCTTCCGAACGAGAATTTACCGACCCATTAGTAATCCATGCAAAAAAAACCACAACAAACTTGCACTGATAGCTAGCAATTGACCATGTAAAAAACCAACACAAGCATTCGTCGAAAATGTTTAACATACCCAAGACAAATACAAGCATCTTACACCAATTGAAACTAATCTACCGATCAAACGCACACATTAGTCCGATTAACTCAAAAAGTCTGAACTGAACGTGTTCCCTACTCCCTGGTAGATTCATCACTCTGCATCAGGATAGATAGCTGGTTGTTGCAAGTACAATCTCTCAAATAAATGTAATACTGAAATAGGAGTAGTAGTATTTTTCTTCTTCCAGCTAACAACTCCAGATTGGCTAGGCCAACTTGCCAAACTGGTTGTCAGAAGGAACGCCATAAACTACTCCTATATTTCTTGTGTCAGAGTTTTATTCATGTACTTAGATCTCTGTTGAATTTTATTCCATAAACTACATAATAGAAAAGTGGTAAAAAGACTCACACATCACAAAAAAAAACTATATAATATTTCCGCTGAAAATTAAGAAGAAAACAACACCAGGAGAAAAAAGTGTGCTTGTTAATCTTTAACATTTCTTTAATAAAGTAATGTTTACCATGTGTTCAGAATAAAGGATAGCAAACTGTAATAGTTGGGCAGCACATAACTAAGATTGACCATATGTAAGCTCAAGGAGAGTTTAAGCTTTAAGATTGCCATTTTACCTTGATGGATGGTAAGATGAATGTTGGAGAATCAGAATAAACAGGACCACATAAATAGCTGGACAACAAGTGACTTGGTATTTGCTAAGACATAACTATCTACGTATCATAAATTAAATAGATTATCGTCAAGATCATAAAAATGTTAGTGCTGAGTTAAAAGAATTATTAGCAAACCACATATAAGTGTTTTTTTCCTTGGGAAGAACAGAGAAGCGTCAAATTGCGTTCCAGCTGGAATCACACGTGGGAGGTGAGAGGCGAGGAGGGGATCGATGGATTACACCCTAACACCCCCATGCCACACAGTTTAATGGCGTTTGTTAAAATGCCCCATGATGTCTCACTGACATGTGGGCCCTGGACTCGCATGTCAGTGAGACATCATGGGGCATTTTAACAAACGCCATTAAACTGTGTGGCATGGGAGCAATTTTTCAAAAAAAAATGTTTCTGGGCTCTGGAGAGCGTAAGTTTCGTATGAAATCGTTGCCAACATCTCCTCTGCTCATGCTGCTGTGTGGTTGAGGAAGGAAATTATGGGAGGTACCCCGTACGTCCAGTCCTTTTAGTTCGAGGTGAAACTAATGACCATACCAGCCGGCGCAAGTTTCTTCCTTGGTCCACAGTTTGTCGGCGATGAGGCTAGGCTTCTGCCCGACCAGCACCAACGGCGGCTCCGCCTTTTTGCCCCGCGGGACTTCAGACTTGGGTTGAAGGTTCAAGGACTCTCCTTGCTCCTTCGCACTTCAACCCTCGCCATGAAATGACCCAGCAGCTGTTGCCCAGAGACGTTATTGCGCTTATGCGTTTCACATCTTTGTACCGCGTTTGTACGTTTACGCACGCATGAATGGTGCCTTCCCCGTAGCCTGTGCTACCAGGAACACATTTAACTCTGAATCGAGAATAAATTTCTGAGTAGCAGCAATAACTGGACAAGAAAAGAAGCACGCAAGAGCCGGCCATTTAGCTAGGCTCTTCTAATTAAACACCTTATCCTGTCCTACGTACTGCCTAACATTGCAGTAAAGAGAGTACTCCAGATAGCAGTAACTAGTTGGAACCGTACGTTTTCAGCTCATGAGCCATCATCTGTCTAGAGGAATGGCAGTTTGGAGGCAGGCACCCGCAGACGGGCCACATGTTGGGGAAGCTCCACTTGCAGCGGCCGTCGACGTTGCCGTGGTCTTGGCAGGTCTCCCTGCAATTGTGGGAGTGCGTGCAGAAACTTGCACCGTTTGAAGCATACTGCATTACTGCCAAGGTTCCAATACGCAGCATGTCACTATATCAGCAACGCTGATAGACAGGGATGCTAACTGGAAGCGACGATGAGCAGCACAAGTATAGAGCACAGAGCAGTCTTCAAGCCTCCATGGCAGTAACAGGAGAATGTAAACGAATTAAAGGAGACGAACTCAAGGAATGCAGCAATGATGTCGTCCTTGGGTCTCCTTATTTGGTGAAGTTACGTTCTATTTTATTTATGGGAGATCGTCGTAGCATGGGTTGTATATAGCACAAATACAGAGGTCGTAATTCATAAGGCTCAAGAGAGAATAGGAGTCTGAAAGAACTCAAGTCAAGCGGGTAAACCGAGCTGTTTACAGATCAAAAGAAAACTGAACACAAACCTCTCCCTAACTAGACTTTAAAGAAAACGTGATCCAAACAACACAGTAACCAACTAAAATCTGTGTGGTTAATCGCAAACCGTGTGCTTTAGATTGGTAGTACTTTTTCTTCGTAACTAGTAAGGTGCCCATATATTACAACAGAGTACCAAATGATGATGGTATATATCAGTAAATGTGATTCAAAATCGTTCCACGAATATTTTATTTATCTTATGCACATGCATATACATAACTGGGTTTTCAAGTAGGCTTCAAATCTGATAACTCAATTAGTCTTCCAGAAACTCCAATTCATACAAGGACTGATATAGTATTAGTAGAGATAGACATTATTAATAACTCATGCCATTAGATCAACTTGGCCGTGTGCATAGAGAGAGAGACAACTCACAACAAGTGTCACACATAATTTTTAATCTGCGCAAAAAAAAAAACTCCATCTCCATCTCGTCTCGTTGTACCCATCCATGATCCATCCATCGAACCCGCACGCACAGACGCCTCTCCTCCCACTCCGTTTCAATCTCTCCTTGCTTGCTCCCTAAAACCCAACCCAACCCACCCGAATCGCCCAGGCTCCCGTAGATTCAGCGCATCGCGAGAAATCCACCAGAGATCATAGCGGCGGTGAGAGGAGGAGGAGGTTGGGGGTAGGGTTCGACGGGTGGTCCGCATGGCATGGAGGCACAGGCTATGGGCGACGGTGAAGAAGGAGCTCACGGCACTGTACCACCACCTCGATGACGCCATCCGCTAGCTGCAGCAGTTCCAACACACCCTCGATGCATGGCAGGTGCATGCAAGCCTTCCTCAGCTCAATTCAGTCCCTCGTTGTTCCTTCGTGTAGAGTCATTGGATGGATGGTCTCTGCGTGGCTGCGGCAGGGGCGGGGGAGGGGTTCACTACCGGGTTCAGCAGGGTGGCACTCGGCAAAGCACGAGAAACACTCGGCAAAGGTTTTGCCGAGTGCCACCCACGGCATAGCTCACACGGCAAAGTTTCTGACGGCAAAGAGCTCTTTGCCGAGAGCTTTTCATCGAGCACTCGGCAAAGTCTTTGCCGAGTGCCGAAACGACCCTCGGCAAAAAAAAGGTCAATGGACGGTGAGAACACGGTGATGGCGTCGTTTGCCGAGTGCCAGGACGGAATGGCACTCGGCAAATCCTTCCGATTGGCAAATTTTTAATCTTTGCCGAGTGTCATGGTAAAGACACTCGGCAAAGACGACATGTTTGCCGAGTGTTTTTATCATGACACTCGGCAAAGTATGTTCCCAGAATGCCCAGAAACGTTACTTTGCCGGTGTTTTTACCATGACACTCGGCAAAGCCTCCCTTTGCCGAGTGTAACACACGACAAAGTGGCCAAAAACTGCCTATTTTAATTGTTTATTGCACCCCACTCAAGCAAGTCACAATATATCACAGTATATCAACAATATATCACATATAGTCCACAAGTAATCACCACAAGTGTCATTCACAACCATTCACCAAGTGCAACCACAATATATAACATATAATGCAAATCCAAGTATCATTCACCAAGTATCAACCACAATATTCACAATAAACATCACCACCACAAGTATTCGAACCACAATCACCCCGATTGATGTGGTGGGTCATGAGGCACATTATTCGAAGCCGCCGATTGATTCTGCACAAAGGAGAAGAGATTGCATGTGTGAGACAAGATTTAAGGTAGGAACATACAAACTTAAACATTCATACTCCACTAGAAACTCACAGGAGTAGTTGCAGGAGGAGGTGGAGGGAATAGCTCCAGTGGCAGAGGTTGACTCATCCTCTCGCCAAGACTTTGCATCCACTGAAACATCTGCTCCATCCTCTGCCGCTCGGCCTCATTCCTCTGCCTCTTCTGACCATCACCAGAGTCTACCTCCAGGAACCTAGAGGATCCACACTTTGCACAGTACTTTGCTTCCGCGTGTTCTTTCCTAAATAGGATGCACCCCTTCGGACAAGCATGTATCTGCTCATATAGCATCTTAAGTGCACGAAGGAGTTTCTTTGACTCGTACATGCTCTTTGGCAGAATGTGACCCTCCGGAAGCATGCTGCCAAAAACTGTCAACATAGCATCGAAGGCGTCTCGACTCACGCTAAACTGGGACTTCAAGGCCATTACGCGTCCAATGCCATCCAGTTGAGAAACCTTCGTCTGGCCGTGAAGGGGTTTCTGTGCCGCAGACAACATGTCGTAATACGCCTTTGCGGTTGCCTCTGGCTCCTCCTCCCTACGTCCTTCAGCGAAGTGTGCTTCATGATAGTCATTTAACATGTCTCCTACCCCGCCATCAGCATCATAATCCTCGACGCGTGGTCTCACGACCTCCTCTCTCATACGATCGGATTCACTGTGGTAGATCCACCGGGTATAGTCTGCCGTAAATCCAAACTTGCAAAGATGTTTACCCATGACCTTCTTTGTTTGTCGACGCGTGTTTGCACATCTGCTGCAGGGACACCAAGTGGCACGCGCTCCTTTAACCTTGGCAAATGCTAGTTCCAAGAAAGCATCGGTCTTCTCAATCCATTCATCGGACAACGAACCCTGACTTGAGCGGCCCGTGTACATCCACTCACGGTCATCCATCCTCTAACATATCAGGGAGTAATATAAGAATCAAATGCATCTACACGATCTTTCTCCTATCTAATAGGTGAAGATATGTCCTAATCCCACCCGAGGATGCGTAGATGAGGTTAGTTTCCATGCTCTACTCCTATCCGAGACAGAATTTCGGCAGCACCTCCCCGCTGTTCTCCAAATACACGTCCTGGCAGGGAGATTGTGTATCCGGAGAACAACAGGGAGATGCTGCCGAAACTCTGTCACGGATCGGAGTAGACCATGGAAACTAACCCCATCTACGCATCCTCGAGCTGTCCAAAAAACGTGGACAATTCGAAACAGATACGGTTATAGATATGCAAAGATCTGCATATTTCCAACCGTATCTCTTTCGAACGGGAGACGCCTAACTAGGTTACGCCTAACCAGAGAATAAACTGGGCCGACCAATCAGAGAATGATATTCAACAAAGTGAAGGTACCATGGTCAATTATTTGTACAGGTATGCTTTTGTTGAACTAATGTCAATCTGAATACCTTTGGATGCCTTTCATGGACAATATATGCTGTGACACTACCACAATGTTCGGGTTAGAGAATATAGAAGAGTATGCGCACTCATATATTTAGTATAGTGTATATCCATGCTTCACCTAGCCAATGTGAGCATGACAGATCACTACTACCAAGCTCTAGGCTAATAGGGGATCGACAACAGTAAGGAGCAATAGAGAGGAGAGAAGGGGACAAGGGAGTATAAAAGGAGGGGACAATGGCTAGCACATGGCATAAATAAATTGCTAATGGCAGTAACAATTAGATAAATTAGACCTAAGCTTATGATTAAATCCACAACATACAAGGGAAGGACAACCTCACCACAGTAAATACAAGGAGGATGGATAACATGCAGAGAATAAAATTGCTAGAACTTCGACGACTAACTAGTAGCAATGCATAATGTCGATCACCAGTAAATCATCCCCTAACTACCAGGAACATGCAAGGTAGTCCACAAGTAATTCGAGCAACAAAGGGCACATAGTAAGCATAAATTACTAGAACAATAAACACTCAATCCCAGACTTAAGCACATTAATCCATGGACTAAAATGAGGGAGAGTCATGCTGAGATCTTAAGGAGCACATATAGCATATACAAGAAAGGGAACATGAGACAGAATATTTTCAGACTTAGTTCGGGCGGCGGGCGGCCGCGGGGGCGGGGGCGGAGGCAGTCGGGGGAGGCGTCGGGCGGCGGCCGGCCGCGGGGGCAGGGGCAGTCGGGGGAGGCGGCGGGCGGCCGCGGGGGAGGCGTCGGGCGGCGGGCGGCCGCGGGGGCGGGGGCAGTCGGGGGAGGCATCGGGCGGCCGCGGCAGTCGAACCAGGCGGGCGCGGGCGCGGCGGCGGGCGTGCGGGGCGCGCGGGGGCGGGGCGCGCGCGGGCGCGGCGGCGGGCGCGCGGGCGTGTTGTTGCGTGTGTGAGCGCGGCCGCGGGGAAATTAACGTTTTGTTTGTAATGTTTGCCGAGTGCCCCCGATCGGGCACTCGGCAAAGCCCTCCTCTTTGCCGAGTGCCGCCGATCGGGCACTCGGCAAAGCTCCTCCTTTGCCGAGTGTCGCCCACAAAGCACTCGGCACAGCTCCTCCTTTGCCGAGTGTCGCCCACAAAGCACTCGGCACAGCTCCTCCTTTGCTGAGTGTCGCCCACAAGGCACTCGGCAAAGATTTTTTTTAATAAAACTCCCTTTCCTCTCTTTCTTTTCCATAACGTGTTTTACAAATTTGTTCGAATGTACTTTGAAAATGCCTTGTCAAATTCACTCAACAATGCATATTCGATGCTTCTACGAATATTAGACCATTATTTCATGCAGTTATAGCTCAAATTCAATTTATATCAATTAAAATTCTATAATTGCAGTTTAAAAATTAAAATTATCAAACGGATCCGAGAAATTACCCAAATTTCACATGAAACAATCTCTATTGTCTATTGCCTATACAAAAAGTTTTGTAGTCAAACCACAATTCGATTGTCACTTTGACTCCAAATCTTACCGGATCCTTCTCAACTCTACGCTTCTTCTTCAGAAATGCTTCGGTTTGTAAGCATCGTACGTGACAACTTATGCGAAATCTTCTCAATTTTTTACCACAGCCTCCACGTATGATATCATGACATCTTGACAAATCTCATGATTTTCAGACTTCGTTTGCTTTTTTTAAAATTTAAAAATCATTCGGCCACACGTTCGTGGTCGTGTTTCCTGAACAAAATGTTCGAAATTCCTTTTCATTTCACATGTAAGGCCTCAAACCAGGATGAATAACATGAATATCATTTTTCTACTCATTTTTCCTATTATTTGAATCACTTGCAGTTCAAATTTGACTTGATTCACAAAATTGCTTGAAATGCAATTAATTAATTAAATATAGCAAACAAATACAAAAATATACCTAATTTTAACATGGAGTACCATATGTTGTATGTGGAGAGTAGAAAAAGTTTGAAGGGTAGGAAAGGAAAAGGTTTTATTTCTTTGCCGAGTGCCGCAAGCAAAACACTCGGCAAAGAGCTTTTTGCCGAGTGTCAGCTCCAGACACTCGGCAAAGTTCTAACGGCGGCGGCTGACATCTAACGAACGGCGGTTGGTGCCGAGTGTTTTATTTTTGCCGAGTGTTTTCTTGTTAGCACTCGGCAAAGAGCTTCTTTTGCCGAGTGTCTAATCTGCAGCACTCGGCAAAGAAATTTTTGCCGAGTGTTTTATTTTCGCCGAGTGTCCCAGTGAAGGCACTCGGCAAAGAGGTTGTTTACCGAGTGCCCGATAGATTGCACTCGGCAAAATTCCAGACACTCGGCATATAGCAGCTTTCCGGTAGTGGTTGTTGAAGGCGGCAAGGCGCCAAAATGTGGGGTTGGTGCTGGTGGGATTTGAGCGAGGTCATGTTGGACCGGCTTAGCGGTTTGTTTTAGGCCCCGTTTGGCACGGCTTCACTTCATAAGTGGAGCTGTTTTTTTGACTTCACAAGTGGAGCCGGATGAAGCTACTTTTTTCAGCTTCTTGGGTGGAGCTACTTTTGTCTCAGCAGGTTTTAAGGAACTCCTTGGGTGGAGCTATTTTGTTTTACCCCGTTTGGCACAAAACAGCTCCAAACAGCTCCAAGGAGCTGGTGGTGGAGCTGTGCCAAACGGGGCCTTAGAGCCGATTGCTCTAGTTTTTTCAAGAGCCATTTTTTGTTTTTGGAACGTGCTCCCTGCTACGTGGGGTGGAGGATGATGGACAAACCCTCTTTATATTAATAGAGATTACTATTGTACTCTGATACCTTTCTTATACAGCAGCTGCTAGATCGGATCAGAGTTGTGAGATATAGTACAAGTGTATACAGTATCAAGAACAAAGTAGATAAATCTCGTAGAAAGAATTAAAATAATGACAACGAAACAATCACAACGAGAGAGAAAGATTGGGTGAAGACGACTGCAAATTCCTTAAGCACAGTATCAAAAGAGTACAAGGGATTGTCGCTCTCTCGCAACCACCTCAAACCTTTTAGGACCATCGAATTTTTACCCTATACAAGAATCTAGTGCAAAATAATAATATAACCTCTAATCCTCTCATGTGCCCCTTGCTTTACATGAGTTGTTTTGTAGCTTAGGTTCTCCATGACCATCCGTCGTGACTTAATATAGTGCTCTTAATTCTTCTCCAAAAGGAAATAGAAATCATAATCCTATTAGAATTCATATAGTAATATGTGTAGCACACATTTCCAAGTTCTTGTAGGTTAGTGCATGAGTCACCTCTCAACAATCTTCATGTTGATTTTTATCTGTCGAACTCATCGTGCCCTTCTAAGAAGTACTCACTCTAAATTGAATCCACCTTTTTTTTCCTTTTTTTCTTTCTCCCACCTTTTGGAGTGCCTCCACCATAAAAAATTATACTATTATCCCATACAAGTGCACAAATACCTCATCCATACTTGACAAGGATTAAATAATCTATTAAATATGATTTTAATACATAATTAAGACTCTCGACTATTATGATCATATATCACTTGAAATAATATTATACGAGTACCCTTGATCAGAGGATTACTGCACGAATACCCTTGGTCAGAGGATTACTATCTGACCAGCCACTACTCGGAGATCTTATGATCCGATAACTGGGCTTAACTTCAAGCAGTCTTTTGTGTGATAAATAGGGCACGTGCATTCCTATCCCTAATAATCGCATGATGATTTGGCCCTATGCATTTTGAAGTGTCCCCACCGTAAAAAAATTATACTATTATCCCATACAAGTGCACAAATACCACATCCATACTTGACAAGGATTAAATAATCTATTAAATATGATTTTAACATGTAATTAAGGCTCTTAATTATTATGATCATAGATCACTTGAAGTAATATTATACGAGTACCCCTGATCAGGGGATTACTACACGAGTACCCTTGGTCGGAGGATTACCATCCGACCAGCCACTACTCGGAGATCCTATGATTCGATAACTGGGCTTAACTTCAAACAGTCTCCTGTGTGGTAAATAGGGCACGTGCGCCCCTATCCCCAATAATCGCATGATGATTTGGCCTTATGCCTCCGACAACAACTATCTCATGGTTGTTGTTACGTTCTTCTCCTAATCAACAGTTATTTGTCAAATCTCTCTCGCTGATAGCAACCACTTGCTCAGCCAGGTGTGAGGAATTGACAAGATGTATGTTCTAGTAGGATAACCGACACTCCTTCGATGCTATTTAAACATTATAGGAGAAGATAGAACAGGAGTACAAGAAAACAAGAGATTGCTCGATCAAGCAATAGGCACAGGAGGCAAGAAGTAGCAAAGTTAGGGCTAGTAGCATCTATTTGTAATCGCTCTATGAGAGTATACTGTAATTCTAATATAGTAATAAAGATAGTCCACTTTCTCCTCTTAAATCCTCTTGCGAGGCTTGATTTTCCTTATATTTCGTAAGATCGACGATTTGATCGTCGACAATACTACAAAGAAGCAACAAAGAATTGATAATTAGAATTCATGCAAAGTCGCAAAGTAATTACACGATTATCCCATACAAGCGCACATCTTCGCATATAGTCAAGGCAAATCGAGAGCCTGATCCGAGGCTACCAGCTGCTCCAAACAAATAACCACATTGCTTTATATAGTGTGCGGTTTCATTAGTTCGTGAAAAGCATGTATCACTCTGTAATCCTTCAAATCACATATACACATTTCCAATACACTATCTTTGCTACGTAGTGTTATGAATTCCTTTGTATTGGTATAATCTTCTCCACTATCTTCGATATAATCTTGTACACATTTCCAATACAATATATTCTACACATCGTCCAGTTGCATTTCATACTGTATTACTAATATCCACATCAGTGGAAAAACAAAACTATATATGCTCTCTCTAGCCATCGACCGTTCAATCACAAATCCAAGGTCAGGAGGAAGCTGGTGGATAAATTTCACAGCGCAAATCTACTTTCTGGCCACCACCATAATACCACTGCTTAGGTATAGGAGAAGAAGAAATGCGAAGTTATACGTACAAAGACTTTTCGCACATGCATAGACCACCACAACACAAATACGTACCCATCACATTGTCACAAGTATGTACCACAATTCAGATCGACTGGGGGTAAGTACTAGTACTAAGTACGTAGGCGTTACTGATTTATTCTAGCTGTCAGGAGATCAGAGCATCCGCATGTACGTGTGCGTATACATGCGCAACTTTTGCTCCCGTGGCAACCACCAATCTCACCTTAGTTTCTGCTAGTCTTGAGCTGCGTCAATTTCGCGGCCATGGCCGGCATTGTCGAGACATCGTGCTTGCCGCTACTCCTCTCCCTGCCAACTCTCGGGGTGCCACTGTCCGTTCCTAGCCCGATTGATAGCTTGCTCAGAGCCTTCCGTGCATCAGTGCAGTACTTCTTGCTCGTGTCGAGCAGCGACGACACGCCCCATCCGCGGCTCTGCCATTCCTCACGGCTCCTCTTCTCACCACGCGGCTGTTGCGGCAAGTCATGACGTCCACTGTTGCTTTTGTCGTTCTCCTCCTGCATGGCATCACGTAGGGTAGTCCTCCTGCGGCTGTGGGAGGGCGAAGGATTGCTGGCGCCGGCGCGAGGCGTCGCGTACTGCGCCGGTCTCCTGAACCCGCAGACTGCGGGTTTCGCGCTCCAGGGAAAGAACACCATGAGCCCGCAGGCTCTCGGGGACATCTGCTCGACGCGCGGCACGAGCTGCACCTGGACGGGGTCGTCGCTCTGACGGGACGTCGGCCGCTCCCTGTCGTGGTTAAGGCGCGTGCTGAGTCGCCGCCAGTGTTTCGGGTGTCTTCCCGAGGACGACGCGGCGACGGCGCCGTCCGCGGCTGCGTGGGCGTGGCGGGACCGGTCCTTGACGAAGCTCCTGGCGCGGCCGACGAAGATGTCCTCGAAGCGCTTCGACGTGACCCGGTCGAACGAGCTGATCCGCTCGGAGGAGATCCTGTCCAGTGCGTCGGAGAAGGACGTGTCGTCGTCGTCGCTATTGGCCGCAGTGACCGCGTTGCCGTAGCACCAGTTCCTGGCGGGGCACGGCGGCCCGCGCCCGGGCGGCGGCTTCGGCGGCGGCGTCTCCTTCGCCTTGTGCACGTCCTTCCACGCGCTGCTCTTGGGCACGCCCGGGGAGCTCTCCCAAGAAAACGGCACCTGCGTGCGCAGCGGCGACGCGTCGGGGCGGCACCGCAGGCTTGGCGCGTCCGCCAAGGCGCAAGAGCGGCGCGGCGTGGGGAGCGGCGAGTCGAGCAGCTGCGGCAGCTCCCCGTCTGCATTGCACTGCCTCTCCCTGGGGCGCTTGGTGATGATATCCATGGGGTTTCGTTCCGGCAGGGACCCAACAAATCAGCTAAGGCCTAAGGCGTACTGTTCAGAAGCATGCATCGATCGATCTCCGGCATGCGAGACGTATAAGAGTGCACGCCAAGACTGCCGCGAGGTAGGTGAGGCAATGCTACCACTGCATGCTTTTCCGCGAGAAGCGGGCACTAGCGGCGGTTGGGCTGTAGCTTCGTGTATGGTTGTGTGTCTTGGGGTTATCCCCCCTCTTTGGCTAGTTCCCGTGAAGGTGCTCGAGGGCCTTAATGGCGGAGGTTGCCGAAAGGTAGGCAAGCAAAGGGAAGGAAAAACAAGAGAAAAGAGAGGATTTCCCGTTATTGTGCTCGGTTTTGAGACGTTGTTCATGGCGTTTTTCAAGAAAGTTTTTGACTGTTTGGTTATGAAATGCACGGTGCAAATTTGGCGCCGGATATTCAGAAGGGTTGCACTGTCATTTGAAGGTTTATCGATCGAGAGGTCATGTTTGGTTCGAGCCCTGGCGGCAAATCGCCTGGCCGGGAGCGACCCTGGAAGCTGCCGCTAGTTTGTAAGGTTGGCTTCGTGTGTTGCTGCCCGGGGCCGAGACAATAAAAAATGAGCGCGGAACCAGGATGCTCCATCCATCAACAGACTTGTCTTCAATACATCAGTCTTAGCTATAGGGTTCCAACTAAATACTCCATCTTCAGACTTGTCCAGGGGCGGATCTAGCGGTGGGGCGGGGGGCTCGAGCCCCCCCTACCGCTACCAGACCCTTGGAGCCCCCCCTAAAATTTTAGCCATGTATATATAATGTAGAAGGGGCTAAGGTCGAGCTGAAGGTACTTCAGCCCCTCCAAAAAAATTTCCTAGATCCGCCACTGGACTTGTCTAATCAAACAAAATCATCAAATTTTCTGGTTACTTCTAAACATCACTTTTTATCAGACATGTTGTTGAGACCTCAAACTAAACGAGACAATAATCATCTATTATGCTGTTAGTGGATCTTGAGACATAGTCACTAGCCACGCACAAGACACGTGTAGCCACCTGTTGGCAATGTGAGGCTGCATACATGCATACAGCACAACTTCTTTTCAGAGACTCGCACAGCGAAACATTTTGTGCTGTTCATTGCTAGAAGACGATTTCAGTTGGGAGAAGACTTGTGCGCTAAAAGTACAAACAACCAGTTCAAGGTCCATTCCACATTACAACAGTCAAGGCCTACAAACAGATACAGCGAGCCTAGTAGAGAAGTAGGCTCCTAATGACCTTCCACCGCCGGTCGATACCCGAACCAGGAATGGCAGCCCCGCTCATTTCAGCTTCAGCTTTTGATTTCTAGCTTATTTTTCACTATTCATAAATTTCATCTTTTTTGAACTTTTGGTTTTTTTTAGCTTTTTTACCGGTTCTTTTTTCCCGTATTCATTCACGTTGTCCATAATGAGTTAACATATTTTTTCTATTTTTAATTTTTTAAATTTAATTACACTAAATAAGCCACCTTTAGCTGCAGTAAAATTTCAGCCGCTACAGTACAATTTCAGCCATAAGCCACAGCTTTTCAGCCCAACCGAGCAGGGCCCGCCCATGACAAGATAGGCTTTGATCTAGGGCATAAAAAATTTGATAGTGTATAACGAATCTAAGTAATTTTTAACTCAACCTAAATAGTAGTTTAGTGGTACAACCCATGTAGGTAAGCGGCCCTGTAACGCCTTAGGATCTAAACCGATTTAGGCCTAACCCTATTCTGGATAGACCACGCATACGTAGCAACCCGCTTGCACTTTCGTTCTCGCTTCGCGTAAAACGGTTAACCGGGGGTGTTACCATTGGAACTCCTAGGCTTATATGTAAATGCTTATCAAGTTAAGCTAGCAAGGTGGGATTAACCCACACCCTCATGTGCACAAACACATATGGGCCGTCATGGGCCGGGGTGTCACATATACCCCTCTCAAAGAACCTGACGTTCTCGTCAGACCAACATACCCACACTGGGGCAAATGATAAGAATCTCCCGACTTGACACATGCCCGTGCATTGAATTACATAAGTTTCTAGTCGAGTGACCCAAAAGGAATAAAATGAAGCACTGGCCTATTTAGCTTTCAGTTCATATGCTGACTGATCAGGGGTAGATCTATAGTAATTCATGGGTGTTCCGTTGAACACCTAAATTTTTTTAATAAAAATCTAGTATATATAAGATATAATATATATGCATATATTTAATTGGATGAAATAGCTATATTCGTACCCATCAGTGGTCAACCCAACGTAGAAGCGACTTGGACTGGGCCCATATTTGGTGCACGTTGATCGGCCCGGCACCAAATCCCCAATCCCCCATCCAGCATTCTCGTTTCTCAGGGCTCAGGCTGCCTCGGTGCACCCCCAGCCCCAATTCCCCCATCCGGCATTCTTGCTAACCCTAGCAGCGTCTCCACTCTACCCCCCAGCTCCGCTGGCATCACCGTGCCTCCGCTCTGTGGCACTGCACCACCGGCTGGAGCCAGGCTGTCATCTCCACTCCACCTGTCATTCAGCTCGGGGGATCGTGCTCTAGCAGTCCAGCTCCGGCGACCGGTGGCGGCGTCACCTCCGAGCTCTGGCATCGCGCCGCGCGACCGACCGACCGCGCCTCCGCTCCGCGGCACCGCGCCACCACCTAAAGCCCTGGACTGCCTCTGATTTGTCAGTTCCTCTCTCTCTCTCTCTCTCTCTCTCTCTCTCTCTCTCTCTCTCTCTCTCTCTCTCTCTCTCTCTCAGTAGATAGTTTGCAAGTTGGCAAGTCGCAATTTGTCATGTGCCATGCAGAACTGCAGATCCAGACAAATACATGAGTGGTCATGTCAGTGGGAGAAATGCAGTAAAATAAAGTTGAAGTTGCCAAACAAGACCTAAGAGTCAAGACTCCGATGGCCGTACTAACTGTTAGCGCTTCAGATGAAGTACTTATCAGTTGTAACTACTGATTGCCTTCTGCTATTCCTTTTCTGTACATTGAGAAATCATTACATTTGATCTAGTACAGAGAGGTGAGGTTTCAATAAGTCAACTACTCATTGATGGAATCAAGAGCCATTGGGTATGCAACACCCATGAGCCAAACTGTCACAGATAATATTGTACATTCTAACCAGTGCCAATTAGGCAATTACTGATTTTGCTTTGTGTAGTACCCCCATGGTTTGGTAAATGACTTTGCTGGTGTTAATATGTAGTAATTGCAAAATTTTGAGATTTTCTGGCATTTACATGTGTTGGAAAATCATGGTGTTCATGTTTGCAAATTTAACATGGATGACTTATATTGAGTAATGCATGAGATTGAATGCACATATGGCTGACGGAAATCGTGTATATTCAGAATTTTGGCACCCAAACTACTGCCTTGTTTTTTCCTGTCATCAATGCATGCGCTTGAAGATATTTGGGTCTGACTTGATGTGACATAGTATCATGAGGCAACCTTTGTTTTAATTTTGAAAGTAAGACAAACATATATTATGCCTGTCTGTTTGGATGTAGAAATATCATTGCTTATTTGATTTGGTAGTGTTCATTGTTGAATTTGCCAATGGCTGATTTATTTATTTATTTATTTGCGTGGAGCCAATGGCTGATTTTGGCCACACACGCAGAAGAAATAATGTTAACAGTGCACAATATGGACAGCTTAAGCTTTGCATGTAGAGGCTTCTTTTGTTCTTTTCACATGATTGGTGAAAACCTAAAACTCAGATCACCTTATCACCCCTGTTCTGTTTACCATATGGTTTCCATATGGGTTGCCCACTTGCCCATGAGATTAGTAATTGCTATGTTCTCAAAAGAAGAGATTAGCAATTGCTAGTGTTATCCTGACAGCTGCATATACATAACCAAGAACTAGGGTCCTTGTGCCTCCGTTTTGAGTGCATTATTTAGTGTATTAAGTATGGAGTTCCTCAGAATCAATTTCCAGATAAAGGTATACTATATTAACATATTCTCACCGAGCATTGTTTTTTCTTTGCTGCAGGAGTTTGATGTTCGCAGCGCTGTTCCATTCAGCTTTTACAATGCTGCCCTTAATGTTGGCATAGCAGCCGGGGTGATTCTACCGCTGGGCAGAGGATTTATGGAATTATCTTCACCTGGACCTGATAGATTTTACCTTGGAGGTCATTCTTCTCCAGTATGCAGCCTTGGTGGGCTATCATCTCTGTTGGGTTTCAAAACAAGAGTTGGCCCAACAGAACCACGAAGATTTGTCCCATGTGAATCTGTTACGGATTTCCAAGGAGGGATTACTTAGGCGGTGATCTTGCTGTCTCTGTGTTTGCTGATATATCCTTTGATTTGCCCCTAAAGTTATTCAGAGATGCTGGAATACATGGTCATGCGTTTCTTACTGCTGGAAATATTGCCAAGTTGTCTGAGAGTGAGTTTAACAGCTTCTCGTTTTCCAGGTTTTGGCGCACGTACAGGAGCTCTGCTGGTGTTGGCATTATCTTGCCAACTTAACTTTTCCGGGTGGAGGTATATCTCTAGATGTTGTCACAATTTTCACCATACTAAAGACTGTATATGTTTGTTTGGTGACTAATCGATTCTCCTGGGCTTTCATTTTCCCAGATAACCTACTGTTATATTTTGAAGAGATTTGAGCATGATCGTGGAAAGACTGGAATTCAGTTCAGCTTCTCCTCACCCTTGTAGATGCATGCCCCTTGAAGAATATTTTGCCCGATTGCAGTGAACCATTCTGTTTTTCTCACTGAATCAGCTGTTTAACAAGTAGGAGACCAGTTAATCCATTATTTATTTGGTCTGCTATCCTATGCTCGTTCTTGAGCGTGAGAAATGGAAGAGCTAACACTGTTCGTTACTAGTCGCAGACACCTCTTCTGGAAGAGTTTACTTTGCTGTATTGCCCTGTCTTAAAAATGCCTCATTGGTTCAGTTGAAATCATCACTCTTATGCAGGTGCTGGAATTGTGATGGTTGATAGAATAAAACATGTTGGCAAGAGTTTTGTAACATGGAAATCCTGTACTTGTACTCACGCTTTATTTTCTGAACCATTTTTAATCGATACTAATCCGCCCTATGTACCCATTTTGCGTCTGTTTGGCTGGGGTGAGAATAGAAATCTGCGCAACTCCGTTCGGGAAAAAAATTACTGCACAAATCATCATGGTTCTTCCAGTCCGCCGCCTTAAAGGCTTGATTCCCACACCCTAGAATGTATGCCTGCCTGCCTGCCTTGAATCTTGATCCCCTGAAGTACTATCATTAACAGATGGCTTCATTTGCCCCAACTAATGTTTGCTGATTAGCATAGGATTGTACTCCAAAAGTTCATCGTGGAGGGCTGACACCTTGGATTTAAATTTCGAGCTGCTCATAAAATAACAAGGAATCCATTTCACTCTACAAGAAACGTCAATTATTTCGACATGTGGAACGTACTTACGTGCTATCACTCTCTCTGACAACAGGACAGAATTTACAGGTTCGAACGAGTTGAAAGAAGGCGAAGGAAAAGGGTGTCCATTTCTGCATCAGGAGTGTGCAGCTGCGCTCGACAGGTAGGCATCCAGCTGCTCGTTTTGTTGCCGACCCAGGAACCTTATGCAGATGGGCGGCGTCACGTCGTACATGGCGAGCAGCGCGTACGGAATCGAGAAGAGCCCGTCCCCGCATATCAGCCCGGACGCCAGCACCGGCGCGAACACCTGCGCGCTGTCCCTGTCCTTCCTGTTCCACAGGAACAGTATCAGGCTCCCCACGCACATGTCGATGGACACGGCCGGGACCAGCAGGAACGACACCGCCATGCCGGTGACGCTCGGGATGTACTGCTGCGAGCGCCACTTGCCGTGCGCGGCCACCTCCCGCAGCGCGCAGACGGCCAACGCCAGCGCGAAGAAGGCGACGCTGATGCCGAGGCAGTGCTTCGGCAGCTCGAGGCCGCCGGCACCGAGCACGGCGATGGCGCGGTAGATCTTGGCAAGCGGTGCCTGGTAGCTCTTCTTTGGATTCATCTCGTAGAAGCGGTGGAAGACGGTGAAGACGACCGGGTTGACGACGCAGCCGATCCCCGTGCCGATCACCTGGCTGACGAACGTGGCGCGTGGGGAGGTGAGCGTGAGGTACCCCGTCTTGAAGTCGGACATGAAGTCGGAGGCGGTGGAGACGATGGACGACACGATGCCGCAGATGACGAGGCTCCCCACGATCCCGCCGTTCTTCACGCCGATCCACGACGCGAACAGCAGGATCACCAGCTTGTTGTACTGCGCCGAGAAGTTGGTCTCGGCGACGCCCGTGCCGTAGGCGTTGCAGAAGGCCAGGAGGGGCGCAAACACGTACGCGGCGGCGACGTGGTAGTACCGCACCTGGCCGTAGATGTGCGGGATGGCGACGGTGGAGAAGGTCGCCAGGAGGGCGTAGCCGCCGATGGCGAAGGTGCTCGGGATGTGCTCCCTGAGGAACACCTGCGTCCTGCGGCGGTCGTCGAAGCTGAGGACCTGGTGGCGCGGCATGGCGTCGACGTCGGAGAAGGACCTGATCGTCTCCGCCGCCAATTGGTGGTGGCGCATGGTGTGCATGGTCCTCAGCGAGATCACCACGAGCTGGAAGATGCCATCGCCAAGAATCATGGCTATGGCGCAGAACACCTGTTCGATCACAAAATGAATTCGATCAATTTGATGATGTATATGATCATCATCGATAACAAAGTTGATGCATGGTCCTCGTAATCTGATTGTTACCTTGTACCCGTTGAGGCCCTTCAAACTGCTTTCCTGGAGATCGGCGTCGTACCAGCTTCCTCTTTTGCTTAGGATGTACGGCCACATGATCCCCCAGGAGATGATGGACCCGGCGAGCATCGAGATGTTTATCAGGTAAGGGCTGATCATCCCGACGCCAACGAAAGTTCCGTTCAAATTCATGTAGAAACTGCAAGCATCAGGTAAATAGAAGTCATTCTCAATGTCGCAGAGTTTTTGTTACCGTCAGGCCATGCCACAGTTCTGAATTCAGTTTTTTTATTGTGAGATCATGTGGAGTTTACCTTACAGTTATGATGAGTAATTAATTTTTAGTTCAGAGAGTTTACAGAGTTTAAATATAGTTTTGAGAGTTTACAATTTTTAATTACTTTCTGTTGCCAACGGTCTGACCGACATTGGGGCCACGGTCAAACCACCGACCGGTTATGGGAGACAACAGTCAGACCGACCTTTGGTTAGCCGTCTGACCAGCCGAGGTGCCGGTGGTTTGACTATCCTGTGGTTGGTGGTATGACCAGCCTTAGAGGTTTGGAGTATGAGTTGATTTGAACTAAGTTAGTTGAGTGTGGGTACGGTATGGATATCGTTGTTTATGTGCACTGAGGTTTTAGGTCTGATCGTAGGGGCTAGGATCAATGGTTTAAGTGCATACATTTTTCATAGTGCATTGTATAGACTAATTGAATCAATTGATGATTTTGTGTATTATGCGGTACTGCGTAACAGTTTGCTTGTTATTATTGGGTATAGGACTCCGGAGTTACATTATGGCGAGGTGGACGGGACCAAAACTAAGCTAAAAGAGTTTACGTCCAAAGTAATCAAGAGATCGGGACTACGCTCAGGAAGAGCCAATGTCCAGACGATCAGGGAGCCACCAAAAGATGACCGAGGTTAGCAGAGTGGTTACAACTGGGACAACGAGGAACCGGAGTAGGAACTACCGTTGATGAATATGATAGACAACGGTAAGATGGATTGAGACTAAGCTCAGGGAGGAGCTGATCTCTAGAATGGTCAGCGAAGTCAGGTGTTGTCATGATGCGAGAAAAGGCATGTGGCACACTAGGTTACTTGGGTCCGTTTGTAAGCGAGGACGGTTCGGTGAGATCTGAACGCATGAGAGGCTTGGCGGCAAATCATGAGAGTCACATGAACTTGAAGATGAAGCACAGAGTTACTTCAAGGCGTACCAAGCAGGAAGTTTCGTGGAAGGTGGAGGGGCATTTTAGTAAATTACCTAATACCGGAAAAGTAGTGATGTACAAAACCACGATGGTGGCCTAATTGGTTTATATCATAGATGTGTTGAAAATGTGAAATAGATCAAGTGATGATTCACTAACGGGTTAATGAGTGTGTGCGCTTTGAGAAGCGTGCATATGTAAGTGTAAAACTCGATATGCTGTTGGGTTGACATGTTAGTTTATGTAAGAGTTGTTGAAACCCAATTAGAAGGGCTAGTTAAGGTTTCCCTTGTGAGTCTCTATATATATGGAGGAAAAGAGGTAGCTAGGGTTAAGGTTTTGAGAGAGTTTATACTTAGACTTGAGAGGTGTTAGGGTTCTAGGAGAGAACCTTTGTGAGATGAGTTGTGGCTCTTTGTCTTGAGTTTGTTGTCATTCCTTAGACTTGTGAAGTGGCTGTAAACATTCATCTTCAAGTATCAATAGAGATCAAAATTCATCCAAATATTTCCCTCTTATGCTCAAGTGATAAAATCTTAATTTGACTTGATTTTTTATCCTTCTTCTTCTCCTCTTGATCTTATTTTGTGCCAGAGATGTGCAAGTGATGAATATATCTCTTGGAGACCATATCTCATCTATGTAGTCACTTATTTATTTATTTTTTGCAAATTCTTGTGTTTGCCTAGTTTTAGCTTAAGAGAGATTATTTTGGAGATTTTGATCTTGTGGGTGTTTTGATTTGAGTTCGTGCTGTGATCTAATTTGCTATGATATGTGAAACTCATCCAAGGTCATCTAGATCATCAAAAACTCACGAACAAGAGTAAATCGTGGTTTTTCTCTTTTGCCCGGTTTTGGTGCAAAAAGAAAAAGGTTAGAATTTTTGGCAATGGTTTTCTTGATCGTTGGGTGGAATAAATTCCTAACATCTTATAGAATGTGTATACTAAATTTCAAATGATTTAGAGATTTTGTTTAAGAATTTGCTCAATTTGTGGTTTTAGTGCAGCGGAGCTTTAATACTCAAAAGATCCTAATTTTTTTAAGTTCTTTCAAGATCTTTGATTGGAATAGTGCTAAAAATCTATTCGGTCCTAAGAGGAGATGTCAGACCACCCCTGAGAGAGGTCAGTCGCTCTAGGCCGGTCAGACCGCCCTATACGCCGCAGTCTGACCATCCGGGCAAATTTGATCTATTTAGCTCGGTTTTTCTTGAATCTTTCCTTATGAATGATTGGTCTATGATCTTCATTGAGCCGTCCTTAATTTTGTTGACTCTTACCCGTGATTAAACGCATTGAGTCCGAACGTCGGGAAGGCAGTGAAGCCGCAGTTTGGTCCTCCAGTGTAGAACCACTGGAAGACTGACCAGAACAAGCTTCCCAGGCACGATCGGAGAACGAGCGACACCTGCCTCCTGTGATCACAAACAGATGCACATCAATTGCCCCACCTAGTAAATCAAGCGTTCACAACACGACCATCGGCTAGCAAGCGATCATGCGCTTACTTTGCTTGCTTGGCGCCTTGAGGGGTATGGAAGCTGTTGATGAGGTGAGCCGTGGCCGAGCCGCTTGGAAACGTCAACCGGTGGCGGATGATCATTGTCTATATATTGACCAGTACGATGGCGAAGGCATCAGAGAGCTCTATTTTTTTGGTGGTGCAAGTCTTTTTTCCTATCTTTGATAATCGATCGGCACGTACGTACCTTCCTCATGGGGACAATGGCGAGAATTCCAACGAAGCTGACGAGGAAGAAGTAGGCCATCATCCGACCAAGCGTCGGCTCGCTGACGTTCGTGCCGGCGGCGTCCGCGGTGCTGGTCTTCACCGCCGTTCGCCGGTCCATGCCCAGCAAATACGACCCGAACCCTCCTAATAACACGTACGTTCCGGCAAAAGTAAGACGATGAATGGTGAAACGCGCGCAAAATCAAGGAAATGTACGTCGCGTCGCATGCGCACCGCTGTAGGTCATGCTGGCGCAGGCGACGACGCAGGTCTGGACGACGGCGTTCTCCTGGCGGGTGAAGGGGCGGTGCGGCGCGCCGAGCTGGCCGAGCAGGCGCGTCCACGCCTTGAGGAGGAAGAAGCCGAGCAGTCCGGCGGAGATGTTGAGCGACGGGATGATCCCCGACGTGAACACCAGGTTCATCATCACGCCGCTCAGGACCGCGCCCAGCACCAGGCTCGCCACCACGGCGCGCACCGTCACCTGCTCCGTCCACGCCGGGATGGACTTCGCCTCGAACGCTCGCTCCGTCGACGGGCCCTCCCGCGGGTCGCCGACCGGCTCCATTCTCCTCCTGTGCTAGCCGGCCTCCGCGGAGGATCCTCGGTGCTATCGAGTTGGTGGCCAACGCATGTACGTTGATTGCGCGGCTTGTGCATGCAGTTGATTGTTTGGAGGAAAGAGGGACGAATGAATATGAGAGGCGGACAGGCTACCTGTTTGGCTTGTGCGGTTACTATTATTGACCTGGTAATGGTTTGTCAGGAGGAAAATGACATTATAATGCAACCGCGAAGCGCTTTGGCGTACATGTTGAATGGTCATGTTTGATGGTATCAGTGCTGCTTCTCTTCAGAAGAAATAGTTTCCATTGTCGAGAATCTAACCGAAACCATTTCCTATCCTGAAGGCTGAAGATATCTGGCCTGGTTGAGAACTAGTTTTGTTAGATGCTGCTCATTGTCCCTCTTGGCATATGGGATGTTTGGTGTGAGTAATGGGATAATTTGATAGGAATGTCTATATAACATGTGACTGTTTTTAGGATAAAAACAGTCAGATTGATCTGGAGCGTTATATCTCCATCCAACGGATCCACCCATACAAGCCTCCTCTAAAAAAAATGACCCCCTCCAAAAAAAAATGATCTAGAGCGTTAAATCTCCATCTAACGGCTCAAAATCTAACTATTTTTGTCCTAAAAACAGTCACATGTTGTATAGACACTCCCATAATTGATTATTTGCAACCTCAAAAAAAGGTTGGTGCTAAGATCAATGTGTTCCTCATTATCTTGTTTGATTTGAGGAACGAACAGCATCATATCGTTCGTCATAGCCATAATATTGGCAGAGAAATGAGGAGTGTCATCCCACAAAAACAATGAAATGACCTGATGATGGGCAAACAACCTCACAATGTTTCCACCAGAAATCATGCATGGTATGAATCAGGTGGCACATACATAAATACAATGCTAATAATTAACACGACGATTTCCATTTCTTGTATAGCCATTCCTACGAGAGCTCGTTTACAGCAGAATAAACAGAAACAAAAATGGGTAAACAGAAGAGAGCCAACACAGTTGTCTGTCGTCATGGCCACAACCAGGGGTAGACAAGCTAGGAAACGCACATTTATCATGCAGTTTATTCTTCTCATACTGCTGTACACATGGATTTTCTCATATTGCATAGAGACGTGTTGAACCAACAAATTAACCAACTGATCCCTCAAGCTTCAGGTTCATAAGTGCACCCACCTCCTGCGCAAACTCAAGAGGAAGGTGGTCAAAAACAGCTTTGCAAAATCCACCTATCATCACTGCAACAGCCTTTTCATGATCTATGCCTCTTTGCTGGAAATAAAATAGCTGGTCCTCTCCAATTTTCGAAGTGCTTGCCTCATGCTCAACACGGCCAGAAGTGCAGCCCACCTGTTATCATGCAGGTTGGATCAAAATGATAGTGCAAATGTTTTCTGCTATACTATATTGAAATGAGGGCAGCTAATTGGTAAAAAAAAAGATACCTAGCCAACACCTGGTGCCTTAAAAAACACTGGTGTGCAAGGAATAGAGTAAACAAAATGGAACTATCTCTAACAATTTTCTTAACATGCGGAGTTCATTTTGAGACTGGAGTCACACTGGCTACACATATGAGTTCTGAACCCAATATACATGTTCATGCAGCTCATGCAAGTGCTTGTGTATGTTAGCTTAAGGATGCAGCACATGCACGGGAAAATGCCTTGTGTTCCTGGAGATAAGGGACCATCCAGGTATAACCAACTTATAATTAAGGGCACAACAAGAAACATCAAGTTAACAAGATTAACTATTGAAGCTAATTGATTAACCCATATGTAAAAGGAAGCATTTTAAAGGTATGAATAAGCAGAAAACACAGTAAAGTAGTGAAAAGTGGAGTCACAGAGGAATGCATGATATTAAACAATAAAGCTAGCTACAAAGGTGCATTTAGCATGGATGTATATATAAGATACTGAAAGTGGATGTATTTCTGCTTACAAAAATGCAAGAATTCAACATTTGCATTGTATATACCCTAAAAGGATTGAACTTACAAGTGTGAAGGGGAACATTACGAAATCTACAGCACTGAACTAACCAAAAGTTGCCCTGATTATATGGCATCATAATGATGTCTATCTTCCAATAAAAAAAATGAATCACTGAGTTGTTACACAAAAGCAAATTTTCTCTCTCTCTCTCACTCAATGCAAGAAATTTTACCGTTTTTCAATTTATTGCTTTAGTAAATGTGCTTTTAGTACATGTATGGCAAGAGATTTTATGAGGTTACATAAATTAGACTAGATCAATAGTTTTGATACTTTTAGAGTCTTAATGTATATACAAGTTTAATTCAGAAGCAGGACACCATTAGCATTTACCTTGGATGTCAACAAAACTTCAATGGAGAGAAACTTAATGATAAGTGGTGACTTAAGGACTAAGGAATTTAATGGTATCCTCAAACTTACCAGATTATCTAAGTCCTTTAAATCGCATCACAGTTCAGCATACAGAATGTCTCAAATTTGTACCAACTACATAGCTACCTAGTCTACATATGCTTCGTGGCATTTGCAAGAACAGTAACTATGTACAAATAAAGTACAGACTACAGAGGACTAACAGCTTGCCTTATGACATTGCAATTAACCTCTCATGCCAAACCAAGAACAAAGGCATAATAAAAAAGCAGACGGAAAATCAGGTTACCTGAATGGTGGGATAGGTGTTGGCGGCAGCATTATCCCCAATCAGCATTGAATCACACTGTGAAGAATTATAAGCATTCTCTGCACCTGCATTCATCTGAACCAGCCCACGGTAGCAATTCCTTGACTTCCCAGCTGAGATGCCCTTGGATATAATTCGGCTGCGCGAATTCCTCCCCTTGTGGATCATCTTTGTCCCTGTGTCTGCCTGCTGGCAATCCTTTGTCAGCGCAACTGAATAGAACTCTCCAACAGTGTCATCCCCAACAAGCTCCACACTCGGGTACTTCCACGTGATTGCTGACCCTGTCTCAACCTGTGTCCATGAGATCTTCGAGTGCCGACCCTTGCACCGTCCCCTCTTAGTCACAAAATTGTAAATGCCACCTTTCCCCTCCTCATCACCAGAATACCAATTCTGCACCGTGGAGTACTTAATCTCCGCCCCCTCTTCGCACACAAGCTCAACCACCGCTGCATGGAGCTGGTTGGAGTCATATGATGGAGCAGTACACCCTTCCAAATAGCTAACCGAGCTCCTCTCATCGGCCACAATTAGAGTCCTCTCAAACTGCCCGGTCTCCTTGTCGTTGATCCTGAAGTAGGTCGATATCTCCATGGGGCAAACCGTATCCTTGGGAACGTAGCAGAACGACCCATCACTGAACACCGCCGAATTGAGGGCAGCATAGTAGTTGTCGCCCGGGGGCACGATGCTTCCGAGGTAGCGCCTGACAAGGTCCGGGTACTCGCGGATGGCCTCGGAGATGGAGCAAAATATGACGCCCTTGGCCATGAGCGCCTCCCGGTGGGTTGTGGCGATGGAGGTGGAGTCTATGACGGCGTCGACGGCGACGTTGGCGAGGCGCTTCTGCTCGCTGAGCGGGATACCGAGGCGGTCGAAGGTTTTGAGCAGCTCCGGGTCGAGCTCGTCGAGGCTGTTGAGCTTGGGCTTGGTCTTGGGCGCGGAGTAGTAGCAGATGGATTGGAGGTCCAACGGCTCGTACACGTTGTCGCTCCAGGAGGGCTCCGCCATGGTCAGGAAGCGGCGGTAGGCGGCGAGGCGGAAGTCCAGCATCCACGCCGGCTCCGCCTTGAGCTCCGAGATGCGGCGGATGGTGGCTTCCGAGAGCCCCTTGGGGATGGAGAAGGACTCGAAGTCGGACACGAACCCGTACTTGTACTCCCGCTTCAGCAGATTCTGCAGCGCGTCCGACTCGTCCCCCGCCTGGGACGGCGACGGCTTCTGCGGGCCCGTCTGCACGGCCACCACCGAGAGGCGGCCGCGGCGCGCTTGCATGCGGCGGCGGGAGCCATAGGACGGGTACCCTACCCCGAGCTTGGAGGTGAGGGCGCAGGGGGAGAAGAGGGAGGTGGAGGCGGAGGCGGCCATGGTGCAGCGGGGCGAAGCGAATTAGGGATTGACGGGGGAGACCGTGATGAGAGAGATAGGGGGGTTGTTTACTTGTTTGTGTGGGTGGAACCGTGTCACAGGCATATGGTGCGCGCGCAGAGGTGGGCCCGGGAGGCGGGGAAGTGAGACCAGCGTTGGTGGGCGCTGTCCAGGGAGGGTTCTGCAGGAGCGGGCGGAGTCGTGTGGCGGCCGAGAGTCGCAGCACGGCACTGGATGGGGTCCCGACGCGTGGCGTTTTTGAGGGAAAAACGTCGCGATTTTGGTCGAAATTAGTGTAATTACCCACTCAGTTACGCAGCTTCAGTACATAACATAGCCTACATACTACTCCGATAGTCTGGGCTTGTTCTTTGCCTCACAAGCTAGTGTCTTTTGATTTTTGCACAATACTTAACTTTCAAACGGAGTATTTTTTAAACGGGGTCTACAAGTTAAATGATCTGCACGTTAAAAGTCCAACATCTGTACCAGCCAAAATCGCAAGTGAATATCTGTCTCTCCGTAATCTATACCGTAAACAGCTAAAATTCAAAAGTTTCAGTAATAAACTGCAGCCGAATAGAACAGGCCCAGAGTTATCTTTGTATACAACTCTACTTATTATATTTATTATATAATTAATTTATATTGTTATAATATAGCCTCATTAAAATAAATAAAAGAAAGAAAGAGATGTTCTTAAGTATCACCGCTTATTTTTATTTATATAACGCAACGACGAAACCGCCTCCGGAACGACCTAGAAGGGCCGCATTCCCGCGGACCGATCGGGAACGTCCAGAAGCGATCCGACGGTTGGAACGCTCCTGACCTCCGGATCTCAGGCTTGCGGATCGAACGGAACACCCGGCCGTCGGGTCACCCGCCACGCGGCGGCTCCCCACCAAACCGCCCTCGTCAACTCGCCATACTTCTCGCTTCGCTTCCCATCGCATCTGGTCTCGCGCCATGGCCGCCTCCTCCATTCTCCGCTCGCTCCCCCGCTTCTCGCGCCGCGGCTGCGGGAACACGAGCCCGAGCGCGTTCTACCTCCACCACCCTTACTCGCCGTTCTCAACAGCGGCGGCGGCGGCCGCGGGGGATGCGGTGGGCAGGGGGTTCGCGGGGCTGGGGCCGACGGCGAAGGGGGAGAAGGCGCGGGTGGTGGTGCTGGGGACGGGATGGGCGGGGTCGCGGCTCATGAAGGACCTCGACACGGGCGGGTACGAGGTTGTCTGCGTCTCCCCGCGTAATCACATGGTGTTCACGCCGCTGCTCGCCTCCACCTGCGTCGGCACGCTCGAGTTCCGCTCCGTTGCCGAGCCGCTCGCGCGCATCCAGCCCGCCGTGTCCAAGTCCCCCGGCTCCTACTTCCTCCTCGCCCGCTGCACCGCTGTCGACTCCGATGCCCACACGGTGAGCCACCAGATTATTGGGTCAGTGTGTGTGTTGATCTTGCCAGATGGCGTCGCTTTTACAGGTGTGTGTGCAGGGAATGTATGTCCCCAAGATTCTTGGAGTAATGCTCAGCGTGCAATTGTGCTAGTCTTTTGCGTAATTACTTTTGACTTTTCTGAGGATACGAGTGATTTGGATGTGTGGGATTAGTTCGATGGAGGAAAAAGAGGAATATTGGCTTTACTCATCTGCATCATGGTCCATCCATCATGTGCTGCATGTCGATCAGACTATGGCTCTATGCCTCTATGCTAATGGAGTGGTTGGTCTGCTGCCTTTGGCCACAACATGGAAGGAGAAAGTTCATCACCACTTTCCGTCTCATTTATGACTGGTGTGGATTTTTTTTCCTATACTGTACCAGCCTTTGAATGTTTCCCCTTGAGCCAAACTGTTTACATAAATACAGGTAAATTAGCTAGAGGACAGTGCCAACTTGTTTATATTCATCCATCATTCGTCACCTCATGTATGTTTACATATTTACAGTATGCACATGAGACTTCTGTATCATCGCTGGTTAATACTGTATCATTGAGTAATATGGGAAAAGCTTCCTAAATTTACTTCACAACCTTTGCTGGATGTTTTGTAAGATTCAATGTGCAACTTAGACAATTCCCTTGGTGCTGCATGGATTGGTGTCTAACACTGCTGAACAGCTCTATTACTGTAAGACAAGTCGCCTCTGCCCACAAAAAAGGCATAATACTTCACAAATATTTGCCATTTAAGAGATATTTAGATTGCAATCTTCATTTAGCCTGTGCACATTTACTTGGAGGGATTAAGGATATTACATGAATCTTCTTGTACCGACATTAGTGTTTCTCTACACAGTTTTTTCATCCATTTATTCAGCCTCCTTTTGCCTTTAGATTGATTGCGAGACAGTTGCTGAAGGTGAGACAGATGCCTTGAAGCCGTGGAAATTCAAGGTTGCGTATGACAAATTGGTCTTTGCGTGTGGAGCTGAGGCATCAACTTTTGGGATACGTGGTGTTAATGAACATGCAATCTTTCTTCGGGAAGTTCACCATGCTCAAGAGATTCGCAGAAAGCTGCTTCTTAATCTGATGCTGTCTGATGTACCTGGTATGCCTACAGTAACATGGTGCAATTCAAGATATTGTACTAGTACTTATGTAGTATCTTACATTGCTAATCACCCTTCACTGGCACAAACTCATCAGCTATTTCTTTTACACTTCGTTTCTGTACATAATGATTTTTTTTACATAATCCATCCTTTGGATGCAATTGCATATCCTTAGTACTGTTTTAGTTCCTTTTTGTTTAATCAAGTATAATCTAGAATAAAACTATTTCATGTCTGATATACTTCGTTCCCAGAATATACCTTATGTGCTCAAGCCTTATGTCCCCTTGATTATCACTGTCAGAGCAACACTATTTTGTTAAACAGGAATATCAGAGGAAGAAAAGCGCAGACTATTGCACTGTGTTGTTGTTGGAGGTGGTCCTACAGGGGTTGAATTTAGTGGTGAACTTAGTGATTTCATCATCAGAGATGTTAAACAACGCTATTCACATGTGAAAGATTATATCCATGTGACCCTGATTGAGGTTTGAGCTGTTGCCTTTCTAATTTGGTCTCTCTTTTAAGGAAAAAAAAAAGACTTTGAGCACACTTAACTGTTATTTCACCTTTTCATCTCAGGCAAATGAGATATTGTCATCATTTGATGTTCGCCTCAGGCAATATGCTACAAACCAACTAACTAAGGTTAGTAATCTTTGCTCAGTATCTAGTGTCCTATGGTCCTACCTTTTCTATCCATCATGGGCCAAGTCTTTCAAACGTGTAAATTTCCAAAGATAGCATGCTGACTCACATAACATATATGGTTGTAATGAATTTACTAATAGGTCGCATATCATTCTTTCTGATATTATTTGGAATATGAAAAAATAATCTGTCCTCATATGTTCATCGGCCAGTCAGGTGTTAGGCTTGTGCGAGGAATTGTGAAGGATGTACAGCCCAACAAACTACTCCTGGACAATGGAGAGGAGGTTCCTTATGGTTTGCTGGTGTGGTCTACTGGAGTTGGGGCTTCGCCATTTGTTAAGTCGTTGCCATTTCCTAAATCACCTGGTGGAAGGTATAACAGATTGGTATGGCCATATAATTATTTTTGTATGTGTGCATCACATACTGAATGGGCTGTGATTGTCTGGACACAAGCATCTTCTGTACTTGAGAGTGGGGAGCATGTGGTCTATTTCTGAATCAGACGCATGGTACCATAAGGAGGTTCTATATTAGATAATAAAATGATTGCATGCCTAATATATGGGTGCGACATGTGTGTCTACACCCTAGGATCTTTAATAGGTTTTGTGCTGTTTGCAGGATCGGTGTTGATGAGTGGTTACGTGTTCCTTCTGCTCGGGATGTGTTTGCTATTGGTGATTGCAGTGGATTTCTTGAAAGCACAGGCAAGGAAGTTCTCCCGGCTTTAGCTCAGGTAATTTCATGCTTGATGCGATCCAAGAATCAGAAAGTATTTGTCCAGCTACTATCTCAAGCTTCAATGTATTTGGGGCTTCTGTAAGAAAACTGGGTGGAATAGGAGCACAGAAAATTAATTGAACAGATAAGTTATGGATGTTTGGCCATGGCATAAACCGCCGTCTGTTTGTAATATAGTTTCTGTTTTCTAAATAGAGTAATATACACATTATCGGTTGTGCATTTCTATGATTTAGTTATTTTCTCATTTGGAAGAAATGTATGCCTTTTGGTAATATATTATGTTCCACTTGTACTCTTGAACAGGTTGCCGAACGACAAGGCAAGTACCTCGCTCGCTTGCTCAACCATGTCATGAAAGCTGGAGGAGGACATGCAAACTCTCAGATCGAGGTTGATCTAGGTCCAACCTTCGTGTATAAGCATCTAGGAAGCATGGCAACCGTAGGAAGATACAAAGCTCTAGTCGATCTGAGACAAAGCAAGGTTGGTTGCTGTTTCATTATGTTAAACTTTTACAGTTCACTAATTGCTCAGGAGTCAACTGAGACTGTCTCTCTATTGTCAGGAGTCGAGAGGGCTATCTCTTGCAGGATTTGTGAGCTGGTTCATCTGGCGCTCCGCATACCTAACTCGTGTTATTAGCTGGAGGAATAGGCTCTATGTGGCTATCAATTGGCTGACCACGCTCTTATTTGGCCGAGACATAAGCCGTATCTAGGGTGTCTATCTGCAGATGTCTGAACTCTGAACAGTATGAGTATGATACAATACATAGGCCACGGTCACTTGCTCCTTTTTTTCTGTTCCTCTTTTCTCCTTACCCCCATCAGCCTTGCCAGCTACGTGTACGTTCCAAATGCACATTTTTTCTAGTAAAATCTGAATAAATCTTATGGCATTTGAGGGTATTCCAATTACTTGGATGTACACAATGACTGTATAATTCTAGCGCAACCTTAATTTCTTGCTCAGGAAAGAAATCAATTTCGAGGTAAATCCACTGCGCAAAT
Source organism: Dendrocalamus latiflorus (assembly GCA_017311315.1). Taxonomy (NCBI): domain Eukaryota; kingdom Viridiplantae; phylum Streptophyta; class Magnoliopsida; order Poales; family Poaceae; genus Dendrocalamus; species Dendrocalamus latiflorus. The sequence goes on from CM029648.1 coordinate 28,941,393, forward strand.
CGTTGACTTCATGCGGAAAAAAATGGATGCAAAACCAAGAGAATGAAAAACAACATTGCAAAAGACTAGTACAAGACACTACATCGCAAATCGTAATGCTTGTGTGTTCGAAGGAGCTCCTCCAAATGTCCAGTTGGTTCTACAAGCTGTGGCTAATGCTGTGGCTAATGAGAGTGCTTTGTGGTGCATGACTGGAGCCTCTGCTCTTAATGAGATGTTTCTTCAGCTGCTATGCACATAGGCTTGATGTGTGCAGGGGTGTTAGTTTTTCTTGGTTTTAAGTGTTGGGTTGTACTTGGAGTAGACTCTTGTCTCTCCGTTTTTTTCTTTCTTAATGAAATGACACACAGCTCTCCTACGTTGTTCGAGAAAAAAAAGACACTACAAAGAAACTGGCGCTTAAACTCCGTATCCAGGAGTTCTTTAGAGAGACCATTCCAGTTTGCCGCTGTTGATTGGTGCCCTCCATCATGCACAGACTATCGTTGAACTGATTCTAAAAAAAACACTGTTTAATTGAAGCTAGATCAAAGGTCGCAGTATGAAGGCTAACAATAGTTGCATCTGCTCAATGAATTGCATAGACCATTAGTTCATCGGGAGGACAAAGTTTGGCTTGTTGCCTGAATAACCAATAAGAAGCAAAAAAATATGCTATTGAAAATACTTCTATTGGAGGGTAAATGAGCATGAAAGATCAGGCTGTGTATCTTCTCAAGCTACAAAGGCAAATGTCCATAAGTCAATTTCCAGGGTATTCATGTTTTTATGTTCAAAGGAGTTTCTTTGGATCCTAAGCAGTCCACAAATGATAAGCTGAATGCCTATTATTTGACAGTAGACAAGAATGACATTGCGTTGAATGCACATTTGGGCATTCAATTTATGAGCAGGGGCATTTCATCCGACAACTGTTAAAGTTTCCTCCACATATATAGCTTGACCAATAACTTATAATCTTAAACTAAATAGTACATACTACAGAGGAACTAAACAGACAACCGTTTCAGTGGTACCTAGTAAACAAATAGAAGAGAAGAAACAACATTACACTACAACACAGCAGATATCACCCAAAGAAACGAAATGCAATAACTGAAATCAGCGAAGCACACCACGAGAGTTTATAAAAACACTGCAACCGAGAAGGTTCAGTTTATCCTTCGCCTCTTGTTCCGTTGGAGGCCTCCACCATCCACATCCAAAGAACCCAAGGCATTGCTCCTCCCCCTCCTCCTCAGGGATCTTGAAGACCCTGCATTACTAGGCTCTCCTGCGCTCTCTGAAACACCAGCGTCCCCCTGTATCACTGCAATGGTGCTCGAGTTAGATGCTTGGTCGGCAGAAGGTGCTGCAGCAACTTGAGTTCCTTCAACTGTTGGCTCAGGATTTGGAGGATTCGATGATGAAGCCGATGCTCCATATTGACTAGGCGCAGCTATCCTTCTAAGGTCACTCATGGCAGTTGCCAATCTTTCCGTGTTTGCAAGGCCAATAAGGGTAAGTCGTTGCAATAAATCAATACCTTCAGGTAAAAGTGGGCTCGAACCATGTCTGGATGGATCTGATGCATTATTTCCAGGCAAACCACTATCAGGGGCAGTGGAACCACCATCAGGAGGGTTATCTACTTCTCTCTGCAACCGTCTTGCTCTCATCCTTGTGGCCAATCTACTTAGACGAGTAGTGTGTTGAGCAGTATCAATTATTTCCTGCACTGATTCAGGTGGCCCTTCAAACCTACTCACACTATTCATGATCTGTTGATCAAGAAGGCGCCTCCAAGATGACAATATCCCATGCGCCTCACCAAGCCTTCTTGAGATCGGTCGCAAATGGTGGAACTGCTGCCTGAAGCTTTCAAGCCGATTTCCATGTGGCCTTGGTGGGATCGTAGGACCTGGTGGCTTCCCATCTTCCACAGCCTTCTCTGCATCTGAACAGGGATTCCCTCTCCCGTAGATAGGAGTAATATTAGCCTCCGTCACCTCGCCTTTGCAGACTGGACATTCCTTGTGGTTGGAGTAAACATTAAGCCATTGGTACAAGCAAGGCCAGCAGAAGAGATGGCCACAAGAAGTGACCACCGGCTCATTGGCCATATCAAAGCATATGTTACACTCAAATGTAGCAGCACTCTTGCCCCGCTCCTCCGACGACTCCTCGGAGGCACCTACTTCCATGCCATCGCCGAGTACCTTATTATTTTCAACAGTATCATTTGTTGGCTCATGCTGGGGCAACGGCACTGCTGTGTCCTGCCCTACGGGATGAGCCTCAGAGTTGAGGGGCGGAAGGTCCGACCTAAAACGCCTCGTGCGGAGCCACCGGCTTCCAGTCTGCTCGAGCAGCCGCCTGTACTGGACGGCAGTGTCAGGGAGGAATGAGGAGGAGGCCGTCGACGACGATGGCCGGTCCTCCCAGCCCAGCAGTTCGCTGGCTCGCACCAGCGGCGGCGGAGGCTGGAAGCCGAACCCGAGGTCGTGAGGGAGCTCGGGGATGACCGGAGCCGGAGGCTGCACGTACGCTAGGTGCCCGTCCAGAGCAGGCGGGTTCTCGGAGTGGTACGAGTACACCTCCGGTGGTGGAGGAGAAAGGTCAGCGCGAGATGGGGAGTATGGGGGGTGTGGGGGCTCCGGCGGCGTCGGGGCGTCGACGGAGGCGGCGGAGGAGGAGGGCGAGGAGGGCATCGGGGTGCTGAGGGCGAGGTCGGAGCCGAGGTCGGAGCGGCGCGGGCGCGGGGCGCGGGGGAGGCCGAGGTAGAGGTTCAGATCCATTCTCCTGCTGCTCCCCGCGGCCTCATCGGCGTCCATCCGACGGCGATACGCCCCACAACCCGCCCCCGATTTCTCCAGATAACACCAGGCAGCCGCCTTCCCACCTTACCATGGCAGGGCGCCGCAAGCGGCAAACCCTACCTGAGGCCACAGGTGCGTTGCGGGGCGTCGGGTCATAGATGGGAGGATTGGAAACGTGCCCTCGCCGGTGCTGTTGCAGAGGGTTAGCAGGCGGCGGCGGTGGGAGGAGGAGACGGCGGCGGCGGCGGGAGGAGCGGAGGCGGGGGGTGGGGACTAGGGAGGCCGAGGAGAAGAGAGGGGAAGGGGGAGTACTAAAGCGGTGCGAAAGGGTGGTGCTTTCTTATTGGCCATTGCGGGAGAACAGGATGCCATGTCAGGTAAACAGCTGGTTAGAAACCGCTTAACCGCAAATCATTTTTACTAACAGTTGTTTTACCCGCAAATCACTTGGACATTGTTTTTACCGCAGCAAAGCTACAGTAGTGCGGTCACGTGCGGTGTGGTTACCGGAGTGTTTTACCAGATGCCTCTGAAATGGAGGTCAATAATTAGTTAGCTCACCTAAACATAGCGAGATGAAAGTGAAGTAAACCGTAATGTGGAACGAAGCGTGAAAACCATGCAAATGTACACATTACATGCGGTTCACTTCTAGCACAACGATTATTATGTTACGATAACTTTAGCGTTGCTTAACAATACAAATCGTGCTACTGCAGACGCTGCACATCTCAAACACAAAGCTCAGCCATCAACGAATTATTTCGTTCTTCTGGTTTTCACCACATCTTTTCAGCATCCATTTCGTTAATAGTACAGCGTCACTGTAAGTGAAGGGAATCTAAGTGATACAGGAAGGAGGCATCAGGTTCTACTCCGACAATACTGCACTTCCTTTAGGTTGATTGCGACAAATGTCATGGTAAAGTGAAATGTAGTATGATAGCATGATGCTACCACAGCAGAAATATCTTGGATGACTTCAAATTTTCATAGTTACTATTTCCTTTCACTCGGTGACTAGAGATGGTTTCATAGTAGTAGACTAGTAGTACACCTCATCTTGAGAGAGAAAATCTTAGATGAGTTGCTCTACGTGCTCTCGTTTTGCCTGGATGCCTCCATTCTCTCCAGCAGCAGAGTTCCACCAGAAAGGGCAGTTGCTCATTGTGGTGGACTAACAATGTCAAGAATCTGCAATACAGAGGTAACCGAACGTATAAACGAGGTTTATGATCTTATGAAATTAACCAGGAATATCTGATGGGGCGGCAAGACGACCAAATGCCAAGCCCAAGCTAGATGGGTGAAAGTGAAACCTTATTGGTGAACTGTTGAAAAGCTTGTCCTTCCATCACTTTCTCCAATTCCTACAGATGAATATATGAGGGGGCACATATGAGAAAATAAAGAAAGGTGGTAAAAAAAGAAATACTATCAATTCAAGTGGCATTGGTCCATTTGGTGCTTCTCAACCATCCGAGCAGAAACCGAAGTAGAGGTGTATATTATTCTCATGAGAAAAATTGAATTTCTCACTCGCCTTCGTTCTGATTGTTGGTTTTGGATCAGATGCACTAAGCTAGGTATTGCACGAATGCATGTGCTATTTGAACAGCAGAACAGAAGATATGAATCCAAACATACTTAACTTGTTACAGGAAACTTAGCAATTATCACATGAGTGAAGAATTACCTTTTCCGGTTCTGAAGAGCCATCAATCTTAAGTACCATATATTGTAATTCAGGGTCCTTCAGAGCATCTCGGATCTCATTGAATTCCACTGGTAAGGATATAAAAATCAAGTAAAAAGCTAAGTGAAGATGATTTGTGTTATTAGGATTAATGAAATAAGGTACAATGGCTATCAGTCTTTATCAATTTGTACAGAGAGGAATGGAGAACCAATGTGACTTATGTAGCATGAAGTCTTTCTGCGCAATTGAACTGCTTAGTATTATCCTTCCTATAATGTACACACCAATATTTTGGATCGAATTGAATGTTATTCAGGCCAGGTTTATGTTCAATTATTTCTCCTTACTATTCTGAAATATGAAGTGCTCAGCATCAGTACCATAATACCATGTCATTTCATGTCAACCTCAAATATATAATATACTGTAGGATCATTGCACTTAAGCTCAAAACCCATTATGAAGTTGAAATTCATGTTCTTGGGGCAAAAAATTTGAAATGTTGGCACAGCACTAACATTGTAACACGTTTTGAGCTGTCCAAATGAGGTCAGTGATCAAGTTAAAAGGCAAACAAATAAATAAATAAATAAATAAATAAATATATAGGCAAAATAATAGGGGCACCATGGTGCCCAAGCTCCATAATTAAAATTTCCATCCATGATTAATACTTTCCATCTATGATTGATTCCTTTCCAAATTGATGTATTTTTGAATTAATGAATCTTAATAGGTTTACCTGATATATTGCACCTACACGCATCTAAAAACAATCTAACGACAGAAAGGCTTGGTGCCTGGGCACCATGGTGCCCCATTTCAATGTCCTATATATATATATATATATATATATATATATATATATATATATATATATATATATATATATATATATATATATATATATATATATATAGAGAGAGAGAGAGAGAGAGCCGAGACAAATGTAAGATAATTAGAAAGACCATGCTACTATCCTTTTTTGTTTGCAAATAATCTACATGGCAAATTGATAATCTTGTTAAGACAACAGCTTGCAGAGCGAATAAAATGTAAATAAATAGCCAAACTTTGTACTAAGGTAGGCCATACCTAAAGACCTTAATTTATTCTTGTCAACAAGCCAGCTTGGATCCTCAACTTCAAGAGCTTTTGTGGGGCACAGCGTGTTTGGAGATTGTGTGGGGCACGTTGTGTCCAGTGCTACAGAGCAACAGTGAAGCTTACAATTAAACAATTTATTGCCTTTCCTAAATTCGTAATGAAGCTCTATATACCATTCCTAATCATATTTTAGAGAAACTATCTTAAATTCTTTTGACACAGTCTACAACTGGAGGTAGCGGCGAGTGGTGAGTCAAACGAATATTCATAATAGGCAACTAGGTATATAATATAATGGGAAAATCTGTTCTGTAGCACTGAAAATACACCGTTTTCGGAAAATACCATTAAAAGATTCGGGCTCCGGAAAATACCACCAAAAAATTCAATTTGCTTCGGAATCTAGCATTATGGACAAATATACCCCTCTCCCTCCCCTCCCTCACCTTCTCTCCTCCTGCGGGGGCCTGCGCCGCCCCGTCCAACTCCCCGCCCCCGCCTCCTCCTCGCCGCCGGCCTCCCCGCCTCCCCCCTCCTCACGCCGTCGCCTACCTCCGCCTCCTCCTCGCCCGCGCCTCCCCGCTCCTCTCCCCGCGGCGCCCCGAGCGGCAGCCCCCGAGCGGCAGCCTCCTCCTCGCCCCCGCCTCCCCGCTCCTCTCCCCGCGGCGCCCCGCGCCGTCCGCCCCCTCTTCCCCCACCTCTTCGCCGCCGGCCTCCCCGCCTCCTCCCTCCTCACGCCGCGGCGCGGTCGGCTGCGGGCCGAGGCGCGGCGATGGTGGCCGGCGTGCGGCTCGGCTGTGGGCGAGCGGAGGCAGCTGGTGTGCGGTGCCGCGGCGTGAGGAGGGAGGAGGCGGGGAGGCCGGCGGCGAAGAGGTGGGGGAAGAGGGGGCGGATGGCGCGGGGCGCCGCGGGGAGAGGAGCGGGGAGGCGGGGGCGAGGAGGAGGCTGCCGCTCGGGGGCTGCCGCTCGGGGCGCCGCGGGGAGAGGAGCGGGGAGGCGCGGGCGAGGAGGAGGCGGAGGTAGGCGACGGCGTGAGGAGGGAGGAGGCGGGGAGGCCGGCGGCGAGGAGGAGGCGGGGGCGGGGAGTTGGACGGGGCGGCGCAGGCCCCCGCAGGAGGAGAGAAGGTGAGGGAGGGGAGGGAGAGGGGCATATTTGTCCATAATGCTAGATTCCGAAGCAAATTGAATTTTTTGGTGGTATTTTCCGGAGCCCGAATCTTTTAATGGTATTTTCCGAAAACGGTGTATTTTCAGTGCTACTGAACAGATTTTCCCTAATATTAATCTAGAGTAAATTTCATAGAACCCTAGGTTTTGGGGTAAAGATAACACAAAACCCTATGTTTTGCAAATTTTTCAAGAAACCATAGGTTCTTAGACTAAATGTTTCAAGAAACCCCAGATTTGATCTATCACATTTCATGACTTCCATCCGATGGGATATAATAGGTGGGACCCACTTGTCAATCAGATTAATAAGTAGGGCCCACCAATTAGCCCCATGTACCGAATCCAGGCCCACCTGTCAGCCCCATTTCTCTTCTCTCTCTTCTTTACTCATTCCGAGAGCAACAATCAGCAACAGTAAAGGTGGACCCGAAAAGGAGGGTGGGGTGGAGCTGGCAGGTAGGTCCTACATGTATGTCTGATATTCATATATGTCTAGTTATCATATATTGTTGGATGGAATGGAATAGAGCAAACCTCATATTTCTTGAAACCTTTAGCCTAAGAACATGTGGTTTCTTGAAAAATTTTGCAAAACAATATAGTTTTACGTTAGCTTTGCCCCAAAACCTAAGGTTTTATGAAATTTACTCTAATCTATTAAGTCTGAGCCGAAAGCAACTTTTAGTGAAAAATATCAAATGAAAGAAACGGAGAAATCACAACAAAGATCAGTATGTTGTATTTTACGCAAAGAGGGAAGCTGATCCTTGTCGTTAGCACAATTTGTTCCATCTTCCAGTGACCTGGAGCCCCTTGCTGAAAACAATAGAAGACCCGCACAGCTATAAATCCCTCTAAACTGTGTTAGCAACATGCAACTAACACATAACATTTTACAATCTAATGCATGAACTGAGATAAATAATTGGTTAAGAACTTATATTTGGGCAAGCAAGATACTCTGGAGCATTTTGAGACAAAACTAGTAAGCAAGTTTTCTTCCTTTAACCGAACAAGTTATCTTCAAAGGGCGACTAAAGACAGAGGCTATCAAGAATAAAATTAAGTCTGTAAATAACAACATGTGTTCCCTGATTTCTTTGAACTAACAAAAGTTATATTCACATTCAAGGGCTATCAAGTTGCATAACCAATAGGGGCAAGCAATTGCAATGAAATAAATACTCATGCTCCTTTCTTGCATAGTTATGCAGTTGTATGTGGGACCGTCAAAAACAACAGTCAGATTTTCACCTCCAATTCCTTATATGACAGGATTTTATAGCTGCTGTAACAACAGTAATGAGTCCAAAATATGTTAAGGATTAAGAGTTGCTTTCAAAAGCTAAAGCACTTACTAACTTCCTCTTGCATCGATGACTTGATAATTTCATCCCGAGGCGTTGACTTTTGGCAAAATTCCTCTGCAAATAAAGCAAATATTTAGCATCATGCACTGGCTATCCAGAATGAAGGGATTTGAAGCAACCAGTATTCATACAAGGCAGCTTGATATTATATAAATGATTATTATAGCTTGTAAGAATGTGTCTAGTGCTGTTAAACCAAGAAAAACAACCTAAGTTGGAGGTCAAAAGGTTACCACAGCATATAAGCATTCCATGCTACTCTGTAGTCTTGTAAGAATATATTGAAGAAATTCAGTGTTGATGATTTTATTTCTTGCAAGTTGTATTGCTTTGACAATTTAACTACTCTCTTATCGGACAACAAATTTGTTTATCAAAAGCATATAAATTCCATCCAAGTATTGTGGATTCAAAATGCCGAATACTAAGCATTCATTCATGGTTCATGCCCATCACTTAAATAACATACATAAATGTATAATGATATATGATTTGCATGCAAACAATCCACTAATCTTGTGACCAATAAAAACGGAAATCGCAAGCTGTCGTGAGCAGTAATTACTGTTCACCAGGTAGTGTTCACGTGCACTGTTCGCCTGTGGTTAGTTAGTTAGTTAGGGATTAGATTGATTCGGACAGTTTGTTCCTTTAAATTAGATATCATTTCTTAAGAATTAAGTCAAGTCATCTATATAAACGGGATAGCATTGTCCCTTTAGATTAGGTATCATTTATTAGGGTCAAGTCAAGTCATCTCTATAAAAGGGATAGCACTGTATCTTCTTTAACAAGCAAAGATGAATAAACAAGTTCCTAGTTCCTAAAATCCAGCTGTTGTCGTTCCCTTAACCGACTATTTTAGATCTATCCCCCCCCCCCCCCGGCCCCAATCGGTGTCCTCCTTCACCTAGAGCCATTTACTGCAAGGCGTCGCCGTTCGACCTCCTTCCAATGGATGTTTACCCTCCCGATGTACTAACGTACGTCACACAAGCAGAGCAAGATGTTGAAAGAGGCCAATGTGTAATGTTCGCAAAATGTAGTCTACATCAGTTGCAGAGCACTTTGATACCCTGTGTGCTGCAGGGGCACCAGAGCCCACTGAACTTCTACACTTTAAAATTAAAGCATTTGCAGGACAATTTAAAATTTTCACAGAATGGCACAGACTCTGCTGCTCTCCATCACTGGTCTCTATAGGCATTTTCTTCTAATCTCAAATGAAGTGCAATAGAAATATCCTCACCATTACAAAAATATCACTTTGCTAAACTTGCCAAATGTCAAAAGAAAAGGTGCACTCACAAACATGGAGTGTGATTAGCACTGGCTATATTACCTCACATCATTTTATGAAGTGTTTCCTCTAACAGATGCTCCTCAAACTCTATTTAATCTTTCTTCAAAAGATTCCCTTTATTGAGTTATATTTTAATTGACCAAAGTAAATGGGTATGGACCGTATGGTAAGATAATGAACAATAAGAAGAATAGCACTGAATTACCTTTGTGATTTTTAAAGCATGCCACAGAGCAACTGCAAGAGATAAAGAGGCAGCATATTAGGTCCAACTATGTTTCATAAAGGAGAAAAAAAAATAGGCAAAAAAGTTACTACTCATGCTTTCAGTTATTCGACGGTACACATTCAATAAGTTCAACCTTGATGTATCACTTAACAGGTAACAAGATATGAAACATTCATGTAGATATCTCTAGTATATTGGTGTCCTAAAAACTTAAAATGAACTCAAAATGAGGGTATGTGAATAAGTGGATGACATGAATTATTAATGAACAGCGATACAACAGAATATCAGACAAGAAATTGAAGAAATCATAATAAAGAAGCAGGGATTAAGAAAGACCAAATATGGTAGATGATAAAATTACCTGGCATGTTCAGTTACATGCTTAAGTTATGAGCTGAAGAATTCTCAAGTGCTATTGATTGGCGTAAGCTAAAAAGTACTACAGGAGCAACACGAGCTAAAAAACAAATTTGTTGTATCAGATTCAGCGTTCAACATTATATCTCTTGCAGATAACACCCTCATCCTCATGTATATGATATTTTCATTTGGGAATAGTTGCAGGTATTTGCTTGTTGGATATACAGTACTTCTCATATTGTATGCCCCATCAATTTCTAAATCTCCACCAACCATAACTAATCATCAAGAATTAAACATCAAAATATTAAAAACCCATCCATCAACCCCAAACTAAGTTATCTATATTATGCTAGAATCCAGGGGATATTAGTTTCTTAACTGATAGCATGTATGAACTTGTTTATGCATCAGCATGCCTTCACTAACCATTAAGCTTACTAGTTACTACCAGCTTATATTACACATTCATCTAAGGATAAAGAAAAGAGTTTCTTTGTGACAATTATATTTGGTAATCCCAAAGATAATGTCCTGAATTAACAAGGTCACAAGAAAAGGAATAGAGTGTTATAACAATAACATGGCGAGTAATTGACTTCTGCCTCTGAAATACAAGATAGCATTAGCTAACCACTACTGATACTAATAACCCAAAAGAGCTTGGCGCTGCAACTGACACCAGATATCAAGAGAAAGGCTTGTTTCTTCTCCTATGATATTAGTGTATCTCATTTTGCACCTTTGCTTCTGCACCAGCAGCAACCAACCAACTCAAACCCAGCAGCTATCAAGAAATCCCAGGTCCTAGATGCCATTGCAGTTTACCTCACTGAAATAACATTATAAAAGGTCTATTCCTCATCAATTTGTTCCCTGAACCCTAGAATAGTCCGTATTCCTTTCTTTTCAAGCAATAAGCTAATCCACGATCCTCAACAAAGAAATGGCAGTAAAACCGTACCAATAGTTTTCGTTTTCTAATTTATCTAGTGGCATGACCGAACATCAAGAAATCTAATCGATATAGCAAAAGGAGTTCCTCACATACTGGCATGCAAAGCCACGCCTCAATGCTATCTTCAGCAACAACTCATACACAAAGAACGATAGAGAAAGGCTGATGGCTCGACTCACTAGGGCGTGCGGCAAGAGGGGCACTTGTACTTGGACGGCGCCTCCTTGCACACATCGCAGCTCCCACCACCCATATCCCGACGGGGCGGAGCCACTGTTGGGACTTGTTGAGGATCCGGCCGCACCCCAGGTACCCCCCAGCACCGGCGCTGGATTTTTTGAGATGCCGGCGGCGCAGCAACGGTAGAGACAGCGGCTGGTCCGGCTGGAGGAGGAAGAAGACTTAGTAGCGCAGTGGGCTTGGTTTTGGTCCGTCTAATACCCTATGGGCCGTCTAGTTTGTTGCTTGCTGGAGACATGGAGGCCCAATTGGTGGAAGGCAACTCTGCTCCCTGCACTCGAAGCCTAGACCGGACGCGGTCACGCAGAGGCAGAGGGAGGGCGGCACGGCAGCGTCGGCAGGCAAGGCGGCGCGGCGTGAGTGTCAAGTGCGTCACTGAAACAATCCAGATTTCTAAAGCAAATCGAATTTCAGTAATTTTCATTTGAATCTTTAGCCAATTTGACACTTCTTTCAACCATCTTCACCTTCCCTATTGATCCATGCCTCCTTTGGCCATTGGCGTATTTTCTGCTTCCGCTATGAACACTGTTGATCATCTGACAAATCACCGCCATTCACACCCTTGTCAAAATATTGTTTGCCTCATCTTTGGAACCCTAACACTCGCCTACCAGCGAGCTTTAACACGCCTTAATACCCTGACAACTACCTAACACGATGGGTCAGAGCTTTTCACCGTCACCACCTTTGCTTGTCTCACGGCCGACCCAGCGCCGCACTACGCACTTGACTATCGTACTCCATCCTGAGGAATGCAAAGCCCAAGATGCCAAATCATATGCCAATTACCCAGTTGCCTTCACCGAACCATCCCGAAGCCTCCCGCGCCTCCCCTGCCACGGCCACACGCCAAAGCCTGAATGGCGCTCACCCCTATACACGAACCACCTTAAACGCCTATAAGAAACTCCGAGCCCTTTCTAGCACATCACACGGTCGCTAAGGTAAGACTCCATCCCTAATTTCTTCCGACGGTCTTCACATCGCCACCGATCATCAGAATTCTCCAAGTAAGCCTTGTTTGCAATTCTTCTCATTCAATCTATCTCATTCCAATTGCTCACTCCTGTAGCATCCTCAAGCCTCTAGTAACCCTACCGAAACACCGCCACATCTTGCCTAACCCCGTAGCTCACCAGTGGCATTCACCGCCACACGGCCACACCACCTCACCGTGGGCAGACCGCCACAAGCCACTACAGCCTGAGCCTGTGCCATTCAAAAGTCTCGAGGAGGAGAAACCTCACCGCCAGCCATTGCTTGTGTTTCAACCGCTCCTGACCATAAAAAATGGAACTCTCGTAGTACAAGTAACCCGTCCATGCTAATGCTAGGGCTTTATCGGAGTTCATTTAGGTTAAATGGAGTCAAGTATGTTTTTAAGGGGTTTAAGACAATTAGAATGAATATATACATTTTATAGGTTTCGGTGAATAGAGATGGCTTGAAGAGTATTTGAATTTGGGTTTGGAATGGCGTTTGAGCTAATTAGGATTTTATTGGTAGCTAATTTGGTCAAACAAAGTTGAAAATGGGCTTCGTGGGATCAAAATGGTCAAAATGAGTATAAATATGTATTTTGTGTTTTAGATGAACAGTAACGGGACTGTACTATTCATTGTGGGTTTCTGCTATAGTGTCAGATGTTTACTATTAGTTAATGGGTCGGATTTGCTACAGTATAGAACCCAAAATAAGTAGTGTGAACAGTGTTTTCGGTTGGCCCGATCCACTAAAATCCTTGGGTGTCTATTCTTCGGCCCGGCCCAAAATGAACAGTGTCGTCTTCTTTCTTTGACCAGCACTATAGCGGCCCAAACAGAGCAATGTGGCGATGACGATTGGTGGCGCTACGGTGACATCTGGAAATCCTGTTTTTTAGGCGTTTTGCTTCCAACGGCTAGTTTTTGTGGTATGGGTATATATACCCCCTTGTGGCCAGTTAGAGTAAGGTTTGTTACATCCTTTGACACTCCTTTGAGCTAGTGTGATGTCCTACTCTCAATTGTATATGCGTTGCACCTTATGAGTAAGGAGAAAAGCTCTATATTACATATGTTGCATTTAGAACTGGATTGTGTATCCACTTGAGCGGTGTGCATTCATTGCACGTGGTGAGAGGTTGTGTTTAGGCGCTATTTGTGCTAAACCTTTTTGAGTTAAGCTTCTGCATTATTTGATTGGCTTAGCTAAATAGAAATTGATAATTAATTAGAAAAGAATTTTTAGACCGCATATTCACCCCTAGTTGGCCTCCTCAATCAGGCATCAATGGAGTTATCGGGGCTACTGGTAAACAGTACCCAGTCGAACAGCCACACTCATTGGCATCGGGTCCATTCACTCAATCTGTGCACAAACAAAAAATTAGTATGCCCGTCATATGGCAAGAATAGTGCATCGCTAAACAGGGAAAATGGGTAACATATGTACCCAAAACTGTGAAAGCCACCACATGGGCGGGACACGCTTTTGTCACGCCAGGAAGACATGGTACGCTAGCGCGGCCTTGGCCAGAAGAACCCTGTCAAACCTGCCTAGCATGTCGTCATGCCAATTAGCAAGCGCATCCTGTGGGGAGGCAGCCTTTCTTGCGGTAGGAAGGTCAAGCAGCATCATGACGTCCTGTAGAGTGGGGGCCATCTCCCCGACTTGGGATGTGGAAGGTGTGTGTTTCGGGCCGCCACCGGTTCAGGAGAGCTATCAACAATGACCGGTCAAACGGGAACTATCGGGACCGCTCCAGGCTGGCCTGGACCTCCCCGGCCTCCTCGACTAGAGCGTCGTCCTCGTTAGTGGCCTCCGCCATCCGCGCGAGAGGTAGAAAGCCGGCATCACTCAGCCTACAAAGCACATAGAAGTAAGTACATAACCGAAATATCATAAAAAGATGTGCCATAGTTTGTACACAAACATGTCTCTCCAGCGTAGATCTAGTCTCCAAGTCTGCCAGGGTGTCTGCGTATAGACCATCCCTAACTAGGTCGCCTCGTCCTCACCTTCAGGATACGGGACACGATGGCTCGCATGGTGCTATATGTCGACGTGACAGTCCAGTAGACTGAAAGGCCAGTCCGAACCACCAAGGTCGTGAGCTATACCTGCAAATCAATGTAAAGTTTTAGGGTACTAGAGTTTTAGGGTTTACATTTTTGAGGTTTCAGGGTTTATTGTTTACGTAACTATTTACAAATATCAACACAAATATTAACAATATGCAACGTACCCAACACAACTGCACTATTTACAACTATTAGCAATATACGACGTACCTGACATAACTACACGTATAATGATTTTAGTTGCTAACTTACCATAGCTTCAAAAGTACAACTATTAACAACTAAATTGGTGTTAGTTCTACGACTATACTATTTACAATTATTAACAATATGCGATGTAACAAACACAACTCCATATCTAATAATTTTAATTGCTAACCTATCTTTGTTTCAAAATTACACATCTAATGATTTTAGTTACTATCTTACCATGTTTCAAAAATAAATCTACAAAAAAATACGGAAGAATCGCCGTCATCGATGCGTAGATCTCTCTCTCCTCCTCCTCTCCTCTTCCTATTCCTCTTCTCTCCTCTCCTCCCTCCTTTCTTCTTCTCCTTTTATTTCCTCCCCTTCTCTCCTTTCTCGCTTCTCCCTTTCTCTTCTCCTTTTCTCTCTTTTTTCTCGGTCGAACCAAAATGACCATGGCTCAGCCGGCCACATGCGGCGTGTAGGTATACTCCCTAGTCACCCAATGGTTGGATGACTAGAGACTCTTGTCACCTAACGGTTAGGCTACATGGTCTAGTCGCTCAACATTTGGGGGAATTTGGCCACATGTCGCTCATCAGTTGAACGATTAGCTCAAGTCGTCCAACCGTAGAGCGACATATGATCAAAACTGTAAAAAATAAAAAATAGATATAATACTGTAATTTAGAATAAAAAATTAATTATTTTAGAAAAAATTCGCTTCTTAGCTTGGGATGCATTGCACCAATGGCGTATTCATTCCGTATTGACCTGGTGAGCTTTTGTTGGTGCTTCTCTAGCTGGCCACTCAGATCAGAGCCCCGCTCGTTTCGGCTTAAGCTTTTGGTTTCTAACTTATTTTACACTATTCATAAATTTTGTCTTTTTCTATAATTTTGGTATTTTTGAGCTTTTTTGCCGGTTCTTTTTTCTCGTGTTTGTTTGCATTATACGTGATAGGCTAACATGTTTTTTCTATTTTTAAATTTTTTAAAATTTAATTATGCTAAATAAGCCTCCGTCAGTTACAGTGTTTTTTCAACCAGCTACAATATTTTTCAGTCATAGGCCACTCAGAAAAGCTCTTTTGATCTGTTCTGCTCAGCTTTACTCGCTGTTTCTCCAAACATTGAATAGTTGCGTTGTATATCTGCTGAAAAAATTACAGTGTTCTAGAGGCTCTTTGGTTTTCTTTTGTTTCTCACTAGTTTGTACCTTTTGTTTCTTACTAGTTTATAAAAAGTTTAACTGGAAATAAAAAAAAGAATGCAGAAACGTTCGTTTTCCAGGTAGCATCATGGAAGCAAGCGGTTTCCTCGCTCAGTTGGTATACTAGCATGATAGGCGCGGCGCCACGCCGCGCCAGCCACCGTGTGTACTGAAGTAAAAGAGGCGATAATTCGTGAGGAGTTTTTTAAAAAAAAACGAGGGCACACACGTATTTTTAAAAAAGCAAAAGGTCTTTTTCGTAAAAAATTGAGGGACTGTACGTAACTAAACGAGGACCCGTACGTAATTTAGAAAACTGTGGGGCGCTATCCTGCGAAGGATACAAAATTTCGGTGAAGCGAAGAGGTGTTTTTAAAAAAACAAAACTGGTAGGGGCTTTTTGCGAGAGAAAATGACTTTTTGCGAGGAAAAAGGACCTTTACGTAATTTTCAGGAAATACAGGGAATCTCCCTCCCCGACCGTACGCAAAATCCCCCGCCACGCGCCGGCCGGAGCGCGCGGGCGGGGTGACGTGGCGGGGCTCCCCGCGCGGGGAAGCCGCGACGCGTAATAGCGGAGCACTAGCCTCATAGGCGCGGCGGCACGCCGCGTCAGCCACCGTGTGTACCGAAGTAAAAGAGGCGAAAATTCGTAGCTAAAGGAAAGCGTAGGTTTTGTTCAAAAAAAAGCGAGGGGCTTTTCGCAATAAAAGGAGACCAGAGAGTTTTTTTCGTAAAAATTAGGGGCTGTTTCGAAAGAACCGAGGGCCTGTACGTAATTTTGGAAACTGCGGATTGTTATCAACGAAAAATAAATATACGTAGGGTCTTTTTTGAAAAATCCAGGGACCTTTTCGCGAGAAAAAAGGACCTTTACGTAATTTCAGAAAAATAGAGGGAAATTGTCTCCCCCGGCCGTACCGAGATTCTCCGCCACGCGCCGGCCGGAGCGCGCAGGTGGGGCGACGTGGGCGCGCTCCCCGCGCGGGGAGTCCCCCGGTTGTAATACATGGATGATTTCATATGAGAAACGATTCACCTATGCTCAAAAGCCTCAAACCACTCCAAAGTTTTTTTTTTAAAAAATATCACAACCCAATGCAAGGCACGCACCAACAAACAAAGCTACATAACAATAACCATGGACAGCAATCTTATGATACATTGTTATCAACTTATTACTTATGGTTTATATCTTACTCTAAACATACAAACAGGATGAGTTTTTTGCTGTCTTTTTAAAGTAGCTTATCGAGATAACCTTTTCAAAGCAACTTATCGACTAATTGATATTCGGTTCGTTCGCACAAACGCTCATTTTAGAGATAAAAACCATAGCCATAAGCCACCGGTCGCAGCCGAAAAAAATATCCCTATATCCGGTACCGAACCAGTGGATCCTTGAAGTGAAGCCGCTCGTGATAAACCCTCCACGCATAGTCCTCCAGCGAAAACGAGTGAAACCTCCACCCGTCCCCATCACCGCCGGCACCGTCCGTCTCATCGCCGTTGTCGCAGCCCTCCTCTTTAGCATCGGAGAACGGGACCAATGGCGAGATGACATTGTCCAAGGGCAGGGTGATCAGCACGGTCACTGACAGGCGGCCAGGCTCGCCGTGCCCGTCCTTGGGTGCAAAAGTGGGGCGAGCCATCCCCCTCACTTTCTTCAAGTTGCCATTGCTCCACACCTAGCACGCGTGCCAAAAGAAGCACGGCATAAAAGACCAGTGTTACTGCTGCGTCAGGAGTAAAGAACAACAGACGTGATATGATGGTTGGTCGCTTTGTGTTTTCAAAAGCCGAGATCTTTGCCTCTTCTGGTGCGTCTTTATGGATTCCAAACCGACTAGTGTCCAGTGAAGCAGACATGGGGCCTAGTTACCTTATTGGATCCAAATTGGGTGGTGATACACAGCCTACTTTAGAAAATTGATGCGATTGCAAAATTCAACGAATGCTGTTCTTGCACTGTGGCACTAGCACACATCTAGTAAAAAGTACTAACTAGCATCTGGATTTTGACCAACTCAAAACTACAAAGGAAAAAAAGGTGTGCATTTGTAATATGTGCTATTGTAAATTCCAATTGGAATGAGCATAGAATATCCTATGATTTGCAAGTTGATCAAATTGAGAGATTTACACGCAAGTACCTGAGCAATGTCGCCGATGGTGACCAGGAGTGCGCCGTCGCGCGAGCCTATGGCCGTCCACTCGCCGCCGTTGTCCATCACCCAGCTCACCGGCTCCGCCTCCTGCTCCCACTGGCAATGGAGGCCCACTACGTACGGGTACGCCTTTGCCTTTCCGGCGGCCGGAGGCGCCGCCTCGCCAGCGGCGACTTTGGAGACCCACATCAGGCACCTCGCCTTCCTCCTCCCTTCTGGGAACGGCTCCTCCCCGAAACCCGCTTCGGGACACCCAGACAGCAGCGCCACCACCCGCATGCCCACATCCCTCATCCGCCGCGCGTACTCCGCCGTAGCCGGGAGCGCGTCCATCCCCCCCTCTTCAACGTCGAACACCATAGCGGGTTCATCGGCGCCATCCGCTTCTTGCTCCTCCTCCGTAGGGGCGGACCCACAGGGTATGCCGGGTGGGCCACGGCATACCCTGGGGCCCAGTCAATCCCGCTGACGATTCGCCTTCGCTGCCACATGCGCCGGCTCGATCCTCAGCGTACGGCCGCTTATTTGCCTTCCATTCCAGTCGTTCGCGTGCGGCGTGTCACCCGCAACCCACGCCGCCGGGCCGACCGGCCGACGCCTCCTCCGTGTCGGCGGCGCACGAGAGATTTTATCTGCGCCGACGCGGCCGGTGAACCCGCACCGCATGGCCGCTGCGCTGTTGGTTTCGACTCCTGCCGACTGGGCTGCCGATGGGTCCGGCCGCGCGCTGACGGGTGGACTGGGTGCGGCCGCCGGCTAGTTGGTGAGTGCTGATGGCCCTCGCAGAGATTGTGTTGACAGATCCTAAGAGGGTTAAGAGGTGTGAATTTCTTTGTAGTGTCGGGGGTCCATTTGGGAGGGTAGGCAAAGTGATTTGGTTACTGAAATTGAGCATCTTCTGGTTTGGTTACTGAAATTGAGCATCTTCTTATAAAATTTTCAGGATTCTAAATAATCGGGTATCTGCTGCGAAGTCAAAGGAACGCAAGGTAAGGTACATGTCGGAGCTTGAGCGCAAGGTTCAGGTGCTGCAGGTGGAGGCTACTACATTATCTGCACAAGTGACAATGGTGCAGGTGTGTTCTCTGAAGGCAGTGAGCATTTTTTATTTGGGCTTTAAGTTTTGACAATCTTAGTTATTGTTGTAGTATCTGTCTGCAGAGGGACTATGCTGGGCTCGCAACTCAGAACAAGGAGATGAAAATCAGGCTGCAAGCAATGGAGCAGCAAGCACAACTGATAGCTGGTGTGTTTGTTTCGCTATGTTCAGCATTTATGTTCATTTGTTCAGCTGGTGATAGAAATAGATGATGTATTGCAGTCGAATTCAGCAAAATTTATGTATGTTGCGAGTTGATGCACGATGCCATACGTTCTGTGCTAGAATTATCAAATTTCTTTTTGGGTACATTTGTGCTTCGCTTTAAAGGGGATAACTTTAGGGAAATTTGCAACATATTCTTTATGGGGGTAATTCCTGTAGCATACTTTAGCGTCCGTAGCTTACATATCCTTATGTTTCCATGAGCTATTTTGAGGGGTGCATAATGGTATTAATATTTCAGCTTTAGTTGTAGAATTATTCGTGGAGCTGCAATATGACTTTGTTCTTTTTTACCCACCGTTGCAACTTGGGTCTAATAGCTGTTGTGGGTTCTGGTTCTGAAGCAGGGTTGAGTTCAGGCTTCATTTTCTGAGTTACAATTTTGCTGTCATGAGATGCATGTTTTAGATACAAGGTTCTGCATGTGCATGTTTTTTCAACAACACTACACAAAATAGTGGCACATATCATGCATTACCAAAAACAATGTATCAAAGGGAAGGGGTGACAACTATTTAAAAAGGGAAAAGAGAGATCACTAGGATATGTTGTGCTGCATACTTACCGAATTGCATATGAAAATTTTGGTGCGGCATACCCTTTGGTAAAATCCTGGGTCCGCCACTGCTCCTCCGAGAAGCCGAGCGTGCAAAGGTTGGATGCGCGGCGGACGGACGCGTCGACAAGAGAGAGCTCGGCGAGCGCGGAGGATGGTAGCTGGGAAGGAACGCCGTGGCCGGCTAGGTGGAAGTAGCCCACGCCGGCGGCGTCGCGAAGGGGGCGTGGATCGGGGGACTCAAAAGAAACAAGAGGCGGCAGAGACGGCATGGTTCTAGATCGGGCGGAGAGGGGCGAACGGAGAGTTGGAGCCGGCGAGGAGAGGAGCAGGCGGTGGAGGAACGCAGAGAGAGCGGCGTCGGTGCCCCTCGCGGCGGCTGAGGGGAGCGGCTGGTGGTTCGACGGCGTTGGGGGAGGAGGGCCTGGAAATATGCTTCCCCCGGCGGTACCAGACATGGCGGCAGCGGCGGCGGAGGAGGAGGAGGCAGCCATGGAGTGGAGACTGGGGACGGCAGGAGCGATGGATTCGGAGGCAAACAGAGGTGTTTTTGGTGGGAAACGTGTGTTGGTTCTTGGGCGGCGTTTGGATCGTGGGAGAGGAGGCGTTTGATGTAACGACGTATTTGTTGGTCTGGCCGTGTGGGCCCCGTTGCTCAGCGAGTGGTGGGCCACCTGAGGGGGTCGCGCCGACCTGGACCGGTGAAGCCGGTGGTGGCCCGGGATTACAGACCTCAACAACTCCCCAAATCACTGGGTTCTGCTTCGTCTGCTTTTTTGCTCCCATCAATTACGCAAAATTGTTCTCTTAAAACAAACAGTGCAAAATCGTTCTTTGGAATTTCTAGGAGATAATTTTGTTCTTCCTCTGATTCTGTACAACTACGAAGGAATGAAAATGGAATAGTTTCCGTTCACTTCTTTGTACGTGGGACATTAGCCTTTCAGTTTTGCTATTGCACAGGTGACTGAAATTTTTTGAACTTTCAGTCACCTAAAATTGCACTCTCAATCAACTGAAATTGCAGTCCCCCTCTAAAAAAACAGCTGCAATTTTAGATGATTCAGAGTGCAACTTCAAGTGACCTGAAATTGCACTATCAATCAACTGAAATTGCAGCCCCCTCTAAAAAAACACCTGTAACTTTAGATGATTCAAAATGTAACTTCAGATGACTGAAAGATAAAAAAATTTCAATCGCATGTGCAATAGTCGCTCCCTTAGCCTTTACATTTAACCGGACAATCGGTTGTCAGTTGTCACACTGCCACTACACAATTTCACGTTATATGCCAGGAAATTACAAGGAAGGGTGGAATAAAAAGGGCGAGTAGCTCTCCGCAGCGTCTGACTGAGATGTCTACTCTTGACTTTTTGAGGTGGGGCTTCAGTCTGCTACGGTTTAGCAGGGTCATGCCATTCTCGTTTAGCTTTAATCGCTGTGAAAAGTTCTCCTTGCTTCAAAAAAGAAACTGTGGAAAGTTTTGAATACATGTGCAATGACATCTGAGAAGCAGCTGCAGAAAGCAACCATTGGCGTTAGATGTTAGGAGCTGTTAAGACAGAGGATAGCACTGGGAGCAAGATATGTACATTCACATTAGTAGTGGTATGTAATCCTAGTAATAAGAGGACAATATCTCTTCCCCTCTCTGCTAAACAAGATGATCTTTGTAAGGGCATCTGTAGTATATGAAAATAGAAGGTCAGGTCGACCTTATACATTACAGAGGTGATCTTAAGCAGGCCATAAGCAAAAAAGGCTTGAGGCTGGTCCTCAAGCTAAAGACTTGGCCATAAGCATTAAAATACAATTTTCTTTACATCTATTGTTCTGTCTCCCCAACTACCGACTACCACATCCCCCTTCTTTACAGCCTAGTGGACCCTTTTTTACAGCCGACGGTGGCCTCAAACGTTGCAGCGTCGGTCTTAAGAATGATATGAAGCCCACCAGTCAGCAAGCTATATATTCTACAGATGGCTTAACGCTGAACCATAGGCATCGATCATCATTATTGATCTATCTGCCAAATCAAGACGCTTCGTATCTCCATGACTCCATTGGATGGAGAGAGCATGAGACATGGAACTTCACCCCTCCCTGAATTCGATCTTTGGCATGTTGCGAGACTTTTACTATACGTGCAATTCTGGCACGATACTCTTCTTTTCCGTTTCAATTAAAATAGCAAAATTTTCCATATAATTGCGCAGTACATAATACAAGGTATTATATTTGTTATATAACTCTATTGTCTTTCGATATATAATTGTATTTGTTATACAATGGTAATATATATAATATTTATACTTGACTATTGTTATAGTCTAGCCCTACTAAAATAATTAGTGTAGATTTTCTCTTTTTCTCACGATTGATGAGAAAATTTCTTGAAATTTTGCTTCTTTTTTATTTAAGGGTTATTGTGTGATTTTATAAAACTCCAAAGTGAAGCAAGTGCTTTGAATATCACTGGGTTTTTTAGGTATATAGATTATCATCGAAATGACATAATCATGCCTTTTCTCACTTTAAAAACTTTTTTGCGGTTATGGTGCTTAAATCATAGAAACGTGTATCAATACACATTATTCTCAACTTTTAGTGTACTAGTGCATATTATTGTCGACTTTTAGTGCCTCGTTAGAATCGTGTTTAGTGATTATCTATCATGTATTTGCTATTGTATCGTCGATAGATGTTTTAGTTTCGGCACCTAAAGAAGATAATTGCTCTTCGTGACTGGATGGGCGATTTTGGAGAATCAAGCGTAATTAGAGTTGAGATGCAGGCCTCTAATTAAAAATGAATGGACAAATCGGTTTTATAATTTTATGGGAAACCTTCCCCAGGAAACAAGCTTGTCGACAACGACGTGAGACTCCATTTTTGATGGGGTCTGGTGTTAGGTCGGAGCGCATCTCAATCTTTTTCCTTCGATCATGTCCCATCGAGCTCGTCGTGATTCTGTTCACTGTAGCGGACTTGCATATATACTCATCAGAAAGAAAATTTCTCGAGCGCACGCGTCGTGAGTCGTTGGATCCTGGTTGACTGGTTCCCACAGGGGCAGTAGCTCCTTACTGAGCTCTACGGTTTGCCCTGCTTTCGGTCGGCTTCGGTTCAATCTCCAGCTCCTCTATATGAATCTCCCATTGAAACCGAATGCTCTCAGAGGATTCTGAAAACTCGCCTTCATTCCTGCAAGCAGCCTAGATCGCCCAGAAGTCCAGCACGAAATAAAAAACATTGCCTCGAAAGAAGAAGAAGAAGAAGAAAGAAAGAAAGAAAGAAAGAAAGAAAAACAGCAACAGAGTCAAGAAGACGGTTAGCAGCACAGCTCGAGGAACAGGCCCAAAATCTTTAAAACACCGGTGTGTTAGCAGGCCATTTGTCAATAAACCTATCTAATTAATGGACTGGATGAATACCCGAGAACCCATCACCTATTGCGCTTTTCGCCAGGAAGCCCAACATGTACGCTAGTCGCTAGCAGATAGATGAGCCATGCGTGGAGCCTTGGGCGAAATCAAAGTTAGGTGGGGCCGGGAGCCATTGGCCCAATAAGGCCCAAGCCAGACTCAGGTTAACTGGCTGTGTTCAGTAGATTTCTACCTCTAAGCAGAATACAACTAATTCCACCGTGATCCCCTAGCTCATAAACGAATTCGGAGTTAATTTGCTCGTTCGCAATTCACGTAAAGTCTCTCTTTCCCTCTGTTTCTTCCCAGTTTAGTTGCAACAAGGAACTTTTTTGCTGGAGCTCATACACTACACGCACAGGGCACACAAGTTGGCTTTATATACAGGGTCTACATGACGCATGCTAGAGTTACAATGTACTACCAATTATCAACTTACAAATAAACCAAAGCTGAAGGATCATACTTAATCGCCCTAAATAGACAATGCTACAGGAAACGCACCATGCCTAACCCCCTCCTGTTGCTTAAGCTAAACCCGTGAACGAATCATCAAGCAACCGCGGCCGGCACGCGCGGTTGTTGATTTGCTTTGCTCAGGCAACAGCAGACAAGTTGTTCTCTCTCTCTCTCTCTCTCTCTCTCTCTCTCTCTCTCTCTCTCTCTCTCTCTCTCTCTCTCTCCAAGTATCTATAATTCTATATGCCAGATCTTCAATGATGGGTACAAACGCAATTCTTTGTTCTGGCTGCGTCCGCCCCGTCGTCAGTCAATTATTGCCGTGATTAGCCGTTTCTCGTCTGTGCGATGATGGGTACGTACAGGCACGTACATGGCATAATATTAAAGCCAGAAGATCGAAACTCCGAATGCGATCCTGAGCTGCAGAAACCTGATTGAACTAGCATAGCATTGCAGTTGAAGACCTGGTCCTTCAAACAGTCAAACTACTAACCAGCCAAGCCGATACCTACTCAAAAGCCACTGGGAAAAAGAACGATGAAGCCAGGCAATCCACTGGAACAACCCAGTCATAGGCCGGGAGCATATCTAATTCCGTGCAATAATTCATGTATCCACTACATCAGATACGAGCGGTCGAGAGCAAGCTGTATTTTACAACGTGAGCAAGCTCTCTGAACCGAAGACGAGTGGAAAAGGCAGAGATCTCTCCATCCATCCCTGGACCATTGCAAGAACACGGGAGGAAACATTCAACGCTCCACCAGGGAGAGATCAACCAGACTGGAATAAGAGAAGCAATTCAGATTCCTCACGCTTCCACTTGGACTACTGGCTCGGACGGAGAGCGGCGTTCGTTAGCTGCAGTCGCCCTCTGATTTGTCCCAGCCAACGTTGGTTGCGTTTGAGAGCACGACTAAAGCCAAAACCATCTCAGGGCTGGGCTTCAAAAGCGAAGGAAAATTCGATCTACTAATGAAGTCGCCCTCTGTTATTGCAAAGAAGATTTTGGACGGTGCAAATTATTCTCTGGTAGGTAGCCAAACTGCTATAAGGCGCCAAAAATGTTTATGGAGATCACAGGAGGAACAGGGTCCGATACAACATGGCATTGGTGAGGGTGGCGACTAAGTGGCTGATAACGATGCTCCATGCCCAGGTACACGCGCGCGCATGCATAACACTTCCAAATTTGCAGTAGAAACTTATGGTATGTTGCCTCTTTTGAAGGCTCAGACGCCAAGCATGGAATAGCTAGCTGGACATGCATGCATAAATGGTATGTTACCACTGAAAGTACTATCCATATAGAAGTGAATGCTAAAACTAGAAATATTTTATTATAAGGTTTAAGTAGAAATGTGTTTGTCAGAATTGCTTATCTTAAATTTGCAAATAAAATTTGGACTACTCTAACCGATTACCATGAAGGATTCAAGTCTGTTAAGGGTGTACATCAGAATCAATTCAAAAAGAATTATTTTAAATTTGAGATGAAATCTGAAGAATCAATATATACTCTTTTTGATCACTTCAATAAAATTATTGGTGATTTCCAATCTGTTGTGTCACATATATTGATTCTGACAATACTCGGAATTCTCTAGATATAACTGCTTGGATTGTTTTAGTCACTACCATCAATCATTCTATTAGCATGGAAAGACTTACCTTGAATGATCTTTATTCCAAGATGAAAACATATGAGATTGATATTTTGGTTAGGATAAACAAGACTAATTTTTTGAGCTTAGTGACTAACCAAGCTGACAGCTTATCTAGTTTTTCTAGTGCCTCTCTGTCTGCTCTGTGCATGATTTCAAATGAACAATTATAGGAGATTCCTGAAGAGCAGCTTATACTTCTCTCCAACCGGGTGACCAAGGCAATCAACAACATCAGAGTAAGTCGGAGAGGAGGTCCTATCAGATGCTATGAATGTGGTGAGCTCAGTTACATTAAGTTTAATTGCCCCAAACTGAATAGCAAGACAGTTGATGATAACATGGCACCTCCTTGTTGACTTCGGTTCAAGACTGCCTCATATAGAAGCAAAACTATCGCAAGGCGGTCAACAATGTACTTTCAGCACTTGAGGAGATCAGCCTGCTCCGTAGTCGAACCTGCTTTTCAATGACCAACTAGTTGAAATATGCCAAATGCTAATGTTTCACTTAAATCTTTATCAATGCATACTTTTGCTCTTGTTCATCTAGTATCTCAGTACTGGATACCTAAATCTCTATTGTCTAATCCTAGTACTAAGATACCAATGATTGTTTGTGTTATGTAGGCTCGTTGCAAGAGAAAGGAGAACATATGGTTCATCGACTCCGGTTGCTCTCAACACATGATTGGAGACTCACGATGGTTCTTCTCCCTCACTCGTGCCCCCGGTGATGAGATGATCACTTTTGGGGACAACTCTCAAGGACGAGTTCTTACTAAAAGCACCGTGCGCGTCAACGACAAGTTCATCTTAAAGGGTGTCGCTCTAGTCAGTAAGTTGAGCTATAGCTAGGTTTCAGTTTCACAGTTGGTAGATGATAATCTTGAGGTGAACTTTAAAAAGCATTCATGTTGTATCTTGGATTTATCTGGTGTTCTTATATGCAAAATTAGTCGAGTTGGTCGCTTGTTTAAGGGTGATTTTTCATACTTAGCATCTTCTGATCTTAGATGTCTTATTTCATCCGATTCTAAGGATTTGTTCTTTTGGCACCATAGATTAGGTCACATTGGCTTTGATCATCTACCTCGGCTCAATAATATGAATCTAGTTAGAGAAATTTCTAGTATTAAGATTGAGAAGTCAATGGATCTAGTGTGTTCACCTTGTCAACATGGTAAGATGATCGCATCGTCTTATCCCCCACTCACACAAGTAATGACTAATTCCCTAGGAAAATTATTGCACATGGACACTATAGGTCCTTCTTGGGTTCAGTCTGTTAGAGGTAAATAGTATATTTTTGTTATTGTTGATGATTACTCTAGATACTCCTAGATGTATTTTATGGCCTCTAAAGATGAAGCTTTCGGTCACTTTCGAGAGCTGGCTCTTAGATTTGCTAATGATCTTCAAGGAGTACTTAGAGCAATTAGAAGTGATAATGGAATTGAATTCAAGAACT
This sequence comes from Dendrocalamus latiflorus, assembly GCA_017311315.1. Taxonomy (NCBI): domain Eukaryota; kingdom Viridiplantae; phylum Streptophyta; class Magnoliopsida; order Poales; family Poaceae; genus Dendrocalamus; species Dendrocalamus latiflorus. The sequence goes on from CM029648.1 coordinate 28,968,166, forward strand.
CATCATTTGCTTCCTTTTGTGCCGAAAAAGGTTTAGACCATCAATTTTCGTCTGCTCGAGTGCCGCAATAGAATGGTGTGGTCGAACGCAAGAATAAAACCTTAGTCGAGATGGCTAGAATAATGCTAAATGAACACACTACTCCTAGGAAGTATTGGACTAAAGCCGTTTCAACTGCTTGCTATATTTCAAATAGAGTTTTCTTGTGAGCTAAATTGCATAAGACTTTGTACGAGCTTCGTTTTGGTCTTTCTCCCAATATTTCTTACTTGAAGGTGTTTGGATGTTAATGCTTCATCCTTAAATATGGCAATCTTGATAAATTTGAATCTAGATCCTCAGATGGCATCTTGCATGAGTATGCAGCTCATACTCGGGGTTATCGGGTATTGAACTTTGAAACTAACAAAATTATTGAGACATACGAGATCACTTTTGATAAGGCTAGTCCTGGTACTAGACCTGACAATGCAAGTATACAGGCAACTGACGACATCTTCTATGACTCCGACAATGACAACAGGGAGTTCTTGAGCTACACTACGACACCTATGACAATGGTCGCTACGATCACGCCTATGACTACAGCTGCTACAACTACACATACGACAACAGCCGCCACGACCACTCCTACAACTTCAGCTACTACGACTGCACCTTCAACAACAGTCGCTACGACCACTCCTATGACTTTAGCTACTGCAGTCTGCAGCTGCACCTACGTCTAGTACAACGATTGCTACGACTAATTTAACGAACACATCTACGACCACTCTTCAAGGTCCTTTGCACATTCAATGGCATCATTCCCCAGAACAAATGATTGGTGAGGTAAATGAGAGAACTCTTCACAGCAGGTATAACTCCAATGCTTCATATGCTTATTCTGCTTTCGTCTTCTCTTTTGAACCCCATGATGTAAGTCACACTTTATCTGATGAGTCTTAAATTAATTCTATGTATGAGGAATTAAAAAATTTTGAGCATAACAAAGTCTGGTCTTTAGTGTCACCTCCTCATGGTCACAATATTATTGGAACTAAAGGATAGTGTTGTTGTTCAAAATAAGGCTAGATTTGTGACTCAAGGATTCAGCCAAGTAGAAAGTCTTGACTTTGGTAAAATATTTGCTCCTATTGTTCGATTAAAAGCCATTAGAATTTTGTTAGCATTTATTGCATTAAGGGGTTTTAGACTATATCAAATGGATGTGAAAAATGTGTCTTTAATGGCTATATCGAGGAAGAGGACTATATAAGACAACTATCTAGTTTTGAGAATCCAAAATTTCATAATCATGTCTACAAATTATCCAAGGCATTATATGGTCTAAAATAAGCACCCAAGCTTGGTATGATAGGTTTAAATTTTATTGTCTAAAAAATGGCTTTCAAATGGGCAAGGCAGATAAGACTTTATTTACTCTCAAGCATGACAATAATTTTTTACTCTTTCAGGTTTATGTGGATGATATCATCTTTGGTGGTTCCTTCATGCTCTTGTTTTCAAGTTTTTAGACATTATGAGTAGGGCATTCGAGATGAGCATGATGGGAGAGCTCACATTCTTCCTAAACTTTCAGATCAAATAATCGAAGTTGGGTATATTTGTGCATCAAACTAAGTACACCAAAGATCTATTTCATCATTTTGATATGGGATCGGTCAAACCAATTTCCAAACCCATAGGATTTATGGTTGTATTGGATCCAGACAAAGATGGTAAGCCTATTGACCAAAAGAAATACCGAAGCATAATTGGTTCTTTCTTGTACCTCACTACTTCAAGGCCAGATATACATTTTGCTATGTGTTTATGTGCTCACTTTCAAGCTTCACCACATGCGTCACATTATCAAGTGGTAAAGTAAATTTTCAAGTATTTCCAATCAATCTTAGAATTTGGCTTATGATACTCTTCTTCTTCTTGTCTTACTCTTAGAGTTGTTTGATGCAGATTTTAGGGGTTGTAGAATTGATAGGAAGAATAATTTTGGCACCTGTCACTTTTTAGGCACATCTCTTATTTCATGGGATTCTAGAAAACAGTTTTCTATTGCTCTTTCCACTGTTGATGCTGAATATGTAGCTGCTATTTCTTATTGCTCTTAATTATTTTGGATGACAACTACTCTTATGGATTTTGGTTAAATTTAGATAGTGTTCCGCTTTTCTGTGATAACACTAGCACGATTAGCATTGCTAAAAATCCTATGCGGCATTCAAAACCAAACACATTGATATTCACTATCATTTTCTTAAAGACCATGTGGAAAAGACAGATAGTGTCTTGCATTTTATTGATTCTTGTTCTCAGGTTGCTAACATTTTTACCAAACCACTTGATTCTTCTCATTTTGCTCGTTTGCGGAGTGAGTTGGGTGTAATGCATCTTATGAGATTATTCTGTGGGGGGCTTGTTGGTTGTTGTGGTGTCAGAAGTTTTGTTTATTATACTTATCAAATAATTCATTAAGATCAAGTCTTTAAAGTCAACTAAGTAAAAGAGTTTTCTTTATCATATTTACTTATATGTTATGTAACTTTGATTATGACTGGTTATAATTAATTTGCTACAATTGAATTAAGCATGACATGGTAGAACACTTTTGAGTAGATTGATTATATATAGTATTTTGTGATGTTCATCTAAAAGGATTAGCATGATTTTGAATCTTATTTTAAATCTTGGCTATGAGGCTTGTATATTTCATGTTGTAATCTTTTTATGATCACTCAAGTTGGTATGCTATACAAAAGAAAAGGCACAAAAAGATGCACAAATAAAAAGGAATATGCTTTAAGCATGTCATGGTTAAACAAAAGATAAAAGCACATGAAAGTACGCAAAATGAAAAGAAGCATGCTTCAAACATGCCACCATCAATAAAAAAATTATGTGTTACAAATATGAAAAGAAGTATGCTAAAAGTATGCCACATGCTTAGATTTTGAGTATGGAACAATAGATTGCTATATGAGACTGTTAGCTCGCTTAAATTTAAAATCTACTTCATTTTTTGTGTTTGACTTTTCGATGTGATATCTCATTGTGGTTTTTTATAATTGGATTGGTCATTATTGAGATGCCTGTCATTGATACAAATTGCTTAATAATGCTAAAATACATGTTTGGATATTGCTAAATGATATATGTCTTTATGTGATCTAGGAAGCTCGGCTCAAACAGATGGCTTGGTCAAACTATTAAATCAATGTAAAATGACTTGAATAAACCTCAAAGATTCTGGATATTTTCTCTTTTTGCTTCTTTTTGGAATTATCCTCTCTTTGGAGCCCTGAATAATTTCATTGCCAAAGGGGATAAATTAGAGAAAGGGGGAGAGAAGTTGGGAGAGAGATTTGATAAAATTACTTCTCTTATGTTGAGGGGGAGTTTTATAAGTTTTGCCGAGTGTCTGCTAAGTTTCTTCTTTTGGTTTTCTTTCGAAACGCAATTCATTCAAGAGTTTTTTAGGTGTTGTCAATATATTCATCAATGAGGAGATTGTTTGACCATGTGGATGGTTGTAAATAAAGTAATGATGAATAATTGATATTTAGATTGCTTTGGATTTTGCATTTGTGAAAGTTTTGGTCGATCGCGGTCGAAGGGTTCAAGTTCAAGTGGTTTCAGTCTGCTCTAAGTAGTTTTTGTCTTCTCCAAGTGTTTTTAGTTGTTTCGAGGAGCTTCAGACCAATCCGATCGAGTCCGAGTGGCATCGGATGGTATTCGAGTAGCTCTAGAGCATCGAACAACTTTCAAGATGCATCGGAATATCAGATGGCACTCGAGTGGCATCAGAGGATCGCACGGCTAAACGACCATGGCAGCTTACGATCACGGCAGACTTCGACAACGTTTGTTATGACTCAGAGTCGTTTACGACCATGTTCTACTTCGATCATGTTCGGCGTCGACCACAAAATATCAACTACGACAGTTCGACCATAACAGAACGACCATTAAAGGTAATCATAGCTACAATACTTTTTTATGGTCGTAGGTATAGTACTTGATCGGTACTCGATAGTCATAGATTTTACTAGCTAATAGTCGAAGGCTTTGCAGTCGATGGTCATAGACTTTGAAGACTATTGTTATAGTCGTAGGCTTCGTAGTCTTATTTTCATAGTCGTAGACTTTGCAGTCTGCTGTCGTTGTCTTCGGTAATCGAAGGCTTGTGATCAGTTGTTGTAGGCTTCATGGTCAGTACTTGTAGACTTCATAATCAGTATGAGTGCTTTAATTCTTTTGATCTTTGAGTACCTCGAGTACTTGTGTTGGGTCAGTAGTCGACTGATCTGGTCGTAGCGGTTGTCGGTGATACTCGGTGCTCGGTGATCAATGGTGCAGTGATTGGTTGATGATCGGTAGTTGTAGACTTGGTGCTTAGTACTCGATGGTTTTGGTCAGTAGCGATGCGTGGTATCCCTGAGTGTTTGGAGCGGAGCAATAGTATTTCCCGAGTACCTGTGATTTTCGAGTACTCGTTGAGCTAGCGGTCGTAAGAAGTTGTCTGAAGCTGATTTGCGGTAAGCGATGAAATGTGTGGTCGTAGACGACCTAGTCGATGGTCGTGAATGGTTTTGTTCTTGTTTATGGATGGATAAGGGTGGTGTGAGTATGTGTGCTGATGACGGTCAAGTTGTGGAGAATTTGTGCCAGAAAATGTTTCTTTGATCTTTGCGTGTGTATGATAGCGTAGAGACGATCATGGTCGGTAACGAGAAAGACCGAGACTAGGATGGGAAGATCTAAGATCTAGACAGTTGAGGATGTCACGTGAGATGGTCGGGCTAACGCTATCGTATATAGAGATCAAATATGGTGATGCATGGAGAAGTGTTTTGGCTGTGTCTTTGTGATGCTTTTTGCGCGAAAGTTTTTAAGGGTGCCGTGAGGGCTCTTTGTAGCCATAAATATGATACAGAAATAATAAATCAGATCTATTCAAAGAAAAGTTCATCGGTAGCGTGTTTTCCTGAGCATTACTTTTCTGTGTTCTCGGCAGCGTGCTAACGCGGGTCCAAACCTACTTAGGCCTAACCCCATTCTGGATAGGCCACGCACATGTAGCAACCCGCTTGCACTTTCGTCCTCGCTTCGTGCAAAACAGTTAAGTGGGAGTGCTACTATTGGAACTCATAGGCTTATTTGTAAGTGCTTCTCAATCTAAGTTAGCAAGGTGAGACTAACCCACACCCTCATGTGCACACACACATATGGGTCATCATGGCCCGGGGTGTCACATACACTGGGACAAATCTACCCACACTGGGGCAAATGATAAGGATCTTCCCTCTTGGCATATGTCCGTGTGTTCAGTGCCAGCACATATGCCATGCCGTGTGTCCACTCTGGCCCACACGCGCCATGCGCCATATGCCGCGCCCCTGACCCGCACGAGCCCATGTAACCACGAGAGTCGGCTCTGATACCATTTGTAACGCCCTAGGGTCCAAACCGGCTTAGGCCTAACCCCATTCTGGATAAGCCACGCACATGTAGCAACCCGCTTACACTTTCGTCCTTGCTTCACGCAAAACGGTTAACCGGGGGTGCTACCATTAGAACTCCTAGGTTTATATGTAAGTGTTTCTCAAGTTAAGCTAGTAAGGTGGGACTAACCCACACCCTTATGTGCACACACACATATAGGCCATCATGGGCCGGGGTGTCACACTTTGACTTGTACTCGTTCGAGCGGTCGAAGTTTTTCAAGCGGAGGGGCATTTCGACTACGTGCAAAAGCGATCGTAACGGGCAGTCGAGCCAGCGGTCGAACGGTTTGTGGTCGAAATCTACATTCGGTAATTTAAATTGCTTTTCTTTTAGCTTAAGATTTATTTTTAAGTATCAAAAAGCAAATGCAATTATTCATCATCTCTATTTATACCATACGATCCTACAGCACTTCAAGCAGCAAGTTGGTCAGGTCTTGAGTGCTCGATCAGCGTCAGGTCTTAGAGTGCCCGATCAGCTAGCTTGTTCTAAGAGAAATGGACGGCGAAAACGTTGTGTGGAGCTAGCACGGCCTTGTGATTCCAGATCGGTTTGGAGTGTTGATTCCAGATCGATCTTGTGATGGCACAAGCGTGCCTGTCATTGGAACTGTTGAGTCTTGGAAGAAGGCGAACAAAAAATAGAGGAAAAAGGTGTGCTCCGAGGCTGCCGGAAATGCGCACATCCATTTCCGGGCGGCACAGCTAAAGCTTCGCCCCACTGCCGGTACGGTGGTGCCTTGCTGTCGAAAAGGATATCGCAACTGTGCAGATCGATTGAGCTTATGTAAGAATTAGCTCCGCTTATTTCAGCTTCAGCTTCTGACTTCTAACTTATTTTTTATTATTTATAAATTTCATCTTTTTCTGAATTTTTGGTTTTTTTGAGCTGTTTTACCGGTTCTTTTTTCACATCTTCAACTACAGTAAAATTTCAGCCGTTACAGTGTAATTTTAGCTATAAGCCACAGCTTTTTAGTTCAACCGAGCGGGACCTAACTCGCTTGAGTGAATATTTGTCACTGGCTCTTCCTGACCAATGGAAGTAGTGGAGATGTATTTCGACCTTTATTTCGCAAAATAAAACGTGCTCCTAGACGTGTTCGCATAATGATCGAACGGTGGCAGGAACAGGGGAGTGAAAATTGATTACGAGCATGTGGTGTTGCTAATCGCGCCAAGATTTCCCCTACGGTAAAGATTGCGGACCTGGTCCTAATTAATTACGTGATAAATTTTACAGACAGGAAGAGTTGTATCTTACGAAGGAAAATAGGAACAGTATTCAATACAGCCGTGGTATAGAATGTGCCTTGAGTTGGAACTACTAACGATTAGTTCATACGCGTGGGAAATGTTTCGTTTGAAAATTTTCTTTTCCTTGATTGATAAGGCATCTATACAAAATCAGGAGACCAACGATCTACGCCCGGATCAATATGGCTTCAACTTCTGACTTCAACTTATTTTTGCACTATTCATAAATTTCGTCTTTTTCTGAACTTTTGACTTTTTTTTGAGTTTTTTACCGGTTCTTTTTTCCTCGTATTTGTTTACATTATACGTGATTGGCTAATATGTTTTTTCTATTTTTAATTTTTTTAAATTTAATTATGGTAAATAAGCCTCTGTCAGCTACAGTACTTTTTTCAGCCAGCTACAGTGTTTTCAGCCATAAGCCATGAGGCTTTCGGCCGAACCGATCACCACCCTAGATCCACCGTCACTCATCATATCATAATGTAGAAATCACGGTCACATCGCTGCAAGTTTCTCAGTTTTAAAAGTCTCAAACCCATAGTTAGCTCGACGTGTGCTAGCACAAACAGTCAGAAGTCTGCTAGAAGGCCACGCGTCATTCTCCCAAATAAAGAAAACGGGAGAAATCAAGGCCCAACTATTCCTTCTGAAAAATCACCATGTAAATATATTGTTGTGTCATGCGTATGCATGTTGTGATATGCTCCCTTCATAAGCCAATCTGCCCTGAAGTTATCATGTTGTGCGTTGACCATCAGGATATATATAGATCATTCGCAATGAACCATATATATCAGCTCATCGTCCAAATCAATTCTGCATTAAGTCTGCTAAAAAAAATCAGTTTATGGTAATTACAAAATTTTACTAAATTCGTGGAGGAATAACTGGTAGTATTTAATGCAGATTCAACGCCTGCCCAAGGAAGAGAATAACTAAAGTTTGCTCATTTTAGCTTGAGCTTTTGGCTTATTTTTTACTATTTATAAATTTCATCTTTTTATAAACTTTTGGCCTTTTTAAAGCTTTTTTGCCGGTTCTTTTTTCCCGTATTCGTTTGCGTTGTCCGTGATGAACTAATATATTTTTTTTCTATTTTTTAAAAATTTTAAATTTAATTACGTCAAATAAATCACCTTTAGTTACAGTGTAATTTCAGCTAGCTAGTTACAGTGCAATTTTAACGATAAGACACCATTTTTCAGCCGAACGAGCGAGGCATAAATCTATCCATTTAGGGTGTGTCTAGCCATCACTCGGATGTTTTCTTCTTAACGATCATCCAAATTGGAGACCGTTGGATTAAAGATCCAATGATTTCTTTTTTAAATGATAGTTATGAAGAAAACAACCGGGTGATGTTTATCAGTACCCATTCATTTAACCTCGCTTAGAGCATCTCCAACAATCCCCCTAAAAACCCACCCCAAAAGACACCTTTTAGGGGCAGCCTAAAAAATTTGTTAACCTATTTTAGTCCCCTCCTCCAACAGCTCACCTAAATATATCCTAATAGTATGTTGAATCTGGCCCAACATTAACAACCGGCCCATTTACTTTGCTCGATACCTCATTTTGATCGTGAGCGATCCGGAGAGTTGGCCGCGTGCACTGGCGGCCGATGTGCTAGCTCGTCCGTGTACGATGCGATTACGGTTTGACCGCTGCACTCGGCCATCGCGTGTACATGTACAAGACATGAACTCCGTAAACGCATCTAGTCTTGTTCCGATCGGTACACGTAGTGTGTTCTCAAAGAAATATTCCGTCCGTCCGTGCATGTATTTATACGGTGGCGGATACTACTGCGGATCAAAATCTACATCAGCTGCGGATACTAGTTTGCACCGTTCCATTGGACGGAGGGACGCAAATATTTCCTTTCGAAAAGAACCAAAAGAAGCGAAATCTTTTGCAAGGTTGCACCGCACAGGACGTCGCCCGGCGCCCGCGCCCGATTTCGATCTCCCGATGTGTCAGGGCATCAGGCGTCGGGGAGTCTGGCCGCGAGGCGTCGGCGCATCTGGAGGCCGCGGGCGGCGTCTGGAGGTTTGGGGCGGCGGGCGGGGAGATGTGGCTGGGAAAAAGGCGGGGGCGGCGAGCTGTGAAGGAAAAGTGTGGCGCGAATTTTTTTCCCCAGCGCGCGTGACGGCGGGAGCGAGGATAGGGGACCCCTGAAAGTTCCCGGTTTCTAGCTGGGTTTTGGGAGAGTTTTGGGGGGAATAGAAATAGGGGGGTGTTTAGGGGAGTTGTTGTAATACCCCATATTGCATAAAGGGAAACATTAGAGATAAATAAAGGGGAGAGTAAAGTTTTGCCGTCAGACCCATTGACTTTTAGAGAGTCGATTTAGTATCGCTCGCAGAGGTTCCCAGACCACCCCAGGACAGTCGGCACCGTCTAGAGAGCCGAGTAGCGCCCTCAGAGGTTCCCAGACCGCCTAGGGGTAGTCGGCATCATCTCGCGATATGGGTTTTCTTCATCCGGCAATTCCAACCTTACCTTTTATCGACTTACCGTTGCAGTAAAGGAAATCCCAAAGCTAGCTCATGATCAGACCAAAATGCCCCTGAGCAATCAATTGTATGGGAAAGGAAGGGAAGGGCATGCCAGTCATTTCAGTGCAAAGGGCAGCCCAACCCTTGCCTTATAAAGCCAATGCACCGTATCAAGCCTCATCTCCTCAACTCTTTCTCAGTTAGGATAAGAACGAAGCCAGTAGAGCACACTCCACTCCTTCTCACTGCCAAACCGAGAGTAGCCACAAAGAGCAAGCCCCAAACTCAGGCATGTCCACACTCCCAAAGCTCACCACTGAGAGGAAGTAAGGGAAAGGAAAATGGAGTAGGGGAGGTTGGGAGGTTAGGGACGGCCGACGACGTCCACAGCGACCGCAAGCCGCTTGGGACCGCCGGAGTCACGTCGAGCCCAACCGGGACCAGGAGGAGGTGAGAAGGGCCAACGGAGCCGCAAGGAGGGCGTTGTCTTCTCCACGGCCATCGTCATCACCTTCTCATCCCCACCCAACCGAGCCAAGTGAGGTACGATCCCCCATCCTTGTGTGAAAAAAAAATAGGTAGTAGAAGGGGGGACCTCCCTGTTAGAGGTGGCCGGCCGGCGAAGAGCCGTGGCCGGCGGAGCTCGAGTCCATCAGGAGGGCGGCGGTCGGTTTGGGAGGAGCCGCGGCGCCGACGCTCCTCGGGTCGGGGCCCTCTGCGCCGCGAGCCACCGGGGAAGAGAGGAGAAGGCAGAGGCGGAGTCAGCAGTAGAGGTACCGGCGGCGGGCTTAGGGGGGCCGGCGACGCCGGGCCTAGCCGCATGCCATCGCGCCGCCGGAATTGCGCCCATGCGCCGCCGCATCGCCGGAGAGGGGCCGGCCACTTGGTTGCGCAAGGGAGAGAGGGGCGAGCAGAGGCCGACCGGCATGGCCTGGGGCCGGCGAGCCGTGCTGGGCCACGCGCCGCCGCCGCGCCGCCCGCACGCGAGAGAGAGAGGGGATGGAGGCGGAGAGGAAGGTAGGAGGGGGGCGGCGGAGGGGCCGTCGGCGACGGGGTCCGGCCGCGCGCCACCGCGCCGCCTCGGGCGAGACCGGCGAGGGGAGGAGGCCCATTCGGCTGGAATGGGGAATGAGGGATAGGAGGCTTGAGGCTTGGGGAAGAGGAGTCCAGGGCCATTCGGCCGAACTGGATAAGAAAGGGAAAAAAAAGGAAAGAAAGAAAAGGAAGTAAGGAAAGAAAAGAGAAAAGAAAAGAGAAGTAAAAAGAAAAAAAACGGGGGGTTGGCGTCTGCGTGTCGGGACCTCGACCCCGTACATTCTACGCTCGAGTCGAGTCAGCGCGTAGGATCGTTGATGTTCATTTAAGCTCTGGATTTTTGTTTTTGCCGTTGAGTCGGGGTAACATGTACGCAGGTGGAGTTCCCGGGTCGGAGCCGTCCACGCGACATCCCCGAGGTTAACCAGGCAAGTGCATTGTAAAGCGGTAAATTCGGGTAGTGATTTCGGTTAAATTGAATGTTGATGCACTGATTACCCTGTTGGGGTCAATTTAATATTTCCGAAATCTGTTTTACTTACCAAGTTGGGGTAAGTTAAATATTTTCGGAATGCATACTGAGAAATGCTGCATGGTAAATGTTGAGACATGTCATGTTGATATGCGTAGTCGGAGAACTTGCATTGCATGCATGTCATGAAAAGAGATAGCATTGGTCCACGTTGAGTGGACGCTCCACGGGAGTGGAGTTGAGGTCCCCGTATGAGAACTACGGGCTACTGAGGTCCCCGTATGAAACAGGACGGGCTTGAGGTCCCCGCATGAAATAGGGCGGGCCTGGGTGAGCATCGACGGGTGCTCACTCTGCTATACCGGTATAGGCTAAAGAGTTGAGAAAGAAATGCATGAGCATGTGCATGTGCATGATGAATAGTTCATCGGAACGTAAAGTGGTTAAATGGAAAAGTGGATAATGAGACTGGAATGATTATGGTCTAATGAATGTACCTGTTATTTGCTGTTTTGCTTTGTGCTTGCTGAGTCGGTGGACTCAGCCTTGCTTTGTTGATATTTTTTTAGGTGACCGTTGAAGACGTCAGGCGGGCGGGATTAGCACATGAATGATCAGCACAAACCAGTAGCACTTTTGGATCACCTTTTGTTATTGTACTTTAGCTTTACTAAGCTAGAGTATCCACAAGAAATGCTATGATGTAACTGAACGCAGAAATAAATAAATTTGTGTTGGTTTTAAATTCTCCTGTGTTGATGAAATGGTAAGAGTTGCAGAGGTGGTAGCATCTTGGCCCAAAGAGTGGGCGGGGTGTTACAGTTGGTATCAGAGCGGGCGTTAGGTCCGTGTAGGGATGGCAATCGGGCGCGGCGGGTACGGGTAGTGCTCGCCCATACCCGTACCCGTGACCCCGATTTACGCCCACGGGTATACCCGCGAAGAACCACGGGTAAAAAACCTCGCCCATACCCGTCGCCCGCGGGTACCCGTCGCCCGTGGGCATACCCGTTTACCCGTGATCATTAATCATGGTCTTACAATCTACTATACTACCCACTTCATATCACTCGTACAAATGTGCTACAGAAATCGACAATGGAGTGAATTTGCAGGCATTGGTTTTCTAGTTCATAAAAAAAACGTTACCTCTTTGATGTTGCTATATTGTCAGATATACAACAAAATTAGACAACTGGCTGTTGAAGCCCTTCTCTCATAAACAATTACACACATGAAAGTTTCAAGCGGACGAATTTTCTGGTTTTTTTTACACGGATGAATTACAGAAACAGACAACTCCAGAAGAGCAAACTTTAGAAAATTACAAGCAAACTATTTCATAGACCATATTTGTGATTTAACATCACCTACAACAATTATTCACTTCTAGAATTAATTTTTATTATCTAGAATTTTTGTGCCTATATACACAATAGGAGTTATACCACTGAGACACTAGGGAAACAGATAGGTCCAAGACAATAGCTTACACTTAATTTATGATATTTGTTGTTCTTTAGTAATAAGAATTGATCTATTATGACTTCTTCTCCTTCAAGTGCTTGCAAGTGTTGAGAACAAATCTGCAAAAAGCATAAAGGATAAGGCAGTTAGCAACCTAATATAGATAACACAAAGAAGCAAAAACAATTTGCCCTTGCCAGAAACAATAATAAGACAAGCCATAACTCAGGTATCTGTCAAGAACTCAAGATCTACAGCTGGTTGGGCACTTGGGCCAAAAAAATGGTGAGGGCGGCCGACCGGGTGGGGGGCGACGGGCGGCAGCGTAGGGGCGGAGGCGGCGGCCGGCGGCCGGGTGGGGGCGGAGGTGGCGGTCGGCAGCCGGGTGGGGGCGGAGGAGGCGGCCGGCGACCGGGTGCGACGGCGGAGGCGCTGAGGGCTGAGGCGAGCGGGGGCGCAGGGCGGCGAGCAGATCTGGGCGAGCGGGTGAAGGAGGAGGAGGAGGCGGCAGATCTGGGCGAGCGGATGAAGGAGGAGGAGGAGGCGGCAGATCTGGGGGCGGAGGAGGAGGCGGCGGCCGGGTGGGGGGCGGAGGAGGCGGATGAAGGAGGAGGAGGAGGAGGCCGGCGGTCGGGTGGGGGCGGAGGCGGCAGATGAAGGAGGAGGAGGATGCTGGCGTCCGGGTGGGGGGCGGAGGCGGCGGATGAAGGCGGGCCGTGCGAGGGCAGCGTCGCACCGAGAGAGGGGGGCGGAGTATCTGGGCAGGGGCGGCGGGGTGTTAAGGGGGCGGAGAGTTATCTGGGCGTGTGGAGTGGTGGATGTTAGACTTAGGGTTTACTGTTTAAGAGGGCTCATTTGTCAGTTCATTTCACGGGTAAACGGGCGAAACGGGTACGGGTAAAGCTAACCCATACCCGTACCCGTTTACCCGATGGGCAGAGTTTTCCCCCCATTTTTCTACCCGTGGGTAAAAAATCCATCCCATACCCGACTCCATTAGGATATTTACCCACGGGTACACGGGTAAACGGGCACAATTGCCATCCCTAGGTCCGTGGTAAAGAAAATTTGATAACTTAGGTTAATTATTCAACTAAAATTTGACTTAGGCCTAAATAAAAATAATTAAAATTAAAATTTGACACACTGGTGCACCATAGGTTGGGAATGGGTCTTGCAATGAATTTACGCTTTCGCTAGCTTGGATATTATTTTGTGCTGCTGAAATGAATGTTTGGTTGGCTGTCTGTCGTGAACAGATATGCCGAGAGGTAGAGGACGTGGACGTGGCCGTGGAGGCCGGGGCCGGGGCCGTGGCCGTGGCCGTGGTCATTCCCAAGCGGAGCCACCGCTTGAGGTTCCGCAGGAGGCACCTGATGCGGAGGTTGCTTCTGCTGAACATTCTGTAGCTAGAGTTTCGGCAAGGTCTTCAGCCTTGCTGCAGGAGTTCATAGAGGAAGTCCGTGCGCTTCGTCATCAAATGCCGGCAGCCGCTGCTGCGGCTGTACCCGCTGTTGCCCCTGTTGCCGTTCCGGTTGTACAGGAGGCAAGGATGGGCCTTCGTGAGTGGTTGGCCCTGCGACTAGACACCTTTGATGGTTCGGGCACACCAGTCCAGGCTGCGGATTGGTTGCGCTACATGGAGAGGCAGTTTGAAGCCCTTGAGATGAGCTCTCAGTTGAAAGCTCGCTTTGTGGCTTTCCAATTGAAGGGTCAGGCGGACATCTGGTGGGAAGGGGTTCTTTCGGCCAGGACTCCTGCCCAGGGTCCCGCTACATGGGAAGTCTTCAAAGAACAGTTTAAGGCGAAGTATTACCCAGATTCTTTTGTGGAAAGTATGGAGGTCGCTCTGTCAACCTTCGTACAAGGAAAGATGACCGTAGCTGAGTACGAGGCAGCATTCAACAACCTGATCCGCTTCGTACCATCGGTCGCGAATAACGACCTTGAGAAGGCCAAAAGGTTCCGCCGAGGGCTCAACTCTGAGTTTCGGCATGTGATGGGAGCTACTGCACCGCGCGACTTTAGGTCCGTGGTGGAGCAGGCTAGAGGGATGGAGCTGGAGATGCAGCTCACTAAAGGGCTGCAACCCTCTGGTGGTCCGAGCGCTTCTGGTGGTGACCAGAAGAGGAGTTACACTGAAGGGGGTGGGTCGTCGCAGCGGCCCGCTCCTAAGAAGTCCAAGTGGGGCCAGCGTCCCCCACAATCGTCCAAGTCCAAGACTTCGAGGCTGTCTTCCTCAGCGCCTCGTTCTTCATCGGCGACTCCAGCCTTGCGTCCTGTTCCAGGGCAAGGCATGATCTGTTTCAAGTGCGGTGAGGGGCACCGTGCTGCTGAGTGTTCCTGGACGGGGAACTGTCGGCATTGTGGCTTGGCGGGCCACAAGATGTCAGTTTGCCGTCAGAATCCTGCCAGCATCATCAAGTGGGAGCCAGTATCTTCATCTTCGTCGAATTCTACACCGCGGGGTTCAGTCCAGATGATGTCGGCTGCCCCTGTACTGCAGCCTCCTTTATCTTGGGCTCCACCCGCCGGGTATTATTGGCATCCTGCACCGACTCCTCCATTTCAGCATGCGGCATCACCTCCAGTTCCGTTGCCGCCACAGCAGAGCGTTGGGGCTCTTGTTGCCCCAACACCACCCGGAGTCTACTCACTGCCTGCTGCTGAGTCCGCGAGTCGACCTGACGTGGTGACAGGTACCTTGCTAGTGGACTCATGTGAAGCCCTTGTTCTTTACGATTCCGGTGCTACCTATTCTTTTGTGTCTCGGGAGTTTGTTGGAAAGGCCAAATTGAGTGTCCAACAAAATTCTCAATCAGTTGTGGTTAGTACCCCGAGAGGTATCCTAGCGAGCTCTACAGTATGCCCTGGCTGTGTGGTTGCAATAGATGGCGAGGAATTTGTTGCTAACCTCATGGTTATTCAGTTAGAGCCATTTGATGTTATCCTTGGCATGGATTGGTTGCATCGCTACCAAGCCGTGATTTCCTGTTTCTGGAGGACAGTCACTTTGCAAGCTCCTTCGGGGAAGGAGATAATCTTTCAAGGGAATGCACCCACGTGTTCCCTCTTGGTGTTGGCCAGCCTGTTCCCTGGTCGACGCACATTGAAGTCTGGGTTATTTCTAGCCCTTACGGAGAAGCCAAGTGCGCAGTTGCACATTGAGGATATTCCTGTGGTGTGTGAGTATCCCGATGTGTTTCCTGGAGAGCTTCCGGGTATGCCACCCAAGCGAGATGTGGAGTTCAGAATTGATCTTGTTCCTGGTACAAGACCTATCTCCATGTCTCCCTACCGTTTGGCACGACCATTGCAAGAGGAGTTGAAAAAGCAGTTGGACGAGTTGCTGTCCAAAGGCATGATCCGTCGCAGTGTGTCACCTTGGGGAGCCCCTGTCTTATTCACTGAGAAAAAGGATGGGAGTTGGCGCATGTGTATAGATTACCGTGCTCTCAATCAGGTGACCATCAAGAATAAATACCCATTGCCTCGCATCGAGGACCTGTTTGATCAACTGAAAGGGGCTAAAGTGTTCTCAAAAATTGATCTGCAGTCTGGGTATAATCAAATCCGAGTGCGCGAGCAAGACATTGAAAAGACAGCTTTCTCCACAAGATATGGGCACTATGAGTTTACAGTTATGTCTTTTGGACTGACAAATGCCCCTGCTATCTTCATGGAGACGATGAACAGTATGCTACACAAGTATCTGGATGACTTTGTAGTGGTGTTCATCGATGATATTTTGATTTATTCCAAGACGGAGGAAGAGCATGAGCAGCATCTGAGGCTCGTGCTTGAGACTCTGAGGAAGAATCAGTTCTTTGCCAAATTGAAGAAGTGCGAGTTTTGGATTTCTGAAGTGAGCTTCTTGGGACATGTGATTAACCAGGAAGGCGTTTCAGTTGATCCAAGCAAGATTTCCACTGTCGTGGAGTGGAAGAGGCCATCTAGTGTTAAAGAAGTGAGGAGTTTTCTTGGTCTAGCTGGTTATTACCGGCGTTTCGTGAAAGACTTCTCTCTCATTGCCAAGCCAATGTCTCAACTCACACGGAAAGGTGTGAAATTCCAGTGGACCGATGAATGTGAGAGCAGCTTTAAAATTCTGAAAGAGAAGTTGGTAACTGCTCCTGTTCTCACACTTCCTGAGCCGGGGAAGCGTTTCACGGTCTACTCGGATGCGTCTCGAGTGGGTCTGGGTTGCGTGCTTATGCAAGATAATAAAGTGATCGCGTATGCCTCGCGACAGTTGAAGAAGCATGAGCAAAATTACCCCACCCATGATTTAGAGCTTGCCGCAGTGGTTTTCGCTCTAAAAATTTGGAGGCATCATTTGTATGGAGAGTCTTGTGATATTTTCACTGACCACAAAAGCCTCAAATACATTTTCACTCAGAAGGAGCTGAATTTGAGACAGCGAAGGTGGTTGGAGTTGATTAAAGACTATGATCTTACATTGCAGTACCATCCGGGCAAGGCAAATGTGGTTGCTGATGCCCTTAGTCGCAAGATGACACCCTCCACTCTAGGTTGTCTCGTTGCTGACTTTGAACGGATGGGAATTTCTTATTGTTTTGCTGGCACAGCACAGGCTGAGATGCAGCTGTCGCTGGAATCAGCAATCCTAGAGCGAGTAAAAGAGGTGCAACAGCATGATCGATTGCTACAGCAAGTGAGAAAGCGGCTTGATGAAGGAAAGACGGGGGATTTCAGCCTTGATGAGTCAGGCGCATTGCGGTTTAAAGGCCGCCTTTGCGTGCCGCAGAAGGCTCAGGTCAAGGATGATATTTTGAGAGAGGCTCATCGTACCCCGTACACGGTGCATCCTGGTGAGACCAAGATGTATCGTGATCTCAAAAAGAACTTCTGGTGGAAGAGGATGAAAGTGGATATCGCCAAGTATGTGGCATCTTGCGGGGTTTGCCAACAAGTGAAGGCTGAGCATAAGCGTCCCGCTGAGCTATTGCAGCCTTTGGAGGTTCCTCAGTGGCCATGGGATGATATCACCATGGATTTCGTAGTCGGCTTACCTCGTACCCAGCGAGGTAAAGATGCGATTTGGGTAGTAGTGGACCGATTCAGTAAGTCAGCGCACTTCATCCCCATTCGCACCACGAACTCAGCGAGTGAGTTGGCACCCATTTATGTGCGAGAAATAGTAAGGTTGCATGGTGTGCCAAAGACCATAGTTTCGGACAGAGACGCCAAGTTTGTCTCCAAATTCTGGGAGAGCTTGCAGGGCGCTCTGGGTACGAGACTCCAGTTCAGTACTGCTTTCCACCCACAGACGGATGGACAGTCTGAACGCACCATTCAGACACTAGAGGACATGTTGAGGTCCTGTGTTCTGTCCTGGAAGGGTAGCTGGGAGGATCATTTGGCACTCGCGGAGTTTGCCTACAACAACAGCTACCACTCCAGTGTTCGAGCAGCGCCGTTTGAGGTTTTGTATGGGCGAAAATGTAGATCGCCACTGTGTTGGGATGCAGTGGGCGAAAAGGCTATTTTGGGGCCAGATTGGGTCCAGCAAACAGTAGAGCGAGTGACAGAGATTAGACAGAATCTGCTAGCTGCCCAGAGTAGGCAGAAGAGCTATGCAGATATCAGAAGGCGAGAACTAGAGTTCAAAGTGGGGGATCGGGTGCTTTTGAGAGTATCTCCCACTAAAGGCATAGTACGATTTGGTACCAAAGGGAAGCTTAGCCCGAGGTACATTGGGCCATTTCTAATTCGGGAACGGATTGGAAAGTTGGCATATCGTTTGGATCTCCCTGACTCCATGCGAGGAGTGCATGATGTGTTTCATGTGTCAATGTTGAGAAAGTATTTGCGAGATCCAGAGCATGAGATTGTGTTAGAACCGGTGTCTATAAAGCAAGACCTCACATTCGAGTCCCGTCCAGTTCGGATTCTGGAGGAATCAGAGAAGGTGTTGAGGCATAAAACGATAAAGTATGTTAAAGTGCTTTGGGCTCATCAGTCTGAGCGAGAAGCGACATGGGAGTTGGAGTCTCGCATGCGCGAGAAGTACCCGGACTTGTTCTCCATGGGTACGAGTTAATGTTATGTTATGTGTAGTTTATTACATTTTGTTCATTTGTGCATGTTGTTGATCGCCAGAATTCGGGGTCGAATTCTGTTAAGGGGGGTAGAATGTAATACCCCATATTGCATAAAGGGAAACATTAGAGATAAATAAAGGGGAGAGTAAAGTTTTGCCGTCAGACCCATTGACTTTTAGAGAGTCGATTTAGTATCGCTCGCAGAGGTTCCCAGACCACCCCAGGACAGTCGGCACCGTCTAGAGAGCCGAGTAGCGCCCTCAGAGGTTCCCAGACCGCCTAGGGGTAGTCGGCATCATCTCGCGATATGGGTTTTCTTCATCCGGCAATTCCAACCTTACCTTTTATCGACTTACCGTTGCAGTAAAGGAAATCCCAAAGCTAGCTCATGATCAGACCAAAATGCCCCTGAGCAATCAATTGTATGGGAAAGGAAGGGAATGGCATGCCAGTCATTTCAGTGCAAAGGGCAGCCCAACCCTTGCCTTATAAAGCCAATGCACCGTATCAAGCCTCATCTCCTCAACTCTTTCTCAGTTAGGATAAGAACGAAGCCAGTAGAGCACACTCCACTCCTTCTCACTGCCAAACCGAGAGTAGCCACAAAGAGCAAGCCCCAAACTCAGGCATGTCCACACTCCCAAAGCTCACCACTGAGAGGAAGTAAGGGAAAGGAAAATGGAGTAGGGGAGGTTGGGAGGTTAGGGACGGCCGACGACGTCCACAGCGACCGCAAGCCGCTTGGGACCGCCGGAGTCACGTCGAGCCCAACCGGGACCAGGAGGAGGTGAGAAGGGCCAACGGAGCCGCAAGGAGGGCGTTGTCTTCTCCACGGCCATCGTCATCACCTTCTCATCCCCACCCAACCGAGCCAAGTGAGGTACGATCCCCCATCCTTGTGTGAAAAAAAAATAGGTAGTAGAAGGGGGGACCTCCCTGTTAGAGGTGGCCGGCCGGCGAAGAGCCGTGGCCGGCGGAGCTCGAGTCCATCAGGAGGGCGGCGGTCGGTTTGGGAGGAGCCGCGGCGCCGACGCTCCTCGGGTCGGGGCCCTCTGCGCCGCGAGCCACCGGGGAAGAGAGGAGAAGGCAGAGGCGGAGTCAGCAGTAGAGGTACCGGCGGCGGGCTTAGGGGGGCCGGCGACGCCGGGCCTAGCCGCATGCCATCGCGCCGCCGGAATTGCGCCCATGCGCCGCCGCATCGCCGGAGAGGGGCCGGCCACTTGGTTGCGCAAGGGAGAGAGGGGCGAGCAGAGGCCGACCGGCGTGGCCTGGGGCCGGCGAGCCGTGCTGGGCCACGCGCCGCCGCCGCGCCGCCCGCACGCGAGAGAGAGAGGGGATGGAGGCGGAGAGGAAGGTAGGAGGGGGGGCGGCGGAGGGGCCGTCGGCGACGGGGTCCGGCCGCGCGCCACCGCGCCGCCTCGGGCGAGACCGGCGAGGGGAGGAGGCCCATTCGGCTGGAATGGGGAATGAGGGATAGGAGGCTTGAGGCTTGGGGAAGAGGAGTCCAGGGCCATTCGGCCGAACTGGATAAGAAAGGGAAAAAAAAGGAAAGAAAGAAAAGGAAGTAAGGAAAGAAAAGAGAAAAGAAAAGAGAAGTAAAAAGAAAAAAAAACGGGGGGTTGGCGTCTGCGTGTCGGGACCTCGACCCCGTACATTCTACGCTCGAGTCGAGTCAGCGCGTAGGATCGTTGATGTTCATTTAAGCTCTGGATTTTTGTTTTTGCCGTTGAGTCGGGGTAACATGTACGCAGGTGGAGTTCCCGGGTCGGAGCCGTCCACGCGACATCCCCGAGGTTAACCAGGCAAGTGCATTGTAAAGCGGTAAATTCGGGTAGTGATTTCGGTTAAATTGAATGTTGATGCACTGATTACCCTGTTGGGGTCAATTTAATATTTCCGAAATCTGTTTTACTTACCAAGTTGGGGTAAGTTAAATATTTTCGGAATGCATACTGAGAAATGCTGCATGGTAAATGTTGAGACATGTCATGTTGATATGCGTAGTCGGAGAACTTGCATTGCATGCATGTCATGAAAAGAGATAGCATTGGTCCACGTTGAGTGGACGCTCCACGGGAGTGGAGTTGAGGTCCCCGTATGAGAACTACGGGCTACTGAGGTCCCCGTATGAAACAGGACGGGCTTGAGGTCCCCGCATGAAATAGGGCGGGCCTGGGTGAGCATCGACGGGTGCTCACTCTGCTATACCGGTATAGGCTAAAGAGTTGAGAAAGAAATGCATGAGCATGTGCATGTGCATGATGAATAGTTCATCGGAACGTAAAGTGGTTAAATGGAAAAGTGGATAATGAGACTGGAATGATTATGGTCTAATGAATGTACCTGTTATTTGCTGTTTTGCTTTGTGCTTGCTGAGTCGGTGGACTCAGCCTTGCTTTGTTGATATTTTTTTAGGTGACCGTTGAAGACGTCAGGCGGGCGGGATTAGCACATGAATGATCAGCACAAACCAGTAGCACTTTTGGATCACCTTTTGTTATTGTACTTTAGCTTTACTAAGCTAGAGTATCCACAAGAAATGCTATGATGTAACTGAACGCAGAAATAAATAAATTTGTGTTGGTTTTAAATTCTCCTGTGTTGATGAAATGGTAAGAGTTGCAGAGGTGGTAGCATCTTGGCCCAAAGAGTGGGCGGGGTGTTACAGTTGTTGGAGAAGACTTTTTACACAATTTCCCAATAATTTGATTTAGGGGGAGATTTAGGGGGATTGTTGGAGATGCTCTTGCCAATTCAACGCCTAACCAAGGAAGAGAAGGGGAGGGAAGCATCAACAAAAGAAAAGATGGCTTCCCCTCACCAAATCCACAGCCCACGCTGCTGACTCCCAGGCCCGAGCGCCAATCCATAAAACCCCCTTGCTCGGCTGGCCAGCTCTCTCTGTCCGCGCGCGCGCACGCATCGATCGATCCAAGCTAACCTCGTAAGTGCAGAGCGAGCGAGTAGGCCGTAGCAAGCTGCGGGAGCCATGCCCTTCGCCGCCAGGCGCAAGTCGTCGCTGGCGGGAGCGGGCGTGGGCGCCGGAGCTGGCGCGTTCGACCCGTTCGGCGCGAAGCACGCCGTGTCGTCGCTGCGCAAGGGCGGGCGGCTGCCGGTGTACGTGGCGGGCATCTTCTTCGTCATCTTCGTCATCATCATGTACGGCGAGGACATCCGGTCGCTCACGCTCGAGCCGCTCGCGCGGGCGGGGCGCCCCTCGTCGCCCCCGACGGTCGTCTCAGGCGGCCACGTCGCGCGCGTTACCCCCCGGCGCGACATCTCGTCTACGGGAAAGGCCGCCGTGTTGCCGCGCGACAACGAGAAGCCGAAGCACGCGTTGACGGAGACGGCGGCGCAGGGAATCCGAAAGGCCGCCAGCAAGAACAAGAAGCCGAAGAAAGCGAAGAACCCGAGGAGGCAGCGGGCGGCGAAGAAGACGGTGGCGCCGGCCGTGCTGAGCGTGCCGGAGACGTGCGACCTGTCCAAGGGCGAGTGGGTGTTCGACAACGCCAGCTACCCGCTGTACCGGGAGGAGGAGTGCCAGTTCCTCACGGCGCAGGTGACGTGCATGAAGAACGGCCGCCGCGACGACACCTACCAGAAGTGGCGGTGGCAGCCCAACGACTGCTCCATGCCCAGGTACACGCGCGCATGCATAAATAACACTTGCAAATTTGCAGTACAAACGTCTGGTATGTTGCCTCTTTTGAAGGCTCAGACGCCAGGCATGGAATAGCTAGCTGGACATGCACGCATAAATGGTAAGCCCCCACCCCCCTAATTTTGAAGGTTTGACGCGAAGCTGTTCATGGAGAGGCTCCGGGGGAAGCGGTTCATGTTCGTGGGGGACTCGCTGAACCGGAATCAGTGGGAGTCAATGGTGTGCCTGGTGCAGTCCGCGTCGTCGCCGGGGAAGAAGTACGTCACCTGGGAGGGCCAGAGGGTCGTCTTCCACGCCGTGGTGCGTACGCCGCCTCCTCCCTTCCCCTTTAAGATTCGTGCCGTGTAGGATAAACGTAGCTAGCTAGCTAACCGGGACTGGGTCCCACTGCTTCTACATAACTATAAGCAGCAGCCGTTTTTCAAATATGACGTGGCTGGCGTTGGCGGCGGCTAGGTGCACCAACTTCGCATTTCTCTGGGCTGTTTATCTCTCTGATCAGGTCAAATGACCGGCCTTGTTCTGATCAACAGGAGTACAACGCGACGGTGGAGTTCTACTGGGCGCCGTTCCTGGTGGAGTCGAACTCCGACGACCCGAAGATCCACAGCATCCAGCACCGGATCATCAAGGCGGAGGAGATCGCGGCGCACGCCGACAACTGGCGCGGCGTAGACTACCTCGTCTTCAACTCCTACATCTGGTGGATGAACACCATGAACATGAAAGTCAAGTATGTACAATGCACGCGCGTCTACAGACCGACTGGCGCGTGCCGTGCCGTGCAGCCAACGACGCGGGCGAACGAAAATTGCACCATTTTAATTGATGTACGTGGGTGATGTAAACAGCGACGACGCTGACATGAAATTTCTCTGGTGATCTTTGATCGATTCGCAGGAGACCGGCCGGGCAGAACTGGGAGGAACATGACGAGGTCGTGAGGATTGAGGCCTACCGGAAGGTGCTGGCCACCTGGGCGGGCTGGGTGAACGAGAACATCGACCCGGTGCGCACGTCCGTCTTCTTCATGAGCATGTCCCCTCTTCACATCAGGTATATACGTACGCTTACCTGCCTTTATATTTCTCGTAGTTCTCTCTTCCATTCCGTCATATGGTTTCCAGTTTTGAAACAAAAGCATTCACTCCATCGAGTAAGGCAGGTAGGTACGTACGCACGATCGATCGATCATGTAGCAGTGACAGTTTAGTTCTTAACGGTACGTGTGTGCGCGCGAACGCCAAGAGATCTCGGAACTTTTTGCACACCAAAAGGTGCGCACGCATGGTGTTGGTGGTACCCTCAACGAAACGGCAACGCGTGGTGCGCGCGGCTGCACGTACTGTACCACCGCGCCGGAGATCGATGCGCGCGTCAGGCTGGAGAGAATTGTGGCGCTGCATGGATTGGTGGTGCAGTGGGCGCAATCGGCACGGTCCAGGGGCAGAACGGGGATGGCCTCGTGCGCGGGATTGGATTGGACCGGTTGTCCAAGTCCATAAGAGCATCTCCAATGGGTCTATAGCAGCTATCTACAAGAGAGTCCATGTCATCAACTGTCCTACGTGGAAGATATTAAATGAAGAAAGAGAACGCAGCTCTCTACAGCTCTAGAGATAGTCTATAGCGCCAAACGAGGCAGCCTCCATAAATTCTGTGTGTGCATGTAAGCATCAAATAGCTATCCTTATAGATAGTTCTTTAGAATGCTAACTTTAGTGTGTACTATATAGATGATGTGGAAGTCTTATAGTTAGTTTCTAGCTATAACCATTGGAGATGCCCTAAGACAGATGGGCGCGTCGCGCCGAGCCGAACGCTCGTTATCTTCGGAGCTTGCAAATGTCAGACCGACCTTGGGGCGCGGCCGCGGGCACGGGCGCGGGCACGGCTGCGTGTTCTGTTGAGATAGCCGCGGCTATGTGGCTTTTTTGCGTGCAATATTGTTTGAGATAATTGATTATATCTTACTAGATAGTGTTTGTTTCCACAAAATATTATTAAAAATATTCTCTCTATTATATATCATAAATAGCATCGAAATTCTATTATATACCACCTTAATAATTGACTATTAGGAAAGACCGTTATAATTTAAAACAAACCAAAAGGCTTCTACACAAATCCGAAGACATGATTTATTTAAAATAGCAAACAATCATCAAAAATTATAAAAATTCACAAGAGTGTTGTTCAATATATCAGTGAGCTAGGAAAAAAATCAGTCACTGTTCAAAGAAAAATTTTAGGTTTTTTATTTAAATGTTAATAAAGGCTACTATTTACAAACAGAGACTAAATAAGGTCTAAAAATTCTGAAAATAAGATGTCACATAGCTCCAAAAAAATGATTTTCTATTTTCTATAGTGAATTTATCCCAGTTTAAAAAAATAGCTCAAATAGCTGATTTTGGATTTGAATTTCAAAAATAAAACAAATGGAATAGTCAGTTTACAAAATTTTATATTTGAGTTGTACACTGCCTCAATGACCCACTAAAAAATTTAGTATTTTTTGCTAAGCTAATTTACTCTATATTTAATTTTTATCATAGGGACAATTTGAACCGAGAGCAAGATCATCTTTTTCCAGGGGTAAATATGCTCTAACTGATGGCAATAGCATATAATATAATTTCAGTACTATTCAGTGGCATATAATAAAGAGAGTATTTTTAATGGCATTTTAAAGAAGCAGACACTATGTAAGGGTATATAATCAATTATATCATATTGTTTCGAGTTGTTAAGTCGTGAAACTAGATACAAACCTGCAACATCGGTGTGACGCGATGCGACTAGTACACCGCGAGCATTGGATGGAGCACATGGATTCACGTTGCCCGGCCCGTCGGTTGTTTAACCAGACGTTGTCCTGCAGCATACACGGCAGCGAACCAACTAGGATGCGAGTGTGCCCGTTGCACATGGTTTGACATTTCAGCTAGTGCATAATGGTGGAATAAAGTACAGAGAGTAATATTAGTCATATAGAATGCCACCGCGAATGCTGCCACGGCTAGTAGGGGTGGGTTCTTTTAGACTGATGGTTTATAGTTTAAATATTTAAATCCTGTCTGTTCGCAAGAGATAATACGTATAGAAAAATAGTCGTATGCTATTTTGGTTTATACAGCTGAACTCGATACACTTTTTCTACAATCTTCTAATTAACCCCGCTTTAAAAAAACACAACGTTTAAAAGATAATTACTATAAATAGTACGAACATAAGTTAATTTTAAGCTAAAACGAGTCCCCAATAGTCGCAATGCAATCTTAAAAATACTCCATTAACGATCCGAAGGGTTAACCACAGGTTGCACATGCATGTCGTGATCAGTAGTACTGTAGTACTGCTGGTATCGTTTTATATATGCACAAATGATGAATACGACTTTTTAGATGCTACTTGGAGCGGAGTGTGCGTCACACACAACACAAACGGATTTGCCAGAACGCAAAGGTACAACGAAAAGAGGTTCATATCGATCGAGCGAGTGCGTATTATTGTATAGCTCGTCGTCGTCCATGTTGCATTCTGAAAAATTAATACTAACTTGATAGAACCGTAGGATGCATGGGTTATGTATGGCTGTGTGTACCTGTCCGCTCAGTCACATGCGCGATGGAATTATTTGCGCATGAATCCGAGATGGAAGCTACCGCGCGATTTTTTATTTGGCCGTTGCGATCCGTGAATTGAATCTTCAATGATCAGCGACGTATTGTAGTTCGTGATGGGGAAGAAAAACCATGAGTGCGTTGTTGGCCGGTGCATTATTCTGAGAGGTTAATTACCCATGACCGGAATTTTTGGATCTTGGATGGAATAGAGAACACATTTCCGTTGTGTCACGTATTAGGCTTTAAAGCTGGAGGTGGATTCGAATCTGGTCATCTGATCTTAGATATCACCTTGACATCTGACGTTTTTGCTTTTCTTTTTGCGCAATTCAATTTCAAAGTTCTTTGGTGTTATATATATTTGAGTGGACGAATACGTATACCAAATAGTATATTCCATAGTTTAGCCTTACAAAAAAAATGATAGTTCAGATCACGCATAAGACCTGTTCATACATGAAATATTACCTAGCAATATACTTAACAATGCCAAATGAAGTACCAGATGTGGCCCGCTAGTAGAGCCAAACAGATGGTTGTGTTGTGTTGGTTACCCATCACCGATGACAATAAGCATTGATGAGGATCTGTTTGGCATGGCCCGGGGATGACGCCTTGTGAAAGCTCACCTAAACTTTTAGGAGAAGGGATGGCTTATCCTGAAACTGATAGATGTTTAGGTTCCGTGAAGCAAACCACTTTGATTTGCCCGAGTATTTTTTAGCCAATGATTGTAGTAGTGTTTGAGAAGCTAAGGATCAACCGGACAAAACTTCCACTGTATAGCTCTGCTGAATGAACAAATTACTGAGGCTTTCCACATATATATATTGTCACTTCACTCGTCAACAGCCTGTTAGAGAGAGTAGTGCTGTAGAGAAACTAGTAGCTTCCTTCTTAAGTAGGAAGATCAATCAAAAGAAAGCATCTCAGTGATGCCATATCGTTTGGCGTGTCCAGCTATCTCGAAATTGTATGACTGTTCCAATGGGGATTGCGTCCACGAATGGCCGAAGCACCTCGCTTGGAGTAGGAGACATGTCACATCAAAAGATACAGTTAAAAGATTGGTCGCCGAAGAATAATGCGTACTAACGATCCCCGTACGTGAAGAGAACGGAAGTAGTAGGATGTAGATCTACTGGCTGTTTGCGATCAGAACCCGTCAAACTTGGCAATCAAATACTGTAACATTCTACACTCTCATAGTCATCACGATGTCATGTTGATGTGTACTTGTGTGATCAACTCATCTTGACGGTTTCTTTGGACAGCCCGCAGGTCTGGGGCAACCCTGACGGGATCCGGTGCGCCAAGGAGACGATGCCGCTGCTCAACTGGCACGGCCCGATCTGGCTGGGCACGGACTGGGACATGTTCCACGCGGCGGCGAACATCACCCGCGCGGCGGCGCCGCGGGTGCCCATCACGTTCGTGGACATCACCACCATGTCGGAGCGGCGCAAGGACGGGCACACCTCCGTGCACACCATCCGGCAGGGCAAGGTGCTCACGCCGGAGCAGCAGGCCGACCCGACCACCTACGCCGACTGCATCCACTGGTGCCTCCCCGGCGTGCCGGACATCTGGAACCTCATACTCTACACCAGGATACTGTCCAGGCCAGGACGGGTATAACAACGGAAATGAAGCTCTGTTAGATTTCGATCGATTCATAGTACTTCATAGGTGGGGCTGGCTGGCTGGCTGGTTATACATCGTACCGAAAGAAATTTTCTTCTTCTTTTCTTTGCATTCTTTGTATCTGGCCTTTTTACCTGTCAAAAGTTGTCTTTGTTTTTTGGGGGTTAGGTTAAGTGAAAACAAAAGAGATACTATATGGCTAATGGATGGCCATGAATGCATGCACATATGCGCTGTAAGGTTCCTGATCAAAACTGTACATTGGGGAAAAGAGATGAACAGATATGGTTTACAGAGAAACGGACAGTCGCATGCGTCCAGCTGCAGTGTAGTGCCGTCGTGGGGGTCCTCTCTACGCATGAGTTTGGTGGCTTTCTTCGTGTTCTTTAATCTTTGTTCCTTTACATGGGGGCAGATCAAAAGGGAATGGAGTGGGAGGCTCTTTTAGGTGATCATTTCATTGTAAAGCTCGACGATCTACCTTGAAAAAGTGAGTGACAAAAAGAAGCACCACTTGATGGAGCTACTAATGATAGCATTACAGTTCTATTCTTTATCTTTTCAGCGGTTTTTGCTTCTGTTCCTCTTAGTAATCACTATTCATTATACTAATAATTCGCAGCCTAAAAGTGAGATTTTATGGCTGTTAATCCTTGCTATAACTTGCTAGTACCACGAGCAAACCAATCTCAACGAGTACTGGAGTAGCCCTGAAACTTGCTATCTGAACTCGGAAGAGATCGAGGCTGTACTTTCAGGAGCAACTGAACTCACATGTAGTTTGATGATGGACTCGAATTACTATACACAGTACAGTACTACCTCAGCAGATCGGCCTCAATTAATGCCTCAGACCGGACGCGAAGCATGCATGGTCCTCAACATGAACAAAGAAATACTAGGTAGTAGAATGGAGCACGAAGATACGCTTACACCGCGTTTGGTTGCCTGCGCCAAGATGCCATGCATGCCCGCGCGAGCCTGGCCGAATAGAAACGATCTTCATTTTCGTTTCTCTAGAGCCTGGCTCAACATCTCCCACTGCACCACACGAGCTGAGCCATATGCTGAGCCACGGCAACCAAACGCCCTCCGCTGTATCCCGTGGGCCATGCTGAGCCTAAATACAGGCAACCAAACGCGCTATTAGTAAATCAACTGGACAGATCGGATTTGTAACGCCCCAGTTTTTGGGACCAGGGACGCCTTACCACCCGCAACCGTCCAGGAGTTCAGTTGCGGATTACAGAAGTATCATGCTGCTTATAAGCCATTTAAAAAGAGTTAATTGAATTAAAGTAAGACCTAATTGCCAGCTTTAACGGCAATAAGAGCATTCAAGCCCAAAACTTAACTTACATACAGAAGAGCCGAAGAAAACTCCACAGGAACGCTTGAGTGCGGTCGTAACCCTAACGCGAAATCTTGAATTGCTTCCTATTTCTTCTGGTATCTGTTGGGGGAAAATTATGCAAGCCTGAATACTCCAACCCCGTACTCAGCAAATCACATGTAAAAAATGCTATATAACTATATGCCCGGATTCTCAAGAGAAGGGAGTATAGTGTTTTATTAAGAGGTGGATGCAATTTTATTTGCAAACGAATAAACTTTTAACACAATTGCTCCTTAAGATTAGGGTTTTTCTGTTATCAGATAAAATCTCATCATTACTCAATTTAACAACCTCAGAAACACTACTTATGCCTTGTTTTTGGAATCACCTAATTAACACAACTTCTTTAACCGGAAGCACGGCGTATTCGAATACCATTTATCTCACTCTGCAGAGTTGCTCATCTTTACCCACAAGATCCCTTAACTCCCGCGACAGAGTTAAGAAAACAAGGTTGTTCACTGCTCATTTCTTCATGAAGACTCTACCCAATAGACCTCCAAACAGACCGGGAGTCCGCTATCACAGCCAGACATTTTATCTGCCAACAAGGCCAGATATTGTGCCCGTCCTGAAAGGAATCTACCGTTGTCCAGTATGCTTTTACCGTTTTCATACCGACTTTCTCGTACCCGTTAGATCTCAACTCAAACCCGGATATCCGCCACGCAGGCCAGACTACCCGTCCTGGAAGGATCTAACGTTGTTCAATATGGTTTTACCGTTTCCATATCAACTGGTTGTACTCCGTTAGAGATTCAATCGATTTGAGCAACTACTAAACCAGGTTTGACAAGTCAACGCTTGTGGTTGAGCGATTACTGTGTCTTTTACTTGGCACAAGGTTCTTGTCCTAATATTTTTCGGAGGTCTGCAACCTCCACTCTAGGATAAGGCGGTGGGCGAAAACCGCCGCGCGGTCCCCCACAGTGGGCAAAAACCGCCGCACGGTCCCCCACAACACCCTTACCCTACATTTCCCCTAAGGTAAAATCGTGGGCGTAGATCACCACGTGATTTCCCACAGCACACCCTCTACCTTAGTACCAGTTTTCAAATCCTACCAGCCCACATCCAACACCTTAGAAGTACATACCAGCATCACCGGCCTAGGTACGGTGTCTCATACCACCCTACCCTCTCCGGGTTTTTCAATTCTACCGGCCAACGACCAGAGTCACTTAGTAGTGTATCATACTGAATGAAATGATCTTTTATACATTTATATCATATGTTAATTATTACTAAGGTTGTCAAGGTGAATATGGTCCTCAAGGTAAACAGGGCTATTTATCAGTGGTGGGATTATCTAGATAGCATGCCATTCTAAATCTTTGTTTTAAGTAATTATCAGTTCGCAACTATCAATAATGAAAATACATTAAATAAATAATGTAATTTAATGGGATTCAATATGATCAAAAATATGTGACTTGCCTTGCAGACTTATGATTTCGATAATTTCGTATTCTTTGATTTCTGGGCCTTGATCGTGATCTGAAGCTTCGTATTCTTGAATCAGCTGATCCTCGACGTCACGTGCTAGCGTAAAATAAAGAAAATCAATTTAATTCCACGCTCGACGAAAAATGAGCTAGGAATAAAAATGGAAATAACAAAATAAATTCAACAAAATTCAATTAAAATAGGTTTGAGATTTTTGGAGGCTTGGTGTGAATATTTGGAGCTAAGTAATGGATTGGCGGTCTCGAAACGGATCTGAGGAGCATAAACATGCAGTTTTTGGTTCGGGTCAAGTACTATTCCTCTAGCTCGGTTGGGTACTGTTCTCTTGGCTCGGCTAGCTGGTTCGGTGTGATCAACTCGGGCTGGCCCGGTCGGGCGCACCAGGCGCGGGCGGAGCTGGCTCGGTTCAACCGAGTCGGCCTGGCTCGGTCGTCTTCCTCCCTCAGACCGCACGCGCGCAGAGGAGCAGGGGAGGCGGGCGGTGGCTGCCGGCGGCGGTAGGGTGGACAGCGACGGCGGTTGAGTGCATGGGCGGACTCAGCGTGACCCGGGGGTTCCATTTTTTGTGCTCGCGGGTCCGGTGGTGGCGGCATTCGCCGGCAGCGAGGTCACCTCCTCCACGGCCATTTTTGAAATAGAGGGTTCATGGGAACTTCTTTGGGTAATTGGGTTGGCATTAGAGCTTCACTAGGGTGTAGGGAAACTCGGAGAAGCATTGATTTTAGCTGGGGAAGCACGGGTGAGGCTGGCCACGGCGGGCAGTTTCGGTGATGGAGAGGCTTACGACGCCGGAGAAGCAGGGTGCTCGGGAGGTAAAGGCGACCGCTTGGGGAGACTCTGGGGAATGTTGGGGAGCTACTGGAGGGAGCAATTTGAAAGTGGGGGTGCGGGAGACCGACATTGCTCTAGGGCTCGAAATTGGGGATTCTTACGATTGCCGGCGATGGGGAGGATGGCCGGGGCTCTGGGGCGCTCGGGGAGCTTCAGGGAGGCGTGGAGTTCACCGTGAGGGGGTCGGCTGCTTCAATACGCCACGTGAGGCGGTTGGCACCGAGGCGAGCGGGCAGGAGCCGGGCAGGAGCGCGGCGAGGGCAGGCGCAGCTGGCCGGGCAGCCATTAAGGCTTGGCAGGGGCAGGGGAGGCGACGTGGGAGGCGGCAGCAGCTGGCACAACGCGCTGGCTTGGGGAGGAGCCAGAAGGAGGCGCGGTGGCAGAAGGGCGCAGGCGGCGGGGATATTTTCGGCGGATGAACAGTGGGCGTGTGAAAACAGGTGGAGGGGAGGAGATGCTTTAAGATTGGTGAAAATTTGCTTGAAGATTAGTGTATATTAGGTTCAAAAACTCAAATTTGCAATAGAATTTAAAAATTCCATTAAACTTCAAATTTTTGAAAAATTCAGGTTATTACAGGATTTAGTCTGATCAACATATTTAAGCGCAATGTTTAACGATTTGACCGGCCGCCTTCCATTTCGATCTCACAGCAGGTACAGAAAAAAAAATGTTATTGGGTAGTGCTGGAGTATGCATATGCAGTCACGGGTCTAGAAATCTGTCTGTTTTGCCAACATGCAGGGTGCAGAATTGGGTTGTCAAGTACTACAAAAGCTTACAAGTGGAAGAAAGAAACAGAGTAATTTTTTGGGATCTCAGTGACTGCTACTTGCTTTCAATTTTACTGCTAGGCCTGCCCAGTTGACCAAGGGTCCTAACTAGTAATATTCAGGCTTGTTCAGTCTGTCCCAGTCTACAACTTTTTTTTAACAAAATGGCATAAAGCAGCATAACATGGATTTGAGACTACGTTTTATAAAATGTTATCCAACACAGCAAAATGGTTTGCAGCAGGAATGTGAACGGATGGCTTTGGTTAGGGGTGCAATTGGGTCGGATTCAGACGGATATTGCTCATACCGTATCCTAACCCATATTTTTTCTTGGATACGGTAAAACCTGATACGAATACGAATTCGGAGTATTCAGAATTTCGAATACAGTTCCACCGGAACGGATACTTGACGGTTTCGGATCGAAAACGGATAATGTAGACGGATAGTACGTGCATACAGAAAGGAACATATGCTAAACCATACCACCATCACTTCAAGCCTTAAACTATTAGACAAAAGTACATAATAGTGATTATAATTCATCAGCCGAAGATGATGTGGCGTTTCCCCCAAAATTACCCATTGAGGTGTGTCGTTTCAAGATGAATCTTGAATCTTGACGGACAACATTTTCTTTTCTAGGCTAAAGAAATTTTACTAAATTAAGGTAGAGACAGTAGACAATTGGGGATAATAGACTTTTGACAAATTTACCTGTTCATTTACTGAAGCATGCCAAAGTTCATCGTTTAATAATACTCTGATTACATGCTTTTCATTCTATTACCTAGGAAGAGTGATCTTAATGAGCAAATTTAGGATTCCAATTGCACAAGCAGCAAAATTAAAAATAAAACACTATTTTAGTATTCGTATATTTATAGTTGCCACAACTGAAAGTCATATTCCTTTTAGAGAACTTAAACTTGCACAATCCAGGAAAACTTTCTATACACTGCACACCTCAACCAACCAACATGACCAAAAAAAGAAATACTAGCAAAATAAAAAGTAAATTCTTAGCTCTTACCAGATATCCGACCGAATATACGACCAGATATCCGATCGAATATCCGAACGGATAATTATCCGGTATCCGAATACCAATACTATTCGGTCGGATAACAACTCTCCGGAATCTGAATCCGAATCCGGCATGAATTATCCGAATCCGACTGGATACCAAATTCCCTTCCCAAATCCGGTGCCGATCGGATTCGGTACCGGATCGGTCGGGATTAACCCAATCCATTTACACCCCTAGCTTTGGTTCAGAAAAAAGACTAAACAAAACGCAAAATTCTCAGTGTAAATTGTGGGCCGGCTGGTTCGTAGCCGTGAGGCCCGGCCCGGCCCGCACCAGCCACCGGAACTCGCTTAACCTAGAGGACTTAAAGCGCGGCTTGCTCCCAGTCCCGCCGCCGCGGCCGCCCTATAAAACCCTGCCTACCCTCAAGTTCCGAATTCTCCAGCGATTCCTCAGGCTCCAAACAAGTATGATTTCTGTTAGTCTTCATCTTAAACGTCTCGCACGTCCGCTTCGATCCTTCCCTACTGTTGCCTTCCACGCTGCAAATTACTGGTTGCTCTTGTGTGTCCAAAATCTGAACCCACAGGATGGGATTGTTGTTTGCGAAAA
This sequence comes from Dendrocalamus latiflorus, assembly GCA_017311315.1. NCBI lineage: Eukaryota > Viridiplantae > Streptophyta > Magnoliopsida > Poales > Poaceae > Dendrocalamus > Dendrocalamus latiflorus. The sequence goes on from CM029648.1 coordinate 29,001,513, forward strand.
TTGCAATTATAGGATAGCAAAGAATGCGCTTCGTAATTATAGGACTTCAAACATCGACTTCGTTAAAATGACCCTTGAAACGTTGGCTTCTTGTTTTTCATGACATTTGGTGTATTAAGTCTTTTTTCTCATCTAAATACATGTATTTGTTACCCAAAGTGACCCTTTTGCCCTTCAGCCATTACGTATCGTTGATAATTTAACGAAGTCATGAAAAATGGCACAACAAATATACGTAATGGCTGAAGGGCAAAATGGTCACTTTGGGTAACAAATACATGTATTTAGATGAGAAAAAAGACTTAATACACCAAATGTCATGAAAAACAAGAAGCCAACGTTTCAAGGGTCATTTTAACAAAGTCGATGTTTGGAGTCCTATAATTGCGAAGCGCATTGTTTGCTGTCCTATAATTACAATTTTCTCTTGTTGTTTCGTTTCTGCCGTAAAATTTTCCTTTGTGTTGTTACACACGTTTCTACTATTCGTGACGGCAACCTTATCAGGAAGGACCATCGAGATCTAAAGTTTGTACCCTTCTTTTCGCGGTTGCCCACATCAAGCCGGCCAACTTTGCAGCAGGGGCAGGATCTCATCTTGTTCTGCTCCTGCTCAATCTTGGAACTAGCTTTCCATGGCCAGATATTTCCGAGACTGACATTGAAATCCCTGACCTGGGAGCTCGAAGTCATTCCTTTTTTCCTTTTTGGGTGGTGTTAGAGCATCTCCAAGAGATGCCCAATAAATTCACACCCTAAATCTCTTTTTACAGATCCTAATCACGATATAAGGTCCCAAAATAATCATTCCCTCCAACAGATACCCTAAACCAGAAAAACAGTATTGGGAGCCTAGATCATCCTCTATAAGTAGAGAGCGAAAGCCCATTTTTTGGGTGTGTTCTATTTTTGGGAGTCTATTTGGGAATCTGTTGGAGCTACTTTTTACCCTTCAACTCTAAAATTTAAATATTAAGAGCCATATAGAGTATCTCTTGGAGATGCTCTTAGGCTGCAACCATTGAGGGAATCAGCGCTGTGTTGGTCATTTGGTGCTGTGCTGAAGAGTTACCAGCTGCATCTGGCAACAGGGTACAGTGTATGGAAATCAATTTCAGCATTATTCTTGATTGATTCGTAACATATTGAGTATTAACCATTTAAGCAGTACGTTACACAATACACATAGCAAAGGGCAATCCGGCCTAGGTGATGAATGCTGACAGGAAGGTGGTGAACAGAAACCAATGAATAAGATCTTACTCCATTGCATCCACAACTTATTGGAATGTTTGAATATAAATAGGAACCGGCGTCCAGCGGCCTACTGTTCGCAGCCGAAACTGTCGAGCAGAGCTCAAGAAGATCATCGCTCGCGTCGTCCCGGTGCACAATCAGCTCGATAAAGTAGACGCAGTCTGTCCTCTAGCCCAGTGCGGGGAAATTGCACATATACCCCATAGTTAGTAGGCACTTGTAAGTTTGCCCCACACTTGAGTGGCCTTGTAATTTTGCTCCATACTTGACATGCCCCCTTATTATTTTGCCCCATTGCCCATTTAGTTGTTATTTTAATTTCGTTTTTCATTTTTTGGGGCAGGAAATGACAGTAAAACCCTTTAATTGGTGAACCTCCTCTCTTAGCTGTGTGTACAGATGCACAAAAAGGTTTAGAAAATGCAGTAAAAATATTTTTTTAATGTCATTTCCTGCCCAAAAAATGAAAAACGAAATTTAAATAACAACTAAATGGGCAATGGGGCAAAATAATAAGGGGGCATGTCAAGTATGGGGTAAAATTACAAGGCCATTCAAGTGTGGGGCAAACTTACAAGTGCCTACTAACTATGGGGTATACGTGCAATTTTCCCGCCCAGTGCTGCCCCAATCGCCGCCTCCAGTTCTTCTATGTTCGAACCTAACACAACACAATAGAGCTTAAGATGTACTCCACTTTCACGGAGATGGAGTCCCAGTTCGTAGCGAAGATGGAGTCGCCGTTGATTGAGGTCCACCTCGGTCGTGTACCCGCCGTTGTTCATAACGAAGATGGATCGAGGTCCCGGCGACTTCGCCGTGATGAATCTTCGGGAGTCCCAGAATCGAACTTCGCCTGTGGGCTGCAGTCAGGTATTCCCCCTTTGGTTTGCAATTGGTTGGGCCTGGCCCATATCTTGTTTCTTTGTCCGGCCTTACCAAACAATTTATAGCCCAAAACACGCTAACCAAAAGCTCTAATTCGCTCGATTCCCTCCAAAATAACAAAACAAGACAAGAACTCGAATTCGCTCTCGTGTGAACACAAATAAATGGCCAGCTGGACAAACCGAGATCTAGAACATAGCGGTAAGTACTCGCATCGGCGCAGTGACTGCAGCCTGCAGGTTTTGCCGTTTCGTGCAAGCCCAACACCCTCCACTGCAACTGAAAGCTAAAGCGCCCGCCAGGTGCTGTGGTAGTGCAAGTGCAACGCTCCATAAATGGCACCACTCCCCTTCGCGGCCTCTAACTAAAGAACGTCATCATCTCCTGCGATCTCAAACCTGAAACGGTCGAGAAAAGATGCAACTTGCTTGTATTATTGCTGTGGGCATGTTAGCGCCGGGGAAATTGCACATATACCCCATAGTTAGTAGTCACTTGTAAATTTGCCCTACACTTGAGTGGCCTTGTAATTTTGCCCCATACTTGACATGCCCCCTTATTATTTTGCCCCATTGCCCATTTAGTTGCTATTTTAATTTCGTTTTTCATTTTTTGGGGCAGGAAATGACATTAAAAAAATATTTTACTGCATTTTCTAAACATTTTTGTGCATCTGTACACACAGCTAAGAGAGGAGGTTCACCAATTAAAGGGTTTTGCTGTCATTTCCTGCCCCAAAAAATGAAAAACGAAATTAAAATAGCAGCTAAATGGGCAATGGGGCAAAATAATAAAGAGGCATGTCAAGTATGGGGCAAAATTACAAGGCCACTCAAGTGTGGGGCAAATTTACAAGTGCCTACTAACTATGGAGTATATGTGCAATTTTCCCGTTAGCGCCACGGTGTGAAAACTAACTGATGTACAATCTCTGAACACCACCGGCGCAGCCACCAGCCGGTGCAATGGAATGTGGCCGCTGGTCGGCGGGCCGGTTCCGAGGCGGGGTTCCATGCGTCACTCAGTCGCCCTGTCGCCGCACGGTACACTTTCCAATTGATCGTTGCGAGTGGAAGGGCCATGCATGATTAGACTGCTTCGCTTCCGACGTCTGGCTTGGTGGTTGCCGCGAGAAGCGAGCCCCGGCACAGCGGGCAGCTGGACCGCGACCGCAGCCACGAGTCCACGCACTCCACGTGGAAGCAGTGCCCGCACCGCGGCAGCGACTTCACCTTCTCGCCCTCCGCGTACTCGCCGAGGCATATCGAGCACTGCGCCGCGTCATCCTCGTCACTGGGCGACGCCACGGGACGCCGGTACAGCGTCACGGGCAAGCCTGCTAGCGTGGCAGCGTCTAGGCCGACCACTGAGGAGGAAGCGGGCGCCGCAGCTGACGACGAGGACGAGGGCAGCGTCGCGTCGGTGCTGTAGCGGTGGCAAGCCCAACGGAGGTAGAGGCAGACGGCCACGAAGCAGACGAGGATGACGAGCGCCACGAGGAGCGGGACCCAGCGGCCGCTCCCGGCGAAATTGCCGTCGTCGACATCGCTGTAGCGCCACCGCAGCGTCTGCGACGCCTCCTGCGCTGCCATGCGATGCGATACGCGTTGCTCTGGAGTGTTAGCAGCAGCGTCGGTTCCTACTCTTTCTTTGCCGCGGCCGAACAAAACTAATGCGCGCGTGTGCGGCTCGCTGCGCGTCGCGTTGCGTGGCTTTCGTGGGCTTGGGCGCTCTGGCTCCAGTGGCCACAGTGGGTGCTCAAATGGGGGGGCTGCGCGGCGATGGTTTTACAGCCTTTCTTCTGTGTGCGGCTGATGGATTTCAACTGAGTTATAGGTTTTATAAATAGTATACATTAATGGTGGTGTGTATAAGGAGCACTCGTGTTTTTTGTGGTTTGAAACATTCAGATTTTTTTAGAGATGTGTATACATGAGAGAAGAGGTATTTGAGTATCTTTTATTGTTCGGAGCACTCATATATTTTTGAGGGGTGTGTATACATGGGAGAAAGAAGATTCAATTTTTTTATGGTCCAGAACACTTATATTTTTTTTATAAAGGGTGTATAAATGGAAAAAAAATCTGAGTGCTCTCAGTCCATAAAAACACTCAAGTACTCTCAGTCCAAAAACACTCAGTGCTGTTTAGCACTTTCCTACATTAATAGAAGCAGAAGCAATAAAAAAAACTAACTGTGAATCCTAAGCTTTTGGCGCCCAGTTTTTGCATGAAGTGACCGCTTTCCTTTTTCAGGTTTGACGATGGCTTGTCCTGGGCCAAGAAATGTGCCAGCGACTGTTCGATTCATGCTGTTCATGTAGAGTGGGACTCGAAAGTTACTAGAAAGATTCTAAGAATGTTTCAGGTAGCCGATTAGTTGTTCTCAAGACGAAAACTTGTGGAATTCCCTGCAGTTACTCTGCATTTCTGGAAGCATCTTAATTTGTCGATGTTCTTCTTTAATTATTAGAGATGTGTGGCTGTCTTTGATTGTATTGATTTTATACTACTTGCTGAGCTGCTGATAGGCGGTCACACGCTCAGATTTTGCTAGTAATTGAAAGAAACCATCTAGGCTGGCTCGAATTAATCTGTGTGTTTGTGTGGTTGGGATGTGGTGTATTCTGCTAAAAGAATTTGTGTCAGATTGGTTGTCCACCTATCCTATTGGTGCCTTTTTGCATCCATGCATGTCAGCAACTCAGCATGCACACTAAATATTGAAATCTATATAGTTTGTATAGGATCAGATTTAGTAAAATTCAGTGGGCAAGGGCTGCCATACACAACTCCTGGCCTTCGGGGCACGATGTTAGGTGCAACGCAACATCCAACCGCGCGAAGTAAAATTCCCCAGTGTGTTTTTGGCCTTCTGTTGGGTAAGGTCTTCCGAAAGGGAGCTTTCACACAGAGAGAATAATGTAACACACAAACATGTTAAATTTCTTGGTAAAGGAGCGATAGTAACAAACCGCAGAATGGAAGCAGCTAGGGGCTGTTTGGTTTGCAGTTTGAGAATTTGCCTGGCCCAGGCAACTAAGCCCAGGCGTTCATTTTCCTATGCCTGGGGACAGGATTGCTGCTTGGCTGTTCAGCTGCCTGCCAGGGCAGCATCCAAACACGCCTCTAGTGCGCCAAATTATGAACAGGACATGTTCATGGCCAGAATGCCGTATCCCCCGGTTTTCCGTGCAATTGCCATCATCATTACAATCTTCGTCATTGCCATCATCATTATGTACCTGTATATACATGTGATTTTGCATTATTGATGTTTCCCAAGGGGGGAAAATGTACAGCACTTAACGGATAGTAGGATTTGGTTTACGACAAATTAAGGGCCTGTTTGGATCCACCCAGATTTTAAGAATCTGGCTTTTGGAAACTGGGTGGGATCCAAACAGATCAGTTTTTGTGGCAGTTTTTAAAATCTACCTACCCAGATTCTTAAAAACCAAGAAGCTGTTGATACCTAGCTTTTTCCAATTTTTTTTGCACAAATACCCATTTACCCTCATTAAAGACCACGCGCAGACGCTTCCAATAATAAATGTAAGGGTATAATAGTCTATTAGCACCAATCATAAATGAAATCAGCTTTTAAAAACTAGGAGATTCAAACACCCCATCAGTTTTTGCTTAGAAACCAGCTTTTAAAAATTAGAAGTAATAGCTGGTTTTTAAGAATCTGAAACTGATCCAAACAGGGCCTAAGCTTTGAGGATCGCAGTAGCCCCTACCTATGGATTGGTCCTTCAACTTGTCCAGCTTGAGTGCACCAACAAAATCCCAAGCCAGCACCGGACAAACACCACCACGAAATGTCAAATATGTACCCGGACAATGCAATTTCACGGAAATGTCCAGAGGATCTGAGCACAGCCCTCTGTAACCTCTTTTATCAATTTACTGCCTATCTAGAGGACATATATATCGTAGTAAAACGGATGCAAATAATCCGAATGATTCAGGTTGTAAATTCGAAAAATCCGGCAGGTTAATTTTTTTCTTCTCCAGTAGTACATGGAAGTACATGGAAGAAAGAGATCCACTGGTTGAAGGACCCAAGCGTTGAATAATGAAGTATGTTTTTTAGAAGAAAAAAAACTGCTGTTGTCGTAGGGTGACCCCATCTAAACCCAGCAGGCCTGTTAGGAGGTTATAAGAACCAGAGTAACATGTGTAATGATATAAGTGCCCCTAAGGGGATGTATGGATGTAAGGGCATAACTGTAAAAGTATACTCCATGTGAATATATATATCAAGATGAGGGGGAGGGGGAGACAGAACACTCCTACCTCTCCACTATCATCTCTCTCTGTTTGATCTGTAGCCACAACAGCGGTGTTTCCTAGTATCACTTTTTTTCCAGGATAATACTACCGGTTAGCATACATCGAGAAACATATAGTGCGAAACATTCCTAATTTATCATCCCATTAATTAAAGACAAATTTAATTGGTTTGCAGGAATTTCTCATGAAAAATTCTCCGGCTTATATTCCGGCCGGCCCCACGGAGATGGAGCCATGCCACGGAACGGCACGGCAGGGCAATAGCCGGGCTGCAGCAGGTCTCGGCGATCGAGGCATACCAGCAGCTATATGTCGCATTCTTGCATACGTGGCTACATAGGCCTAAAACTGTACGTACGTTTTTGTTAATCTCTCGTATAAATAATTTAAAATCCATTGCTAAAAAGAACAGATTCATAGACCGCTACGTAACATGGCACCAGACCATCAGTCCTGCCAAAAATCTTTGCCTCTGATCAGACAGGTGAGCGTCGCCGTCCTCATTAATCGAACCCTTTAGTAGGTTCGTTTAGGGTTTAAACTCCGGGATTTTAGCTTTTTTACTATAAAATAAAAATCCAAAAAATAAAAAAAATTACATCATCACAGATCATAGAAAGAAAAAAAAAGAAAAAAAGCTCCAAAATAAAAATAATCAGAAAAAATTAAGTAGCTAGAAACAGAAGATAAAATGAGCCGGGCCTGAATCTCGCACCAATCCAGTTCCTGTAGCTAGGGGTGGCAACGAGCCGAGCCGAGCCTGGCTCGGCTCGGCTCGTGAAAGCTTGGTAGAATGGAGGCTCGGTTCGGCTCGGCTTGGTTAGGGTATCAAGCTTTTTTGTGGGCTCGGTTCGGCTCGTGATGCGGCTCGAGCGGGCTCGCGAGCCAACAACCATCGAGGGGAACCGACGGGCGACGGCAAGAAGACTAAGGCATGGCAACCACCCCACCGCAAGCCAGCAACCGCAAGCCAGCGACCGCAACCAGCCCCAAACCCTAACATTCCTCACAAGTACCAGTGCAGGTAAACCCCCACCATCTCACCATTCGTGTATTACCATCCCATTTCATCCAAGATCCAACATAGACTAGAAACCATAAGCATTCACCACGGTAGAGCACAGCACAGGAACCATAAGCATGTCACCAGAGGTAAAAGAAGGAGAGAAGAGGGTTACCAGTGAGGGCGGCGGCTGCGGGATTCCCGGCCGAGCCACCGGTACTCCCCCGGCGTACGGCGACGGTTCACTGGCGGAGACAACCACGGTCACCCGCCTCCCAAAAACCTAACCCTAGGCAAAACCTCACAAAAAGTTAGCAAATCACAAACTTAGAAATCAAAGCAAATAGCAACCAAACCCCATCAAGCCAACCCTAGATCGGGCGGGATGGAAGAACTAGGCGCCAGATCTGGGCCTAGGCCACAGATCCGGCCGTGGAGCTATGTGGCGCGGCGGGGAGCCGGCGTGAAGGGGGGAGCAGCACCGAGGGGAGGCGCCGAGCGCCGGGGCAGAGGCGCCGAGACGCGGGCGCGAGAGGGTGGCAGCGTCGGCCGGGGCAAGGAATGAAGCCATGAAGGAAATAGGGAGAGGGAGCGGGTGCGTCCGCGCATGACGGCGTGAGTGGAGAGACCGAGAGGGAGAGAAAGAGAGACTGAGAGAGGAGAGAGCCGAGTGGGGGAGGCCGGGAGGGCAGGAGGCGTCGGGTGGTCGGGGGGCATTGGGCCATCGGGCCGTTTGGGCCGAGCCAAGCTGGCTCGCGAGCCAGCTCGCGAGCTGGCTCGGGCTCGGCTCGTTTAGATCCCGAGCTTTTTTGCTAGCTCGGTTCGGCTCATTTCATTCACGAGCCGAGCCAAGCCTTCACGAGCCCGAGCCGAGCCCGAGCTGACTCACGAGCCCGAGCTTTTTTGCCAACCCTACCTGTAGCGTGCAAGCATGATCTAAGACGTACACACGGACAGCCACGTAGGAACAAGCTAGGAAGCAAATCATAAGAGAAGCACATTTTTTTACTATGGTCTGTTTCTCGTGAGACCGGACATTGGTTGAAGAGGTCGTGCGGTGCCAGCTGAATTCATTAGTTAACCAACTGTTATTATTATCGCCATTATACTTCAGAGGTGATCTCAATTTCGTTTTGGAAAGCTTTTAACTGGGAACGCCTGCGGCAATACCTACTACGTACCGAACTACTGCCGGGCCGGCATGGCACTTGACAATAAATATGGCATGTTTGGTTGGTGTTTTGACCTTGAAGTCTAACAAAAAGTGGTGTATGAAGATAACCTGGTATTTTTGATAATTTTTGTCTAGCAGATAAGTCTAACGATAAAGTATTTAGTTAGAAGACTATAGTGGTGATCGGTTCGGCTGAAAAGCTCATGGCTTATGGCTGAAAACACTGTAGCTGGCTGAAAAAAACATTGTAGCTGACAGATGCTTATTTAGCATAATTAAAATTAAAAAATTTAAAAATATAAAAAATATGTTAGCCCATTACATATAATACAAACAAATACGGGAAAAAAAGAACCGGCAAAAAAGCTCAACAAAAAGCCAAAAGTTCAGAAAAAGACGAAACTTATGAATAGTGAAAAATAAGCCAGAAGCCAGAAGCCGAAGCCGAGTTGATCAGTGACATATGACTAAGACTAGCTCGAAAACAATGGCAGTGAACAAAGTCGCCTAGGAGGAAGGTTTTTGAGCGAGCCAGGTCGGAACAGCATCCCAGCGAGCTCCCGCCTACGTCCTGGTCAGAAAAATTTTTACTGTGTACCGATGGCATAATTAAGTTTGTGTAACCAGCAAATAAAACTTCTACATGTGGCAAATTATTGTAGTAACTATTTTTTAAATATATTCTCAGTACAATATGGTACTGTAGCATCAATTTTAAAAAATTATTTTATATGGACTACAGTAATTTATGCCACATGTCCAAGCTCATTTATCGGTTACAGACTCAATTGTGTAACCGATATACAGTAGAATTTTTCCCTAGCCAGGCGCGTGCGGCCCAGGGCGTGACTGAACCAAACACGCCCATAGTTCGTGAACGGTCAGTGCTCGCGGCCCCAGTTCCCAAGCGAGAACCCGGATACGTACGTACGTACGGACCGCGTCGTGTCAGGCCGTGAAGAGATTGCCATGTGACATTCGTGTGTACGCTCTCCCTAGGATGCGTGGCTAGTGTGTGGGAGGCAGTGAGATGGGGCGATGTGATGTGGCCGGCTGAATCGCCGACGGCCCTGCGGTGAGATGGAGTAGCGATCTGGCTGGCCCCTTACCTGCTCCTGCAGTGCCGTTTCAGATCTGGGCAGGCGCATCAACCACGCATCGACCGTGCCAGTGCGGTCGCCGCCGCATCAACCACGCGTCTCCTCTTGCAAGCGTGCGTGCCCCGTAGTACACGACTATGGCATCACTGCTTGCGTACGTCAGGTTAGGTAGCATGTGCACGCAACATCTAAACGCGCATCCAAAGCCGCTTGGCATTTATATATCTCCGGTTGCGCATGATCAAATCCTGTTCATGATCATCGATCAACACTAGGACATCACGCAAGTACGAGTTTTAAATTCTTTTTGAGCAAGTCATGGAATTCATAAATAAAATTAAACAGAACAGAACCAAGATCCAAACCTAACTCCGATTGGAATATGAAACAGGGTCGAGGATTACTTTATATCAAGACCACTGTAATATACGTAACGTACATATTTGTTTTCCTAGAATAACACCATAGCGTAGCTGGGGCTTGGCTCATGCGGTCAAACTCATCTAGCTAGATGGTAACACAGCCTGTTCTTTTGTCCTACGGTAGATGATTTTTGTCTATATTTTTTGAGATGGTAATAGACGAAAATATCGATCTAGATGATATGCGTAGTTTTAGAATTAAAAAGTCGTTTGAAGAATATATTTTTTAAAATTATTTTATTTGTTTTGATTTTCAAAGAAACTATAAGATATAAATCAAAGGACAAAAAAACAAAAGCAAAGACCAACGCCCTGGCTGTGTAGGCATAGGGATTTCTCTGCGATGTTCTTGTCCTAACTCGCAAGTTTTGTCTTCCACTGACCTGCCACCGGCCTTGCCGACTGCCCAACCACCAAACGAGCGACTTCCGGAGGGAGAAGGATCCTCATCGCAGTCTAGAATTCTATGGCTAACATTCTCAAATAAGTTAGCACCCCCACCATCTGAGAGCATACAACACTGCCTCGTGGGCCTAATTGTTTCGTTGGCCCCACCTGTCAACTGCAATGTAAACAATGTGCTACCATCCCGCGTCGGCACAACCATGGTAGCCGTACCAAACAAATTAGAGGCCGCTTCAGCTAGGTGCGGCTTCCGCTACGGATTTTACGTATTGGCTAAAATTATACTATAATAATTATTAGTTTTTCTGAGTCATTTAATTAACAAAATATAAAAATATCATTATATCTTTACGGACAATGCAAAGAAAAATAAGCCGAAAAAGCTTTAAAAAATAAATTTAAGAAACCGAAACATCCTAAATGGTCTCTGATTTCTGAAAGTTAAAAGCCAAAGCCATCTAAAGCAAGACAGGCAGAAGCTGTTATGGAGAGAGTAATCACAATTTGTGGGCCTTGCCTACTGAAGGCAAAGTATTAGCTGCACCAAACCAACAAATTAAGGTGGTGATCGGTTCGGCTGAAAACACTGTAGCTGGCTGAAAAAAGCACTGTAGCTGACAGAGGCTTATTTAGCATAATTAAATTTAAAAATATTTAAAAATATAAAAAATATGTCAGCCCATTACGTATAATACAAACAAATACGGGGAAAAAAGAACCGGCAAAAAAGCTCAACAAAAAGCCAAAAGTTCAGAAAAAGACGAAACTTATGAATAGTGAAAAATTAGCCAGAAGCCGAAGCCGAGTTGATCAGGGCCTTAAGTGAATCCTATGTATCTATTTGTTACTAAAAATTGATGACAGACGTTTTACAGTCGTTAAGAAAAAGAGAAAAGGCTAAAAATTCTTACAAAAAAGCAAAACATCTTGCCCTTAATCAAGTGGGTTATAATTAAGCAAAACTATAGCAGCTGTTAATATTATGATTTGATATTTTGCTTAGAGATACATGGCCTAACTGCACATATGGATATGATCAATTTCATTTTGATACAAATCTTCCTAAACTAGGAAAGCTTATTAATGTGGCCTGGTGATCAAAAGAGCTTCAGCTTCTGGCTTCCGACTTATTTTTTACTATTCATAAATTTCGTCTTTTTCTGAACTTTTGGCTTTTTATTGAGCTTTTTTTCCGGTTCTTTTTCCCGTATTTGTTTGTATTATACGTAATGGGCTAACATATTATATATATATTTTTTAATTTTTTTTAAAATTTAATTATGCTAAATAAGTCTCTGTCAACTACAGTGTTTTTCAGTCAGCTACAGTGCTTTTCAGCCATAAGCCACAAAAAATCCCAAATGATCACCCCTAATTCTATACGCAGATGCCGTAACATGGACGTGCGACATTGAGAGACATATATGCATTGGCCAAGGAAATCTCTGTTATTTGCATGTGGACCCATCATTAAAAAGGACACGTGAAAAAAGAAAGAAAGATAAGAGCCCTAGGCTAGCACGTCCCTCTCTCTACCAGTTTGCCTCTCCTCACGCTTACACACATAAAAAATGAGTTTCATTCAAATAAAAAAGAAGGCAGAAAGGGAAAAGAAGAAGAAAGGAAGTGATTGGTTGGTCTTCTAAGCTCCTACGTTTCGATCATCGCGCTTCAAGTAGACAAACTTGTCAATTAAATATAACTAAGTTATATGTTAATTTTGTTTGTCGGTAGTCCAATTGGTACTGATGACAAGTATTTTAGAGTCGCTAAGAAGAAAAAAAACTAGAAATTCTTACAAAAAGCAAAACATCCAACCCTTAATCAAGTAGGTCTTAATTAAGCAAAACTATAGCAACCGTCAGATGTTATTGCTTAAATATATATTTCTTCTTGACTTACAAGAGATTATAATCCTCTCCCTCCCCAGACCGATCCTCCTTCTGCTTCCACAATATATATTTTCGTATTTCTCGTATACCTCATATAATTTATTCTTAACTACTCTATAGTATGTACAATAATCTAAACCACTAGCATCACTTAAAAGTTGTAATACATTTGTAAATCCTTCGAGCTTGGCTGTAGGATCTAAAATAAAGGCGAATGATATCACATAGGAATTTTCATCTAATATTTTAAAATTTTAGTTTTTATGGCAACTACAACATCCCGTAATATAGAATTATTTTCAAAAACCTTTAGGTGAGTGGCAATTTCAAGAATGTCATAAACAATTACAAGAGAGGTAGGGTAGTATGCTCCAGAAAGAAAAGGTGTAGCCTTATGAAAAAGTTCTAAAAAAAAGAAAATATTTTTTCACCAACAATCCAATTGGCCTCGGCAAGTTCGGGGTCTCTAACTTGGGTTTTACTGGAGGAGCTACGAGATTGATGAACTTGGGTGTGAAGGAAGACAGATAAGGTGCTCTTATATGGCAATATGTGTTTAAGCATAAGGTAAGTAGAGTTTTATCAAACAGGCATGTCTAAGCCAAATTTTCTAGGACGAACGTTTATTGCTACGCAAAAACTCTTATATGCGGCTATTCGTTGGTTAGAATGATTAATATATTAAATTGCATATCTAAACGAATCAAGACAAGCATTTAATCTTTTTAAACCAGATTTAACAATAAGATTAATAATATGACAATCACAACGTTGATGCAGTAAGAAAGGTTGTGCATAAGTATTGAATAAAGGAGTAAGAATTTTCATAGACTTAGTATTTGCAGCTGCATTATCTAAAGTTACAGAAAAAATCTTATCCATGAGACCAAAATCTTCTACAACTTTAATAATACATTCTGTAATATTTTCAGCATACGTGCAACATTAATTAATTTAAATCCTACAATTTTTCCTATTACCCATCATCATTAACATAATGAGCAACAACAGTAATACAATCCTCCCTAACCCTACCACTCCATATGTCTAATGTCAAAGCAATAAAGAACGTACAAGTATGAAGCATTTCTTTTAATTTTTTGCGGTAGTTGTTATAATATTTAATTAAATCTCTAGTTGTAGTTTCCCTAGATACAATACTAAATCTAAGGTTATGAGCAGTCGTAATATATTTTTGAAAAGCATCAGGCTCATCAAAATTTAAAAGTAAATCTTGAGAAGCAATTAATCTACAAAAGCGATTCAAGGGCTACCTCCGTGTTGTAATCCCAAGTACGTACGAGCCATCGAGATTGTAACAGTTGCGTCTAGCGTATTTGTATTCTTTGTCTTCTTTTGCAGCTTGCAACGTGCCGTTGTAGGTGACCCGTCCCACTTGAAGATTTTGTAGACAATTCGTTATCACAAATTTTACAAATAACATATCTTACAAAATTCCCATCATCATTCCAGACTCCCGATGCAGTAGCTCTTGTATTTTTGCACCTGTGCTCTTGGTTGTGGATGCACTCATTGAGCCAGCAAAAGATGGACCCAGTAGCACCTTTCTAGCTGTACAGTTTGTTGTGGATGTCCACCTTCCGTGGATGGATGTGCCTTTCGAAAGGATTGCATATCCTCCGCCTGAAGCCGAATTCAAAAAAATTGAAAATCGCAGTTCTCCATTGAATCAACTGTAAATTTATATAGTAAAGTACAATTAACTTACTATTCAATCAATAAATAATAGAAAAAAATAGAAATAAGGCAGCACTATTAGTCTATTACCTCTTTTGTAGCTCTTTGAAGATTCTTCAAATTTTTTGAATTTTACACGAATTTCTCACGAATTTTGCCAAATTTGCACAAACACAATCGGATTGTTGACACCTAAACAGAGAGATGAGAGTGAGGTTTGAGGGTGGAGAATGGAGTCCGATTAATGATGGAGAATATTTTTTCACCTTTTTTTATTTTCTACCCCTAACAGTAAAAAAATAGCTATTTTCACCAGGCTTGGGCGTTCGGGTTACCCGATTTTTTCGGGTCGGGTAGTTCGGGTAATTCGAAATTCGGGTAATGAAAACTGCTACCCGATATTAGCCCCGAAAAAACACTACCCGCAATTTCGGGTACTCGATAATTCGGGTTCGGGTATACCCGATATACCCGAATTCACAGAAAACTAGCAGACTACACAGAATTTGCATAGAATTTCAGCAGCAATTTGCACATAATTTCAGCAGCAATTTGCATAGAATTTCAGCAGCAATTTGCACAGAATAATGTATCACATGCAGTTGTTCAAACAGAGAGAATCATATACTAATAAACCACAATCTCACAATCTCAGATTCCACTGCAGAGTGCAGACACAGCAGAGAGAATACTAGCAAACACAGCACAGATACTAGCAAACACAGCAGCAGCAGCTTCCACTGCAGCAGCCCTCGCGGTGCCAACACAGCAGCAGCAGAAGCCAGAAAGCGTAGGCATAGGTGAACACAGCAGCCTGCCAACACCCAACACAGCAGCAGCAGCCAGCAGAGAACAAAAGTTCATGGCTTTAACCCCATATCCCCAACACATCACACAAGAACAAAAGTTCAAACAGAGAGGCAGAGAGCAACAGCCAACACATTACATATAACACAAGAACAAGTGACTGTCCAGACTCCAGTACTCCAATTCAAGTCTTCAGTGCACTGCAATAAAAATTTATGGTTCAAGTCTTCAGTGCACTGCAGATTTCAAAAGAATACTCAATACTCCATTCATATTTGACATACCTTTAAGTTTTGGAGGGACAGTTGCTGCTGCTTGGTGTTGCTTGTGACTTGGAGGAGGAAGGCTGCTCATTCTTTTTTCCTTTGCCACCATATTCTTCTATCAACTCTGTAAATGCACAGTTACATATTACATACAGGAAATACACAAATGCAAGCAAGCAAGGAAATATGATACCTTTTTCTATTATGGCCAACTCCTCTGTACTCTCCTTTAGGTCAATAGTAGACCTTCGAAGCCAATCCTGCGTGCATACTAGAGCCTCTAGCATGAATGGAGTAAGAGAGGTACGGAAGTCATCTAAGATACGTCCACTTGTGCTAAAAGCGGACTCCGACGCTACTGTTGTGATGGGTATAGCAAGCACATCACGAGCCATGTGACCCAAAACTGGAAACCTATTTGCATTGACTTTCCACCAACTAAGAATGTCAATCTTCTTTTCTGTGTTTTCAGTTTCTTCAGCAAGATATTTGTCAAGTTCAGATTTGGTAGTGCTGGTAGAACAGTTGCTCATTTTCATCCTCTTGGCGATTTTTTCTTTAAGCTTGCCTCCTGGACCTCCCTTAGACTGATTGGCATCAATTACTTCAGTTGTTTCTTCACTTGGAGCATACATGTTCTTGTATTCTTCAAACAGCTCTCTCACACAAGTATTAATTGCTGCCCAAACTAACTGTCCTCTTTCCTCACCAAATATCTCTTCAACGGTAATCTTTGTGTACAAAGATAATTTGTACCTTGGATCAAGAAATGCAGCCACAAAGATCAATAAATTGATGTTCTCCTTGTCCTTCTCCTTATCCTTCCCCCTACCCTTGCTCCGCCCTTTCTCCCTCTCTTGCTCTTGTTCCTGCCCTTTGTCATTGTCCTTGCTGTTGGTGTGCCAAAGTCCCCAGTATTTGTCAAATTTATCTTTCATTCTCATGCCCATTGATACTTGCAAATTATCTTCACTGCTCAGCCAAGCTTGAATCAACAAACGGACTTCTCCAATCTCATTAAAGAAAGTGTTGGAAGTGACATGGAGAGTAGAAGAGACACGGACAGTAAGATCATGGAAATGCTCTAGAAATTCTGCCATCTTCTTTGCATTGTCCCAATCATCTTCATCAGGATGCCCAAAACCATCCCTTGCTTCAGATAGATCAATAACATAAGTAGTGTCATCTTCAGCTAACTTTAAGAACACCTTCTCATACACAATTGCAGCTTTCAACATCAGATATGTGTAATTCCACCTTGTCGGAACATCAAGTTTCAAAAATGCTTTGCTGTCCACCTTCTCTTCCTCAGCAATTTCTTTAAACTTGACCAATCTTGAAGTCCCATTTTTGATATATCTAACAGCAGCCCTAACACGCTTAATAGAGAGGTCCACTTCTTGCAATCCATCTCTTACAATAAGATTCACAATGTGTGCAGCACACCTCATATGCAAATACTTGCTCTTGGCAATGTTGGTTTTCTGCAACTGCCTCCTCAAGTAATCAACACCACTGTCATTGGCACTTGCATTATCCATAGTTACAGTCATTACTCTATCCAAACCCCATTCAGCCAAGCATCTCATCAAGTTTTTCCCAATATCCTCCCCTTGTGACCCTTTACCATGAAAAAACTTATCACTTTCTTATGCAGATTCCAGTTTTCATCAATGAAACTTGCTGTAACAGTCATATATCCATCTTGGACCTGAGAAGTCCAACAATCTGTTGTGAGGCAAACTCTCTGACAAGAATCTTTGAAGAACTTCTTCAGTTTGGCTTTCTCTTGAAAGTAATGACGTACGGTGTCCCTTGTGCAAGTTCTTCTAGATGGAAGTTGGAATCGTGGACATGCTTTGGACATAAATTTCCTAAAGCCAGGCTTCTCACCAAAAGAAAAGGGCTGCTCATCTTCTATTACCATCTCAGCAAAGGCTTCTCTAAGTGCTTCTTGATCAAACCTCCAAGTGGTAGGAGCTTCCCCATGAGAAGCTTGCAAGGTGCCTTGCTTTGAGTCCTTGTTGAAAACATGAGGATTGCGTCTGCAAGTACTGAAGTGTTTCTTCAAGGCAGATGTTCCATGGCCCCTTGTGTCAGCCTTGATTTCACGGTGGCAATATTTGCACCTTCCAGCCTTCAAAAGTCCATTGTCGTCCTTGATCTTGATGAAATGTAGCCACATCTCTGACCTTGGTGCCATCTCCTTCCTCTGACCTTTTTTCATCTTCCTTCTCCTCCACATCAATGACCACTTTTTTAGTTCCTTCCCTTTCTCCTGGCTCCTGAGTCTCCTGTGATGGTTGTGACCCATGTCTATGTTCGTCTACTGCCATTGGTACAATTGCCATTGCCTGACTGTCAACTTGTGTGCCAATGCCAGTGCCCACTGACTCCATGTCTATAATATCCTCAGGTTCTGGCATCTACAGAAATAAAAAGAGCAATATAAGCACTAAGACACTAACTATCAATCTATCATAGATCAACAGATCAACTAAATCATGTGCAACTGTTAACCATAAATGAACAAAGTATTTATATGCGGTGCCTCTGTTAACCATAAATCACAGAAGAACAAAACAATCAAAGTTCACCATAACAGACTATCACTCTATCAGTAGATCTACATGACTACATTAGTCCATCACCAAACAATCTAATCCAACTATAGAAGAACTAAATAGTGCACTGGACCACATCAAATAACAGATCTACACTACACTACATACATTGCAATTTGCACAGAGCCACAGATTCAAAAAATATTACAAGAATACAAGTACGAGATGAAAGACTGTAGGTATTAGGTAACTAGGTATCAAGGGCATACATACATTGCACGAGGGCTCCGAGGTGGCAGCCGTCCTTCAATCCTCAAGCCGCCGGTGCACCTTGTCCCTCCCCCGAGGTCGACGCACGGCGGCGGCTGGTGGCCTGGCGGGTGAGGGCGGCGCTCGGGACCGGCGGGGACGCGGGGGTGCCGGGGTGAGAGAGGGCGGCGCGCGGTGGCCTGGCCGCCTGGCGCAGAGGTGGGTGAGGGAGTGAGGGCGGCGGGCCGGCGGCGGGGTGAGACCGTGAGAGAGGAGAGGGCGTCGCCCCTTCGGACTTCGGACGGTGGAGGTGGCGGAGAGCGTAAGAGCGCTGCCGCTAGGTTTTTGGAGTCTGAGTGAGGTCGCGGGCCGCAGGCCGGCGGGGGATGGGGGTATGTAGGGCCACTTGGCCTATTGGCCTAGTAGGGAGTGGGGAATCTTTGGGTAGTTCGGGTACCGGGGGATATTACCCGAACTACCCAAACTAATTTCGGGTAATCGGAATTGCTATCCGAATTTGGGATCGGGTATCTCGGGTTCAGGTATTTCGGGTTCGGGTTCGGATAATTCGGGTTCGGGTAACAGGTAGCGGGTATTTTGCCCAGACCTAATTTTCACGGCCTGAGCCACACGACCTATTTACACTCGTTGGAGTCTGTCCAGGCCAGGCCATGCTAACACGGTCGCGTTCGGTAACAGGCCGTGCTGTGGCGGCCCACCATACCGTCCATTATCTAGACACGACACAATGCACCGGATCATACCGATACGGCTTATAAGCTAGACGATTCGTATCACATTTAGACCAAGCCAGTAATGATAAGACACGGGCCGGTACACCGACACCCGATCGATTGGACAGCTCTAGCGGACCCAAGTGCCTGAGCTCACCACGAGTGACCGGCACCGCAAAGCTCTCGCGGACCGTGCCGTCCAATCCGCAAAGGCTGACTCTGAGAAGCGAAAGTCAAGGAGCTACAGTAATCTTAATCGTCGGACCAAAATAGATAGTTTATAGATATCATGCTACGGTAGAGGCACTATAGTATCGTAGAGGGCGTATTTTGCGATATAGTATCTGCTACGATCCCAACCTTTGACTTTTGATCCGACGATCAGTAAGCAAAGGTATATGGCACATCTTATTTTGGTCTATTATAGCTTATAACTTATATTGAATAAATAAATGAAAAGATTTTTCTATTGCTATTTTGAAACAGCTTATTAGATAATCTTTTTAAAACAGCTTATTAATTTATCAGCTTTTAATTTATTCATACAAATGACCCTGATCGGTTCGACTTGAGCTTCTGGCTTATTTTTCACTATTTATAAATTTCGTCTTTTTCTGAACTTTTGACTTTTTGTTGAGTTTTTTTGTCGGTTCTTTTTTTTCCGTATTCGTTTGTATTATACATATTGGGCTAACATATTTTTTATATTTTTAAATTTTTTTAAATTTAATTATGCTAAATAAGCCTCTGCCAGCTTATAAACATTAATCACAGTTATAAACCGAAGAAGAGTCCATGCGCCAGCTTCCAGATTGTCCTCGGCGATCCGGAAGAAGCATCCACCCCAGCCGGAGCCAGTCACTTCCCCCACCGTCCTGCTCCTCCCGAGTCTCCAAAGTACTACCCCTCGTATCCGCCATCTCCCTCGTTCCCTCGCCTGTTGCTTCTCCGGGAGGGAAGGAACTCGGGAAGCTGGCCTCCTACCCATCGCAAAAGCCACGCGATACCAACCTTTCCCTCCGCCCGTCGCTTTCGCCTTCTAACCCAACCGAATCGGTGGGTCGGGGAGGTCGGAGGGAGGAGGGCATAAAAACGCTGGGTCGGCGACGATGGGCCGAGGCGGCGGTGGCGGCAGATCGGGCGCGAGGGACGGCGAGGGCGAGTGGGAGGTGCGGCCGGGCGGGATGCTGGTGCAGCGCAGGGACGGCGACGCGGGGCCCGCCGTCAGGCTCAGGGTGTCCCACGGCGCCGCCTTCCGCGACGTCACCGTGCCAGCCCAGGCCACCTTCGGTACGTCGCCTCTTTGATCCCCGCCCCTTCGTTTGGCAATTCTTGTTTGATCTAGGGACTCCGTGTACTTCGTTTATGGTGCATACTTGATTTCTAGTTCTGGCTCATCAGTGACGGTGATCGAGTTGAGGTTTCCTGATCAGTTCGATTTTGAGATGTAGCCATGCAATGTTTTGCCCGTCAAGTGTGCTACGAATAGCCGCTCCCAATTACACCGGTGGCTATGCTGGGTTTGCGTAATTTAATTGAGCTTGGATCTTGACCAGTCAACCGGCAATTTCGTCAAGTAGTACTTTATGATATCGCATCCTCTTGTTTTCCATGAACCGACTTGGATGGATAAACAAATCTAGATTAAGAACAAAAATGCCTGCATACGCTGCTGGTCGATGGATCATGGACCTGCTCTGGTAACTTCACCTTGTTGGACTGTGGCAAGCAGACGTACATCGGTACATGGCGACAAAAGATCAAATTTTAAAGTGTCCTCCTAGCGACCTGTCTGTGTGACTGCTTCTTACGGAGTGATTAATCCCATTCGTTCACCATTAAGCCCACAATTAATCAGTATTGTACCTTTGCACTGATAAACTTCTGTTCAGTTATGAAGATCATGACGATCAATAGGAGCCGATACTGACTCACCTATGGTAGTTGTGTAATTTACTACTGCTCTTTACCAGCCTGGAGAAATTGAATTTCGATAGTGCATCTGTACAGAGATTAGTTGTAGAAAGAAGCTTTATTGTATAGAGGTTTAGGAGTAACTTGCAAAAACTGGACATTGTTTCTAACTTGGTTGCTTGAAGGAGCTGAATTCCAATAACCTAATCAGTGATTAAATAATTTGTATTTTGTATGAAGGTGAATTCAAGAGGGTCCTTGCCCAGGCCACTGGCTTGGAGCCTGAGCGGCAGAGGCTCTTATTCCATGGGAAGGAGAAGAGTGATAACGAGTTCCTACACACAGCAGGGGTCAAGGATGGAGCAAAACTGCTTCTGCTTGAGAAGCCTGCCCCTGCCAATGCGGAGCAGGAGGTCAAGCCAGTGATGATGGATGGGAGCATGATGAAGGCTTGTGAGGCTGTTGCACGTGTCAGAACTGAAGTTGACAAGCTCTCTGCTAAGGTGAAGGAACAATACTTTTCCTGCCTTGTAAGACTTTGATGCTTCTTGTGCCATGGTGTTAATACAGTTCTTTTGTTTTCTGTTCTATCATTAGGTGTGTGATTTGGAGAAGAGTGTGCTTGCCGGGAGAAAGGTTGATGATAAAGAATTTGTTGCCTTGACAGAGCTGCTTATGATGCAGCTGCTGAAACTTGATGGCATAGAGGCAGAGGGAGAAGCAAGGGCACAGAGGAAGGCAGAGGTACAATGGTTATTGATATTGCTGCTATTTTTGGAACCTGATTAGTCATGAGTTATCGCAAATTCTACATGTTCAATTCGAACACTTAACAGGGCCTGAAATATTTGTGATGCGAGACTTTCAAGATATTATTTTCTGTTGATATTCTAGCCATGACACGTTCTTTATCAAAGAACTCCTAGTGGATGTAGTTGCCAGGGATTGTAATCCTGCTGTTGATTAATAAAGCTCCGGTGATTGCCCTAAAAAAATATCATTTGTGATAGTGATATAATAGCCCAGTACTAGTTAGCTCCTGATGGTACAGACAGTTAAAACATATCTATCCTGAGAAGGGGAATCTCTCATACTAGGTAATTTAACAGGGGATTTCTCATACCAGGTACAGACAGTTAAAACATATCTATCCTGAGAAGGGGGATTTCTCATAGTGGGTAATTCAGCAGGGGATTACTCATACCAGGTGATTTAGCATCCTGTAATGATAAAATTTGTTGGCGACCTTTTGGGACCTTGGTTTAAAAGCCTTGAAAAGATACATGTGTCATGTCTACCATTCTAAGCTTGGCATTAGGTAGCTTCTCTGCTATGTTGAATCAATCTTTATTGCTATCTCCACAAAGTATGTCTCTGACCCTTCATTTAGGAGTATTTCTACATTTTTATTTTGACTGGGCCTTCCTTCTTATTGGAAGGATTACTGTCTGGGTTATGGGCACTGGACAAGGGGTTTGCTTGGCTTGGCCAGCTCCACATATAAGATAGTTTGTTGTGGCATAAGTTTGTAGCTCGTAAAACCAAATTGCTACTAGTTTGAGCTTGTTGATGGCTTCACATGGAGGAGGGGCTCGAACTAAGTAAGTCCTAAATTAATGTTGCTGTGTGGTCCGAACTTCTGTTTGTAAACCCAAACTAGCTGAAGCTGAGGCCGAACAAATGCTTGATCTGATGTTGGATATATCCTTAGGCATAAATAATTCCTTGCTGTTGATTTAAATTATCAAGGTAAAAAAATGTTGGTATATTATGATAGTTGACCAAGGGTGAAAGCTACATGTAGCTTTTGTGCAGTTTTTTTTTGTTATTTTTCTTTTGTTGCCGAACTTAATTTAAAAGAATAAGACTGGTGAAAGGTCAATAGATGTAGGATTCTTCGAAAATGCAATTGAGCCAAGATTTCATCGACAGTAATATACATATTGAGGTGGATTGTGAGATGAACGGGAGCACCAGGTCAAAACACAACTTTAGTTTGTCAGCTTCACTGAATCCTTTTTGTCTAGGATAATTTTTGGAATCTTATGTACACACACAGTCGGTTTAGTTGCTTGAGACCGTGATATAATTTTTATGAACTTTACTGGTATGCCCATCTGACTATGGGGTTGGTCCCTCTGGGCAAAATCCTCTGTTATGCGCATAAGATAATGTCAGCAGAGATCCTTGTGCACACACCAACCTCACAAAACTGATAGCTCAAATACCGTTTGTGTCGATCATCTCAGGTGCGCCGAGTTCAGAGTCTTGTGGAGACCTTGGACAAGCTGAAGGCAAGAAATGCAAACCCCTTCAGTGATCACAACAAGTCTGTTTCAGTGACGACACAGTGGGAGACGTTCGATAACGGCATGGGCAGCTTGAATGCACCCCCGCCTCGGGTTTCTTCCACACAAATCAACACAGACTGGGAGCAATTTGACTAGCCTCAGATCGCGCTTTCTTATTGTATCGTGTAACTTGTGAGATTGGTATCTACATTCCTTTCACAGGCGCGAAGTTGTGTATACGCACGAAATTTGGTGCCTTTTGCTATTCCCTGCCTGTGAGATGCTACCAATGATACAGGTGAATTGCTTCGCAGATCTGTTATGCTTTCAAATTTCAGTCTACACAGGCCATGCCTTGTGGTAAATTATGTCTTGCTTCTGCTGATAGTAATTAGTAACATCACATGTTGGTTCTTTGGACCAGGCGTCCACCCGTGGACGCGGTCTACGGCTCTGTTCTTTTTGACTTCTCCCAAAGTTAAAAAACTGAAATTCAAAATGAAGTGGTCTCTTAAAGCGGATTCTTCGAACAGTTTCTTGAGTTCAAAACCGTGCGTACTATCCACGTCGGTGTCTGCTAATTGTCGGAAAGCATAGCCAAAAACCTTAGCCTTAACCTGTAGCCAAAAGAACACCCCTATACCCCTACAGCTTTTGACTTATTTGGAAATTGAGTTACTTAAACGAGGCTAAACTGCGGCCTCCTTTTCACATGTAAAACTGAGCTAAATATACACAAAGCAGGGTTCAGAATATCCAGTAACAAGTCTTTCAATCACCAATATATGCGGTAGTTCTATGATTACAATGCTGGTAGTTCTGACTAGAGGTAGTACCACAAAATACAATGCGATAGTTCTGATTTCCCCGAGAAGTGCAGATACTTCAATAGATTTTGCAAAACAAATTTATAAACTATAGTATCATGCACACAAGGATTATCCATGATTCCCAACAAGTTGTAAAATATATTTGCATACTTTTAGAATCATGACACATGGATTTTATATATGAGCTTCAACCATTTGCAAACATAAGCCTCATATTACAAAGAATGAAAACATGAAACATGGACTTCGAATACTTGCAAAACACATTTGCAATGTATAGTCATATGTTACAAAGATTCAAGACATGGGCCACAACTATTTGCAAAACACATTCGCAAATATAAGTCGTGTCAAGGGGAGCTAGAGCAAGTGAGATTGAGCTATCAACACATGATGAGACTCAAGCTACTAGACATGACCCCTCTTAATAGTACAACCATTTATACTAGCAATATGATCTTTCAACCAAACACCAAGACTGGTAAAGGACTAAGAACACATTATTATCTCTAACTAGTCATACTTTTGCCTTGCACATCCCCTTAAAACTTGATGACTCATATCTACACTTCAAGTCCGAGTCATCATCTTTATATGCATCAACACATGATGTATCCTTCACTTGACCTCCATCAACACATAATGAGTCTTCACTTGATTTGATGATCAACACATGATCATCTACTCTTAGACATGCATCAACTCATGATACATCTTTTTCTTGATAGCCTTCAACACATGATGCCATCTTCCATCTTGACTTGATGATCTTCAACCCGTGAAATCATCCCAATTCATCCTCATTTGTGGAACCTAATCTATTCATCCAACTCATGAAAAATGTTAGTCCATAAATCAATTGACATCAATTATCAAACTTCTCCATTAACACATAATGAAGAGACTAAATTCTACACTCTTCCCTTTTTATAATTCATGACAATTTCAATAAATAATGAGATAAAAATTGAATTGCGAGTATATAACATATATACAACAATTGTATACTATAGAATAAGCTTTCAAACCAAAGTTTACTCATCCATTTATCATTAATCATCTAATCATTTACACATAATAGAAAAACTAGATGATAACTCGATTATGAGTATATATGAACGACATAGACTATATATACTCAAGGGATATATTTTAAAGTAAAAATCCTTAATATGTGGAAATAGAATATGAATCAATACTTATGAAACTACAAAATATAGCGACATGTGTTCTGAGCATCACTTTTTTGTGTCCACATCGTTGTGCTATCGCATCACATGATTTACGAGCACAACATTGTCTTCGGCGTATTCTCGTTCGAGCGGCTGAAGTTTTCGAGCGGAGAGAGATTTTGACTGCATGCATAGGCGATCGAGTGAGTGGTCGAAGCAAGTAGTTGAATGCCGAGTGATCGGAATATTCATCAAGTCTGTGCACACGGTCGAATGTTTTGTGGTCGAATTCCACGTCTGTAAGTTAAATTATTTTTCTTATAGTTTGAGATTTGATTTTAGATATTAAAAGTAGAGAAAATCATTCACCCCCTCTGATTATGCGATTTGATCCCGCAAACTTTAACTTTGTTCCCTTCGTTAGTACTTGTAAGGAGGTCAAAGTAGGAATATTTGTCTAAATAGTTCTTTGGCAGAATCATGCATAACAAGAAATACTTGCAGAAATTAATGAAGTGAAACACTTGACTGAGCTAATGTCTATGGAACGTGTCGAGCCTCCCTATCTAACCGTGAAATATAAATTTACTTGCCTGATTCTCCTTTTTAAAATTTAACCATATGATTAAAACATGTTTTGTGTCTTCCGTGTAATACGAGAAATTTCGATATTTGACACTGAATACGTGCGCCTCTCAACTTTTAACCCCCAATTCGCACGCCTTTGGAAATTTAACCCTGTCACTGCGAATTCTTTTGATTCAAGGGATTCTCCTTATTTTCTCTCCTTTTATATTTTGACACTTGTCACTGCGAAAATGAAGAGAATCCCTTGAATCAAAAGAATTCGCAGTGACAGGGTTAAATTTTCAAAGGCGTGCGAATTGGGGGTTAAAAGTTGAGAGGCACACGTATTCAGTGTCAAATATCGAAATTTCTGGTGTAATACTGACCATCAAACCTGACCAGCTACTACTGCTTTACCAACTGATGCAGAGCCTGTATATTCTGGGCGCCCGCAGAATCCTGGTGGCCGGCTTGCCGCCGGTTGGATGCCTCCCGTTGCAGATGACGCTTGCGGCTGTCCGGCAGCCGCCGAGGCCCCAGGGCTGCGTAGCGGAACAGAACGCGGCTGCCGAGAGATACAATACCAAACTCCAGCGAATGCTCACCAAGTTCCAGTCCGGTCCACCCGGGGCGAAAGCTGTTTACGCCGACATCTACAGCCCTCTGATGGACATGGTCGATCAGCCGCAAAAGTACGGCGAGTAAGGACAAGTTGCAAACCCATCCGATTGCATAACTGCATCGTTGTACAAATTCAGATTGCCACACCTATGCATAAATTGCCTGAGATCTTTATGACAGCGATGTTCAACGTTGCACAACAACAAGATGTCTTTTAGTACTGCAAAGAAACCTAATATTTACACGCTGTGAGATTTTGACAACATTTGTTGTTCCTTTCGATCCTTGGTGTACTGCTGTGGGACTGGACTGTTGGAGATGGGACCTCTATGCACCAACCTGGTCCCGACTTGCTCGACACCAACCCAGTTCATGTTTGGGACTCTGTTCACCCGACGCAAGCCACCTACGAAGCTGTCGCTGACCACTTCCTACGAAGTACGAACTAACATCCTGCAGTTCGATGATTAATTTTGGCTTAATTATACCACACTGTTATAAATACAGTGTCAAAGTAAATAATAGCTTTGAGATTTGTAAGCATTGTGGCAAACACAGATATGGATACAGAAGATTGTGCTAAAGCTCAAGTCAATTCAGAGACAAAGCCAAAGCCTGTTAGAATATATGATCTGAGAAACATGTTTACTACAGGCTCTAGGTTATGAATCAACAGAAACTTTAGGTACACCGGTCAGGTATAATTGGAGCCGTAATACTGGTGTTTGGTATACCGTCCAGTCTTAGCCGGCATTTTCTGATTGAATTCCACCATACAGGAGAAAACCCCTACCAACCGTCAAACACTTGATGTTTGTATAGTCCTATACTCATATACAGCTATATATACACACTCCTATATCTCAGGTAAAAGCCTGGCCAAGCCTAGTGAAGCTCATACTCTGCACAATCATACATTTGCAGTCTACAATTGTAGACCTCCGTTCATCGTTTCCCTGAACTCCACAAAAGTGGCACTGTGTTGCATCAACATGTCTGCAAATGTCGCCCTTTGTACCTGTAATATTGAGCAGCTCATCACAGTGGTAGTCAATGTTGACGACAAGAAGGGGAGGAAGAAGAAGAAAAGGCTGAAGAAAAAGCAGACGGAGAGGAGAAAGAAGCCAACATGGTTGACCAAAGGGGTAAGAACAAGGGGCATTTTCATGTTTTCAATCTTCATATGCTTTTGAGGATTTCAAACGAATGGTTGTAATATACGCTACTCGGTGCATTGACGTTATGCGTCGATGGATTGGATGCAGGGATGCGATTCATAGCCTTGTGCGATAGTTTTTGTATGTTCTTCAAGATGTCCCGTGTTCTGATTTCTGAATGCTACTGCTACCAGGAACCTGGTTACCCTAACCAAGCTAACATACCTTGTACATGTAACATGTCAGTAGGAAAAAAAGAGTTTTGGTTCGGTACATTCGCTTGTTCTCAGCCGTCCAATATAGCTCATCCAACGGTTCTCATGATCTTAACACCTCCAGTGCCTCTGAGTGGTGTGTAGGAGTGGTGTTAGGTAAAGTGGGTACAGAAGTAATTTCATCTGAATAGTTACAACGCTGAATGCACCTCTAATCTCTTGCACAGTTTGGGCGGCATCACTGCGTCATCACGTTTAACAAACTGACACTGCCCAATGTTGAACAAGGAAAGAGAAAGACTTCATGATCGGATCGCACGATGGGGATATACATTTAGTTTTTGTTTTAGTCATATTCCCTTGTTTGGTACTCCTATATGGTGGAAAATTTCGAGTGGGAAAAATTCGAAGCAGACTTTTATAAAGATACCTTATGCACCTTAGAAATGGACCACTGGACATGAAATTCTTTGACGATTTGATGTGCATGGTCCGTCAAACTCACGAAGCCATGGGCCGAGCGACGAAAACAACCAGGCGAGCAGCGCGGTGGTTGTGAGATTACAGGGGCGGCGCTCGTCAACCAACCGCCTCTGTCAACGTTAGTGCAAAGAATATACAACCTTGCCCTTGGCAAATGGACGGTCAGATCTGGTGGAGGTGTTAGCACCTCCTACACCTCCAGAAGGACCGAACCAGAGTTCGGAAAAAAAAGGTACTTCAAATACATGCATAATGCATTCAAGTGAATAAATTCTGAAGCTTCAGTAGTGGAGTCGAACTTGTTGTCCACTTAAAGCAAATCATGGAGATACGACAAATCTGTCATAATTCTGAGAAGTTCGCACAACTTCAGCTTTGTTACAGAATCATTTCAGGCAAAACTTTTTTTTTTTGGCGAGGGTAAAGCATTATTTACAGGTGGGGGGGGGGTCATGTCTCCAGAAAATTCTAATACAAATATGTGATTGACAATAAGAGGTGAAACTTTCAAGCGGTTCTGTCTATTTAATAACAGATAAATGGAAGCAGGGTCACTTGACATCATCATTTAAGACCAAACCTTTTCCAGATTTTTCCCAAATTGAGAATCTGTCAACCTGTTGCCAATGAGCTCCCGTAGCTCAAACTCACCAGGAAACCTCTGCTCAGATAATTTTGAGAAAACCTGAAAAGTGGAAAGAAGTTCACTAACATTAGTATAATAATTCCAGATGGACTGCACAAGAAAATCAGCTTTGGATAAGAAAAATCGGGAACACTTTAAATACAATAAGCATAAGTATCAAGTAATCCTGAGAAAGATTGCATGTTCACATTAAGGTAAAACTACCACTGCAAAGCAGTTTTAGGGAACACACAAAGCACTCCGTTATTTTAAAACAGGCTGCTCTCTTGATTATTACTGACTAGAAGATCTCACAACCTCTTGGTTCATTACCTTTGCAGTAGCGACCCTATTATGATTGCTCGATTCTATCACTACACACAGTGATGCACAACACATTGCACAATTTGATAATGACGGAGCCATGAACAGCAAAATGGGTGTATTCATAGGAAACATACCAGCTGTCCATTGCAGTAAACTTCAAAAGCACCAGAACTTTGTAGAAATGACTGAGCAAAATTGCCAAACAGCCAGATTGTTGCCATGGTTCCAAATCTATTAGCACGCAGTGAGTAGTACCATGGAGGAGGAACCATTCCAAATCTAGGGAAAATCTGATCACCAGCCATTAATGTTGCCATAGCTCCAACTTGAAGAAAAGGTACAACTTTGCTGAGTGCACGTTTTGGGAAGGGTGGAGGGTAATTTTGCAAGACGACATGAATACCAGGAAATGAGGTTTCCAGCATCCGCTTCATGTTCATTGCAGTTCCCCTGCAGAATATGACTAGAAATTATCGGTCTAACTTACACATTAATTCATAGCAGGGGTAACAATGCAATGGCAAGCATATTTAGTACATCAAGTTCAGAAACAAACTGTGATAGTTATAGAATTACAGAAACATCATAACAGAAACTATAAAATGCTTTATTCTATAGAATTTTCATTAAAGCATGTGGATAAGAAGGTTTTGCTCCAACATATGTAGAAACAAATGTTGGTTTAACTTCATTTGTACGGTCAAGAGAAGATACATTCAGCATAGGTATTGTCAATCTATTGAATTTCCTCTTAGTTACAGAAGGGTATGCAAGTCACCTCTCCTTAGATCATTACAGGGTAAACACCGTCAGGAAGACAACCGGGCGGCGTCGGCTTGATTGGAAAGAGACTTTAGAAGAGGAAGATAGACACAGATGGGGATGAACTCTTGTTTCTTTCTTTTTCTTGCTTAATAAAAATAAGATACACTCCCATCCTTATACAGGCTGGATGGCTTGACCCCTAAGTAACTTATCTCTAATCTTATAGAAATAGATTATTCTAACAAATATAATCTTACCTATAAGGAAACTAATCCAATCAAATCGAGAACACTAATCAAACCAGATCAGCGTTGCGCGTGAATAGGAGCCGCGCACTGTTCACGTGAACAGTAATGGCGCGCACGACATCTTCTCCCCCTTCGCGATAGCTCGTCCTCAAGCTACGGTGGTGACCATGGAAGCCTCACTGAGAAGAGCGGCCGCGACGCTTTGCACTAGTACATAATAGGTAGCTGATGGCGGTTGATAGCGAAGGCACAAGAACTTTAATACTGCCTGACATTGACGAAGACACCACCAATAAAGACAGCGAGTATAGGGTAGTGCTACTACCCTTTCCGCCACCAAATGCAATGGATGGGTGAGGAATACGGCGACGTCGTAACCTCCCACACTTCACTCGTCGCGTTCCACACCTCCAAAGGCACGATGTTGGCCACCCGCGTGGAGAGGCTGGCCGCTGGACAACGACCTTCTTCTTCCTTGGCGAGGGAGCCATTAGCACGACCATAGGCAACGAGGTTGAGAGAAGCGTTGTCGATAGTAGTGGAGGTGGTGTCGGTGGTGCCGATGTAGATCGCACAGCAACAGCTACTTGCACCTTCTTCTTCTTCTTCTCCTTTTCTATCAGCTTGGCCACCATAGCCGCCATGTCTACTAAGATGGCTTTCATGCCATCTACGCTGACACTCATCTCGTTGAGGGTAGCCCGCATAGCCTTGAAATTCTCGGCAGCAGAAGTCATGGTGTTGGCTCTGATACCAAATGTAATGATTCTTAGATCATTACAGGGTAAACACCGTCAGGAGGACAGCCGGGCGGCGTCGGCTTGATTGGAGAGACCTTAGAGGAGGAAGATAGACAGATGGGGATGAACTCTTGTTTCTTTCTTCTGTTTGCTTAATAAAAATAAGATACACTCCCATTCTTATATAGATTGAATGGTTTGACCTCTATGTAACTTATATCTAATATTATGAAAATAGATTATCCTACTAAATCTAATCTTATCTATAAGGAAACTAATCCAATTAAATCAAGAAAACTAATCAAACCAAAGTAGTGTTGCGCATGAACAGGAGCCACGCACTGTTCATGTGAACAGTAACCGCACACATGACAACTCTTCTTTCTCTTGTTTCACCTTTCCTAACATGACCAGTAGGCACTACAAAGGTAAAAAACCACAACTAAAGTCCACAAAGAAATATAGTTCTTATATCATCTTTTTCTTCTCTTGGAACAAATAGTTGTGCATTTGATTTATTGTTTTACCAGCCTTCCGCAGCGTATAATAATCCAACAGCATAGTGGGAGCAAATAAGGTCAGGAAGAGTTAGAAGCATTCCCAAGTGGATAGCCCATGCTGTATGTACTCTCAAAGACATTTCGTACACTTAAGATGTCCACAACAGGCTAGAGAATATGAAGGAATGGGTTTAAAATCTGAATTCTGACTTGATAGTCAAATGGTATATGTGTGGAAAACTGGGAACACATAGAAAAATAAGAGAACTAGTTTGTTAAACTCCATGGGTTGTATTCTCTCTCATCATTAGATTTTCTCTTAAAAACACATCCAAAACATATGAAGGCATTCGGCTCAAAGCCCCATGCCTTATCTTGAAACATCACATAGAGATTATTTGAATTTCTAAAATATCTTCTTTTGGCCAAACTTAACTCCAACAGCCAGTCGAGCAAGGTTCAGAAAAGTCATCTAGGAAACTTCTTCACTCCAGTTGAACACACAGGAAAGAATAATTTCTGACCAGAGCCTCTAATTTATTCAGTTCATTCCAAGTATTCATTAACCCCCATCACAAATCTTATGGACGCCCCCTCAATTTCCTGAATTCAAACGAAAGATCCTTCCTTTTGTAACTTCTCCTTTTCTGTCGGTTAGCTCCTGATGGGAATAAAATGACTGATAGCTATGTGTGATTGTCAGTTAGCTCCTGATGGGAATAAAATGACTGAATGCTATGTGTGATGCATCATGATTTTCGGCAATACCCTTTGCCAAACGGCAAGATCAGTAGCCGGTAACTGCGCCGAACTCTTAATAGGAAGCAGATCATATATGAAAGTGCATCGTAGTGTTAGAAGACAACCATCAGCCACTATTAGAAATGTCTTCAAAGAAGACAGCCAACAGAAATACAGGATAGAACTTGTCGCATCATTTCGGCTCTCTTTAGATCGCCTACTTCTCCAGACGTTGGTCCATTACCACCATGACGACATATTTGAGATTTGAGCTCATGACATCAGTTCAACAAAGAGAGGCTTGGTTATCATGTGTCGGGCATTGAGTGTTCTACACTAATCGAATTTCAGACAGGGGCTAACTCTGGGGCCTCACAGTAACTTTGGACAGCAGTACTGAAACGTTAGATTTCAGTATGGTCAGCGGCCTTAACCACAGATATGTAGGTAAAATAAATCCAACAAAATATCTTGGATTTGATCTCCGATCATTGACTGTTATCAAACCGAAGCCAGGATACACATGGATTTACCCATACGAGCAGGAGGCGCAGAACTTCAACTCGACGGTGGTGGTGCCGTAGCCAGGTCCGTCCACTTGCGACTCCTAGGCCAGAGACAGCGGGGGGAAAGCACATGGAAAGTCTTGCTTAAACTGGATCGGGGATCGAATTGACACTGGATCGAGAGAGAAGATTCGACTTACATCCATCTGTGCGGAAGCTTCGGCGTCGGCGGGGGGGTCGTCGCGCTGGAAGGCGTCGGAGGTCGGCTGGTGGTGGCGGTCGTCGGGCTTGGGAGCCGTCGGCGTCTGCGGCGCGAAGAGGGTGACGAGGTCGGAGCAGAAGAGGAGGATGGGGAGGCCCAGGAGCACGAGCTGCACGCGGTCCATGGCGGCCGCGCTGCTCTGCTCTGCTCTGGTGTAGACCGCTTTGCTCGGCTCGGCCTTGGACGTAGGAAAAGTAGGCAGGCAGGCAAGAGGAAGAAGGGAGTAGAACGCACGACGACCACAGGGAAGGCAAGGGTATTTTGTGTGACGCGCTGGGCCAGGCGACACGGGCAGGCCATCGATGTTGGCCCACAGCTGATACGCTCGGCCCGACGTGTCTATCTAGGCTTTAGGGCCCAGCAATTAGGGCCGCCCAACGAGACAGACAAATCCAAATTCCAAACTCCAAATCACGCTCTTCGGCATGCGCATCAAGCATGCGTGTGACGATACAGAATTACAGATCGAGGGAGATGAGTTTGATCGAAATTCTTAGAGCACAGATCACGAGAAAACCAAACAGTATGCAGGAATCGCAGGTTCACACAGGCTACTGCAAACTCGCTGTATCACGGGCTATCGGAGCAGCAGCGCGACGGCCATTTGCTCTACCGCTCCACATGATTCACCTAGTACAGGTACAGCAAACAACTGCAAATTTGTACTACTACTGCTACAGCGATCTATTCACCCACCCAAGCCTGCGGCGGTGTGGCCTGCGCGCTGCACCCGAATTCAATCCGGCTGCAATTGCATGACATTGATGGCTTTGTGTGAATGCAAGATCGCTATCGCGCGCTGTGCCGGGCAGGAACAGTGAACCTTTTTATTAGGTACGCGCGTGACCGGCTCGTTCTGGCAGACAAGCGAGCCCTGCTGTAAGCTGTGATTTCTGTTTTTTCTGTCATGTTTGTTAGTTTTTTCTAAGTAATTAAATTTAAAAAATAATAAAAAGTTATATCATCATAGATAATATAAAGAAATAAAAATCTAAAAAAAAGGGGTGAAACTAAGAAATCAAAAACTGAAACAGATTAGAGTAGAACCATATTTGGATGTGAGCCCTAACTACAGGCCACAGCTCTCACCCTTTCTCCATGAGAGTGCCAGACACAACGGCACATGTATGGTGCTGAGGGGGTGTTTGGTTGCCAGCCACAGTTTACCACGTCTAAGGTTAGGCAAGTTTGACCAATTTTAGGAGCTGTTTGGTTGCAGCCACAATTGTGGCAAGATTCTCTTCCAGCAAACTAGGTCCCACGCGCCAATGACTCAAAAAAGTGTGGCAAGATTCCCTTAGGCTTGCTAAGGTGTGGCAAAGAATTTGAGCACCTCAACTTAGGCAAGTGTGGCAATTTTTGTTGGCAAAGGTGGTGATCGGTTCGGCTGAAAAGCTCATGGCTTATGGCTGAAAACACTGTAGCTGGCTGAAAAAAAGCATTGTAGCTGACAAAGGCTTATTTAGCATAATTAAATTT
Source organism: Dendrocalamus latiflorus (assembly GCA_017311315.1). Lineage (NCBI taxonomy): Eukaryota > Viridiplantae > Streptophyta > Magnoliopsida > Poales > Poaceae > Dendrocalamus > Dendrocalamus latiflorus. The sequence goes on from CM029648.1 coordinate 29,035,713, forward strand.
AAAAAAATTTAAAAATATAAAAAATATGTTAGCCCATTACGTATAATACAAACAAATACGGGAAAAAAAGAACCGGCAAAAAAGCTCAACAAAAAGCGAAAAGTTCAGAAAAAGACGAAACTTATGAATAGTAAAAAATAAGTCAGAAGTCAGAAGCCGAAGCCGAGTTGATCAGGACGAAAATGTGGCTAGCAACCAAACACCCCTGAATCTTACATGTGGCTAGTACGCCGATCAGACAGCTTGCCTGTTTGTACCGTTCGAATGGCACCGGTTTAAGCACCTGCCACGTTTCAGTGTTTCACCAAGGAGCTGTGCCTGAGCCTGACCAGAGCCAATCATTAGGTAGGGGAGCCCTTGGTAGAGAAGGGAAATAGGAGGAGAGCGCAGGGCAGGGAACATTGATGGCATCCAAAGAAAAAGGGCACACAAACTCACAAAGTGGAGCCCCAGCCAGCAGCCAGCAGCATCAGCAGCTTGCTGCTTTTAAGCAAAGGTTCGGTCCAGACCAGACCAGAGGGGCCTATGCTCTCACCAAGATCCATTTCTCATAGCAAGACCAGTGAGTGGTTCGTTTGGCTGTCACCTGCTGGGTGCACCCCCTGTACGCACTGCAGCGCAGGTCTGGCTTCTTCCCGCTGGAGATGTGACTGCTGAACCCTTTTGCGTCGTCGTGTTCATGACCTCCTTCGCTGCTGCCCAGGAAATAGCCTTGCCATGCAGAATCTAGCCGCTGCCGATCCTGCTTTTGAATTTACCCCGTGGCAACGACGGCGATCTCTCACTGCTGCTTTTTCAGGGTTTCCCATGTGCCGCGGGCAAACAAGCCCAGACGGTCTGCATACTCGTTTCTTTATCGGGAAGTTTCACGGATCACAGGTCGTATTCTATGATTAATTAGTAAGATGCCCGTTTCTTTTTCCAGCCCAGTCTTTGTGAACTTTAATATACATCATACATCATAGGGCTGATCACTATTTTACAATTTGATTAGTGATTTACAGCTTGCCACTGAATTATTCATGGTTATTGTACTGGTGTTATAGTCTTACGGCAACGGCTCATTTTGTTAGTCCTAGCCATTTCCCCCTTCTCAATAAACAGAGTTGCTAGAACAATAGAATGTTGGAGTGTGGGAAGTGATGTTAATGGGGAGGTTTATTCATGTTCTGGTCTGAATGATACTTAAACGTTTTTTGCCTTCTCGATGGCGGACCTTTATTTTGGCATTTCAAAGCATACTCGACGTGTTGAATCAAAGCTGATATAGAACAAATATAACATGGGATTATCTTCTAATTGGGACCATTTTCAATTTTCAAGTCAAGACATTGTAATCTTGCAGATATAGAAGTTATAAGCAGTACAGTGACTTGTACCTTTTCATACAGCTATATGCAAATTAACAAAGCAAATAGGAACTTAAAATAATGCAACTGTAAACTGTCAAAGACAGTGGCGAATCCAGGATGAAAATAGAGGGGGAGCTCTACTGTAGAGACTATAGCACAACATAAATATACCAAAACTAAATCCACTAATCTCTTGCCATTGAAATATCAAATTCATACATAAATAGGAAGAGAACAAATTGAAAATGTACAATACAAAAACTTAGTACCTTGCTAATGGATAATGTGCCCCCAAATCTTCATAAATATGTGAGTACCGATCTGTAAATAAAAAAATATCAAATGTAGTGATACAATATTAAATTGTGAATGTCCATAAACATTAAAAATGAAATAAAAACATACTACTAAGTCACTAAATCTGATTACGACACAATTTCACTCTACGAGTTTTCATGTCTTGAAAGCGTTGAATGATTTTTTTTTGTTATCAAGGCTTCTAAATATTCCACAAATCCACAGACCACAAATCCACAATCCAACTCCCGTGACGCCGCCGTCGGGCCCGTCTCTCCCGACTCCACTCCACCGCAGCGCCGCACGGCCTCGCCCGCGCGTGGCCGACCGCCTCCGCCCGCGCGTGGCCGGCTGGCCCCTCCGCTCCGCCGCGTCGAGCCGCCTTCGGCCTCCCCCTCCGCGGCTCCGCGCCGAGACGCCGACCGCCTCCCGGCCCTCCCCCTCCCCGGCTCCCCCTCCGCCGCGCCGGCCGCCTCCCCCTCCCCGACTCCCCCTCCGCGACGGTCTCTCACTCTCTCTCCGACTCGGGCACTCGGCGACCAGATTACTGTTGAGGCGTGCGCCGCGTGCTGTTCATCTTCCTCCCCCTCCTCTCCCAGATCTGATCTCGATCTACTGTTCTGTTCATCCGTTGAATGTTCACTTTTCTCGTTTTGGGCCAGGATTCGCCGGGTATTTGGGCCGGCTAGGGTGATGTCGTGATGGGCCTTAAGAAGAATAGACCGCCTGGCCTGCCCTCGAGTTCTGCCAAGTTCTTTGAGCTACAACGTCACACGGCGACGCCGACACTCGGCGTTCAAGGATGGGAGACTGGGAGGAGGGGTCTTCTTCCACCGTGGGAGGAGGGGGTGCTCGAGCACCCACGGTGGATTTGCCACTGGTCAAAGATATATGCATGGTTCTTACTACCAACTGTAAAATAATGCACAGTGACACATCTATCTACATGCAAACTATAAATTGTCAAAAAATTGCAGGAGTAGATAAGAAAGATTCAAAAGAAGCAAACTTCTTTTGGGAATTAACTATCTTTGGTGAAGCCAAAGCTAAAGCTCCTCAAATAAAATGCTTGACAACCTGCAGAACACAAATAATGAATCAAAATCTAACATAGTTTCAAACTAATATCATTTAAAACATTATGAACCTTTGTTGTAATATGGTTCTGAATAGATGATAAAGGGCAAATCAACAATTCGATAAACAGCTAGTGGGAGTTGGAGGGCTTGGAGCAAGGGGTCATAGATGGTGAGAGGTCTCAAGGAAGCCAATTGGCCTCATGCTCACATTCACCTACCTAACAAACCAACACAGAAGTAGGCACTCGGTGATGCCTTCCCTGATCCGTGCTAATGGTGGGCGAGTTCAAATGCTCAATCAGCATACATAAATAATAAATCAGAGAAGTTATTGCGGCATGCGTAATTGCCTACACCACAACCAAATCATTGGTGAAGAAGGATGAGCTAAAAGGGAGGACTCTTGCACAAGGATGCAATCACTGTAAGTCAGTAGCTATTCATGTAAACAAATACTAAACACCATAGTTAACGAGGCATTTGCCTGTCAATAAAATGTCTAACTCAAACTTACCACAGGAAACCCAAAAAAAAGTTATTGTATTATGAATCTTACTGTCAACTCATCACTGTAATAATGCCATACCAATATGCATGTGTTTCTCTGAGCTGAACCCAAATCCACACTGTTGGGTCTTGGATACAAAAAGAAATCTCTGCATTATTCTCAAGGGTATAGGCCAAGAATCCATTACAGCCGAAGCAAAATTACTAAGTACAGAACAAAATTCTAGATAGCAAATTCACGATGCCCAAGTGCATATAATGTGATCAAGTGATAAGTGATCTCATTGGGAAGAAGGGAGGCACAAACCTTAGGGCACCACTAGCCTAAACTTGCAGTGAAGGTGTCAGACCCAGATTTTTCAATCCGGAATCTACTGTGTCTACTGCACTAATCCCTGGATCAGTAGTTAGTGCACACAGGTATATTGTTGAATCATGACATACATCGCATAATAGTATTACAGAGTCTGAAATACACCACATCGGGTGAATGCTTACAAAAGGGCCGCTTTGGCCAAAGGTCTTCATTACATAAATGCAGCGGAAATTATAGCAAAGTAAACCCAAATCCACAGGCAAGCGGCCAGTAGGGTAATGTGTACAATATATGCCACCAGGATCCCGGCAACATAAATGCACACAACGCCTAGAGTCTACTTGTCTATGCCTAACCACCGAGGCCTACGCCTTAATTATCGCCTTTGCTTCCGTCGACGTTGGCAGGGGCCTCCTCATAGGCGTAGTGTTCTTGAACTCCTGTTTCTGAATTTTATCGCAAAAGCGAGAATGAGCACTCCTCCCCCGTGCTCAGCAAGCCAACACACAGAATGCAATAATTAAACATGTATGGCTAATCAAAGGATGGCTTGGGCTCATTTTATTTTGCGGAGAGTGCTTTTGAATACAATTATAGGAAAATCCCTGAGACCTAGCAATTTTAAACTCAAAACTTTTGTTTATAAAGTAAGTTGATCTTATAATTGACACAGATTCCATCCACCATTACATGGCATCTGCGCCATATAGCATCTTTCAGCGTTATAGCCGCTTAACGTACCACTGGGACGACACCCAGGACAATTCCAAACCAGAGCAGTCCTTCGCCCTTCAAGTTTCCCTTCTCCCAAGTTCCAATTGTTTTGTAAACAGAACTATATCTAGTTACGTTCCCATGTCCGCCCTTGACCGTGGGCACGGCTATTCGAATAGTTTTGACTCTGCAGAGTTTGTACACTTTCACCACAAGAGATGATCAACTCGTTGCCCCACACGATTCCTTAGTCATGTGGTTGAGCAGACCCTCACAGAGTCACAGTGACTTTTCAAAGTATCTAGCCCCTTTTGTCATCTCACCTTATGGGCTGCTCCCACTTGCGGTGGGTCCCATCTATGCGCGGGATGTTTCCCACAGCCACTAACGCCGATCGGACTTCTACTACCCGCGACTTTAGGACAGCTGGGAAACTTCACCCTCCACTGGTGTCCCTTCAGGCCCCCTTGCCATAGCGTAGCCCCTTCAAACCCCAACCAGTGAGATGAGTCCGGGGTTTCGATAAGTTTACTTAGCCAAATTGTATTTTACAGACTTGTGGTTGTACTATTTTACACGGGGTGACATGACAAGATTCAGGCCTTAGAGCTACCTGGATGGTTCTACCACATTTCACATTTCTTTGTGCATCCACTGCACCACATTCCAGCCCCCAAACCATCCATCCAGGTATTTAAGCACTTTGTGGGATTTTTCGGAGATATAGAAAATATTGTCCCCGCTTACTACAGTCATTCCACCCATGACTGTCCCAAAGCTCATCATATTTGGCAAGTGTTGTTTTTGGGGCAGCAAGGTACCCCCGTATTACCTAGCATTACTAAGCAACGCAATATTTATTCGGACTTACTGATAAAAAGCTATGATAGTATAAGTTTTGCTAAGGCGACAAGGTTCACATGTCCAAGCATTTCAACGGATCATTGTAAGCAAGCATTACAGTAGGTGTATAGCTATCATTTCAGGAAATGAACATATTTTACCACATGAAATAACAGCATGCATGTTGATATTTAAAAGAAATTACTTTGCAAAATCATAGGTTCAAAATGATCAAGGTGTTAACTCGCCTTGGTCACAGGGATCTGGTTCTTGATGATCTTGAGCTTCTAAGGTTGCTGCCTCGGCTTCTTCCTCCTGAGCCTCGTAAGCTATATAATCGTGCGAAATACCCAAATAAAAGAAAAGCAACCAATCACTCAAAATATCACCAGAAAATCAAATAAACTTCAAAAATTATGGTTCTGGTTCCATTAGATAGATCTTGAATTTAAATGAATTTAAAAATTTATTTCATTCAATTTGGAGCTAAAATGAAGAAGTTATAAGCAGTCAAAGTTCTCGGTTCCAATCAATTCCAAAAATAATTAAATTCTGACATGTGGGGCCCACTGTCAGCCTCTGATTCATTTTAATTTCCATTTTTATTTACTTTTCGGTTCTCTGTGCTACTGACATGTGGGGTCCAATTACTGTTCATCGGGGTCCACATGTCAGTACGAGATCTGCACCGGTGCTCCACTGACCAGTGGGGCCCAGCGGTCAGCGGCCGCTCTGGTGAGCTACCACTGACAGGTGGGGCCCACCTGTCAGGTGAAAATAAAAGAAAGTTCAACCTCGGCGCGCTGCGGAGCCGGGGGCTCGAACGCGCGCGGCCGAGGGAAGGGGGGGGGGGAAAGAGAGTTAACGCCGATAGCCAAGTGAGCGGGGGAGGCTTTGCCTACCTCTATAGGGCAATTTATCCCCTTGAGGTGGGTCGGCAGCGGGGTCGGGCAGAGAAGTCGGGGACGACGGTGGCCGGCGGAGAGGGGATGTCGGGGAGCTTCGGGTGAGTGCCGAAACGCGATCCTCGCGCTAAGGTGAAGACGGTGACGCGGTCTCCAGGGGCCGAGGAGGTCCGGAGATGGGTCGGCGTCGAGCGGCGGCGGCGGCTCGGGGAAGCTCTCGGCGGCGGCGAACCAGGCGACGAGGAGCTCGGACGAGGGCCGGGGAAGCTTCGCGGCGCTCTGGAGACGATCCTAGCTCAAGGAATTTGGCTCTGGGACAGTAAAATAGTGGGAAGTTAGTTCGCCGGAGTTGGGGGAGAAAGAGATCGCCGGCGGCTACGGGGAACGAATACCCGATTACCTTCTGATGAACGGAGAGGGCGGAGTGGGGAACTCAATGGACGGGCTAGGGCCTTTTATAGGCGGTCGGGGGAGGCTGGCAACAGGCGGGCGGCCGTTCGGTCCCGTCGGAGCAGGTGGTGGCGCCAGGCGGTGACGCAGGCGGCGTAAATGCCCAGCAGACCGCGGTGTGACGCAGCGCACCCATCCCCCTGTGCGGTCTCCTCCGCTTTTTGCCTCTCCCACGCACGGGCGGAGCGGCAGACGACCGGCGCCACGTAGCCGGGCCGACGCGACCGGGCGGGGGAAAACTGTGGGCGGTGGCGCCGAACCGTGGGCGGAGGCGGTGGAGCCAGGGGCGGCGTCAACTCCGCAGGCTTTCCACCATGGCGACGGGACGGCGCGGGCAGGGCAATGCCGTGCATGAGCTCCACGGGGAGCTCAAGCTCTGCGCCGAGTGAGAAAAAGGCGTCCGGGGGAGGAAGATGCCCCTGACAGGGCCGGCCCACCGGTCAGCGAGAGAGGGAGAGGGGAAGAGAGAGCCGGGCGATCGGGAGGGCCCGCTGACCAGAGGGAGAGCGCGGACGCGAGCGCGGGGCCACCGGCTACGTGAGGACAACACGGGCCCGCTGGCAGGGGCGCGTGCACGCGCGCCGCGCGGCTGGGCCGTTCGGCCGAAGGAAGGATGGGGTTGGGCTGGCTTCGGCTGGCCCAACTCCACTCCATACTATATATTTTTTTATTTATTTTTCTTGCTATATTTTTGGGTTAAACTTTGGCAAAATTTTCTGTATAAATCCTCAGATTTTATTTCCATTCCTCTCTCCTAATTTCTGGATCATCTTTTCAGATTCTTAATTTCAATTTGAATTTTCCTTTCAATTGTATATTTTCTTCGTACTTCAAATTTTGGGAACCTTAACCAAAATTTTGTGAAAACACCATAAAATCCAAATCCAAAAATTAGAATATATTGCAAAAATAATTCAAAAACTTTACATCTTCAAATTTCAAATTTTTGGGATGTTACAGAAGGGCACCACAATCTGACCTAGATCTAGCACCCTCGGCTAGATCCACCTTGATCCTTCCTGATCCGCATCACCGGTGTCTGCACGAGGGGGATTAGGGTGGGACAGTGGTATAGGAGGTGGCTTAGAGCAACAGTGACGGAATGAAGGCCGAGGAGGGGGAGGGTGCCGTCAGTTGCAAGAGGAAGTCCACCGAGATGAAAAGAAGCCCATCGATAGAAGCGTTAAGGACTAGGTGAGCCACTGAAACCCTAGTGTCCACCTAGCTACCTTGAGCCCTATGCATTGCTCTCCCGTAGATCCGAAGCAGTGGTGGTGTTGGTTAGCGGTGGCAACAACGAAAGGACGGGGGTGGTGGTGGCCGACGTGAGCGGGAAGGGCGGAGGGATAGAAAGGAAAGCGAGGGGGAGGCGGCGTGGGGGCTAGGGTGAGAGAGTGGGACAGGGTTTCGTGGGGGGCTACGGCTAAGGTCGGGGTGGGGGCTGGTTAGGGCTAAGGCTCAAGCGATACCGCACACATTCATACACACAAGCAATGACATGTGGGCCCATATTAGGGTTTTTGTGAGGATTGTGTTGGGTGTGAATTTTGTTGGGTGAGATGATTGGATGGGAGGAGCGCGTTGCGTACGGGGAGAGGAGGGAAGGTGAGTTCAACGGATAAATTCACTTTTTATATTAGTAGAGATAGAGATGATATCAAAGTGTGGCCGGCTTGCTTTTGTCGAGCAGTTGTTGTTGCCCTTGTCATCGGGAGCATGGCTAATTTAAACTGGATCTTGCTTTGCTTTGCCCCTAAGTGCTTCGGATATATTGGCTAGGTTTGAAAGGGCTCATAGCTTTTAGCTTTTGTCTTTTGTTACAGTAACTAGCTTTCAAACGATACGTCTTTTTAAGGCGGAGTCTACAAGTAATTGTAGTAAACATTATACTTACTTCAGTTATACCGGCTAAAATCGCATGCGATTGTCTCTCTTCATACTATCTCTCGTGAACAGTCAAAACTCAAAAACCAGAAGTCACAAAAAAACCCACCAATTACCCGCTTGTATATTTGAGCTGATCCGTTAGAAACCATGGGGAGGAGTGAGAGTGATTAGATGTAGCACGCATATAGGGTCTATTCTTTTTTGCTTCGGCTTTTGGCTTTTAGTTGCGGCTTACGGTCTTAGGCTATTCGTGAGAGAGTACGGAGTAACAGAAATCCACGTGTGACTTTGGCCGATATAAATAAAGTCACTGCAGTGTGTACTATAATCAACTTATATATTTCATCTTAAAAATATTTTATTTAAAAACTAGTTACTATAGAAAAACCGAAAAACAACTTTTTAGACTTTGAAAAAAAAGACCGATGGATTGCCTCTTCCCAATTGAAAGAATACGCAACGAGACTAGGTGACAACTGCATAGATGAGGCTTTGGCATTTGATCTTAGGATGACCTCGAGGGCAGTGTCGTCGTCGTTGCTGTTTTGTGGATCATGCTAAGTCCCTATCTGCATTGAAGTTTGGCGCGAGACCGTTGAAATTTATCAAGAAGCTTCTGATGATAGTTGCGACAGCCCTGCAAGGATGTGCTGAGATTTTTCGCATTTGAACTCGTACTTTGAAACAAAGATAATGGCATCTTCCTTTACGATTTTTAAAAAACAATTTATCGGATTTCGATTTATTCGTATGAATATGAATATTAAGATTAAAAATCATAAGTCATAGACATAAACCATAATCCATATAATAAACATATAACCAATTCCTGTATATGTGATGAGGCTTGTAACCTAATTCTCGTCTATGCAATGAGGCTATACAAGTAAGAGCACAACACTTGATTTCTTCTGCTCGAACACGCTGCGTGGCCACAAATTTTTTGATCTTTGAAATGTGAAATCGAAGTACATTAACAGACACGCCTTCCGGCCGTTTTTTACGTCTTCGTGGAGGTCGACACAGCTATACATAATTTTAATGGTTACCTTTTCTAACTATATACTAATAAAAGTGATTAAAATATAATAATATAGAAGTAATTTTTATGATAAATATATTAATATTATTTTCACATAACAAATCTAAATATTTTTTTATGTGCGACAAACTTTAAGAACGGATGGAGGGGAAACATATTTTTATGGGATGCTAGAATTGTGGGTGTATAATCTCATCCTTATTCAGGGTTCAAATATTGATGTCTATATTTTATGCACACGCAAGTGTACTTTTAGAAGAATTATATGAGGTCATGAATTATCCTAGGATTTGTTTTTCTAGTCAAGTACTTAGAGCAACTCCAACCGGTTCTTTATCCTGCTCTTCATTGTATATTTACCTAGTATGACTCAAGAAATGGACTCCAACCGGTCCTTTATCCTCCTCTTCATTTTTATCGAGTCGCTATTTTCTCCCGGCCGCTAGCTAGATTTGGCGAGCGCCTCCTCACTTGCTTCTCAAATAGCTAGGCCATTAGAATGCTAACTCAAATAGAGAGCTGAAAATAATAGGTAGCCTCTTCATCCTAGGAAATAGAGAGGGAGAAATGATTAATGGGATGGAGTTGCTCTAAATGCGACATTCATATGTATGCGCGCACGTATGTCTTCTCGTACTAAGAGCAAGTACAATGATGCTGACTAGGTCGTCTCTAGCGAAATCCACGTCAACACAATCCTATGTGGAAGATAGAGACAAGAGGAGAGAGAGAGGCAAGCTGCCCCTCATGCAAGAGGTGACCTCTAGCACATCATACGAGGACTTGGAGGCGATGCTAGTTCTTAGAGCAAGTACAATAAGGGTTAGTGTCGCCTCTAGTGAAATATTAAATGCTTGAGTGCTTTCGTAGAGATAACATCTACTCAATTTATTGTATTAGCTACCTCCACATGAGCCACATGTACTCTTTTTGCTTATATGGCTAGTTCTAGAGGTGGCAGCCACCTCTTCTATTGTACTTGCTCTAAGGGCGTCCGCAATGGTAATAGCTAGTACTAGCTATATAGTCAGCTGACGTGGAGGTGAGAGACAAAAGCAAAGACTATTTTATACTGTTGGACCCACATGCTCCTCTCTCATGTTCTTGGACTACGTGAAATAGATCAGCTATTTGCTCGTCGCTAGTGACTACTCTCTCTCCTACTTTTTCCTTGCCACATCAGATCTAGCTAACTAAATAGCTAGCTGTTGGAGACACCCTAAGGAGGGAATAATATACGGTGGTTTAAATTAAATAGACCATGTTTTACCGATTCAAAAAGGAGAGAGTGAGACGGCATTTCCCTCTTTTCTCTCGCCACGCCGTCCGAGCCCGGAGCGCTGCGCGGTCAAACTCCCCACCACCTCCCTGTCTGTCATGGTGCCCTCAAACTCCTCAACGCAAAACCCCAAATCGCACCCAGAAACCCACCCAGAACTTCGGAAGCCCACCGGCCAGCGACCCGTATGCACACGCCACGACGCCACGTGGGAATGTTCCCCTCCTCGCGTCGTCCTCGTCAGCCTCGGCTAAAAGCTGCCGCCCGTGCGCCGCCGGCTACGCGTCCCCAGCGCCCCGTCCCCAGCAAGACTCTTACCGTTACCCGACACAGTTACTGCTCCCTCTCTCTCTCTCTCTCTCTCTCTCTCTCTCTCTTGTCTGTCTCTGCGGATAGGCCGTAGTCTCCTTCAATTCTTCCTTCTCCCCCACCAGTCCAGCGCCCAATGCTGCACAAACGCTAGCCCCGCGCCTCTGATCTCGCGTGGCCATGGGCAACTGCTGCCGCTCGCCGGCCGCCGTCGCGCGGGAGGACGTCAAGTCCTCGCACTTCCCCGCATCCGCCGCGAAGAAGAAGCCGCACCAGCCGCGGAACGGCGCCGCGGGGGGCGGCGGGGGGCAGAAGCGACTGGCCGTGCTGGGCGAGGAGGGGCGCGAGCTGGTCGGCGGGATTGACGACAAGTACGTGCTGGACAGGGAGGTCGGGCGCGGGGAGTTCGGGGTGACGTACCTGTGCATGGATCGGGACACCAAGGAGCTGCTCGCGTGCAAGTCCATTTCCAAGCGGAAGCTGCGGACGGCGGTCGACGTGGATGACGTGCGCCGGGAGGTCGCCATCATGCGTCACCTGCCCAAGAGCCCCAGCATCGTGTCGCTGCGGGAGGCGTGCGAGGACGAGGGCGCCGTGCACCTCGTCATGGAGCTCTGCGAGGGCGGCGAGCTCTTCGACCGTATCGTCGCGCGGGGGCACTACACGGAACGTGCCGCCGCCAACGTCACCCGCACCATCGTCGAGGTCGTGCAGCTCTGCCACCGCCACGGAGTCATCCACCGCGACCTCAAGCCCGAGAACTTCCTCTTCGCCAACAAGAAGGAGAACTCGCCGCTCAAGGCCATCGATTTCGGACTCTCTATCTTCTTCAAGCCCGGTGAGTCTCCTGGAATCGAGATCCGCTCCCAATTTGGGAGAATCGCCCACCGACACTTTTGGATTTTCATGCGCTCTTGCGGGATCTGTGGGTTTAATGGACTATTCTGGGTGGAATGCTGGGTAGTGGACATCGCTGTAGCTAAAATGCAATTGCTTGCTGTGTAATCTGAAAAGAATTTGGTGGTTCTTACATTAGGAGCTTCGGATTCTCGGAAAAGAATTTGGGTAGGATAATGAATGTAACTGTCGCTATACAGTAGTCTTGGTACTTTAAGTTTTGGAAGGCAGGATTTGGGAGTAGTCAAGTGGACACTGTATATGCCATCGCCTTTACTTGGTATTTCGATGAAATTGGTGGTCTTTCACAGAACAGTAGTTCAATGGCGGTCCTTTTTTGCTCCCTTGCTATGGTATTTGGATGGAATTGGTAATCTTTCACAGAACAGTAGTTCAATGTCGGCCCTTTCTGCAACTGCATTAGCCTCGATAGTTTGGTTTGCTGAAGATCGTGCTGTGGGTTCAGTGATTGGCACTTTAGGTCCAGGATCTAGGATGTTTGTAGTGTGGACCTACTATTTTAGGATTTGGAAGAAACAAAATGGTGGTGCGTTAGTTGTTGCTAAATTTAGTTATTTTACACCACATACAGTGTTATCAGTACATTCATTTCTTCAGCATGTGATGTGAGTTCAGTGGGCTGTACTTTGGGCCGGGAAAGGATATAGCACTGAAATTATGAGGATTTAGGAGCTGCAGGTTGTATGCTTTGGGAAAATAATGTTCACAATGCAGCTAACAGTATCTAATTTAAATGCAGTTGCTTACTACAGCAGTGGTGATTATGTTACTTGACTTACATACCAACTTATCAAGTCGGTTTACTGGTTGGGACCTGGGGTGCAGATAAGTAAGATAAAGACATGTGTCTACCACGATTATGTTGTGGGCTAGTTCTCCTTCATTGAGGAACTTGATCTAATTAGATCAAGTTCCTGTTTAGGTTCGTCTCATCTTGAGGCTGTTCTATGTTTTCCATATGGACAGGACAACTGAATATTCTGTTGCTTCTGTAGACAATGTTACTAGGTAGCAGCATGTCCACACTCCACACAAAAGGGGCTGCTCAGAAATTCCAGAAGTGTTTTTTTTATCCTTTTTGTTTGTGGAACTCTTGTAAATTGGTTAGGACATTTCATCATGAAAATTGAGGAATGTCACATTCCACCATTGCTTATGGGATATCGGTGCCTCAACATTACCTAAGCATCAAGAGAAAGTGTTCCTCTTTTCTCTTAAAATAAGAGAGAATGGAGTGCAGTCAAGCCCTATGTTGTCATGGAGTCGCCTAGGCATCCTGGCGGCCAGAGGCTCATGCTGAGGCCGTTCGCCCAGGCCCCAGGCCGTGGAACTTAGGCGAGCGCCTGGGATCGCTGGGCCGTGTTGCACATAGAATCAAAATAGTGGTTTTTGCTAACATTATTTGTTCATGCTATTAAATATTCGAGTTGTGAAAGTTTTCAAAAAAAAAAGTTGATTCTGCTGCTGAATTGTTGGATGGTCAGTAAAATAGCATGCCTAGTGACATTGATCTACCATGGTTGTGGTTTAGTGGTGTTCAATACTTCAATATTACTTGCATTAATTTGTGAAGATAGAATGCTATTGTGCATCACTGACTTAGGATATTACTGAATTATTAAAATCTTGAGGGTGTGTTGTATACTAGTGTTAGTTAACTTAGTTGTTATTTGGAGAATTTGTGATATGCATATTTAATTGCCTGCCAGGTGAGGTATTATATGAGGTACATTTATTTAATTCTCATCCATATAAGGTATTATTTGTTATTTTTATTACCACCGTCTAACTCTTGCCATGACGGATGCCTAGATGCCTAGGCGTCTGGGCGCCCCATGCTCACCGTGACTTGCCGGAGCGCCGTGACAACCTTGGTCAAGCCGTGCAAATGCTGCCATTCCCACTTTACAATGTTGCTAATTACAATGTTTTTTATTTTCAATGCTTGTAGGGCAGGCATGCCTATTATGCAAACAAAACTCTAGTTTCATCCCATCCTTTCTTATGCAATTGTTCTACTTTTTTAGGTGAAAAGTTTTCAGAAATTGTTGGAAGCCCGTATTACATGGCTCCCGAAGTATTGAAGAGAAACTATGGACCGGAAATAGACATATGGAGTGCAGGAGTTATCTTGTATATTTTATTATGTGGAGTTCCTCCATTTTGGGCTGGTAATTTTTTATCGATACCTTCTTTGTTATAGCTTTACTCTCTCCTTCACGAAACCTTACTTGGAAAAATTGCAGAGACTGAACAAGGGGTAGCACAAGCTATTCTTCGTGGAAATATCGATTTTAAGCGGGAACCCTGGTCTAATGTTTCAGAAAATGCTAAAGATTTAGTTCGACGTATGTTGGAACCTGATCCAAAGCTGAGGTTAACTGCAAAGCAGGTTCTTGGTATGTTACATGTGCTAAAAAAAGTAGGCACACTGTATGCTACTTGCCTACTTCCCTCCAAAAATTGTCCAGTTCAGCAGTTATTAATTACCATTGCATAAAACTCCACTCATTTTCTTTCCTGCTCCTTCCAACAATATAGCATTGTGATGACTGATGGAGTCTGATTTGATCTGACTAGTTTTCTATTTATCAAGGCGGTCACCAGATATGCATAAATTAAATTGTTATCTAATGAGGAGAGTATATCTGAGATAGATCTATTCTAATTCAATGACATGTTACGCACTTAAGCTAGCCCTGGTTGGCCAATTTTAACTTCTCCCCTAAAAGAAAGAACTGTTGTAATTCAATGACATGCTAAGCTATACTTGTATTTGAGGTAAATTTTTAGCAGCTTTGTCGTTTGGTTTTCACCGTGTTGTGCCTCTGCCCTTGTTTTGTTTCTATTGCTGTTGATGTTGTGTACTTGTGTATTGAGGGTGTTATTTTCAAGGTAAATATTTATGTGTCCTATGGTGACTCGGCGACTTAATTACTATGCAGTAAACATTTATGTATCCGAAGTAATTCAATTTCAAGGTTTTCACGTACTACATGTTGTGTTCCATTAAACCCAGAAGCAATTGTATTATGTTCAAATACTAAGACATGTTAGTTTGCTGTGTAAATCTACGCTCAGCTTTTGATACATGTAATCTTGTATTTTCTTGCCTTCCCTACGCTCCTCCAACCTCTTAATGCACATTTTCTATCATGTTATTGTGTCAACTTTGATAAATCGGAGTGGCATTGCTTGTTATGATAATCATTGGAATCCTGAACTAATTTGGTAATATGGTATTCGTAGTGAGGCCATTTAATGAAAGGTAACCCGTATGTTCTGTTTGCTTTGAACATCTTGTAGAATTACTTGGTGTCTGTCATCGATTTCTTTCGGTGTATGTTGATGAAATATGACTAACTATTGTTACATGTAAATACAATTGAAAATATCAGTGTGAAATGAAACTATACTAGCTATTGCCTCTTGTAAATACAATTGAAAAAAATGTTATTGTTGAATATTCATCCAATCTGAAGTATTCCTTATTATTCCCTAAGTACTGACTTGTTTGCGATGTAGGCTTCAGGGTCAGTACAGCTGGTTACACTTAAGAGTTATTCTAGTCATGTGCAAGCACAAAATATAGTTAAAGATATACTGACATTATGTGTATTGATCTAATCTGGCTATCTGGAAATCTGAAGCGTTTTAGACATAGATATCTTACAAATCTCTTTATCTGATATTAGTTTTGTGCATTGCGGAATATAAGCATGGCAAATTCTTATTTAAACTTGGTCAGATAGGGTAGTTAAAATTCTCCATTTAATGCTTATGCTTTGAACCAGTGCCGTTTGCTTCAGAGTCTTGAGCTGTTTACCAGACATTTCTTCACTTAAGTGAACATATTAGACAGAGATCAAATTCAACCATCATGACGTGCAGTATTATTGCTTGGGCTTTCTTTATAGAATGTTTGTGCTATAACTGTCAATAATGTTTGGGCCAAAATGTTGGTCCACTTTGTAGCTTGATGCTACCTGAGGCTCATATTCTTTTTGAGTGTGGCAAGGTCTTCTTAAACATCAATCTTGTCTTTTTTTGCCAGTATTTCCGAATTCTTATTAATCTGTTTTTCCGTAAGTTTTGGCAACACAGTGTAAGTAATTTCTTTATTCTTTTTGTTGGGGAGTGGCCCCCACCATGGCCCAATCGGCCCACTGTACGTAAGCCTAAGTATACATATGACCAAATAGCAGGCCTATGTAGGGTATGTCAAGGAAAAGACATATTTACCCCCACTAGTAGAACTCCAAGAGAGGCATTTATATAAGCATCTTCACCTATGGCTATAAGTATGACCCATAGGGCACCATAGGGAGAGAGAGAAAACATTAGGAGGAAAAGGCTATTTTGAGATTGAGTACAGTGCATCCACTCTACACCTCTCCGCTCTATTGAGTTTTAGGTTCCGGGTACCCCTCTCGGGCCTCCTGAAGCTCTGGTATCTATTGCTTAACGTGTAACCACAACACTTCTTTTGTCCTATTCTCTGAGGAATCTTGACGTCAAATTTTTTTTTTATCACAGAGCATCCTTGGCTTCAAAATGCTAAGAAAGCTCCAAATGTTCCTCTTGGAGATATTGTTAAGTCAAGGCTCAAACAATTTTGTAGGATGAATAGATTCAAAAGAAGAGCTCTAAGGGTACGTACCTTGCTCAGTTAACCTTTTCATCCTGGCCTGGTGCTCAATTTTTTCTCATGTCTCTGCCATGGCAATTTACATTTGACTGACAATAACTGGTGTATGATTGTTTACTAGGTCATCGCCGATCATTTGTCTGCTGAAGAGGTCGAGGACATAAAGGAGATGTTCAAGGCAATGGATACTGATAATGATGGCATTGTCTCTTATGAAGAACTGAAGAGCGGAATAGCAAAATTCAGCTCTCATCTTGTGGAATCAGAAGTGCAGATGCTTATTGAAGCTGTATGTATTTCGAATAATTAACCTTCAATCCCTGTT
Organism: Dendrocalamus latiflorus; assembly: GCA_017311315.1. Classification (NCBI taxonomy): domain Eukaryota; kingdom Viridiplantae; phylum Streptophyta; class Magnoliopsida; order Poales; family Poaceae; genus Dendrocalamus; species Dendrocalamus latiflorus. The sequence continues at coordinate 29,052,584 of CM029648.1, forward strand.
TTTATTCAAAAAACAACTAAGACAAGAGTTCAGTGTTTTTTTAGAAGTTCCATAGGTGGCTAACAAAGCACCTGTTGGGACAAGTCAAAAGATATGATACAGCAATGTACAACATTGATGAAGGCAATATCACCTAAAACGTACCGAACCAACTATCACATCCTTCACCTAGTGCCTCAGGAGTAGTTGCCCTCTAAGTCAAATGCATATCTTTCATTGCCATTCTCCCCTTCATAAATTTTCAATATTGAACACTACATCGTCCCACAGCTACCAAATGTTCCATGCTCCTGCAATGATTGTTGTGGCTCAGATGTTTCTAGGACAACTGTTAGTCATCTTGCATCCTTCAGTAGGCCATGCTATATGCCCCTCTCACGTTCCATTGTAGTGTCAATATCCATCTGACGCAAACATACCTTAGTAAGGCCTAATATTGCCCAGTTTATTCAATCAGATCAGCAGTTTCAAAAACAAGGGACATGTAGGAGGAACTGCGTGTTTTTAGAATTAATGTAGGAGATGGGGCTCGAACTCGTGACCTCAACCGCCGCACCTAAGTGCTTTACCACCACAGGGCCTTTCCCATCAGATCAGCAGTTTTGCTTGCCCATTTCCTGCCGTCAGTTATTCTGTTTAGATGCTAACCTATTGTTTAACATGTAAAACACTGTACCTGGTAAAGATTTGGTGCAACTACTTGACTTAGCTCATTGGTTCCCTGGTGCATTTTAGACTCACTATACATGTTGATGTGTTTGACATTCCTTTCCAGAATAACATTGAAAATTCCCAATGGATATTTATTCTAGCTCACCACTTGGCCTAGGTTCATGTAACTCGTTTCGTTCTTGCTGACAAAAGCTAGGGAAGCAAGCATTGAGGTGCATGAATTTTTCTACATTGTACTCTAGTATTTCCCCTGTTCCATAAACCAGCCATATAGTATTTTTATTGCTTGGTATAGGAGTTTAGGCTATTGAATACTAGACTGCAGATTGCTGAACTAGGCAACAAGCGACTTTGCATTCTCATTTCAGCAATCGAAATAGTTTTGCTTTGCACCATTTGCGTACTGAAATGTAGTGGCCTTGTAAATTAAAAGAAAGGATAGGGCAATTGATTGACAGTGTGACTACTCCTTGTCCTGTTGAAAAGAAGTTATTGCATATCTCTTTGATGTTCACCTTGGTAAATTGCCTTACCTTCATCAATGTTTCCTCTCCCATAATTGGACCATTCTTATTTTTTGGCCTAACTTAAGACCTCCTTGAGTGATGCCATTGCTTGAGTTTTTATTTTTCTTTGGTGGACTGATATTGATCCATCCAGATTGTCCATGGCATCATGTGGGGGGTTATATGCCTTGTATTGAGTTGATGGTTGTATTAATACTAGCCACGTAGGCGTGGCGCCACGCCATGCCAGCCACCGTGTGGACCGAAGTAAAAGAGACGACAATTTACAGGGGTTTAACAAAAAAATCGAGGACACATGCGTAATTTAGGAAAAAACGAAGGTCTTTTTCGTAAAAAACCGAGGACCTGTAAGGACCTGTACGTAAGTAAATAAGGACCTATACGTTAATCTGGAAACCCGCAGGGCGCAATCAAAAATTTTTTTAGGAAAAAAACTTGCAGGGACTTTTTCAAAAAAATCCAGGGACCTTTTCGCGAGAAAAAAGGACCTATACGTAATTTTCGGAAAATCGGAGGGAATTGCCTCCCCCGGCCGTACGCCAAAACGGGCGACACGCGCCGGCCGGGGGGAGCGTGGGGGGGGGGGGGACGTGGCCTCGCCTCGTCGCCGGAACCCTTCCGGGTTTAATCCCGGTAGGATAACTATGTGACACAGGGAGGGCGGTAGTGTGATACAAGAGGGATAAATTACTGAATTTGCAACTATGGCTCAGCTTTGATCTGATTAGCATGTATGTCATACTCTGTACATTTTTCATTGATCACCTGTTGTTTGCAAACAGGTGGATGCAAATGGTAAGGGAGCACTAGACTATGGCGAATTTTTGGCTGTCTCTCTTCATTTGCAAAGGATGGCAAATGACGAGCACCTTCGGCGGGCCTTCCTATTTTTCGACAAGGATGGCAATGGTTACATTGAGCCTGAGGAGCTTCGAGAGGCTCTAGTGGACGATGGAGCAGCTGATAGCATGGAAGTGGTGAATGACATATTGCAAGAAGTCGACACTGATAAGGTGATGATTCTCTTATATCTAGTACAACCATTAATTTGGTTTTCACTTTGTCTAAGTAAATATCTGCTTTCTTTACATCTGCAGGATGGCAAGATTAGCTATGACGAATTTGTAGCAATGATGAAGACCGGCACAGATTGGAGAAAGGCATCACGGCATTATTCCAGAGGAAGATTCAACAGCCTTAGCGTGAAGCTAATGAAGGATGGGTCCTTAAAATTGGGTAATGAGTGAAGCTGCGGCCATCGGTGTTAATCTGTGCATGTAGTTAGGCCTTTGGGCCCACTAAGCAGAAGCTCTTTTTTCCTTCTTCTCATGATTATTTTGCGTGGAAATTTAGCTTGCGTTGAAATTTAGATAGGTGGAACCCCCCCTGATTGGCTTGCCTGTGTAATTAATTCTCCCGGTATCGCTGACAAGCGCGCACGCACCGAATGATGTACCAAATGCTGTGCGCCTGCTTCCCCCGTGTTTGATCCTATGGCACCTGATGCTAAGTGTTGTACAATGTTTTGCCGTGTCCAAATGCAATTTGTTGATTTGGCGTCCTAGCCTGTCGCAAAATCCATCGTGCACTTGCAAATGTCGAATGTTCCTAACGAACGGTATCCGGTGTGATTTGAACCCTACCCAACAGCATGCTAACAAAGGGAAAGTTACGAAACAATGTGCACCTAGTACATCACGTACAAATAATATCGGATGCTGTTCTATCTGCACCCAACTTGTTCTGACCTGATGCTCTCGTAATCGAGAAGTCTGAGACTGATGCTGCAAGAATTCAACCACGCGCCAAAATTCCTGAGAGTAATGCTGCATCATCGGAGGTGCATCATGCTGGAGAGCACCACCGGCCGCATCAGCCGTGGAGCATAATTAAGATAAGGCTAATGTAGTCGAATTCCGGGAACAAGATTAAGCCGGGAAGCACACGGCTCTATTTAATAAGCATCCCCCGGGTCAAAAATAACAACAAATGCATCGATCCCAATTCTCTCTTCGCTTCCTTCACTCCGATCCGCCGGAATAGGCTTATTCGTATTAGGTTCTACAATCCGATCCGCGTATTCGTATCAACTTTTAAAAACTGTTTTTCTACATTTAATAGCTTTTTTTATAGTATCTAACTTTTAAACAAAATATCCTTTTAAGATGAGTTCTACTAGTTGACCGTAATAATGACTTCATTTATACCGTTTAAAATCATACACAAATGTCACTCTTTTTATAAACATTTTTGTATATTAACACTATTTATAAGCCAAAACTAAAAACTAATATAAATATATCCTTCTATGCACATACGACCTTGCTTTCCGCCACGGCATAATATATGTTTGTTTGGATTCGCTTCCCCCAAATCAACCGGACCTGCCGTGTGGTGCTACTTCTGCCTACTCGCACCGCACCATACATTTCGTGGAACACCTGTGCAGCACACACCATCGTCGAAAAAGTGGCTGCAAGTGCAACTATATACAAGGTGGTCAATTCCACGTTAGAATAGTGGCAGGGTCAGCCATGTAAAGTTCCATCACCACCACCATCACAGTCGCTCCACCCCGCCGTAAGGGCGCGCGGACAGCACAGTGTGCGGCGGTGCCCCGTGACGTGACTTCCGGCCGACGTCAAATCAAGCGGAAAAGCGGGAGCCCGCAACGTGCGAGTCCGCGCTGTGCCGCAAGTCGGCAGCGCGCTCGTCGCATTCCGTTCCCACGGGCCGCGGCTGCGGCGCCCGCGTTTGCGGCGCTGCCGCGAGTGTAACGTGCACCGCACCCGCAGCCTGGTGCTACTGCTGGTCTGCCGCCACTGGCCGTAGCGGAAGCCGCTTCCTCGTGAAGCCAAGGCCACGCGGCGCTGCACCGATGAATACATATGATGGATCGCTTTGCGACGGGTGTCACGTGCGGGATCGTGACGGGAATCGTGCCTAGTGTTAGAAAAATAAACCTTGTTAGTGAAAGCTCACTGATTTAGTTTAAAATTATAATAATTAGTGTAATTGAAACCAATGAACCTGGCCTTGACATCACGGCTATCATGTCAAATTATAATGATTGATCCGGAGCGTTCGATCGCTAACTACGAATGTTGGCAAAGATTTGTTGGATGGTGTGCCACATCCTTTCTTCTTAATTAGAGACACAAGGCATTACATTCGTTTCCGGTCCTAGATCCTAATAAGGTTGCTTCGCATGTTATCTGTAACAGTTAGAACTCAAAACAGTAAGTAGTCCGGATATAAAGAATACGATCTTACAGCAACTAGTTTAGCTGATCGTTATTAGAAGAACGTAGCTGAATTATCTATGCTACTAATAGAACCGTAGCAAACAACTCTACCATGGTCCACGACAACCGGAAAGTCACATCCACTGCCACAGAGCTACTCCGAGGCTCTGATCAACTCGGCTTCGGCTTATATCTTATTTTTCACTATTCATAAGTTTCGTCTTTTTCTGAACTTTTAGCTTTTTGTTGAGCTTTTTTGCCGGTTCTTTTTCCCCCGTATTTGTTTGTATTATACGTAATGGGCTAACATATTTTTTTATATTTTTAATTTTTTTAAATTTAATTATGTTAAATAAGCCTCTGTCAGCTACAATGCTTTTTTCAGCCGATTACAGTGTTTTCAGCCATAAGCCATAAACTTTTCAGCCGAACCCATCACCACCTCAGTGCCGCTAGTAGTCTGTTTTCTGCTTTATCCCGAACTTTTTGTCCTTCTCAATACTCAGAGCCCACACCACAATGCGGCCAGCCGACCATGCATGCATCCGCCATTAAGTCGGCACTTGCAAGTCCGTAGCTCCAAATATCGCCATCAGCTAACAAAGCGATTTCATAACATCAATCCATGTAATGTCACTTGCCCCATGCGGAGGAGATCACGAAGGACAAACAACACGGCACGAGTAGCGGCAAACATGGATGTACTAACGGGACAAAAGGGGCAATATATGGTGTATTATATCACCTCAAAAAGTTCGAAACTCAATTGTTTGGATATGTCATGGTGAACTCTTCTGCCGCCGGCGATGTTCCCCCTATTTTTGCCAATTGCCTAGCTATGTCTATTGGCACTAATGCCTTTGCTCCATTGCTCCCCCCGACCTTTCTATGTTTCACCCTCGATCTCTTCGCCTATACCCATCTTCGTCGTTGCTCTTAACGTTGATCGTCACTGTAACGCCTCTATTTTTAGGAACAACAACATCATTACCTTTTGTAATAGCCTAGGAGTTCAGTTATGGACAGAAAGAGTATCATGCCTACTCACGAATATTTAAAAGGAGTTAATTTGATTAAAATAAGACTTAACAGTTAATTTTAACAATTTTAACGGCGTCCAAACCCAAAACATAACTTACAATCAGAAAAACCAAAGAAAACTCCACATGAACGCTTGAGTGCGGCCGTAACCCTAACACGGAAACTTGTAACATCCTGCTCTTCTCCTGATCTCTATGTTGGTGGAAAGATAAAGCAAGACTGAGTACAACCAACCATACTCAACAAGTCACATGGGGAAATGCTATATAACTACTTGCCAGGATTTCCAAAGGATGGGAATATATGGGTTTGATTAAGTAGCTGTGGATGCAGTTTTATTTGTAAATATTTTTAAACACAAAAGATCAATAGCTTCTTAAGGAATTGGAGTTTCAAAACTTGATTACCAAACTTCAATATTTCCAAATCATTTCCAAATCTACTTATGCTTTGCTGTTGGATTCACCCATTAAACACAGTTTCATTTGCCGGAAGCACGGTGTATTCGAATACCATTAATCAATGACTCTACAGAGCTGCCCTGCTTTACCCACAATATTTCTTAACTCCCACGACAGAGTTAAGAAAACAAGACTGTTCACCGCTCAATTCTTTGTATAGTCTCCACCCAGTAGGTTTTCGATCTCAACAAGTTCGGGTGACCCACAGACCTCGCCCGACTTGTTGCAGCCCTACCGTTGTATGGTTAACCACCTCCCATACGAACTCACCCTCGGTCTCCCTCCACCAGTTACAGAGGTTCAATCGAACTGGATTAGTTACTAGACCAGATTTGACAAGTCAACACTTGTGGTTGGACGGGCGCTATATTATTTACTCAGCATAAGGGTCTAGTCTTTATATTTTCACTGAGACAACATCCTCCCACAAACCAATATTTAGTGCCACTACAATGCCACCAATCCACAACCCATGCCTCCACCCTAGGATAAGGTCATAGGATCCGGCCGCCTCATGGCCTCCAGCAATCCTTTCTTATCCTAGAACCATTTTCCATAATTCCACCAACAAATATCAAATCTTTTAATAGTGATAAAGTTTGTTGAGTCACTAAACTACCATGGTTACCTTATTAATATATTTCATATTAGTAGGTCTTGTCAAGGTGAATGTGACCATCAAATTAAACTAAGCCTTTTGGGCGGTAGGACATAACTAATATCATATCATTCTAAACAGTTATTGTACATAAAATTACCGTGCGTAAATAACATAATGAAAGTACAGATAAGTAGATAAATAAAGAAAATGTAGGTTCAACATGATCAAAAACATGTGACTTGCCTCTTTATCCATAGCCTCTTATTATCTTTACTGTAGTCTTCAGATTGGATACCGACTTCTTTAATTGCTCTTGTAGTCTTCTGTTGACCAACTCGTGTGGTCCGAGTACTAGTGTGGAAGATGAGTACAAATGAGTTCCTGCTTTGCAGAACGCAAGCTGGGAACAAGATACAAATAAATAACCAAAAAGACATAAAGAAGGTAGGCGGTGTGATTAGGGTTTAGGCAGTGGGTGGTTCAGCTCAACGGAATTGGAATTAGGTTAGGTGGGTTCGAGATGATCGAGGATGTATATAGGCGTTGTATGGATTTCGGTGAACAGCTGAAGGTGTGGATGGTATCAGACTTTTGGGTTGGGATATTTATTTGGGTTGTTTAGAGCTTTGCCAGAGTCTATGGTGATATAGCGAGGTTGGAAAGGTATAGACATGCTTAAGATGATAAAAAGGGCATATATGTTTTTAGGGTTTCGACGAACGATAAGAGTTCAAACCGTAATAGGATTTAAGGTTTAGAAATGTGTTTCACTGGTTTTGAGTGTTATCGATATCTGATGTGAGAAAACGAAACCGAGGAATAGGTAGATGGGTTCAAAACGATTGAAATGGATGCATAAATATTTTTAGGGTTTTGGTGAATAAAGAAGGCTTGAAAAGTAGTTGAATTTGGGTTTGGAATGGTGCTTGAGCTAATTAAAATTTTATTGGTGTGTGGTTTGACCAAATAGGATAGGAATTTGACTTCGCAGGGTCAAAATGGTCAAATCGATGTATTTTGTATTTTTGGGTGTGGATGAACATTAACGGGCATGCACTGTTCATTGTGGGTCGGCTACTGTTCATAATGGGTCGGTTGCTACAGTATCGGGTCTGGGTAATGTTTGCTAATGGGCCAGGCTGCTACAGTACTGGCCAAACACTATTCATCATCTTCCTCCTCGTGCTACTATAGTAGCCGAAAAACAGAGAAATCAAAAATCGGGAAAATCTCAAGCTGTGGTGCATGGAAATGAAAACCGGGGATATGGGTGGACTCCTGGGGACACAGGGGGTTCCATTTTGACGCTCAGTGGCGGTTTGTAGGCTACGGTTAGTCGGTGGCGAGGTGGTCCCTTCTCAGGGCGTTTGAATGGTTCAGGGGCTATAGGGAGGTTCTTTTTTCAAATGGGTTGCTTTTTAACCATCTGGGAGTAGTCACGGTGGCTTGGGCGGTGGTGGTCTAGGCTAAGGAGGTCTGTGGCATGCTAGCCACAATGAGGAGGTGCGGCTGTGCGATGGTGAACGCTGCCGGTGAACTACGGAGTTAAGCAAGCTATGGTGAAGCTTTGGTAGGATTTGTGGGTGGGCCAGGGAAGCTAAATATAGGTGGAATTGAAGAATAACAAAGGGAATTACAAGAATTGAGATATAGGCTTACCAAAAGAACTTTGATAGTGGTGGCGAAAATTGGCTGACGCAGAGATGCCGGGCTTGGGAAGGGTTATTGGTTGCCAAGGCAGGGTATGGGAGGACCTCGCGACCCCTTTTATAGCTGGTTAAGGCAGCTCAGAGCAGTGGCGTTGTGGGTACGGCAACAACATGTGGCTTGGGCGAGAGATGACTCTGGAGCTTTCGGGTAGTGGCGTGGTATCGAGGTTCACGTGCTCCTCGGCAGGCAAGTTATGGCAATCAAACGGTGTGGGCACGTCAGGTCAACCGTGAGGAGTTGGCGGCAGCAAAATATCAGGCGACAGTGAAAATGTCCGATGATGAACAGTGCCAGCGCAAAATTGAGTTGGCATGGTGATTTGGCAAGGGATTTAGGGCGCAATTGGCTGGGATTTGAGCTAAATTAGGCAAAGGTTCAAATAGAATCAAGATCAAATGAAAATTCAAATTCTTTTTGAAATTTCAGATTCGTTTCAGTCACTCACCGCCACAACACCTGGCTACACCTCCCGACCACTGGCCATTCACTGTCAATCTGAAAAAAGAATATATGTTTGAGTAAGGATGAACCCTAAATTGAGATTGGACTATTACTCTAACTGGGAGTAAATAATCAAGTGATAGAAAATTGGCTTTTTATATAAAATAGCCAAATGCCATTGCATTGCAACGGATCCCAAATAGAGTTTTCCTTTATAATCGAGTTTGGTGCTGCACTAAATCCTTCATAGTAAATAAATCATGCAAAATTAATTGTACATAAATAATTATCAAATAGCCACCATAGTATCTGCCTACTATTATCATGCACAAATAATTATTATTAAATCTAGAAATCCATAAAGTTTGCATTCACTTAACAGCCATAGGGAACTATAACACAAGCCATATACATACGCATATGCGAAGATAATCCTATTCTCCATAGAAGATCCCTTTTTAGGTGAAGATGGTGAACCAAGCAGACAACCATCATCATCAACTAAAATATTTATAGGAGTTTGTAAACAAAACATAAGCATGATGGGCAACATCTTATTGAAAAGGAAAGAGTACATGTTTGGACCTACTTCACACTATTGACATTGTCAATTAAGTGTTTATCCCTTTAATTATCGATATAGAATGCGTGCAGTCAAACTATTTAACTTTACCCAACAATATCTTTATGAATATTTTGATCGCTATATGAAAATGATAGAGCCGCATGACCCGATCATAAAACCGCACAATCCCAAGTAGTTCACACACTGCGTGATCCTAGGTCTCCCATGTGCCATGTAGTCCTAGGCAATAGCCTGTAAAACTGCTCTAGCCGCTACCCCTCGTCTCCCGTGTTGACGTCACACCTATATGATGGTGGCCATAAAAATAGAAATCACATTTACGGCCAGATAGAATACCAAATTTACTGTCAAATGAGATCAGTGATGCAGAGTGTCTGATCTTCTTAACGTATGACCTTGGATAACTCATGCAACCTGATGAGTCCAGCGTGGCCAATTGCTACCCGTGCAATGACCTGCGACGTATGAACTCACCCAACCACACGCTTGATGATTCTTCCACCCGACCACATGGAAGTGAAAGACTTGATCTTGCAATTGCCGAAGAAAGAGCAAGAACCAAGGGACAAAGAAGACCCAATTCTAAGGATCAGTCATGGCGGTTGTGCACAAAACCCTAGAATAGGCGATGAAGCAATCTGTTATTTCAAACTAACTCAACTCATCTTTACATTTTTTGAACTCGAACTCACACAAAAAGGAAACCTAAATTTATAGCCATCATGTTATTTTGGTTATAGCGGTGCGACCACAAGGTTTCTAAGGTTGATACTATATCCATTGCGTGGGTCTTAGAATAAGCTTTCAACTAGCGCAAGAGCACCCAAATTGGACTTCGTTTGTAAAAATTATGCCCTTTTTATTACGAGCCCTGTAGGTTGTCCTGAATTGAATATGAATTGGGTTATAAATTGATTCCAGTTTTGATTTCGATTGGGCTTGAGGAAAATCTAAATTGGGTTTTAAAATCTTATCCAAGACTTGGGTTTTGGATTATTAGGTTTCTCCCATTTTCCTTCTCCTTTTCTTCCTTTTTTCCACACATGCTTCCTTTCTTCTTCTCTTGGCTGCATAGCTCTTCTTGCTTCCATGCGCTCGTCCGGCTTCTCTCCTTCATACTTGATACTTTGTAGCTTTTCTTGAATTATTAGAACATGAACTCCATGCCCTTCCTCGCTTGCATTGGCCCCGGCCTTCCTCACCTCCCTCTTGGTTCCAAATACTTTCATCTTGTCAAACCTGAAAACATACAAAGTATTTGCATTAGGTAGTAGTCAATTCTCATGTAAATCATAAGTAAACTCATTAAGAAATAAATTTACCTATTGGTTAAGTAATTTGGCTCTAGCTCTTGTCATTGGACCCTTATGCAAATCATGATTAACATCTTATACACTTGAAGAGATGGACGATGCACTAATACTAAGGATGTCCTCATCATTCTCCCATTCTTCAAGAAAATCCATCCTAAATAAAAAGAAATATATATATATATATATATATATATATATATATATATATATATATATATATATATATATATATATATATATATATATATATATATATATATATATATATCATCCACACTTCTCCTGTTTAGCTCATTATGAACATCTGAAAGCATAGTAAACAAAAAGAACAATGCATATGCATGTTATATGTATAAACCAATTATTGTGTCATCCTAATTATTTTGCACAAACCAATTAGCACAACAGCAGACATTGGATGTATTTGATATATACATTGCAATAGATCAAGTTATTGAAATATGGGGGAGAAAATTTTTAAGTGCATTCATGCTTTAACTGCATTATTCTAATTTACTTGTATATGATTGTACAACAAATGATGGACAATTAGGCTTAAAAAATCTTTGAAAAAAGTAAGCACCATCATTTAAACTCATTTCATTAGGTTCATAACATTTCACAAAAGATTGTTTACTCAAAATATGCAATTTCAATTCAGCAAACTTATCACATGTAATACATATTCGATAAACATAGAATTTATCATCTACACTATAATCTCTAATAAAATTGAACTTATATGTGTAGGCATAAGTACTAACTAGTAATTTTAAATATGAAATTTAAGCAAGGTTCTCAATCAGACTAAATAGCTCTTTAGAATCATCAAACATGTTAATTACCAGCTGCAAAGGTTTATATTAAATTAGTATGCATGACAATTTAAAACAAAGTAATAAATAATAGATTTGAAATAATAGATTCAATATGATCAAAGGTCATGACTTACCTTGGCTTTGCTCAGTTACACATTCTTGAGCTTCAGGTCCTGCTTCTGCTCCTTCGAAGACGTTATCTAATGAGAGAGAAAGTGAACAAAACACAAATAAATTCAAACAAAATCTAAAAACAACAAAATTAGAACCAAAATATATAGCTCAATTTTAGATGAATTTAGGATGAAAAACTGGGCCAATTGGAGTTCGAACGAAAGAGAACGGGTTCTTAGAAGATTGATCGGCTGAGAAAATTCTAGAAAATAACGGAGTAGAGAGAAAGGAGAATGTTCTCTGGAATATTCCCTTCAGAATTAATTTAATAAAAGCTAGAGGTTGACAAGCAGGGATGGCAACGGGGAATTCCCCGCTGAGGAGTGGTGGAATGTCCTCGTCCCTGATTCTTCCTCGTTCCCTACCCCCGCCCCTGCTCCCGATTACATGTCCGGGGAAGAATTCCTCTCATTCCCCATCCCCAGTGGGGAACGGGGTCCACGATGGGGATCTATTCTCTGATAATAAGTGACTACTTGGAATATACAAATAATTACAATCAGCAATAATATGACAATTAGATCAATAAAATTTGCATGAATTCACCACAATAAATGTACAATAGGTGCATCACATAATTCAAACAAGTGTTTATTTCTCGATTTAGGTTTTTACAAGGTATTTAATAAGGTATCATATGAGATACATGATATGGTATACAACGATTCGGATCCCTAATAGGGAACGGGTATGGAGGGTAGGGGAACGTCCCCGTCCCCGTCATCCCCGATGGGGAATGAATTTACTCGCTACTTATCCCCATGGGGAAGAAACCTTCTCATCCCCGCCCCCTAATAGGGGAATTCCCCACTGGAGAACGGGGAATGGGCCCCATTGCCATCCCTACTGACAAGTAGGCTCCTTAGTCTATGGACCAAGTCCACGGTTTGGCTCGGTCTGTGGTGGACTCGATGCACCAGAGGATGACTAGGACTGACATGGGATAACACGTGGCATAACACGTAAGCAAGATTTGGTGAGGTGGTTTCTAGGTGGCATGATGACATGGTAAGTGACATGGCATGGGCGTGGTGCTATGAGTTGGTGACCTAAGCTTGTTTGGTGCAGTGTAGCAAACACGTGGGCACTGACATGGCTAGTGAGCTGGCAGCTGACACTAGGCTTGCTAATGGGTTTAAACCAAACCCAACCACATGAGATAGAGCCAACTTCTCACCCCAACCCAGCCCACAAAAAGAATTTTCACAATCCAATCTAACCCAAACCACATTCTACTTAAACCCAACCCAAACCACCTTTCACTTAAACCCAACCCAACTCGAACTCATGGGTTCAACCCACTTCCCAACCCATTTACCAACCCACTTATTCGTAAAACATCGGTATTTGAAATTTTAACCTCGCGTTCACATTATAAAATTTTTACAAAATCAATTGAAATTTATTGCAAATAATTCTGCGTGTAGATGAGTTACTCTATGCAAATTGATAGGGCTAGACGCACATGTGGCTCTGCATGCTTTTATAGGATGTTTTTGTAAAACTTCACTATTTGGAATTTCAACCTCGTGTTTACACCACAAAAGTTTGTTGAAATCAATTAAAATTTATTGGAGATGATTCTACATATAGGGGAGCTATTTTATGCAAATTAGGAGAGCTAGGTGCACACGTGGGCACCGCATGCTTTTATAGGAAGTTTTCATAAAATTTCGGTATTTGAAATTTCAACCTCACGTTCACACTACAAAAGTTTCGTGAAACTGATTGAAATTTGTTACAAATGATTCTGCGTGAAGGGTAGCTACTCTGTGCAAATTGGCAGGGTTAGGCACACACGTGGATTCTAAATGCTTTTTATAGAAAGTTTTCGTAAAACTTTGGTATTTAAAATTTCACCTTCGCGTTCACACCACAAAAGTTTCTCGAAATCAATTAAAATTTATTAGAGATGATTCTACATGTAGTGGAACTACTCTATGCAGATTGACAGGACTAGATGTACATGTGGACCCCACATGTTTTTATAGGAAATTTTCGTAAAACTTCGATATTTGGAATTTCAACATCATGTTCATACTATAAAAGTTATACGAAATCGATTGAAATTTATTGCAAATGATTTTGTGTGTATGGAATGGAGCTGCTCTATGCAAATTAGTAGGCATATATGCACATGTGGCTCTCACATGATTTTATAGAAATCTATAACTGAGTTTGGTAGTCCAAACCTATGAACAATCTAAATGCCACCTTATTTAGACCATGACACAGGTTGAACCCATTCACAACCTGAAATTTCTAAACGCACCCCACTTAACCCAGCCTTTTTATGAGGTAATCCAACCCAATCAAATCCGTTCTCTCTTCCAACCCGTTTGTACCCATCCAAACTCAGGTTAATTGAGAACCCATCCTGTTTAACCCGTTTAAACCCAACCCTATTAGCACCGTAGCTGACACGCGGCTTGGATCAACGGCCGAGGATGGCTCAACACCGATGACGGCAGCTGCGTCTCGCCAGACTTCGGTGTCCACGTCTCTAGCATGCGCACGCAATGAGGAACACATTCAGCGGCTTGGATCGGGCGTAGGTGGTCGGCAGCGTTGAGCGTGCGTCCTCATCATTCTGATGTACATGAACAACTGGCTGCTGCTACGCTCGCGTGGACCTTCCAATTAATCAATACGTGCTCGCCACAAACGATCCGTAGAATTTTCGAGCCGAGAGCGAGAGCGACTTGCAGTAGCCGTAGTAAGTTTTACAAGACGAGCTGCCTCGCTCCAGTGGTCACCATCAGCCCATGAACCGCAGCGAATCCCCAATTTCCTCACTAAAAACACGTTTCCGGCCTCTGGCAACCTGTGACCAGATCAGGTGAGTGAGTTGTCCACGGAAAAGCCAAATTAAGCAAAGCAAAAGGACACAATTTTTTTGCCTCTCTCTCTCTCTCCTCTCTCCTCGCTTGGGTTATATATACCCCTCTCGCCGTGTAGCACTTGAGCGAAGGAGCTGAGACACAAGAGGCACAGCTCGTCAGCTAGCTCATCACTCGAGAAGTACTCGCGGTTGAATCGTCCCAGTACGTGCGTCAACTCCTTCACTATTCTTCTCTCGTTTTGTTTTATTCGTGTTCAGTGTTCTTATGAGCCACAGTAGTCTAATAACGCCTTCGAGGTGGAGTACTAGCTAGCTAGCTAGTGTCCATACCTCCCTCTCGCCATCCATGCACGAGTCGTCGTCACTAGCATTTCCATGAGTCCAGACTCCTCGTGCTTTTGTCCCGTTCCTTCTCGTGATTCGTCGTGTTTTTCTTCTTGGTTTGTGTTTTTATTTTGTAAGGCACGCGTCGTGCATGTATATATACGCCTCGCGCGCGCGTTTGTAACTGCAGGTGGTATATAGCTACCACTGTAGGTTAATTAGTAGACCACTTCCTTTTTTTGAGCGATTTTTAATTACTCTTTTACTGTTGCATAGGCGGCATATATAGCAATGGCGGACTGCATGCAAGAGTGGCCGGAGCCCGTCGTCCGCGTGCAGGGGCTCGCCGAGAGCGGCCTGGACGCCATCCCGCGCTGCTACGTCAAGCCGCCGTGCGACCGCCCCTTGATGCAGCTGGCTGCCGACGTCCAGGAACACTCAGACATCAGCATTCCAGTCATCGACCTCGGCGAGCTGCTCGTTGAGGGTGGCCTCAGCAACCTCACCGAGGCCGTCGCGGCGGCTTGCCGGGAGTGGGGATTCTTCCAGGTGGTCAACCACGGGGTGCGGCCGGAGCTGATGCGCGCGGCGCGGGAGGCGTGGCGCGGCTTCTTCCGCCTGCCACTCCCGGCGAAGCAGATGTACGCCAACTCGCCGCGGACGTACGAGGGATACGGCAGCCGGGTCGGCGTCGAGAAGGGCGCCGTCCTCGACTGGGGAGACTACTACTTCCTCCACCTCTGGCCGGAGGCCACCAAGAGCCTGGCCAAGTACTGGCCGGCCAATCCTGGCATCTGCAAGTATGTACTCCTCCCGGCCTTTCAATTTTCCAGATTCTAGATAGCCCATGTGCATGTAGCTGGGGTTCTTGTGGTACAGATGTATGTGTAGTACTACATCGAATTTCCTTTTAGAAAGAGTGGGTGCCATCGACTTGTGCATTATTTGGCACACTTTTGGATTAATTGTTTCTTTTATTGATGTGTACAGTTATTAATTATTCAAATTGAATTCCGAAAACTGCATGTTAGTCCAGTTAAACCCAGGGTTAAAAATTTCGTCCAAAATACCGAAATTTCAACTCTTTCGTTATCCTCCGAAAGAGCAATAGTTTAGTCAAGTTTTGGCTGAATTTATCCCTATTTAAATTTTATCCAAATTTTATCAAAAAAATTGTGATTTTCTTCTGAACTTTTGAACAAAATAGACGAAAATTTTTCCTTTCATTCCTCCCGGTGACCTCAGAAAATTTTTTGAGGCCGAAACACTTAACCCTGGTTAAATCTTCTAGCATAATTATTTTCTAAATAAAAACATTTTCAATTTGTTACATATATTCTATGTATAGTTTAGCTATAATTAGTTAACTAGATTTGAATAATTTGTTTTTTTGCGTGGAAAAATTAACACTATGTGTTTATCTACCTGGTACAAGGTATTCTATTTTTTTGTTTTTAAAAATATTCTTATTTTTTGTGCTACTCGGTAGTACATGTGAAATTAATAATAAGCATGTCAAGTAGTAAAATATTCTGGGACAAAACAGGAGTAACTGTTTCGAATGACACACTGCGAAACTTACCCAAATATATTTAATTCGCTCAAAAATATATGTATATGTATCCAAGGTTGGTCAGCTTTTACCTGAGAACAGTGTACTGATTGTCAACTATACATAAATTAACGTAACTGTCCATCATGGCGTACTGCTCCATCTACTACCATTTATTTTTGTTTTTCTTATTCTTTTTGGCCTAATATTAATATTTTTCTTTTAAATTTTTTTCCTACTAGTCATTGCTAGATGCCTTAATTGTGACACATGCATGGATAGACGTCATAACCATAGTTGGCCAGTCTAAAACCTATACAGATAGGTTGTAGAAAAGGAGGTTTGTTTGGATCGTGCAGCTCTCACGACAGGGAATCCAAAACGTGCATGCAACAAAAAGAAGGGGGAGGGTGCTTTCATGCAAAAGGCCCAGGGCAAGAGTGACTACCATTCCAAGCTAGCAACGCATAGTAAAGGCTTGTAGCCAGTGGCGGAGCCAGTATTTGGATACGTCTTGGACTCAGTGGTAGAATGATTTAAGATATTTGGGTTGGATCATGAAAATATTACTTAGGTTAGACTAAATCTATTCAGATTGCACACTAGATATTTTTCTACACCCCGAACTGAAATTTACCCTGTCTAAGGTGTGGCTCACTCGGAAGCAACACATAGTAAACGTTTTGTAGTGACTCGGGTAGCTAGTAAGAAAACTGTATAGATACAAAAACATTTACCATTATTAGTGATAACTTATGTTTATGTATGTGTACGAACAGGGAGGTGTCGGAGGAGTACGGGCGCGAGGTGGTCAGGCTCTGCGAGCTGCTGATGAAGCTTCTCTCCGTGAGCCTGGGGCTGGACGAGGGGCGCTTCCAGGAGGCGTTCGGCGGCGCGGAGTGCGGCGCGTGCCTGCGGGCGAACTACTACCCGCGGTGCCCGCAGCCGAACCTGACGCTGGGCCTGTCGGCGCACTCCGACCCGGGCGGCCTCACCGTCCTCCTCGCCGACGAGCACGTCCGCGGCCTGCAGGTCCGCCGCAGGGACGGCGAGTGGGTCACCGTGCAGCCCGTCAGTGACGCTTTCATCGTCAACGTCGGCGACCAAATTCAGGTGACTAATCAATTAATCACCTTGCGCGCGCGCGCGTGGTGCATGCATGCATGTGCTATACTGGTTTCTAGAAGCAAAATAGAACTAGTAGCTAGTGGCACTACTGAATCGTGAACTCGATCCTTTTCAAAAAAAAAAAAAGAATCGTGAACTCGATCGAGACCATGACTAAATACTTGCCACGTGTACCTAACTGTACACATATACGTATTGTTCTTGTCGGTACGTACAGCTGGTCGGCCTGTATACCCTTCCGTCTTTAAAATTAAGAATTTCTGCCTATCTGGATAACTAACTGATGGCTAGTTAATTAGGAGCGAAATGATCGGATAGATCTTAGCTACGGCCGGTCAGCAAGGAAGCTAGTTCCGGAGTTGACTTGCGACGATCTTTCGCGCAGCTCGCACGCCATGAGAGCACACATGCGTGGACGGTGAGTCTAATCATAAAATGTATGCGTGGATTGTGATTGCTCCAAAACGTAGCAATTTTCTGTGTGCCGGTTTGAAGCTACCTCGGACAAACATGTTACGGCGAATCATATCACGTACGAGCCACCCAACCGCACATGCACGGCCAATTCATCCATATCAATATTCCATGTAAATGAATGCAATCTAGCTACACATAGCTATACTCTAGTCTCTAGTGGCAATACTTTTGACATGTATACACTATCCTCGTCGATATATCTGTTAATAATTTTGTTGAGATGATCTGTTAATAAATTTTGAATTAATTTGTCCCTGTAACTAAACAGATACTGAGCAACTCTGTGTACAAGAGCGTGGAGCACCGGGTGATCGTGAACGCCAAGGAGGAGCGCATCTCCCTCGCGCTCTTCTACAACCCGAGAGGCGACGTTCCGATAGCACCGGCGCCGGAGCTGGTGACGCCGGACCGGCCGTCCCTCTACCCTCCGATGACCTTCAACGAGTACAGGATGTACGTAAGGAAGAACGGCCCCAAGGGCAAGGCGCAGCTCCAGGCTCTCAAGGGCCAAGACATCACTACTGAAATAATTAATTAACCGCATCGATCCGACGGTAGTTCATCAGACCTAGCTGCTAGCTAGCTCGGTTCCCACGTATCATCTGATTGGAATTAATAACACATGCATGTACGTACGTACAGCGTACTTTGTTTATATAATAAATTGCGCTTTGCACTAGATAAATTATCACTTATTTCATTTTACACCAGGTTTTATATATGCTTTCACTTTGCACCAGAGTAGAGCAAATGTTGTTTTACTTTGCACTAGGATCCCGACTTCGACTACGGCCCCCTTCGACTACAGCCTCGATTTCGAGCACAACTCTTTTGGACCACGACTTCGACCTCAATCAAGGCTTCAACTTAGACTACGGTGTCGACTTTGAGCATGGCTCCCTTCGATCACGGCCTCTTGACTATTGCTTCGACGTCGACAACAGTTTCGACCATTCAACCACGGCTTCGACTTCTACCTTGGTGCAAAGTAAAATAACATTTATTTTACTGTGATGCAAAGTAAAAGTATGTGTAACGTTGGTGTAAAATACAACAAGTAATAATTTACCTGGTATAAAATATAATTTACTCCAGTTTATACTACATGTACATGTGATCATGTAGCTAAACTACATGCATGCTCTCACGTGTATGTATATATGTGTGTGTATTTGTATGTGTGTATACTTTTGTCTTACGTACAACTGGAGTACTGAATTAATATTGAAAGCCACCCATAGCTTGCATGCATGCATGGTTCAAAATGTATCGAGTTTTATATCTGGAAATTGTTTGAGGTATCTCTGAATATATACCGTACACTACACACACGGACGCTTTATCCAAAGCGTACGCGCACGCTACGCGCGGATCACAAGTGTGCGCGAACTGACTTGCATCAGCAGTTCGTACGTAATGGGACCGACAGTAACTTTCCTAGCATTGTATTGTGAAAGTTATCACCGGACAAAGCAGGAGTTATTAGCTCACCGTGATTCATGCGTAACTGAAGTTTTTCCAATTTGTAAAACGTTATTAGCTTACCCTCTTCAACTTACATGTCGTGAAACATTAAGTTATTGCCACCAATTGTAGTCTAACAATTTTTTGTGATGAACCAAAAAGTTACTAGCGTTTGTGAATGAAGTTATTGTCATATACATGTTGAGTTACTGCTAGCATTTAAACTTACTATTGCTAGCATTCAGTCTACCAACAATACGACCGCCAACCATACGTGGAGCCGACTGAAGGGGGGGGGGGGGTTGACGCGATTGCGATTGGCTGATTGGGTTTGGATCTCATCGCTAGGGTGCACGCTTATTCTACGATTAGCCACTGAATAGTGTGTGTATAAACACTAACCAACGCGTAGGTGTAAAATAAGTGCACACCCCTAAATGACCCAACCAGTCAACCATTCCACCATCCCACCCCATGCTTAGTTAATAGCGTTTGCTAATTATGTAAAGTTACTATCGATTGTACATCAAGCTATCATCAGTAATACATGAAGTTACTTATAGTTATCATCTGTAATTCATAAAGTTACTGCCGTGTGTGAATGAAGTTATTGTCAATATGCATGAATTGAGAGGAAAGTTACTGCCGTATATAAGTGAAATTACTGCCAAACACATATGGAGTTACTGGCCGTTTGTAACACTATAAAACTGGCAGTAAGTCTACATATATTTAATAGTAACTTCACTCATACACGATAGTAACTTTATATAACATGATTTTTGCAGCGTCAAAACATATTTAACATGTATCTTGTTTTGTTAAGCTCGTAATTTCGAACGCAATGGTGAAACGGATCACACATTGGATTTTTAAAACAGTTAGAATAGTTTTAGCTTGTAAACAAGATAAAAAAAAATATAAGTCAAATGCATTTATTCTCTTCTCTCTCCTGTTACATGCATGCATGAAAGTCAAGTTAATACCCATTGCAATGAAAGTTATGACATGTTACAAGGAAAGTAACTGTGAGCATTCGACAGTAACTTCACTCACTACCAATGGTAAATTCATTCAGAAACATCAGTAACTTTTTGGCACTGTAAAAGTTTGGCAATAACTTCATTCGGAACTGATGATAACTTCATTCAGAAATGACAACAACTTTTCGACGCACTGGTTATCATCAATTCGTGCGTACAGTCAGCAATCCGCACATACTGTGCGCACTACGCTGAATAGCTGTGTATATATACAGTATAAATAACAGGGGCACCATGGTGTCCAGGCTCCATGATTGAGACTTTCCATCCATAATTGATTCAGCATGCTAAATCAATGATTTCCTTTCCAAATCGATATCTTTCCGAATTAATGAATGTTAACGACTTTGGCTGATATATTATACATCATTGTACTTATACGCATCTAAAAACGATATAAAAGTAGGGAGGCTTAGTGCCCAGACACCATAATGCCCATTTCAACGTCATATATACACACACTACAGTAAAGTAGCAACCAATCAGGTCTCGGTACTCCAATGGTCGATCGATAGGTAGACAGCTACAGCAAGCTAGCTACATATCTACAGGAGTAGCTAGCTAGCAACAAGTTGTGACTTTGTGAGAAGTGATAAGACATTTGCTGCTACAAAAGTTCCGATTAAAGCTGCCCATAAGTTGTAAAAAGGAAGGCCGCTACTACTGGGAGCAGACACACAGTCGATCGATAGAGCCAGTGTGTGTGGAAAGCAGCTAAAGTTAGGCAACACAAATCCACAGCGACACAGAAGAGACCCAAAAGGGCATCCGCTTTACTTGGTTGGTGACTACGCTGATAGCTAGCCGGCCCGACAAGTCATCAATCAGCACGTGTTTTAATCTTGACTCGATCACCACTCACCACTCATACATGCTAAGCTGATCTGCCTGCATATATATCCAGATGCCCAAGTGGAAATCAGTCATTTCCCCCAAAGCGCGTGGCATTTATATATGCACGCGTCGTGGCTACTAGCTAGAGTCGCAAACTATCGTACTTTTCACCGTTTTTCTGATCAATTTATCTCTGAAGAGACCGAACGAAAAATGACCACAGTCGCAAGTGTGTGCGAAGGAGTTATTTTATGTCAGGGTGGTGATGGTGCAAGATAAAGATATTAAGGTTTGCAGGACGGGTGCCCTATCTAATCATGCTTACAGTTCCATTGCATTCACCAACCAACCTGCAAACAAGGGTAAACGATTCATGCTTCAATGTTTTAGGAAGTATAAGGATTTTCTCTCGTGACTGAGTAAGAGCATCCGGAGTGTATGAAAATAGGGGTCATAAGTCACCTTAAGGTTGATCTTATACATTACAGAGTTGATCTTAAGCACACCATAAGCAAAAAAAGCTTAAGGCCAGTCCTCAAGCTAAAGATCTGATCACAAACATTAAAATACTATTTTCTTTTAATCCTGTTGTTCTCTCTCCTCCTACTAGCCAACTACTAACTATCATATGTGGCCGAGTGAGACTCTTGTTACAGCCGAGCGGTGACTTCAAACATAACAAGTCGATCTTAACTATTAGGTGAAGTCATCTTAAAGCTCATTACGATATATACACTCCGGATGCCCGAGTAGAACATCATCTGTTGAGTCAGGAAGTATCTTGGCACAATCTGGAGCATTAATTGGACAGCGTACCTGGCCAGCGGCTGCTAGCACTCGGAGAGAGAGTTGGGATTACTACTCTGAATATGGAATAAAGTAAGCAAGAATATTGCCGACCATGCACCCAACACGTGGGCATGCAGCTAGCACCAGCAGAAACACTCACGTGAATTATAGCAGTAACATTTGATAAAACCAAAGATTCTTGTCAAAAGGTGACAGGTGCATTCTTTTTCAACGAACCAGTATCATAATTGAGCTAATTTTTCTCTCTAAAAAAGAGCTAATTAAACCATGTTTGTAAGGAAACACCATTGAGTATTTGATTTGCATGGGTTGTCAAAGGCATCGATTGAGGAGCTATTAACAGAGGCTTGAATTTTTAATTAACTTTGAACTGATTAGTTCCTCAATATATGACCATGATCGACGGCCTTGAACCCAACCCACCGCTCCACTGCCCCTGAGCCCTCTTTAGCAGCCTAGCTCCCTCTCCCTCTCTTATTCCCTCATCTGTCGACCAAGGAGGCCACCATCTTCCCCAAATCCGACGACGATGGAGTAGGCACGGCTCGAAAGCAGATATCCTTTGGCATGAACCCTTAAACCTAAATCGAATCCTACTCCATCTGCTATCCTACCACAGATCCAACCGGGAGGGGGGGTTCCCCAAAACATAGAGGAGAGAGCTCGAGGGAGAGACAGACACGAGCACCGACGGCACCACACTCCCCCATCGCGGGCATTTTGGTCTGTTCGTGTGGGGTTATGGCCAAAAGAAATTGAAAACCATTTTAAACGCAAAATTTGCACACACAAAAAACAAAGGGCACACGAAAGATAGGGCAATAGATAAATTACATGGAACTTAGCCCCAAATCATTGAAACCACAAGTAAAATAGGGCAAATGATTATGGGCATGTTCTTTTCCTCTGAAGCTGACGTCTTTTGGCTTTTGCTACAGTACCTAACTTTCAAACATAATATTTTCTCAAGACGGCGTCTATAAATTAAACGATGTACACGTTAAAAGCCCAGCATCTGTACCAGCCAAAATCACAAGTGAGTATCTCTCTCCGTAATCTGTACCGTAAACAACCAAAATTCAAAAATTTCAGTCAAAAGCCATAAGCCGCAGCCGTTGCCAAACAGACCCTATTTTGCTCTTTATTTTCGGAAGGTCCCCAATCCCCATCCTTGTGTCCTTGAGACAAATAACGAGATCATTAAAATTCCTCTGTACAAAAGGCCAAAATTTAGAAATTGGGCCTTACCTTTCTGGTGGACCGTTCACTGAAACAAGCCTGCTGACGCTCCGACTTTTGAATGGTAGGCCGAACCGAGTAAGGCCATCTATACCAGGCCTGAAAGTGTGTTGTTACATACATTCTGCCAATTGGAGCCCAATAAGCTATTTGCGATCTCACAAAACATCCAAGACTGCGCATGGAGAAATAGTTGACAAGCACTCACAGCCAAAATGAATCCTGTAAATTCCATCTAGATTCTAGACACTGGGCCCATCTGGCAGCTACTAATTCCACAAAAGGGATTACTCGAGAAGATTATCATAGACAGCTACTGAATTTTCACCCAGACACCTTGTGGAAATCTGAACCTGTGGCTTGAGTTGTGACCTCTGCTATATTATGAGCTTCTGTTCTGTAAATGAAACTTTTATTTACCAAATGAC
Organism: Dendrocalamus latiflorus; assembly: GCA_017311315.1. Lineage (NCBI taxonomy): Eukaryota > Viridiplantae > Streptophyta > Magnoliopsida > Poales > Poaceae > Dendrocalamus > Dendrocalamus latiflorus. The sequence goes on from CM029648.1 coordinate 29,076,314, forward strand.
AAAAAAAAAGGTGTACCAATCAAGTTGGGCTCCTGTTGAGGCATGGGACCAGACTGAATGGGTCCACATTTGTCTTGAAACCCAAAGAAACCAAAGGCCCACAGGAGATAAGGACATTGTAACTTTTGTTCGGCTTTGTGTATTTATTTTAAACGAGAGAGGGAAAAAAACGACAAAATAAAGTAAAAGTAGAACGCATCAACATCTGGAGGGAAATGTAAAAGTCAGTGGTCTCGGTGTAACTTACGGGCATTCCTTATCCATTCTTTTCTGCTTCCTTTCGTCCTCAAAGTAAACCGGAGCTAAAGCGACCGAGCCGTGCAAGCGGAAGGAGTACATTGCACATCACGCCACTCCTGGTTTTCCTTCCAAACCTCGCCGAATTAATTGAGGTCGGGTTCGTAGCGGCACGGACGGAGGCGTTGTTTTCGCGTCACATCTCGTTTACCGCTCGCGGTTTTTATTGTCGTCAGGACGAACAGAATCTCGTGGATTCGGTTGGGTTTAATTTCGAACGTCGTTCTCTGAACACGACCGGGAATCGATATGCTTCCGCGGCGCCTCCTACCGGTGGCTCGCTGCAAAAGTTGCTGCTGGAATGCAGTGCAATCTTGAGCTGTAGTTGATTAAATTAAACTGAACTGGTTATGGCTTATGATACTAACATTGCTTCTATGATTCTATCTGTTTTCAAAATTTGCAAGAATAGCTCGTAGCAAATGCTTTGCTTTGTAGTATCAGGGGCTGTTTGGTTGCTAGCCACACTTTGCCAACAAAAATTGCCACACTTGCCTAAGTTGAGATGCTCAAATTCTTTGCCATACCTTAGCAAGCCTAAGAGAATCTTGCCACACTTTTTTGAGTCATTGACGCGTGGGACCTAGTTTGCTGGAAGGGAATCTTGCCATAACTGTGGCTACAACCAAACAGCTCCCAAAGTTGGTCAAACTTGCCTAACCTTAGGCGTGGTAAACTGTGGCTGGCAACCAATATGTTGAGGCGATTTATGTACTGCTGCTTGAGTTCTCCCTTTCTGCAAGAATCTCGTGCTTGCCGTTGCAGAAGGTGAGCCACCCATCGAAGCAGCAGATGAGCAGAGATGGCTCTAGAACCTAGGATCGTGCACGGACCAACCTACCTACGTACTCCAAACTCCAAAGAGATCACCGGTTCACATTTTCATGTGCTTGGGAATAGATTCTCTTTTGCCTCCAAAAGGTACTTGGATCACAAAAAGGTGAACACACTAATTAAACACAGGACTCGATCACATTACTTTGATCATTTCCCGCAAACTTTTTTTAGGACGAAGTTATTTGGTCCCCTTTTCGTTACTTCCCCACGTAGTACCACGTACTCCTACTAACTAGGAGATGTGAGTGATTATAGTTAGTTAGGGCAGTCCCAATGGAAGAAACTGACACGATTTCTATAGCACAAAAAATCATCTATAGAAACTATCCTCCACAGTGAAGGTGTCTTCGAGTAATAATTATTTTCTCTTTCTCTCTCCCAACTCTATCTTCTTCCTCCAATGAGAGTGTGCCACGAGCCCCCTAGAAACTGGTGGTTTCTTCCCAATGGCGATTTCATAGTTTCTTGGTGCATTGGGTGGAGTGAAGACCTGATTTCTTCATGAGGAAACCGTTTCTAGGATTTGTGCTCTCTTTCATCATTAATTACGTTGCCATGTCAATATTTTGCCTACGTGGCAAGTCATTTAATGAGGATAGAAATCATCATCAATACATCATTGGGACTGCTCAGTATATGAAATGACCTAGCACAATCAATGCTAATAATAAATTATTTACTCATCAGTCATGACCAACCTCGGGACCAAATTAAGTTGAGTTGGTTCTCTTTGTCTGAGTTTTCTTCAGTCGTTTAGCGCCGTGCTAGTACAATTATTATTCTTGTGACGCATAATTTGCTCCTTGATTGACATCTATGAGAGTTGCTTCATTTCATTTTTCTATGGGGGGCTAATAAACCTGTGAGCTAACTATTCTGATCGACAGTAAAGAACTTTCCCCACAACTACCGTGGCCACGAATTCTCGCTTTCTGATCGATGTCCTGTCTGAGGAAGGTGCGCCTAACACCCTCTAGATGGTGGATGAATTCATGATCCTTCGTGGAACTTTTGTTCGGTAGTCTGTTTTGTATTCAGTGTTTATTGGTAAGCCCTGCTGTAGTAGTTATTCGCAGGCTTCTTTTACGTTTTAAGCAATTAATAAGTATAGAATTTAGCCATCATCATTATATACATGTGCATCTAATTCTTGCTTTACCACCCAGCAAGGGCTAATGTATGGTACGGTCATCATTAGACGAAAGTTTATGCTATATTGAAAAATATCCTGGCGAGCGACCTTATTTGCACAATAATGCGTTGATGCATGCTTGCTTGCTGTTGTAAGGAGTATAAAACCAAACTTCATATTACTATGCTGTAATGAATTCTAGCTGTTAATTAGGTGTGACGCATGTTTGCATTAAAAAAAGGGCAGGGAAATGGAGTAGTACAAGAAAACACACATCACCTGGTAAAAATACCTGTAACGGTACCTTAAAAGTTTGCTTTACGCTTAAGAGCAATGTTCATACCAGAATACCATGGTAATGATAGCTTGATAAAGTACACGGTGTGTCAAGACAAACTACAACAAAAGATAATATAGTCAATGCTAAGAGGTGTGGTTTCCTGCTGAACTTTTTGAAGATTTGAGGCACAACAAAGATAATTTGGCTATGGATTTGTTTAAGCCCTCACAGAACTTTGCTTTAGTAGTCCGGCTACTCCATGTTAAGCCCAAAAAAACCTAATTAGAGTTGTTTTTGTAGACTTGTCGGCGATGACTCCGTATAATCCTAGCTAGGCACCTGAAAATCACATGACCAGTAGCAGTAAAACGCTGACAAGAATGCAACAGTTTGCATGCCGCTACGAAACAAGTTATGACCACCGTGTCAGCATTTAACTCGCACCAACGCCACCACCGCCATGCACGATGCAGCAGACAGTACGTAGTACTGCTACTCGGCACCCGTACCAACGAGGCAGCAACGACGCAAACAACAAAGCGAAGGAGCAGGCACGGCCTCGAAGACAATGAGACAGGAACATCCCCACGGCCAGGCCGGGTGGTAGCCGTAGCACTACGCCATCCATCATTCCGGGGTGCGCACTGGCAATCGGCGTGCCGGCCGGCGCAGAGGATCCCCGCCCCGCCCCACCCCCAACAAATCACGGAAAAGTGGCGAGGCCCAGGGGGTGCAGTGCAGTGCAGCGCAGCGCAGCGCAGAGGTGAGGCCCAGACTTCACTGCGGAGCGGTGAGGTGAGGCCGGCGATAATAATGTCGTCCGCGCGCGCGCGCGCACAGTGGATGTGAGGTGGAGGCGGGGAGCCGAGGCGAGTGGTGGAGCCGCGGAGGTGGGAGCGGACTCCCCATCGCCCCGACCACCGACCGCGCGCGCGACGATTGCCAACCGGAGCGGCAGCGAAAAGGGCGCCTGGACGCGCGCGCGCGCGGCCCCCACCACGTCAGTTGGCGCGGTTGCCTAAGCTACGGGCAGGCCCGCCGGAACCGGGCCCGCACGCAGGGGACCCACGCGGAGTCCTCACGCTCTTTTTTTCCCCACCGTTGAAAAGCCAACAAAGGGTGCGCCCCCACACGCCACGGCATAATGCAAGCAAAAAATGCATATTAGCCCTTTACTATGTTTGGAAGTGTCGTGACCACCCTTTCGAATCTTTGTTGGGTCCTTGTTCAATTTTTGCACTCTCGTGCCTATCCTCTCCGTGGTACGCCAGATCAAAAGGGCATATCGTCAGTTTTTTATTAATATTTTTATAACAAACTTGTCGTTAAATTCACTTGCCTTAATAAAGGCCTGATCACAAATTTCTAAGGAAATACTTTTTTGAGCATATCAAGGTTTAAACTAGGTAAGAGAAAACAGGTCCATTATGACCTCTTAATTTTATTGAGATCGGAACGCCATATACAAAAGTCTCGTAGGGAGGGGGTGTCGTGAAGGTTAGTATAGGTGTTTTGTCTATAGCGTGTACCCTCCAGCGTGGGCTCCGTGTGCCGACCTCAATCTGGTGTGCGAGGTCCTAATGCCAAACAATGTGATGATCTCCACGGGGCCTGGTAGGTTCAAGCATAAGTAATTATGATGTGAGATCATAGCAAAGGCGTTGATAGTAGCTCTCCCCAAGATGGCGTTCTAGGAATAATGGATGTCCACCACATTATAGTTGACGACTTCCCGCCTGCTTTGTGCTCTTTGTCCGATGGCTACCTCGAGCGCTATATGCCCCAACGTGTGGACTGGTTGTCCGTCGAAGGCTTGTAGGGGTACACCTGATAGCTCCATCCTGCTTTGGGGATGCCTATTTGGTCGAAAATGTCGGCTAACAGGAGATCTGTGGAGCTGCCTCTGTCTACCAGGACCCACCTCATATCACATCCCGCGATGCTAGTCTCGATTAACAGGGGTCTTGGTGCGGGAACTCACCCCCTGACGTGTCTTCCACCTTGAAGGTGATATCGGCTCAAGCCCATTCCGAGACCACACGAGCTGGGTACGTGGCAACGTGGTAGATTTGGCATGTGTAGACCCTCCGACGTCTCTCAAAGGGGGAACTCGATGGATGATCCGCCCATAATAGTGTTAATCACCCTACGAGGCCGACCTCGACACCCAAGATTCGTAGGACGGTCGGTAGGGGTTAGACGAGTGGTACCCCTAGGGCTGCTATACGTGCACCACTACCGGCGTCCTTGTGCTGTGGGCATGCTCTTTGGCTACACTTACCCGGAGTGCTCCGATAGTGGAGCAATCATGGGTGAGGTGGTATCCCCGGCCATGCATCTCGCACCATGGCCCTTGCTGTCGGGAGTCCTTTCGACCGCGTCCCATTCCACGCCCACGCCCCCTTCGACTGCAGCCACGACCTTCAGGAGCAGTGCTCTCCTCAGCTTCTTCAATGTCAAGGATGTATCTGGGCCAGGGCCCCATAGCTGCTTGCGGTTGGAACCCTCCTTCGTAGCGGCGAGAGCGGGCTTGGCTTCGGCGGTAGGTGGCACAACCTCCGCCTCGCACTGCCTCACGTCCTCTTCTGCTTTGGCATATTCCTCCATCTTGTCAAAGAGATTAGCTACCATTTTTATGGACTTTCGGGAATGGGTCCTTATGGAGGCCACGGATGGCCACGTTGATGATGTTCGTATCATTGACATTCCTTACTTGGCAGCAGATCTTCGCGAGGTGTTTGAAGTAGACTCGCAGCTTCTCCCCTGATGCTTGTCTCATCGCGAAGAGTTGGTCGGCATCAACTCGCTCTATGTAGTTACCTTGAAAATTATTGTGCATGAAATCTCGGATCTGCTCCCAAGCAGACACTGAGCTTGGAGAGATGGTGAAAACTAGGAGAGCACCACCCCACAAAGAGCAAGTCGCAACCCCTTCGCCTTCGTTGAGTCGTCTCTGCAAGCTACCTCGATGGTTGTTTCGTAGACACGTAGGAACTCGCGGGGGTTCGTGTCACCTTGGTAGGGCTTAAACATGGGGATCTTGAAGTCTTTCGGCCAAGCACCTAGCTGCAAGCCTATGCAGAAGGGGGACTTGGGTTCCATCCGTCGAGAAGTATTGCAGACTCCGGCGTTGGCCTCGCGGCTTTCCATTCCTTCTCCGGCCGCCTCTACCACTATCGTGGCAGGCGTCGGCTGACTCTGACTCACCTGTATCTCGCGCATGGCTTTGCGCAGGTCCGCCAACTCTCACTACACTGTTCTGAGGATCGCCTCAAAGGGGCATCTGCACGCGCTCAGCGCCGGAGGGAGGATGGCCTCCACTCCTTGTGTGGTGACAGCGACGGTGTCAATGCTAGCAGAGACCACTGCTTGGACAGTGCGAACCTCGACATTTCGGTTGGCTGCCACGGTCGGGTCCTCCGTTGGCGATACTTCTCGCTCCGTTGTTGGCGTAGCTGCCGAAGAGCCACTCTCGTTAATTACCTACCACAGGTCGGGATGCCGCCTCGTCGGTGTGCCGCTGCCATGGGGATGGGGGACCTTCGCAGGCCGGATTTCCTTGCCCTTGCTACGGCGATCTCGATGGCAGTGCTCTTCTTTTGCTTAGGAGTCGATGTCATCGTTTTTTGGTGCCATTGCATCTGAACACTCTTTTCCTGGCTCGTCGTTTCTATGTCGTTTCTCATAGACTACACAAATTGTTCTGGTTATAGAGCAAATAGTGAATAATAGAGCTACAAGGAGGCCACAGAGGAGCTGCCCGATGCCTTAGAAACCATGGAGATATAAGTCTGTGTTACGTAGACCTATCGTAAAAAATGAGCCCTCCCACCTCATAGCGCCTAGGTACATATTTATAGCTACGAGGAGATTTTTTACATAAATACCCCTATCTAGGTCTACAATCGTAGGGGCAATATCGCCCTTTCCGTTGTGACAGCCCTCTTGGTTCAGCCACGTGGCAGCATGATTATTGAGCTTCCTGGTATAATAGACCGACTGGACTAAGATGGAGATCACTCCCCCAAACAGTTACATTCACAGTTGCCCTAAGTATATTAACATGCAACTTAGTATGTGCAAGTAGTCCTTTAAGCTGTGGGAATTTGGCCTATGATCAAATGGCTAGGGGTGTGGGTGCAGTGGCGGATCTAGGAAATTTTTTTGGAGGGGCTGAAGTACCTTCAGCTCGACCTCAGCCCCTTCTACATTATACATCCATGGCTAAAATTTTAGGGGGGGCTCCAGGGGGACTCCAAGGGTCCGGTAGCGGTAGGGGGGGCTCGAGTCCCCCCCGCCCCACCGCTAGATCCGCCCCTGTGTGGGTGTGTACCTAGCCTACGAGGGTTCAAGTCTTAGACTTGACGCTGATGTGCACCAATTTTAGGAATACACATACACATTTAGTGGGAAAGCATGTATTCATGCTCTGTGAGACTTAGAGTGTCACCGATAATTTCTAAACGTATGTAGAATATGTGCATGTGAGTATACATGTAGATGATATCAATGTGATGTGTATTAAGTATCTATATGGGTCTTGTATTTAAAAAAACTCCTTTAACCCACCGTGGTGTGTTTCACGGGCAAGGGATGCGTGCTCTACTAATCAACAAAACCTGCTGAGCTTAACTGTAATATCGGAACCGCCAGAGGGGCTGAAACGCAATTAAGGTAAACTTTTATGCGGACGCGCAACCTTCGTGATTCTATGCGGCCTCTTGTCTCTCTCTTTCTTCTGACTTCTTTGCCACCTCCGGTCCTTGCCTCGTCCTCTCTCACTCGCAGCAGACCCGTCTCGCTTCGCCTCCAAGTTCCAAGGCGACGCAACTGCTTACCTCACGACGCGCGCCACGCGCTTGAGCACCGACCGCCGCCGCCCGCCCTGCCCCACCCCGCGCATGGCGGCGCCTGGCTTGGACGAGGTCATGGCGTTCCTCACCGAGCACGGCTTCGCGAGCGCCGCCTCCGCCCTCCGAGATGACGTGCTGTCCCGCACCGCTGACAGGGACGCCGACTCCGCGGTCGCATTAGATCCCCAGCTCCCGCCCCTTCGGCTGCCTGCCTCCGCCTCCGGCGGCGGCGGCGCGCCGGCGCCTGCAAGCCCCGGCTCCAGCTCTGACTCGGCGTCCTCCTCCGCCTTCGTCAGCATGCGCTCCTCGCCCTCAGGTAGTCACGGCGCAAGCCATTTTTTCTCGTCATCGTTAAACCCTTCTCTTCTCGGTTTCTGAGGGTGGCGGCTATGTCTCGCGAAATCTCGATCTATACACCAATATTTCCGCGGCTATGGTTGGCTTTGGGCCCAAATCGAAGCCCCTGGATCAAAGCAACTGTGTTTCTACGCAGATGAATTTGATGAAAAAATTTAACTTTTAATCTTAGTAGGGGACTGGTTAAATCCCTCTCCCTCGGTTCGGTTCACCAGTGATACTGCCTGCCAATAAATTTTGATCTCCCCGCCTAAATTCACAATTTTGATTCAAATTTTGATCCTTTTTTCTTTCGGAGATTAGGGCTGCTGAATCCATATGGAGTGTGGTCGCCGCGGCACTCGCACTCGGACGCGTCGTCATCGGAGTTGGAGTTCGGCACAGCGCGCCAGTACGACACCACCGACCTCTTCTTCCAAGAAGGTTGGCTCTACGACGACCACCTCTTCCATAGCAAGCCGGATGACGACTATGGCAAAGACAGAGAGGAGGACAAGTTTGTTGTCGGTGCTCACGGCAGCTCAGGGCGGATAGAAATGGGCGTGCTTAGTGCCGGCGACGACCACCGTCATGAACACGTCGGCAATGACGGCTGTGAGGGGTGCGCCGAGGTGTACACCTGCTCATCCCCGCTTTGCGGTTGCTGTGGTGGGGGACTGAAGAATGAGGAGGGGCTCGAGGTGGTCAAGGATTCTAGCTCCGCTGTGTACGGGAGGTACAAGATCATGGATGACCAGACCGAGATACTAGACGAGTGTAGCATGGATGTGTTTCAGCTGAAGCAGAGTGTTGTGCTCGAGCGCGATTTGCCAAGAGGTCCTGGGCGAGGAGATGAGCGTTTGGAGTTGAGTGTTGTGGAGAAGGAGCTTCAAATGCTCAGTTCATTTGATACTGGTGCTGATGCTGACGTTGTTGCGAGTAAGTACTTCTGAACTCCGAAGTCTTCCACTTAAGTTTCTTACTAGTACTCTACTTCTTGGGAATTTTATTGTACTGGTACAGTGTAAAGTTTGTCCGCTTTAACCCACTTTATCACTTTATGCCAATGAAGATCATGTGAATTTATTTATTGGATTTAATGTAGTTGGGAAGGGGAATAAATTACAACATTCAATAGGGTGGATATTGTTGAGTGTTTTTAGGTTGAATTATGAAAAGTTGAACCTCTGCTGCCATTTTGCGGATACACGTTAAAATACGCAAAGAGCAAAAAATTGCTGCTGTTATATGATTATGCTTCACATGGATTTTCTCTGGAAATTCAAAAGAACAGAATTTGCCCTGTACTGTTCAGTTGGTTTCCTGGCTTTGGTTAGCCAACAGCAATAATGGAAAATGGCCTTAAAAATAAAAGTTCCAAAGAGAACATTTTTGAATCATTATTTATGATACAGCAAAGTTGAAACTATTTTTGGATCAATCATGTTAAAATATTGTTGTTGTCCAATAGTTATATGCACTGATAATTTAATGCCTGTTATCCACCAATTCTGTCTATAGGTTTTTTGAAACAATCTGTCTAAAGGTTTTCCTTTGCTTGCTGGCTTGTCCGTTGGTTTTCAATTCTAATGCTTGTTGTCTTTCGTAGGTCCAAGACTTGTACGTGATGTCACGTACAATGTAGAGTTGGACGATAGCACTGAAAAAAATCTGAAAAGCACCAGTGACAAAGAATATCTGGAAGAAGGTTATACCATACAGCCTTTCCCTGAGAGTGGTGATCCTGATGACGCCTATGAGTTTGGAGATATTGGGCCAACGAATACAGATGTGCATAATTCTACTGCTCTTAAAGCCGAGGAAGAAGACCCAGAGACAAATATTGATCTCGCCTTCTCTGATTTGCACCGAGAATATGAGGTATTTGAATTGAGAATTGTCCACCGCAAGAACAGGTTCACAATCAAATCTTGTTTTTCCTTTCTTTTATTGTTGCTAAAAATTTAATCCTTAGGCTCATATAGTAGGCATCCATTGCAGGACTGGCTTTGAAGAAAACAAAGATTTCCCCATTGTCTTGAATTCAGTTATAGCAGGAAGATATTATGTCACCGAATATCTTGGCTCGGCTGCATTCAGTAAGGTTGTGCAAGCACATGATCTTCAGACAGGAACGGATGTTTGCCTTAAAATAATTAAAAATGATAAGGATTTCTTTGATCAGAGTTTGGATGAGATAAAACTCCTGAAGTTTGTGAACAAATATGATCCATTAGATGAGCATCATGTGTTGCGCCTCTATGACTACTTCTATCATCAGGTATATCACTTGAGAGATACAACTGGCTAAGATACTCCTTTTGCCTCAACACCATACTGCATTCTACTTGGTTGTTTGGAACCTAAGTAGGTATCTAAAGGGATATACTCTGGGTCTCTAGCAACATCTCAAAAGGATATACTGTTGTAATATACCATTTTATTTCGATTCATATACTTGAATTGCTTCAATGCATGTTTGATGGTAGGGTCTAGTGAAATTTCTGTCATGACCTTGCAAATTGCTGATTTCTGACAGCAAACAAATACTGACAGGAACACCTTTTCATCGTCACCGAATTACTGCGAGCAAATCTGTACGAGTTTCAGAAATATAATCAGGAGTCTGGTGGTGAGGTGTACTTTACATTGCCTAGGATACAGGTATGTTCAGCTGTCCTTTACTGAGTTGTTCTCTAATTGTCACATACTATGAGAATCTCATAGGTGAAAAAATGCCCATACGCACACATTTACATTTCACTCTGTAGTCTGCACCTTACTCAAAACCATTTTAGCATGCTGTGTTTAAAGAAAAATTGTTTAGTCGTTGGACCCTAACTGATCATTCTCAAAATGATAGCGTTGCCGATAATGATTACCAGTTTGAGTACAACTGTAATTCACTCATGAAAGCTAGAAAGCCCTGGTGAAACAAAATTTTCCCTTCCTTTCAGGCAATAGCTCGGCAATGTTTAGAGGCTTTGGTATACTTGCATCATTTAAGGATCATTCATTCGGACCTGAAGCCAGAGAATATCCTTATCAAGAGCTACAGCAGGTGTGAAATTAAGGTCATTGATCTTGGAAGTAGTTGCTTCTTGACAGACAACTTATGCCTGTATGTCCAATCACGTTCTTATCGAGCTCCTGAGGTCATTCTGGGTCTGCCATATGATCAGAGAATTGACATTTGGTCACTCGGTTGCATCCTTGCTGAACTATACACTGGTGAAGTAAGTAATTTTTGATGACTTGATAGTTTTGATTTTGTATATATATTGACATTTTAGCTATGTTAAGCTCATTGTGCTCTGTGGTCATATCAGCACATTGCATCTTATGAAGGTTGCAACATACTGGATTTAATAGTATGTTGGCATGTTATTCTTCTTTGTTGCCTAAATGCTATGGCGGTATATGGCTCCGACTTGTTCTTCTTTGTTGCTTAAATGCTATGGCTATATATAGCTCTGACCAGAAAATAGAGTTTGACTTTCTATGCTTGAGTAAATTTGAATATCATAACGTGTGTACTGGGGAGTTGGGGGTTGAGTAGTTTTTTCTGTTTTGGGGGGATGCGGATAGGCTATTATAACTTCAAGTTAAATTGACACAAACATGACATAATGCTGTTTATTTCTTGAAAAGAATGATGTGCTTCTAGTTGTTCTAGCATTTCAAAGAAGCAAACCATCTAGTCATAATTGCTGACTCTTACACATAACAGGTATTATTTCCTAATGAACCAGTGTCCATGATGCTTGCTCGAATGCTTGGGATAATTGGCCCAATTGACATGGAAATGCTAGCATTGGGACAGGAGACACAGAAGTATTTCACTGATGATTACGACCTTTTCACCAAGAATGAGGTACAAGTCATTTCTGTTAGAGATATGTATAGTTTGTTATTCCCCATTGTTATGAGGGGTTCTTTGCATATTTACCACTTGTACTTTGTGTATATATTCTGGCCCATTGGCCTCATATGAATACAAGCGCTATTCATAACATGGTATCAGAGCCAAAACTAGGGTTTTGGCTTACCTAGGGTTCCGCGTGCCGTCGTCGGCCTCCCCGCGCCGCCGCCGGCCTCCCCGCGCCGCCGCCGGCCTCCCGCGCCGTCGCCGGCCTCCCCCCGCCGTCGCCCGGCCTCCCCGCGCCTCCCCGCGCCTCCCCGCGCCTCCTCGCGCCGCCGCCCGCGTGCCGCTTTCGCCGCCGTCGTCGACTCCCCTGTCGCCGACTCCCTCGTCGTCGTCGCCGCCGCCGACTCCCCTGCCGCCAACGGCCCCGCCGACTCCGCCTTCCGCCCGGTGACCCGCTCGCCCGGCCTCGGCTCGGCGTCTCCGCCGCCGCCTCCCGCCTGGCGTCCGTCCGCCCGGCCGCCTTCCGCGCGGCGCCCGCTCGCCCGGCCGCGGCTCGACGTCTTCGCCGCCGCCTCCCGCCTGGCGACCGCCCGCCCGGCCGCCTTCCGCCCGGCGCCCGCTCGCCCGGCGCCGTCGCGCCGCCGCCTTCCGCCTCACGCTTGGTGTCCGCCCGCCCGGCCGCCTTCCGCCAGGCCGCCGCCGTCGCGCCGCCGCCGCGGGCAACCCTAACCGCATGCGCGCGTGCGTGAGTAACGGGCCAGAGGCCCGTTTGAGTTTCTAACCGAGCGGAAGGAAAAGCAAAAAAAAAAAAGCAAAAAAAAAGCAAAAAAAAAAGCAAAAAAAAAAACGTTGTTCTAACCGCCGCGCCGTCCAGCGCCGCCTGTTAGACTTCGTTGTCTTGGTCGCCGCGCCGTCCAGCGCCGCCTACCAATGGGCACCGTTTCCCTCCCTCGCTGCCCGGTGATCTTTGATGGTGTTAATTACACCGTCTTCGTGTCTCACATGCGCATTCACATGCGTGGTCTTCGTCTCTGGGGCGTCCTCTCTGGCGATGTCATCTGCCCGCCTTGCCCTATTCCTCCGACGGAGCCTACGCCTGTTGCATTGCCTCCGACAGCCGATAAGGCTGCTGCTGATGATAAAACTGCCTCTGCCTACCAGGAGGCTCTGGATTCCTACAAGGATCGTCTGACCGTCTACACTCAGTGGTACGATGACGACGCTCGGGCTACTGCTGTCTTCATCGCCAGTGTCCAGCCTCAGTTTTCTTCTGAGGTTGTGGGACTCCCTTCGGCTTTTCAGATGTGGACTCATCTTCGTCAGCGCTACGAGTTACGCGCAGAGGAGACTCGTTTGAGTGGTGTTGGTCTGATGCCACTCCCCTCTGTGCTCGCCGCTCGTCCGCCTGCTACACTGCCTCCTCCAGCGGCTACCACAGGTGGTGGTGGCCGTCCTCCGACTGGAGGTGGCCGTCCTCACTGTTCCTACTGCGACAAGGATGGCCACACTGAGTCCCAGTGCTACAAGAAGAAGCGGCATCTTTCACGCCGTTCTTCTACTGGCACTAGTGCTTCTACGACGACGTCTGCCTCGACTTCTTCAGCAGCTTCTCTCACCGAGCAGGAGATAGCCAAACTTCGACGCCTACTTGCCGCTTCAGGTTCTCCCTCGACAGGTTCTGCAGGTTCTGCTACTGACTCTTCGGGCACTGAGAGACCACCTCCTACACAGTCAGGCATCTCCCCGTGGATTCTTGATTCTGGAGCATCTTTTCACATGACTCCTGATCCTTCCACTCTGTCTTCTATTACACCTCTTGATTCTCCTGTCAGTGTTCTTACTGCTGATGGTACATCTCTTTCTGTCTCTGGTCGAGGATCTCTTAGCAACTCATCCTTTCATGTTCCTTCTGTTGCTCATGTTCCTCGCCTTACCTTACAGCTTCTTTCTGCTGGGCAGATTACTGACCTTGGTTATCGGGTCATTCTCGACTCTGACTCTTGTTGTGTTCAGGATCGCCACACGGGAGCTCTGGTTGGTTCTGGCCCTCGGCGCCGTGACTCACAGCGTCTCTGGGAGCTTGACTGGCTTCACCTTCCTTCCGCTGCCACCACCGCCGCCAGTCTCTCCGCTTCTGCCACTTCGTCTACCGGCTCTTTCCAGCAGTGGCATCACCGTCTTGGCCATCTGTGTGGATCCCGTCTGTCGTCCTTAGTTCGTCGTGGTCTTCTGGGGTCTGTTTCAGGAGACGTATCTTTAGATTGTCAGGGCTGTAAGCTAGGTAAACAGATTCAGCTTCCTTATCCTCATAGTGAGTCTGTGTCTCAGCGTCCTTTTGATCTTGTTCATTCAGACGTTTGGGGTCCGGCTCCCTTTGTTTCGAAAGGGGGTCATCGTTATTATATTATTTTTATAGATGATTTCTCTCGCCACACTTGGATATATTTCATGTCTTCTCGTAGTGAGGCCTTGCCTATCTATAAACAATTTGCCACTATGATACACACACAGTTCTCCACTCCTATTCGTGTCCTTCGTGCTGACTCAGCTGGCGAGTACCTCTCTCGTCACCTGCGCAGCTTCCTTGCTGAGCAGGGCACTCTCGCTCAGTTCTCTTGTCCTGGTGCTCATGCTCAGAATGGTGTCGCTGAGCGCAAGCATCGGCACCTCCTTGAGACGGCTCGTGCTCTGATGATTGCCGCCTCTATTCCACCTCACTTTTGGGCCGAGGCTGTTTCCACTGCCACCTATCTCGTCAACATCCAGCCCTCTTCTGCTCTTAAGGGTGCGATCCCTGTTGAGCGTCTCTGTGGTTGTCTTCCTGACTACTCTGCCCTTCATCTGTTTGGCTGCGTTTGCTACGTTCTCCTTGCCCCTCGAGAACGCACCAAACTGACCGCTCAGTCTGTTGAGTGTGTCTTTCTGGGGTACAGTGCCGAGCACAAGGGATATCGGTGTTGGGATCCTATTGGTCGTCGGATGCGGGTTTCTCGGGATGTGACTTTCGACGAGTCTCGTCCATTCTACCCACGTCCTGCCTCTCCTTCGGCTTCCTCTGTGGAGTCTCTGTCTTTCTTGACCTTTCCAGATACACCTATATCTGTTTTGCCCTCGTCCACCTGTCCCACTGAGTCTCCACATATTCCTCCTGTGGCCTCTCCGCCGTTGTCGCCGCCTGTGTCGTCTCCTACGACTCCCCAGGCTCCTCCTACTACAGTACCTCCTCCTCTTATCTTCTACACTCGTCGACCTCGTTTTGAGGATCTTCCAGCTGAGCCATCTTCTTCTGATGTTCCCTCTTCTTCTGATGCTCCATCTTCCCCTGATGGGCCATCTTCTCCTCGCTACGCTCTCCGCGATCGCCAGTTGATTCGGCCTCCTGCCCGTTTTGCCTTTGCTGGCGCGGCTACTCGTGAGCCTGTCTCCTACCGGGATGCTGTTACTCACCCTGAGTGGCAGCTTGCCATGGCCGAGGAGATTGCTGCCCTTGAGCGTACTGGTACTTGGGATCTTGTTCCTTGTCCATCTCATTCTCATCCCATCACTTGTAAGTGGGTCTATAAGATTAAGACTCGCTCTGATGGCTGTCTTGAGCGCTATAAGGCGCGTCTTGTTGCTCGTGGTTTCCAGCAGGAGCATGGTGTTGACTACGATGAGACTTTTGCTCCTGTAGCCCACATGACCACTGTTCGGACTCTTATTTCAGTGGCGTCTGTTCGCCACTGGTCTGTTTCTCAGCTTGATGTCAAGAATGCTTTTCTTAATGGCGAGTTGCGTGAGGAGGTCTACATGCATCCGCCACCTGGGTATTCTGTTCCTGAGGGCATGGTCTGTCGCCTTCGTCGCTCTCTCTATGGCCTTAAGCAAGCCCCTCGTGCTTGGTTTGAGCGCTTCTCCTCTGTGGTCACTGCTGCTGGTTTTTCAGCTAGTGATCATGATCCTGCGCTCTTTGTCCACACTTCGTCTCGTGGTCGGACTCTTCTTCTCCTGTATGTTGATGATATGATCATTACGGGAGATGATTCTGAGTACATTGCCTTTGTCAAGGCTCGTCTTAGTGAGCAGTTCCTTATGTCGGATCTTGGTCCTCTTCGTTACTTCCTTGGGATTGAGGTTACTTCCACTTCAGATGGTTTCTTTATGTCCCAAGCGAAATATATTCAGGATCTTCTTGATCGTGCCTCTCTCACTGATCAGCGTACTGTTGAGACTCCCATGGAGCTCAATGTTCACCTCCGACTCTCTGATGGCGAGCCTCTTTCTGATCCGACTCGCTATCGTCATCTTGTTGGGAGTCTTGTCTACCTTGCTGTTACTCGTCCGGATATCACTTATCCAGTTCATATTCTGAGTCAGTTTGTTTCCGCTCCCACTCAGGTTCACTACAGCCACCTTCTTCGAGTTCTGCGATACCTTCGCGGGACTATCTCTCGCCGTCTCTTCTTTCCACGTTCCAGCTCTTTACAGCTTCAGGCCTATTCGGATGCTACTTGGGCCAGCGATCCTTCTGATCGCCGGTCTATCTCTGCTTACTGTGTTTTTCTTGGTGGTTCCCTTATTGCCTGGAAGACGAAGAAACAGACTGCAGTGTCCCGTTCGAGTGCAGAGGCTGAGTTGCGAGCTATGGCTCTCTTGACAGCAGAGATTACTTGGCTACGGTGGTTACTTGAGGATTTTGGTGTTTCTGTCACTACACCGACCCCTCTCTTGTCAGACAGTACAGGTGCTATCAGTATTGCTCGTGATCCTGTGAAGCATGAGCTCACCAAGCATATTGGTGTTGATGCTTCTTTCATGAGGTCTTGTGTGCATGATCAGATGATTACTCTTCAGTATGTGCCTTCGGAGCTTCAGATAGCGGATTTCTTCACGAAGGCCCAGACTCGAGCACAGCATAGCTTCTATCTCTCCAAACTCAGTGTTGTTGATCCACCATGAGTTTGAGGGGGGGTGTTAGAGATATGTATAGTTTGTTATTCCCCATTGTTATGAGGGGTTCTTTGCATATTTACCACTTGTACTTTGTGTATATATTCTGGCCCATTGGCCTCATATGAATACAAGCGCTATTCATAACAATTTCTTCTTTGCTGCTTAAAAAATGCTTGGCTACGGAGTCATATGCTATAAGAGTACTCCATGGCCACTTAAACTAAATCTCATGAATAGCTTCTGAGATTCTTTTGTTTGCTTTTCCAGTTATCCTTGTATGGCTATACGACTTTTTCTATTTGAAAGAACTAGCTTTGCTTGTCTCTATTTGAATTTCGTGGTGCTCAGCTCTATCCTTGCTGATTATAGCACAGTAAACACTAAACACTCCTATTCCTTGCTTTATTTGTATCCAGGAGACAGATCAGTTCGAGTATTTGATTCCAGAGAAGTCCTCTTTGCGACTTCACTTACAATGTCCTGATCCCAAGTTTGTTGATTTTCTATCTTATCTGCTGCAAATAAACCCCAGGAAGAGGCCAACAGCCAGTGAAGCGCTACACCATCAATGGCTTTCAGATCCTGCCTACTAATGAGAAGCCAACTGGTACTTTCTTTACATATAAGGATGGATTTTCAGTTGCTCCTAATTTGGAGCCTAAAAAACTTGTCAAAAAGAAAAGGTTTGATTTTCTGAGAGTTCCTCGTGATATGAAAGTTGTAGAAAGGTTTACCTCTGTGGTTGCAGGCTTGCTGAACTAGCCTGTGGCACGGCTTCTTGGTTTGTGTCTCTCGGGGCTATTCCTGGAGTGGCAGCCCTGCTTTGCGAGCTAAGATTCATGAGTGTATGTAAATATGAGAAAATTTTCCCCTGTGTATCTGTACAGTTGATACTTACTCTTCTAATCCATCTGATTCATCAATGATAAGATAATCAAATAATTGTGGAGGTTTCATCAGTGGTGGCTCTATCTTTGCTGTGGCAATGACCCTTTTCTGCTGGGATTGTTTTCATTAAATGTGCATATTGTGGTTACAGACCATACAGTGAACAATAAAACTATGAAGAGGTCACAAAGGGACTGCCCGAAACCTTAGAAACCGTAGAGATGGGAGATAGAAGTATATGTTACATAGACTTATCTAGAGAAAAAAGCTCTCCCCCCTCATGGCGCCTAGACACATATTGATAACCATAAGGAGACTTTTTATATAAATACCTTTATCTGGGTCTACAATCGTAGGGACAATATTGTCATTTCCCTTGTAACAACCCTCTTGGGCCAGCCACATGGCAGCACGATTATTGGACCTCCTAGTACAATAAGTTGACTGGGCTAAGGTGGGGGCCATTCCCTCAACAGTAGCCTCTCATGGTTGAATGACCTCGATTTCTGTAGGTTGAGACCATGTTCGATGTTACTTGGTCTCCTCCATCCCTTCAACCCATTGGATCGTAGTCTGTTCGAATTCCTGCCAAATCGTTGTTGAGCGCGTTAGCTTGCGTGACCCTCGAGACTAGGCAACACATGGCAATGGTTGGTTTTTCGGTCGTGCGATACAAGCCAGCGTGTCAGTTACAGTGTGGCCCACGTCCCCTTGATTCTTGTGCTTGCTATGCGGCATTGAATGGCGTTGTCGCATCCTATACTTAAGCGCCGGGGTGGCACCTTTTTGTCACTATTTGCTTCCTCTCTCGCGCCTTCTTTTTGCTTCGTACAATCTCTTTAGTTGCCGTCATCCGTTCACCGTCGAGCCCCTTTTCGGTCATCCTAGTGCCGCCGATCTCGTGCCCCTTACAACATTGTGTGGAAGTGACCATCGCAGCCGCAGCAACGCATCCGCTCCATCAAGTAGCCGCGCCGATCAAGATGATCACTACGATGTCGTTGCCTGCAAGGGATGGAAAGCGCCTGGGAGGTTTAGCAGTGTATTCGTGAACACACTCGGTTCATCCATCGCTGTAGAAGAGTTGGTGGAGTCGCTCGTGCATGACGACAAGATCTTGTCTCACGAGGTTGTTCGCCTCCCCGCTAGCGACAAGGTTGTGCCACAACCGGGGGAGGGCAAGACGCTGGTGTTCGTAGCCTATTTCGGCGCCAGGCTCCGAATCCCTGCCGCTCGCTTCGTGAGTGCCTTCTTTGGCTGTATGAGCTGGAGCTTCACCAGCTGATACCGAACGCCATCACTATCTCGCCATATTTTCTTGAGTTGCGCGTTCGAAGGGCACCATCCCCAGCATCGCCGTCTTCGCGTCCCTGCATGATGCGCGATGCCAGTAGCCAAGTGGCTAGGGAATGGTCAGTATTCTAACCTATGCAACGTCAGCTTGCAGCTCCGCATCGCTACTTCGAAGGGCTTTCCAACGAACTCGACATGGACAAAGTGGGAGTCTCACTGGCTACAGCGGTGGTTCTACCACAAAATTGAACACGACAGCAGACTTCACTTCATTCGGCGCATCATGGGCTTCATTCAGTCGCTGCAGTTGAATCTTGACCGAGACAATGAGACAAGCATCTGGAGAATCCTAGTGGTCACGCTTCGGCTCAACATGTGTGATTGTGCCGAGGAGTTTTGCATGCTTTGCTTGTCTTCGCTGGTCTAGTGATGGGACGTGAGGAGTGGCCCCACCCGGAATGATGGGGTTCGACCTTCACTAACGATGTTGGCGAAGCCGATAGGTCCTGGAAAGCCTTTTGCCATTCGCTACGGGTGTTGATGTTGGTGGTCATTTTCTCGTCGGCTAACCGCCACCTCTTGATGTTTTTACCTTAGCGAAGGTGGAGCGCAATGCGGCCGTGTTCCTGGGGTCCCTATATCTTGAAGAAGCACAGCCTTCGGGTGTCGGCCATGTCCGGCGGTCTGCGCATCAACTGCATCTGTGAAGCCTTGGGCCTCGCCGTGCCTAAGCGTGCCATCCCTGCTGCGAGCGAAGGCCGTTCCCGCGGCACAAGCGGATAGGACGACAAAGATGGTGGGTGCTATGAAAACCCCAACACTCGTGAGGGTTCAGCTTTAGCCATCGCGGTTGTGCCTCTTTGCTCAACCCCTGCACCCTCTATGGAGCCTGAGTCCAGCTTAAAGGAATGCAACAAGCTTAGTGACTCCGGCGCGGAGGAGGATGCAGGCGATGAGAGCGATGACAACGCTGACGGTAACAATGACGACAACAGTAGCAGTGATGATGACAATGACGGCCACGATGATGCCAATGACAATAATGACGATGGCAATCTTCACATCATTGATGTGCAGGATTCAGACGCAGAGGGAGGCGAAGTGCCCTACGACGCGGGCCGTAACGTGGACCCAAGTAAGGGGCAGGCCACCAATAGCCCAGGGGCACGTGAGCATAGGGGGACTCAGGCTATGCTATGGACCCTTCGTTATCTGTGCTGATGGCTTCGCTGCCCTTGGTGCAACCTGCCCCCAATATCGCGGCCTCACCAGGGCGTCCCGCGAAGTGCGTTCGGTTGGAGACCTTCACCCTGGCCCCCGTGATAGGGTTTTGTGTTGTAGCAAGCATGTTGGATGATGATTCTAGCTCTGAGGGTGGCACGCCTCTAGCCCCACTGGTCGGTGTGGCCCCTCCGATGATGACGCCGCCCCGGAGAGAACCTCGCTCGAGGCAAAGACAATGTTGCTATGCTCGGCTCCGCCAAGCATGTTCTAGGTTTGAGTTCATCCTTTTGTTCCCGAGACTTCGCACAGTTGTTCCTGCTATGCTTTCTCACACTATTGCCTTCGTCAACGGCACCTCTCTCCGGCGGCAGACTAGCAATCTTCTGGTCAGGAGCTTGCTCGTAGGCTTGAAGTTATTCTTGACGTGGGGAACATGTCATGGATTGACACTGTGGAGGCCCCTAGCACAGAGGAAGCTTCCCGACCCGGCATGGTGGAGGCGATAGGCACAGAGTCACAGCAACTGTCTTTGGGGGGACTTTGACCCCCGACCCAAGACGCTTTGTACTCTACGCGACATCATGGAGTGCGTAAATCTGGCCTTGGACTGAAGGCCCCTCCATTCGTGAGGCACGAAGCTCCTCTTTGGGATATCTGGGGGACGTTGTCCCCGACCCGAGACGCGTCGACTGCGCAACGCCACGGACTACGTAGATCTAGCCCTCCATCAATGCCCCTCCACTGGTGCGGCACGAAGCTCCTCTTCGGGGTCCACTCCGCTTGCCGGGCTGGCCAACTTCGCCTCGCCTCCGGCCTCCTCCTCGAGATATGCAACAGAGGCATCGCCCCGGATGCCTTCTCGTACTCCACGCTCCTCGCCACGCTCACCTGCGCAAGCCACTTCGACCACGCGCTAACCTTCCTGCCGCTCATGGAGGCCGACACCGGAGCGCCAGACCCTTGCTCTTCTTCAACCTCATCCACCTCGTCAAGGGCGGAGGCAAGTTGGAGCAACGCCTCGGACTGTACAGTACATCATGAGTGGCATTTACTATATATGAGATATTTTTTAAAAATTTTACAATGGAGTTTTGATCTTATACCCAGGGCTAAAGCGCAGGCAGCCCTAAACTTGGATCCGCTATTGCACCTCGCCCTCCGCTGGCCCGACGCGCCTAAGGCGCTCGCTCTTTTCTCCCGCCTGCGGGCCGCAGGGATCAGGCTCGACCTCAAGGCCTACAACGCCGCCATCGCCGCGTACTGCAAGTCCGACCGGCTCCGCGACGCCAAGCGGCTTCTTCTCCACGGCATGCTCACCGACGGCGTCGCGCCCGATGTGGAGTCCTACTTCCCGATCCTCGCCGCGCTGGCGCGCCGCGGCCGGCACCTCGCGGCCGTGTCGCTCTTCTCGCACATGCGCGCCGCGGTGCGCGTCAAGCCCGACCTGTCGGTGTTCAACATCGTGCTCAATGCGTATGGGTAGCTTGACCTCGCGCGCGAGGCGGATCGGCTGTTCTGGTCAATGCGTACGGGCGCTGTACAGGTCGATGAGGGAGGAAGGCTGTGTGTTCTCAGACCGGGTACACTTCCAGATGCTTAGCCTGCTTGGCGCTCAGAACTCAGAAGGACTTCGAGACACTGGTTGCCGAGCAGAGCTTAGCATTGACCCGAGCATCGACAAGTCACAAGAGGGAGCTGTATCTTGTGGCGGCCGGCGTCCGCGAGAGAGCATACAAGTTTGATGAGGCGTCCCAGATTATCAGCCAGATAAGAAGCTCCAACGCTTTTGATATCCAGAAACTCACATAAGAAGCTCCGCTATGTCCGGACTCCACAGATTCTGACAACAAAAATTCAGTTGCAAGACTGCAAGAGTAAAAAGGTCACTGACAGAACATGGTCGTAATTGCGCATTGCTTCTGTTAATGAAAATTCTTTTCGTATTAATTATAAGGCTCGAACGTGTTATCGATAATCAGTTATGCTTATTGGGCTTAGGCCTCTGTAAATATCAGATGGCTAGATTTTATGAACACATGATTTTGATGGAATGGTGGTACAGGTACAATTCCCTGAACATTTCTTTCTTTCTTTTTCTGAAACTATTCCCTGAACATTTTGGATGGTGTAAAACATTGACAGACCCATGAGCTGTGCATTAGACTATCTGAACTGTCAACAATCAAAATTTACAACAAATGGTGATATAAACAATTGATGTTAAAATGCTCCACTACGCCAATGCAAATCAGACATTCTGCTAGATTACAATTCCTTTATCTTCAGACGTGGCAATCCCGTATGAACAATGACTTGATTTTATCTGGAAACCTAAACGAACATAAATAATAATGTACAAATGCTCTCCCTTGAGGGACTTATGGCGTAGCAGGCACTTGAGCCTTCATTTAAATAATTCTTACACTGCCCGATCAGTTTGGGGGATCCCATGTTTTTGGAACCATTCAGGCATATGAAACCTTTCGTACAAGGCTGGCCTCACATCTCTCTGGAGAGAGAGATGCTTTAGAAGTGGAAATATAACCTCCATGAGCTGAAAATTTTAAACAAGCCAAAATCAATAAAGCTGTAGAAACTAGAAGACCAGAACCATTAAATGATTGGTGCTCATTAGCAGTTACTTGATCATCAGAATGTTCTCCAGCTGAAAATGGAACACATGGTATTCCATTCAAAGGCTGCAGTATGAAACTGAATGGATTGTTGTCGACAATGACGATTCTACAGAAATCTTTTGACAGGAAAGAAAGATCTTTCACATGCTCTCTGTATTCCCTGAAATTGTGCACCCACTTATATTAGAAAATGAACTGGATTAAAAATGTAATGGTCTACGTTATTGGCAAACAAGTAATCTATGCATTAGCAGTCAGGCTTGCACCAAAACCATCAAATGATAAGCAAATCATGATCAAATGAACAGTGAGTGGACATAGCTGATAGACATGCTTGAACAGAAACGTGCATAGTAGCTAAAGCAAGCACTATTAACACGTAGTGGGAATATGTATTGTAACATAAATTTAGAAACTAAACCAATCTTTAAGACCAGAAACTAACCCATCCGACAACCCTATGTTAGTAACTACTAGTCATCTGTTACGGCGGAACTATAGCATCGTGAGTACTGTAGCACGAACAGTACCGTGCGGTACTGTAGCATGGTCTTGTATCTTATCATATCTTCATATTAGGTATGAAAAGTTAGATGCATATCTTTATATTAGTAATAGTTAGATGTATATCTTTATATTTAGATAGTATGGATATGATATTATCTTTAATTGATTGGTTGTATTAGATTGTGTTAGTTTCCATATTGTTAGGAGCTAACCTCATCTATATAAAGAGAGAATGCACACTATTCATAATCAAACAATAAAGCAATCAAGTTATAAACCGGTTGGTCTCTAGATTAGAGCCTCCGCAAGGAAGGCGATCCTAAGCCATCCTGGCCTATCCCTACCATAACATTTTGGTATCAGAGCCACTCACCATAGCTTACAATGCCGCACTATCCATCCTGGATAGCTTGAAGAGCTTGGAGGCTAACAACAAGGAGCTAATGGCCCTACTCGCGAAGGCTATGGAGTTAGTGGACAAGCTGAAGGAGCAAGAAGAGGGGCATTGCAATGGCTGCACTACCACCACCTTCACCGGCGCCGGCATTGGCCACGTTGCCGCCAGAACCAACGTCGCTATTGATGTCACGCCTGCCTTTGTCATCAATGCTTTAGCCGGTGGAGCTGTCTTTGGCTGCACCTTTGGTGCCTTTGTCAAAAAGGAAGGTTGCCACGGTCCAGCGGCGGTCTTCTCCCCGTGCCCGGTCAACATCGTGCCTTCGAAGATACGAAGCACAACGGTTGTCATGTGGGGGTCAGCGACGTCGTCGCATCTTTCTCACAACCATTGCATCTTGGGGCCAAGAAGGATGCTGCTGCCCTACACCATTTGCCCTTGCTGCCGGCGACTTCTGCGATGCCAAACAAAACTAGAGGGTTGTTATCCTCGCTATTGTGCATCGGGGTTTCGCTGATCATCTTCCACGCCGCGCAGCGGCATTGTGCCATTTTGTCGACATGGGGGCATGAAGGTCTTAGTCCGTGGCCGCCACCTGACAGCTCAACAATGAGCTGTCTCACCGCGAGGGATGAAGTGTTACGGCGCGGAACTGTAACATCGTGAGTACTATAGCACGAACAATACCGTGCGGAACTATAGCACAGTCCTGTAGTGGCTATTTAGGATATAATCTTAGCATATCTTCGTATTAGGAATAGTTACACACACACACACACACACACACACACACACACACATATATATATATATATATATATATAGTATAAATAACAGGGGCACCTAGGTGTCTGGACACCTAGTCTCTCTACCTTTTGATTGCTTTTAGATGCGTGCTAGTGTGATTGAGACTTTCCATCCATGATTAAGACTTTCCTTCCATGATTGATTTAGCTTGCCTAATATATTACATACCATACATACCATTGCTCTAGCACGTATCTAAAAGCAATCTAACGGCAGGGAGCCTAGGTGTCTGGGCACCTAGGTGTCCCATTTCAGCGTCCTATATATATATATATATATACACACACACACACACACACACACACACACACACACACACACACACACACACACATAGTATGGATATGATATTGTCTTTAGTTGATTGGTTACATTAGATTGTGCTAGTTTCTGTATTGTTAGAGGCTAACTTCATCTATATAAAGAGGAGTCGCACCATTCATAATCAAGCAATAAAGCAATCAAGTTCTAAACCGGTTGGTTTCCAGATTAGAGCCTCCGCAAGGAGAGCAATCCTAAGCCATCCTAGCCTATTCCTTACCATAACATTTAGTATTAGAGCTACTCACCATGGCTTCCAGCGCCGCACTATCCTGGACAACTTGAAGAGCTTAAAGGCTAGCAACAAGGAGCTAATGGCCCTACTCGAGAAGGCTATGGAGTTGGTGGACAAGCTGAAGGAGCAAGAAGAGACGTCGCATGCCATTGCAATGGCTGCGCAGCCACCACCTTCATCGGTGCCGGCATTGGCATTGGTCACGTTACCGCTGGAACCAACATCGCCATTGATGTCACGCCTGCCTTTGTCACCAACGCTTCAGCCGGTGGAGCTGTCCTTGGCTGCACCTTTGGTGCCTTCGTCAAGGAGGAAGGTTACCATGGTCCAGCAGCGGTCTTTCTCCCTATGGCCAGCAGACACCGTGCTTTCGAAGATGCGAAGCGTAACAGTTATCATGTGGGGGTCAGCGACATTGTCGCATCTTTCTCACAACCGTTGCATCTCGGGCCAAAAAGGATGTTGTTGCCCTACACCATTTGCCCTTGCCGCCGGCGACTCCTATAACCAGGGGCGGACGCACCATAGGACATGGGGGTACAGTTGTACCCCCAAATTTTTTTGTAAAAAATCAACTATATATCCTATGGTATACCCTTACGAAAAGAAAGGAATTTTTGAGTATGTACTGTCAGTAGAGAATAATCCTCATATTGAGATATACTTTCTTAAAATCAATCATATACTTTCCTGCAAAAAAATAGTAGGGAACTGAATGGAGGTATGTACAAATGAAAACAAAAGGAACATCCGCTCTTCTGTTGTTCAGAATGTTTTTTGAGCGAACCATATACAGAGCCCTTGCAAAAGAGTCGCAGCTTCATAATTAACAAGATTTGCAAAAAAAAACAACGATTAGAACAATTAGCAGGAAGTATTTTCAAAACTGCGAATTGTGAAACCAGAGAAGCCAGGAAAGAAATCGTAGCCTCATACATACAGGGGATTATACACCCCATTGATTGGAAGCATTTTCGAAAAAGCAAATCACCAGAACATTGAAACTAGCAGTGAAAACAAAGTTAAACATGCAGGCGAGAATTATCCTAATGGATATGTCACGAATAGTATTGTGAAGTACTTACCTTTAGCATTCAGATTACAAATATACTCACAACTGATGAGCTGAAGACCTATCGGCATGAAAACACGTCGCCAAACTAACATCGTCCAAGCCGCCGAGGTGATGCCAAAATCCTCCGGGAGAGATGTGATGTGGGTTTCCTGGAAGGTAACGGCGAATCGCCTAGAATCCTGGATATTGGTAGAGGATAAGTGAAAATAGCGGAAGATCTAAACGGATATAGAAACTCGCTGAATATACTCGATGATTGGATTATTTCATACTCGCGGAATTGGATCGGATCAGCTTAGAACCCGTGGCTTACAGCTCCGATAGTCGCAGACTGAAGCACAAATCGTAAACAAAGATCAACGGTGGATTAACTGGGTGTAACTACACCTGGGAGTAATTAGTATTTTTCCTATATATATGTAACTACACCCAATGGCCGACACGGCGTCGACGGCGAAGAAGTCCCCACGGCCAGGCGGCCCATGCGGCGGCGGCAGCTCCTCCCCTATTCCAGCTTGAACGGCGGCGGCGCTCCCGACGGCCATGCCGCCCCTGCACACAAGGTTTATTTGATTAACTATATGAGATATACATATTATGTGTATCAAAATTCTCTATCTTATATATATACTCCGTAGATTCTTAACTTCGTACCCCCATCTCAAAAATCCTGGGTTCGCCACTGCCTATAACGCCAGCCAAAACTAGAGGGTTGTGATCCTCGCTATTGTGCATCGGGGCTTCACTGATCATCTTTTACGCCGTGCAGCGGCATTGTGCCATTTCGTCGACATAGGGCACGAAGGTCTTAGTCTGTAGCCGCCACTTGATAGCTTGAGGACGACTTGTCTCGCCGCAAAGAATGAAGT
Source organism: Dendrocalamus latiflorus (assembly GCA_017311315.1). Classification (NCBI taxonomy): domain Eukaryota; kingdom Viridiplantae; phylum Streptophyta; class Magnoliopsida; order Poales; family Poaceae; genus Dendrocalamus; species Dendrocalamus latiflorus. The sequence continues at coordinate 29,103,101 of CM029648.1, forward strand.
GTTACGGCTTGAAACTGTAGCATTGCGAGTACTGTAGCACGGTCTTGTAGCGGCTGTTTAGAATATAATCTTAGCATATCTTCATATTAGGAAAAGTTATATGCATATTTTTATATTAGGAATAGTTAGATGAATATATTTATATTTAGATAGTATGGATATGATATTATTTTTAGTTGATTAGTTGCATTACATTATGTTAGTTTCTAGGCTAACCTCATTTATATAAAGAGAGGAGCCACACCATTCATAATTAAACAATAAAAAAATCAAGTTCTAAACCGGATCCTAAGCCATCCTGACCTATCCCCTACCATAACATCATCTGCCACCTTTTTGCTGCGTTCTACACCAACGAAGCAATAGATTATCGGTAGAATGCAACCTAAACAATTGAAGAAGCATGTATCTCCAAGGCTCAAAAGCAAGCCCAAGAGAACTGGGCAATGAAAGTAGAAGTTATGGACTGCCTTTTCTTTTTTTCATTTGAATTGTTGGAATGCATCAGGAAGAGTATGGATGGAGAAGGAGCATCGGATCCCTTCAATTCTGGCCATTGGATTATTTGGCCAAGGGTTTCGATAAAGGGTAGATGTTGCAAGAATTCTGGCGGTTGGATTATTTGGCCAAGGATCAAATCCTATACATTACAGAAGATCATACATCAAAATTCAAAAGGTAAGATTATGCAAGAATACTACATTCCATGAATAATACAGAACCTTCAGCTTCTCTCCTTGGGGAAGTTTTCACATGGGGAATATAGAACCTCAGTCACAAATTATAAATAATAGTATAATACTAGCATGTGCCTTTTCCACCTAAAAAAAGTGCTGTTTTACAGATAGCCTTCAACTGATTAATTTGGCAAACACATCAGAAAGCAAAGTAATGGTCCATATACATCAAGATGCAGCAGCAGCAGCAACAAAATGGTACACAATCATTTGTATCTCATAGGAAAGTTTGTGTGTAACTTACGTAGTAACAGTTGATGGACGATAGAGACGGAGTTTGAATCTATTGTGGACATCTATTCTATCAACTAAAGGTCTTGCATAACCTGAGGAGAAACATGGACAGGTGAGGTGAGGACGTGAGGTTAAGCTGATTCGGTTCATGTGCTATCGTGCTGAATGAAGAAATAAAATAGCAGACAACATACCTTCCAAACCTGCTGTAAAGAGAATAAGATCTGCAAATTCACTAGTTTTCTGCAAGAACTCATGCAGACTAGGACGTTCAAAAACAGTAACATTATTCACGTTCTGCTTTCCTTCAACATCCTTTACACAGTTTACACCAGACAAAAGTTCCTTTATCAGTAGTGATTAAAATGTTTACACAAATGAAGTAGCAAGAGCAGAAGTTTGGTACCTTATCAGTAGGTATGCACTCCATGTCAAAGCAATGTAGTCCTGCTTCAACAGCTTGGGTTCGTACAATAGGAGGAAGACTAGATGGCTCATAAGCAGAAACTAAAGTCTCATCCAAGTCAAGCACTACCTGAAAAGATAGTCCAGATATTTTCAGAAATGATGAATGGATAACTTTAAGGAAAAAAATATTAAAGCTGACTTCATTTCAAAGGTGACTGACTTCATTTCAAAGGTGACTAGGTACTAGTGCTTAGCTTTAACACAAATATCATTTAAGTTGTCTCTATTTAAGCTCATCAGTAAGAGATCCAGGTTCTTCATCCGCCCAAACTAAATGTGCTTACAAGAAACACTGTTATGAGCAAATGTGCCAGTGTAACAACAAACAACGGAAAATTTATTTATTTGCCACCCTTACAACTCGGGTGGCAACAGATTTGCCACCCGGGCCCATTGTCAGTGACTCAGGTGACCCCACATGTAAGTGACAGAGTCTCAGTGTCAATCTTAAGAGTGGCAAAAAATTGAATCTCCCAACACATGTCGATTCATCTATCATCAACCAAATGCATTATCTATCTCATAAGCTATCTCCAATCACGCTGCTAGTATTGATGACAGGCCCAAATATCTACTCATCTACACATAACAACCGTGACAAGCAGTATTGCAAAATCATCTTTCACAATTTCGTGGAGGATTCTCATATTTGGAAACTCAGCTCAAGTGGACAGTATACAGCAAAATCGGCATATAGGGGTTTATTCCAGGGATCAGTGAGGTTTTTTTCTTGGGAGAGGATCTGGAAGACTTGGGCACCGGGCAAATGCCGCTTCTTCATGTGGCTTGTCGCACACAATAGATGCTGGACAGCAGATAGGCTAGCAAGGCGGGGTCTTGACCATCCCTCTCGTTGCCTTCTTTGTGACCAAGACGCTGAGACTATAAATCACCTTCTGGTAGACTGTGTTTTTGCGCGAGATTTTTGGTTTGGCCTATTGCAGAAGGTTGGCATGCAAAGCATCTCACCCCAAACAGGTGAAACATCCTTTGAGGCCTGGTGGGACAGAGCTAGCAGGGCTGCTGGTGGACTGGCAAGAAAAGGCTTGAACTCTATTGTCATTTTAGGAGCTTGGACACTCTGGAATCACAGAAATCGTTGTGCTTTCGATGGAGCTTCACCAAATCTAAATAGAGTTTTAACTCTTGCTTCCGATGAGTTGAGGTTGTGGGGGACTGCAGGTGCCAGGGGTATTTCTTACCTGACTGGCCTGCTGCCCGAGTGATTGTTTTTGTAGGTCAGGGGTCATTGTAATCTGTTTCCAGGCGATTAGTTTTTTCTCTTAGAATCCAAGGCATGAGTGTGTGGTGTTGTTTGGGGTTTTTCTTTCCCCCTTTTTATTCTTCTTAATATAATGATACGCAGTTCTCCTGCGTGTTCGTGAAAAAAAATTTCACTACAAAATCACAGAAAATACATTGCCCCTATTAAATATTTGTCCCGCTAACATAACGATGTTGGGATATAGAAGCACCAACCTATAAATTCTCCAAGCAATCTAGTTTGGAGATGAGATGTATGCAATTGTCTACTAACACAAGCCCTGGTTTTGGAATTGCAGCACAACGAATTGTCCATGCTCGTAAACCAAGATGACTTCTTACCACCCAACCCCCAAAAGGCCTGCTCCACAGTTCACATACTAATTCAGCTGCCAAAAAAATCAATCAAACTACCTGAATTAAGCAGGCAAAACGCCCAATTAACTCAAATCAATCACTCCATCTAATCCCAATCACCCACGAAGACCAAAACAGGCTAAAATTAGATCAAGAACCGCCTCCTACATCCACCGCTCTATCCAAATGAAACCCGTATCCTTCCCAAAGTCACCATTTTTCCTCTGCCCAGGACACCAATAGCTGCAACAAATCCAATCAAAACCGAATCTTTCGTACCGTGAGGCGCTCCAGGGGCTCAGGCGGGGTCGCCGGGGCAGGGGCCGCGTCGGTTGGGATCTCGGAGTGGAGCGCCATGAAGGCCACCCCCGGCGACGGTTCGGAGGCCGCCGGCGCGGAGAGGAGGGGGTAGCGGAAGCCGACGAAGGAGAGGAGCTGGGTGAAGGAGGGCGTGCCGCGGAGGATCTGAAACAGGACCTGGAGGAGGAATCCGATCCACCCGACAACCGCCCGCCATGCCTGCGCCGCCGCCTTCCCCCGCTGCTGCTGCTGCGCCGCCGCCGCCGCGGTCGGCGAGTACACCTCCGCCGCCACCATGGCCTCCGGAAGCGGGCTGTCGCGCCACGTGGAGCTGGGCGTGCGGAAGGGGAGGAGGGGGCTAGCAATGGAGAGGCGAGGCCGGAGGCAACCGGAGGGAGGAGGAGGTGGTCTGTCTTTGTGGCCGCGCTCGTGTACGTGTACGTCAGTACGTGCCCTGGTGTTTTGCGCTGGGGTGGGCTTAGCGGGACAGGGGATAGGTGATTAGTGGTAGATTTGGTGGGCCCAGTTGTCAGAGAGAGTACGGCTAAACTGGCGAGCTGCCGGGGACTAGTAATAATCATACGTGCACACGGAGTTTTCTCCAGTTTATTTATGTGCGTTTCTGGTGGTTGGCTTGATGCTGTTGTTATTCGCTTTGTTGTGACGAAAATAATAAAAAAATATCTATGGTGGTTACAGTAGGGTTGACATAAGTGTTATTTAGAAATAAATCACATGTTTGTGAATTCAACCAGGTTTACTTGTTTTCAGCAATGTATGTTGCCATCTGCTAAGTTTCAAACCATCTAGATTAAGATATAAATTTCTTTGCTTGACTGATTGTACACTACATAAAATTTAGACAATTATAAATGAAATCGTTCTAACAATTCAAAGCAGTACTAGTTACTTGTAAGAACAACTAACCAACACCTTCTGTAGTGCTAAGACATTGTTGAGTTGGGCAGCATAAGAAAGTAGAGAAATAACAATTGCAATCAAGTAATTTTTAGTTGGCAGAAAGATTCCCCTCTCAAAGATGCCGTGGCCTGCAACAAAGGCATGCTTCTCAATATTTCTTTCCTGATGATACCAAGTAGGCAGGCCCCTTCAATCCCCTTTGTGTTCTAAGACAATGAAAACGAAGTGGGTCATGCTCCTTGAATTTCGTTGGTAAAAGACACCAACCAAAGCCGGCCAATGCGAGAGACAAAGGGACCTTATCTGGTTGGGTTGAAGTAATGACCATCACGTGTTATTTAAAAAAGTAAAAAAAAACAGAAATCGCTGGTCTCATTCGATTACAGAATACTGTAGTAGCTCCTTTCCGGATGATTCATGTTACTGTTTAGACTATTCCTTCTCTGAAATCTTGACTCAGGCTACTCCACTGATGCGGACGTTGAAGGAGGAAGTTTCGTGTCTTGAATGGTAGCTGTCATCCTTTTGCTCTTTCTCCAGGGTAAAAAATATATAGAGACAGGGCTTGACTTTTCCTTTTGAACTATGAATGCGTTGACTGCGGTCCATGCACTCATTAATCTTGCCATATTCATTGTCCGTACATATTGTCCAAGTTCCTCTTCATTTAGATTTTTCTTGATTTTCACTACTTTCAGTTTTTTTACTAGTGGTAATGAACAAATCCTAACATTAATAGAGAAACTCAATGTTACATTTGCAATGACAAGCAATGGGTGAGAAATCATGTCTGACTACCCTACAATGGCATAGATATATCATGGAGAGGGGGTTGGGTGTTTTTGAGAAGTTATCCGGGGTGAAAGGATTGAATTGCTTACTCCGATTTTTAGTGCGGAGACTTGTTCCAATTTTCTAATAGCACAAGGCTAATATAGTAATTTGGACTTTTAAAATACTTCCCAGTCCTCACTGAACGTATCCTGCTTGCCTACGTATCCTGCTGGCTGGCTGCTTTGGAATTTGGAACAGATCACTAAACGTGTCCCCAGTACAGTTGTGAACTCACACCCTGGACCTGGATGCGTCCAAAAGTTTATTAGGATACGCCTTTCATTTCGACTGTAACTGTGTAACACGGTTAAACTGATAGTTCTGTAATTTTATGCTGTTCATTGGTTGTACCATCCTCTATTATTTCGTCTTGGAAACGAATATACGGCCAGCTGTGACCTTGGATTACAGAAAACTAGTATAAAAGTTAAAATTGCAGAACTTATCAGTTTATCTATTAAAGCAGATAAATCTTACTACCATATTCGTACTAAAGAAATATGGGCATATCTTTTTGACTGAAATTTATGACTTTTGGCTATGTCTTGTGACTTTTAGGTTGTTCGTGCGAGAGATTACAGAGTAACAGAAACTCACGTGTAGTTTTTACCGATATAAATGAAGTCAGTATAGTATGCACTACAATTAACTAGTAGACTTTATCTTCAAAAGATACTCCATTTAAAACCTAATTACTTAAATTTAAAGAATACTCATGGTACTCCTAACTCAAAAAAAGTCATAAATTTTTTAATATATATATATATATATATAATTACAAGTTCAAATTTATTATATATTAAGAGCAGCAAAAAAGAAAATTTTGATAAATGTGAATTCAACATTTGTCAAAATTTTCTCTTTTTTATTACCACTAACATATAATGAATCCGAACTTAAAATTTTATGCCTAGTTAACATAAGTTTAGAAGTATATATATATATATATATATATATATATATATATATATATATATATATATATATATATATATATATATATATATATATATATATATATATATATATATATATATATATATATATATATATATATATATATATACACACTTAGAATTTTTCATATTTTTTTAGTTAGGATACACTATAAATACATTTCAAACTTATGTGTATAGGATATATTGCCGGTACTTTTGTAATATTTGCACAGTATAGTAGATACTTTGGCTAACTATAGCAGCAGTGAGCAAAATCGCAGGAATGGGGCATATTTCAGGTGCTACTGGGGTTTCTGTCAGTAGCCCCCTTTCCCAACCGGGTCATCTTCAGTGAGCTACACCACCACTCCGTCATGATGTGTGCACTGCACACTGACATCCACATCCAGTGATGACAAAATTGGCAAAAGTACCAAAATTGTTCCGTCATGCCGGTGTGGGAACCACGTGTCAGTGCACGAGACTGATATTGATAAGAGCTCAGAAACATAACATGGACGTGCGGATATGAGAGGCGTGCGAAGCCGAACACATGCACGCCGTGCACCGACGCCAGGCGGCTGGGCGTCGGCCGCGCGTGCAGCCTCGGAAGCGACTTCTCTGGGGACTGACCCCATTGAAGCCAAGTGTGGACAGGGGTCGGATGGGCGACTATGAGAGGCGTGCGAAGCCGAACACATGCACGCCGTGCACCGACGCCAGGCGGCTGGGCGTCGGCCGCGCGTGCAGCCTCGGAAGCGACTTCTCTGGGGACTGACCCCATTGAAGCCAAGTGTGGACAGGGGTCGGATGGGCGACACGTCCTCCTTTCCCTCCGCCCGAATCTCTCCGCGTGAGCTCTCCCGTGCCATCTTCTTTGCGCCTGTGCCGTCACTTTTTCTCCGCGCGAGCCGCTCTCCCGTCTCCTTTTCTCTCGCGCCCCCCGCCTCGGCCGCGCTCCTCCGCCGCCGCTCCACGCTCTCCAAGCCCAAGTCTCGCTTCGTCGAGCCGCCCACCCCTCCTGCCCCCGGGGCATCCTCCTCCCACCCCTCCGCCTCCCAGACCCCTCGCGCCGCTGGGGCACCCGCCTCCACGCCGAACACCCCCGCCGACGCCGATGACGACGAGGATGTGTTCAGCTACGCCGATGACGACGAGGACGTCTTCCGCAAGGATGGCGCCCCGGCCTCCGCATCCGCGGCACGATGCCGCCGCTGGGTTCGCCTCGCGCTCGAGCTCTCCGTGCTCGCCGTCTTCCTCTCGCTGCTCGTGGTCAGCCTTGTGGTGCGGCCGCCGCAGGGTTCGCCGCGGAAGCGAGGCGTTGGCGTTGCGGAAGACGTCCTCGTCGTCATCGGCGTCGGCGGGGGTGTTCGGCGTGGAGGCGGGTGCCCCAGCGGCGCGAGGGGTCTGGGAGGCGGAGGGGTGGGAGGAGGATGCCCCGGGGGCAGGAGGGGTGGGCGGCTCGACGAAGCGGGACTTGGGCTTGGAGAGCGTGGAGCGGCGGCGGAGGAGCGCGGCCGAGGCGGGGGGCGGCGGCGGGCGCGAGAGAAAAGGAGACGGGAGAGCGGCTCGCGCGGAGAAAAAGTGACGGCACAGGCGCAAAGAAGATGGCACGGGAGAGCTCACGCGGAGAGATTCGGGCGGAGGGAAAGGAGGACGTGTCGCCCATCCGACCCCTGTCCACACTTGGCTTCAATGGGGTCAGTCCCCAGAGAAGTTGCTTCTGCAGCCTCGGCCATTTCTGCCGCCACCGTACCGCCTCACCCTCTCCTGCTCCGCCCTGTCCTCCTCACAGCAACAGCAAAAGCGGCAGAGTCGCGTGCGCCAAAGCTGTCGTCCAGTCCGCGCAGAGGAGGCGAGGGTGGTGATGTTGCGGGCGGTGCAGGCCGTGCCCGAGTCCTTCGCGCCAGGGACGGATTCAGGGATTTCACGGTGGATATTTAAAATTATAAAAATATTATTTAATATAAATTATAAATATCTACAATAGTGAAAATTATACTAGAGATAACGTCTTAAATAATATAAAAAATTATAAAATAATTACAAATTAACTCGATGATTCTTCGTACCTTGAAACCGATTGAAATATTACAACTAGTTCTACTAATATGCAATTCCACTTAGCTCCCATTGTCCCTTCTGAAACTATCTGTATTCACTGTTCACATTCAAGATAGTGAAAATTGACTTGAAACTATTTGTTCACACTTGTGAAATACTTAGTATTTGTTCACAGAATCACAGATAAGAGGTGGAGAATATGTATTTCAATTCATAAGCAATAATTCATCTGCTGCTAAGGATCTTATACTTGGCATGCATGCCCTTGCCCTTACTCGTGATGTCCAAGCTACGAGGCACCGAGAGTGAAATGGTCTATAGGAGCAATTAGCCACCGCAGAGGTAGAGGCTATGTCCGCCCATCGCTTCGCTGAGAATGCGGTTGCTACCACAGCAGTGAAGGATGAGCGCATTTAGTTCCTAGAGACGAAAGGCACAAAGGCCATCACCGAGGTGCATGCTTTGGTGGAACAGGGCCGACGGGCAGCCGCCGAGGAACGTGGGGGGTTGCTGCGGCAAATCTCAGCACTGGAAGAGGAGAAGGGCCGGGTAACATCAGAGTTAGCGGCGAGGGACCGCCTACTGGGCGATGCTTCGTTAGCGACATGGGAGTCGCTAGAGTCATTAGAGAGTACTCTGGCCGCATGGACCTGAGGACCTACTCTGTAGCCTTCGAAGGATCAAGGAGGCTTCGTCGCTTACTCTGAGTGCCGTGCGTGCATACGAGAACCACTATTCGCTTGCAACCAACCAGATGCATCTTGGTCTACTTCACCTCCAGGGCTGCTTACACATTGGCGATCTAGCCAACCCCCGCTTGGACTTGCTTGCGGGGAACAGACAATGGCCGAGGTGTTGTATGCAGTCCGTCCACGCCTTCCACCCTCAGATCTGGGAGTATATCAATGAGGCTGCAGCGAAGGTTGCCCTGAAGCGTATGTTGGGTGTGAAGGTGGACCTCGACAACTGGCTGGGCGATGTGCCCCGACGGGATGAAGACAGTGAGCCTGCGTCGAACGTCCCAACTAATCGGCAGGTGTGATGTTGAGGCCTTCCACCCTCCTACGTAGTAGTTTGCGTGTGTGGCCCTCCGCGGCTCTGTGTATATAGCAGTGGGTGATGTAACCATCATTTTGCAATGAAAGGTGTAGGGTGTCTGTGTCATGGCCTCATGTTGATGTTTGCCTGGTGAGCAAGTATTTGAGGACGACCATCCTCTCATGTCAGATTACCTTGTTTAGCGCCGGTTGCGACACTGGGGATGGGAGGAGAAGACGATGCAGTTCTGGGCGGAGCAGCCCCATAGGAGTAACCTCTCCGTCTAGGAGTATATAAAGGTAGAACCCTCAGATGGGGAGTAGCGTGAGGGAAGCACACCTCCTCCGTTATTGTGGGCGTCAAGTGTTGTACAATAGTAACAATTGATGAAAGCCATTGTTTGAAGTGTTGTGTACTATGGCTACCCCCCAAGCCTCAGGTTAGTGAGTAGGATGCAGTTGTGGAGACAATCGTGTCATCGCACACGCTGAAGTAGGGGAACCCCAGGCAATCGCAGCTCACTTGGCAATGGCTAAGGACAATACCGATGAGTAGGGCGGCTCACACGTATTCATAAGCCGAAGTCACACGTAGGTAGGGGTAGGAAATAGTAACGGATAATTTGTTTTATCTGATATTCGTATACGAGAAAACACGAATGTGGTAAGCAAAATCAGTATTAAAAAATATTTGTGTTTGTATTTGAGAATATTTGTATCCGTATTTGAGAATATTCGTATTCGAGACTATTAGATTTGTATTCAATCCGTTTCCTATGTGATTCGGAATTTTGTGACTCAAATTTTGAATTTGGGTGATCTAAAACTGGTAACCATTCTAGTAACAAGTTAAAAACTAATAAAAACTGGCAAAACTGCTAGGAATTTGTTCTACTAAGATTTGTTACAGCAGGTTGTAGGAGGATATTCGTATTCAACCGAATTAAGTACATATTCGATTCAAATTCGTATATGTTATGACATTCAATTCATATTCATATATGAGAATATTCGAATTCATATTTGTATTCATTTTAAAATATGGATTCGCATTCGTATTTGAGGCTATTCGATCGTATCAGATTTGTTTCCATCCCTACGTGTATGTACTCCGTGCAGGTCACGCGCGTCTGCTTGACTGTTCAGCCACGCGTAGGTACTTAAAAAGCGTGCTCCACCCCCACCGTTCGACCCTAAGGCGGTCAGACGAGTGTCTATAACCATGAGTTGGTCAGACGAGGTCTGATGCCCGTGATGGGCGCGTACGACCACGAGGTGGTCAGACGAGCGTGTAGGACGATGAGGTGGTCAGGCGAAGCCGCGAGCATGGAGTGGTCAGATGGGCATCTATGACCACGAGGTGATTGGACAAAATCTTGACCATGAGGTGGTCATATGAAGTCACGACAACGAGGTGGTCGAATGGTCGCCTATGACCACACCATGATGTGGTTGGACGAAGTCATGACTATGATGTGGTTGAACAAGCGTCTACGACCATAGAGTGATCAGACAAAGTCACGACCGCATGATCAGACAAAATCTTTTGAAATGTGCGCGCTCCGTCCTACACCCACTGGATTGGTTCGACGAAGTTGGTGGTGAGACAAAGTCTTTTGAAGGACACGCTCCATGTCGTACCTTTGGGACTGGTGTCGACGAAGTCGACAGTGAGATGAAGTCTCTTGAAACGCACGCGCTCTGTCTCACACCCACTGGACTGGCGTCGATGAAGTCAGCAATGAGACAAAGTCTTTTGAAGCACGCGCTTTATCCCATGCCTTCAAACTGGCATCGACGAAGTCGATAGCGAGACAAAGTCTTTTGAAACATGTGCGCTCCATCCCGCACCCACTGGACTAGCGTCAACGAAGTCGATGGCAAGGTGAAGTCTTTTGAAGCGCGTGCTCCATCCTGTACCCTTCGGACTGGCATCGGTGAAGTCTGTAGCGAGACGAAGTCTTTTGAAACGCTTGCTCCGTCTTGCAACCTTCGGACTGGTGTCAACGAAGTCAACGACGAGACAAAGTCTGTTGAAAAGCGCGCTCTGTCCCCTGGCCTATGGAGTGACGTCTACAAAGTTGATGGTGAGAGAAGCATTTTTTGAAGTGCATGCTCGGTCCTACACACTTCGGACTGGCGTTGACGAAGTCAACGGTGAGACAAAGCATTTTTTGAAGCGCACACTCTATTCTGCACCCTTCAAACTGGCGTCTACGAAGTTGGCGATGAGATGAAGTCTTTTGAAATGTGCGCTCCATCTTGCACCCTTCAGACTGGCGTCAACGAAGTCGGCTGCAAAGACAAAGTTTGTTGAAAAGTGTGCTCCGTGCCCCGCCCTTCGAACTGGCATTGATGAAGTCAGCAGCGAGACAAAGTCTTTTGAAACGTGTGCTCCATCCTACACCCTTCGGACTGGCATCAGTGAGGTCGACGATGAGACCAAGTCTTTCTTTTTTTGAAGTGCGTGCTCTATCCCGCGCACTTTGAACTGGCGTAGTGCCCACCAGCTGGTCGATTCGCGGAAGAGGGTAGTTATCTTTCGGACATGCTTTGTTGAGATTGGTGAAGCCGACACACATGCGCCACGCACCACTAGCCTTCTTGACCAGTACCTCGCTCCCTACGGGCCAACCAGTAGAAAAGAGGACTAGTAGAGTGGGTATAAGAAATGAGCTACCTCACTCCCTTGTTAACCCAAGGAAGTGTGTGTGTGTGTATAGTATAAATAACAGATGCTCCATAATTAAAACTTTCTATTCATGATTAAGACTTTCTATTCATAATTGAGACTTTTTGTTCATAATTAAGACTTTCCATCCTGATATATTATATATCATTGCACTTGCACGCATCTAAAAGCAATCTAAAGGCTAGGATGCTTGGTGCCCGGGCACCCTGGTGTCCCATTTCAGCGTCATATATATATATATATATATATATATATATATATATATATATATATATATATATATATATATATATATATATATATATATATATATATATATATATATATATATATATATATATATATATATATTACTATACCATCCATACCATAGGATATTATTCTAAGGATATGTATATTTTTTTACATGTTTTATTGAGCCTTTTGACCCAACAAACCGAATGAATACCGATGGGACCATCCCCACAACAATCACCTAATCTAAAATGAGTTATTGTCTGCTGGAGTTGGAGGCCAATCACAGGTCTGTACTTGCACTCCTACTTTTGGTAAGGTGCAAAATAACTTGGATATATGTTTTAGACCAAAACAACTCAATACAATGCACTAAAAAAATTCGTTATTGTAGTTGGTCTGCCAAGTTTGGTGGCTGCCCCCTCTTACAAAAACTTGTTTATAGTACACATTAACGAGAGGTTTATCAGCATCTCCTTTTTTCAGGAAAAATATCAGCATTTCATTAGGATGTGAATTATGTTACTTTACCATGCCATTTCCACCATTGGATTAAGCTAGACTGCTATTAGACAAATTGCAATTGTTGTGCTTTTCAAGTAGGTGAAATATTTGGTGAAAATGCGAATCTGGTGTAAATTCCATTTTCGCCTAACTTAGAAGCTTCAAAACACTAGATGTAAGGGTGGCTATGTTGTATGTCTCCGTAAAATTTCAAGATCAAACTCAATTATATTTAAGAGATATGGAAAAAAGACCAAAAAACTTGCTGAAATAGTGTTTTTTACTTTTCACTGCTCTCGAAAGTGTGTTTTTTTTTATCTCACGAATGCGATTTGAATTTGATATTGAAATTTTGCATAGACATACAACATGCCATCCCCTACATCTCTACTCTTAAAAGAACGAGTTGAGGGTGATGGTGAGTCCTACGCTCTCCCACCCTCTCACAGAAAAAAGCGCCGACATGTGGGGCCTCTCTCTGCTTCTCTCCTCCCGGGGGCGGCCACCGCTCACCGCCGCTGCATCTCCGTCCGCCGCCGCCTCTTCGGGCGGCCACCTGCTTCCGCGTCTTCCACCGCCACGGATCCGGCCACAGCCGGTCTTGCCGCCCGGATCCGGCCTCCGCTGCGCCGGATCCGCCCGACTGCGCTCGCGTGCCGCCGCTGTCGCCCCCGCCATCGTGGTCGCGCTCGCCCGCGTCGTCGCCGGGATCCGGCCGCCTCCGCTCTCCGCTGCCGGATCCGGCGACCCTGCACCAGATCCAGGCCGCCGCCGCCCGGATCTGGCCATCTCCGACGCCTCCCGCCCGGATCCGGCCTCCTCTGTGCGGCGAGGGGAGCCGGTGGGGGAGGGGGAGCGGCGGGGGAGGCGGTGGGGGAGGGGGCGGTGGGGGTGCCGAGGGAGGGAGGGGGGCGGTGGGGATGGGGCGGCGCCGCAGCGGGGAGGGGGAGCCGGGGTCCCGGGGAGGGGGCGGAGGGGGAGGCGGTGGGGGAGGCGGAGCCGGGGAGGGGCCGACCCCGCACCAGATCCAGGCCGCCGCCGCCCAGATCTGGCCATCTCCGACGCTTCCCGCCCGGATCCGGCCTCCTCTGTGCGGGGAGGGGAGCCGACGGGGGAGGGGGAGCGGCGGGGGAGGCGGCGGGGGGGCCGAGGGAGGGAGGGGCGGTGGGGATGGGGCGGCGCCGCAGCGGGGAGGGGGAGACGGGGTCCCGGGGAGGGGGTGGAGGGGGAGGCGGCGGGGGAGGCGGAGCCGGGGAGGGGCCGGAGGGGGAAGCGGCGGCGGGCGAAGGCCGAAGGAGCCGGGCGGCGGGCGCGGCCGCGTGGGAGGAAGGAGAACCCGAGGGCGGGCGCAGCCGCGTGGGACGGTGGGAGGCATCCAGATCTGGGAGGTGGGGGAGGAGCCGGGAGAAAAAGAGAAAGGGAAGGGGGAAAAAGAAAAAGGAAAGGGGAAAAAAGAAAAAAAGAGAAGAAATAAAAAGGAGAAATAAAATAAAATAGGCAGAAATAAAAGTTACCGGCTAAATTTTGCTAAATTTAGAAATCCTTGCTAAAAAGATGTGTATTATGCTTAGGTGATGTCCCTGAGAAAATTTAATATGCGTAGGAATTAAATTATTAGAATATCATTGGTGTAGATAATACGCTAAGGTTATTAAGGTGGTAAGGCGACCCACCTCCCTCATACCTTTTAAGCGGTAAGGCGTGAGGCGAGGCGACGCCTTACACACATCGTAAGCCGAAGAAAACAGAGTTCTGGAGGAGTAAATCGGAAGATATCCAAAGAGGAAGAAGGACCTAATTGCAATTTTGTAGAACTCTAGAGATTAAATTGCAAAAATTCTAAACATACCCATCCCTTTTAATCTAGCATCGCACACAGCAGTCAGTAAACTTACAAAATCTATGGACAAGACCTAATTGCAATTCACGCAAGCATTTTGTAAGTTTGCCCTTTTCGGTGAAATATTGTTATTTTAATTTGTTATGTGTTCAGATTTTTAGAACATCATGCCTTCAGTAACTGCAGCAATGGTACAATTCTAAATTGTTACTGCAGCAATATACAATAGTTTTTCAAATGCCAACTTTATTAGGAACACTACAATTTTGAGGTCTATTAAGTTGAGTTTTAAAATTTAAATTTATTGGTACTTGGTAGTTATGCTAAGCAAATTGCAAGATGTATGGATGTGTTTCTGAAGAGAGTTCCTCTCTCTGTTCCTTTTATAAACACATTTTTGGTTGGAATTAATATCTGCTCATTGAACAACTCTGAAAGAGAAATTGAACAACATTATTCTGATTCCTTTTTAGTGAGACTTAATTTCCAGACTACTGGAGTGTGGTACCAGCCCCTTAGTGTGCTGGCCTATTTAGGTAACGCTGTAACGGAGACTTGCCAGCGTTCCTCAACATAACTTGGAATTCTCTAGAGGTACTGACTGCAGGGCTAAATTTTTTTAGAAAATTTTTAACAACGTGCTTCACATTTGACTATTTGACATTTTTCATGTGCCATTTACTAATTTTCTTCATATTTCCCAATGAGAAAAAGGCGAGTGAACATCCTCCATCGTGCTGAAGTCAATATTTTAATCAATGAGGTAAAAAAAATTGTGGCTTTCGTCACTATTTTTGTTAGAAGAGAATTGCCGACTCAAGAATATTCTAGACATGCTTAATTAAGACAGTATTACTGTATTGTAAAATAAAAATAATTATGTAATAGTAACAGAAAGATTGTAGTATCATGACTATTTGCATCTCAATTTATATCCGTTGCTAATTTGCTGCCATACGTCCATGAAATGATGATTTGGAAACTATATGCCTTTTTGGCTAGTATTCTAAAGCTCAGGTAAAGTTTGTTTTCTTATATCATGTTGATGTGTAGATTATTGAACAAATTATATAAGCCATAGGATTAATCTCTGTGACAAACAAAAGATTCAAAGCGATTTCTGGTTAACACATCTAGAATTGTCGTTTTCTTTTTTGGGGAACAAAAAAAGAAAAGCTCATAGTCTGAGCTCATGTATTTGAGCATTCTTTACCTTTCCAGAATTAATACTGATTAGCAAATCAAGAATTTAATGTAATTTTTGCAGATTCCCTTACCAAGTATATGACTGTTGCTTAGTCTGTTGAAAACCTCTACTGAAGGCCAGTAAATGTATTTCATGTCTGTAACCTATGAGTTTCTGGAGGCAGAAAGGGATACATGCCTTACTTTTAATCAAGAAAACCATAACAAAGGTCTTGTTTCAGACAGAGAATGTAATAAATACCTAAGATGGATCTTAACATTGGTGATGCAAGCAACCTGTTCCGGCAAATCTTGGCAAGGGGTAGGTCAAGAAATCAGTGAAACAAGAGTATATGTGGTTTGGTACTAGAAGAAAAAAGATCTCTTGTAGTATGTTATAGCTAGAGATGGGATGAGGTTGTTTCTTGAACAATAATACAATGCGACAAAAACATATAATGGTGATTGATTCAAAGGTTTTTGATCCACATTGTGATTACATGTAAAGGGCATACCTTACACATTTTTTTGGTTAAATTACTCCATAACCGCAATACCTGTATGGCAACAGATTTCAAAATAATTTCCAATACACCCATGGTGGAATGAGTTTCAAATTCATTTCTCTATGTATTTACTAGCTGAATGCTCGTGCGTTGCTACGGATTTTAAAACTTTATCATACTACATGTTCTAAAACTAACGAGTGGTAAAATTTGTTGGAACATGCATACAAATATGTTCTAATTTTGTTTAAATCCGTAGCAACGCACGGGCATTCAGCTAGTATAGTAAAAAGTGAAACTTTTTAGAAACTTCCAAGTTCACCGAATATGCCACCTTCGAAGTCAGCTAGCTCGGAATATGGCATTTGCTTCACTTGGCTTCATTACAACTTCCATCTCACAATACTTCTGCTTTTGCAGGTTGTGGATCACACTACACACTACTTCGAGAAACATGACGGGATAAACTTCGTGATTGAGGATTGAAACGCGTTTTGCAACCTGTGCACAGAGGTGAATGTACCGCTGATCATATTTTGTATTCTGAGTTTGTAATAAACAACCAATGTGTAAATGTAAAAATGTACAAGGCACATATGAGCTGCTGCTTCGAGTTTGTGCCTTTGTTTTTGTGTGTACAAAATGAGGCACACCGCCGCCTCTAGTGATGAATACTCATATCGGTATGAAATTGGGTAGTCTTGGCAATGAGCATTATATCTGACCATGATGTGTTCTAGAAGAACACTCACTCAGATTAGTTGACGTCAAACCTTGGGTTTTCCTGGTATCAAGGAATAAACTCAGACCCATAAATCGACGCGAAGATATCGTCAGTAGCATGAATCGGGCGAAACAGAGACGGTGACGAAACTTAAATCGACCCTTTGGCCCGTGTGTAAATCCTTCACCATCCAACCAAAGCAAGTCGAGAGTCGAGACTTGGGTTGAGCCGTGCCGATTTGGCCGCAGTTTGGACTTGAGGCACCAACTTTGATCGACCGTGGCTATGGATTTGAACATTTTTCCACTGATTTGGCCTCGCCGATCAGGAGTGCCACCATGGCGCGCCGGCCTCACATGCCCCCACACCCCAGCGGCTGGGCCGGTCGTACTGTGTGTGCGGTCGCACCGCACAGTGGCACATAAGCGCGTGGTCATTCATACAGACATATATGGAGGTAGACCTAGAAGTTAGGCTGTGCCGGCAAGTTCAACAGGCTTTGGGCCTCGTTGAACTGTGTCAGCCTCGTCGTGCTGGCACAACTCACCTCCGGTGAGGCCCAGGGCATGATGGGCCACTACCGTGTCGTGCTAGCCCAGGCCCGGATCTTTTTAAGTTTGAAGAAAACATATGGAAAGGGTCTAATTGTAATTTTTATAAAGTTTAGGGATTGAAATGCAAAATAGCTAAAAACCCTAACTGAATAAAATTTCCCACCGACGCCTGTAGAGATTGAGCTAGACATTTTCTTCTCCCTTGCCTCCTATTTGCTCCTCTCTCCTCTCCAACCATGGCGCCGGCGAGGCCAGGCTAGCTCGCCTGCGGCCACACCGACTCCTTTGCTCGCAGCCTCTATTGTCCCCGCCACCACTAAAACCTATGCCGTTGTATCCCCTATCGCTAGCTCCTCTGCACGACCTCTCCCTCTATCCCAGATCTGAGCAGCGGTGGCCGTGAAGCCCATCACGATGACGACGGCCGCGAGCACCCTTCCCTTCTCCCTATCTCCCAGGTCTGAGCAGTGGGGCGACTGTGAAGCCTACCACCATGACGGTGGCCGTGAGCACCCTTTTCCTCTCCTTCTCTCCCATATTTGAGTGGCGACAGCCACGAGGGGGACGACGGCAGCCATGAGGCCACCCCGACAACGGTAGCTATCCAGTTGTCCCCTTCCCCTCTCCTAGATCTAAGCAGAGCCAAGTGTGGGGATTTGGGGTGACAAGTCAGCGACGGGCTGTGGCAATGGTTTTCCTCCCCTCTCCTCAATGACCATGGCAACATCGGCAAGGTGCGCTGGGTTGCATCGAGAATTTTGAGCCGTAACAGCCTAAGCATGGCCCATTAGAGCGTGTTGTGTCGTGCTGTCCGATGAGCCAAATTCTCAGACCTAGCCTGGCCCACCACATGTCGTGCCTTAGGCTAGCTCGAAAAAGCACGACCCAGCTCCAAGGACTACATGGAGGTTAATGTGACCACGCTCAGGTCTTAAGATCATGTACAATGGTATAGACAACTGCTTTCTATAATATTTTCTATGTCATTTATAGACAGCTTATACAATGGGTTGTCTTTTACATGTCTCTATAGATAACTTTTTTATGATACAATGTGTCTTATTTCTCGTGTTACAGTTGACTACTATATGATAGACGTCTCAATTTTCTATGATCCCTTTCTCTCCTCCACATCATCACGTGTCCTATATGGCCAGAGGCAGAAGCAAGGCATCCCACCCGACGTCCCAGAACACCGGGTCCAAAACTTTTTTCTAGCAAAGATCAGCACCTCTAGTCTATATGTGAACCGCTTAGCCCAAACTCAGTGCACCCGGTCCTTTCCTTGAAGCCTAACAAAGCGAGCACTAGCAAGCCCAAATTCTCAGTAAGCTAGCAATAGTCCACGAGAAGCCTCTACTTCCCTCAGCCCATGAGACAACTACAACAGGCCGAGCCAACCCCTGCGCTAGCCCAAGAGGGAGGACCGTAACAGGCCACAACGTCCATTTGATTGATCCCAAAGCGTGTCACCTTGCAGCAGCTCTCAACACCTATTCATCTTGCACGATCAGCTAGGAGATGTGCACCATGCCTGCCACACAACCGCACCCAACCAGACAGTGATTGATTGTTGGAGAACTGGAAAAATCACTTACCATCTCATCGCAGCGCTGTCTGGTCCCTATTGCCTCGTGCTCTTGCTGGCTGAAGGAAGTTTAGGTTCACCCGATTAGTATGTACTTTGCTATAAATTTCTCTCAATTCTTCCGATTTGTTTCAAGAACAGGGGTTAAATTCGCGAGTTAAGGTTTCAATGTGATTATTGTTGATTATTTTTGTTGAATTGTAGTATTAAGACCTAGGGTTTCAATCTTGATTTCTGAAAAATTGACCTAGCTCGTTGCAAATTAGAGATAAAATTATAGTATTTAACCACAATATCAAGTAAGTAAGCCACTTGGCGTACTTTTGTATTATGTTGTTCTTAAACTATTGAACACACAAATATCTAATTGACTTTTTTCAATTAATTGGTGATGATTTCATAAATGATATATTTATTTGCTATGTGGAGAAATAAGAATTCATGAAAATTACTAATGATGTTATGGTTAATCACTTTATGAACTTGAAAGAACGTAAATACTAAAAGTTAATGCATTAACTTACATTTGATCCTTCTACTTTTTACTTGAAAATTTTAGGTAATTTTATTCTTTTTAACGGACCATTGAGGTCAGATGATGTATTTACCAATGCTGATCAACGTTTGTCTATGATTTCACCCTTAATTCCTTCAGTTTCCTGCAACTAAATAATATTATTATCGAGTTTCTTCATTTTGATAAGCATTTCGATCACTATTTCTTCATCATCATACACTTCCATTGGTAATGTTGAAATATCGATGCTAAAAATTGCCAGACACATTACTATTTAGCACAATGTTACTTAAAAATTATATATTGTTATATGTATGGTGAAATAGTGAACTCATATCATTTTTGTTCTAGTTTCACCTTTGTACGTGACAAGAATTATAGATAGTAATGTCATATCATTGTATATTGCCTAAATATAGAAAAAGTATTTAACCAATCTTTTCATTACACATGTCACGTTTTCATGCCTCCATTATGCTCGATACAACCTCCCTCCCTCGACATCCATCTATCCGGGCGTCGCACTGTTCGTGCTTTGGTGAGAGCAAAAACCAGCACCATGTCAATTACCCCGCTGCTTATAATAAACTAATGAGTTACTCTATTTGTCCACAAATGTAGATCGTTTTTTACTTTTTACGATCTCCAATGCAAGACTTCGACGTTGATTTATTATCATAATACGCAAACAAAAATAATAAAAATATATATTATGAAAGAATTTTGTAAGATAAATCTAATAGTATTATTTTCATGTAGTTAATCCATATATTTTAATATATATTAATGATTAAAGTTTAAAAAGATTGATCTTATGAAATCTAAGATGATCTATATTTATAGGGAGCGAAAATAACTAGTAATCATAGAAGCCAAAACGGAACGAGATGAGATGACGAGACGGGCCGGACACCAATCCTCCATGTTAATTGGAAGAAAATCCAACAAGGAAGGCCTTTCTCCGTCTATCACTGATCTAACATAGGGTCCATCAAATCAATGGCGGATGCGAGGCACGTGAGGCCGCAGAGAAAAGCGCTTGGTGTCCGTTGGCTCAACTCGACCAAACAACCGCCTTTTTAGTTCACCCCCACCCCCACCACCACCCACTCCACTCTCCCCCTCCCTGATCGGTCAGAAAGTGGATGCTCCAGCAAGGAGGGCGCCATCATCATGGTGAGATCTCTCGACAGCTACTCCATCAAGGATGTCACCTACAGGTTTGAATTCGATGCTTCCGTTGCTATTGTTCCCACTGGTTACGGTTCTTGGATCGACAAACTAGCAAATTCGGGTTTTGATCCTTTCTAATTGTAGGATATGTATTTCATTGCACTTTTGTTGTTACCCTGTTCTTGTCCTTTGATGCGATGTGCAGTTCTCCACCAAGGAGGAACTGTAGTAGAAGGTATCGTCTTGGTAATTTGATTTGGACTCAACCAATTCCTAGGACTGGCTGATGGCAAAATGGTCCTGAATCATTTATGTTGTGGGATGGCACCACCGGGGCCTACTCCCACCAATACGCCAGTAGCATGGTATGGCCAACCCAGTATAAAGCCTGCCGTATAGTGAAGTACCCATCTTATCTCTGTGTATATAGGTCTAGTAGAGATATTTATGCAATCTTAAGAAAAAAAAATGATAAAATTGTTTCTGTAAACATAGATTCAGATAGAATCACCTTTGTAATATAACTCCTTAGAGATATAAAAGATAGTTTCCGAGCCTCATAGGGATGACCCGACTCATTTTTTGAGAAAAGGTAGCTAGTCCTAAAGTAATTCCCGTTTTCCCACTATCATAGAGCTCCGAAGAAAGTTGTCTAGGCAACTAGTAGCCTTGTTTATGCTATTTGGTTCGTAGCCACAACAATTTACTTTTGCCTAATCCTGGGTACTGCCGCCTTGCCAAGAACAAGGGCAAGTGTGATCAGAGACTACCCCAATTCTTAGTAAATGAAGCCAATTCTAGTACGTCTCACTGTTACAAATAACCAAACTATTAGGGTCAATGAGAAATATAACTCGAAAGAAATTAAGCTTCCTGCTGTGACTTGTAATTATCATGCTTTGGCCTTAGCGCAACATTGCAGATTTGCAGCATCGTTTTCTGCATTGCATCTTTGCATCTGTCTGGTTTCCCTGACATGCTATCTGTCACTCACTAGCAGCTGTGGATACTGCGGCTACGCGCTGAACCTGAGCTCCTCGACGCGGAACACGGCGAACATCGGGTCCAAGTACGGCAAGCAGATCAAGAATGGCGTCGTCTCCTTCTTCGCGGTCGACGAGAGCCGGTTCACGCAGACCGATGAGGTGAGCTGCGTGCCCTACTTCCACTCGAGGCGCTCCTGGGGCCTCTTCAGGAAGAGGTCGCGGCTGCTCTGCCGAAAGTGCGGCGGCCGCATCGGCACTTCCTACGAAGAGGAGGATTCCACTCTGTCTGCGTGTGATGGTGGCTCGGATGACATGCGCACGAGCTCCGGTAGCAGCAGCGCGTCGAGCCAGAAGAACTACGTGATCAAGATCAACGCGCTGCAGCCATCATCAGATGATGATTCTGCTGTTGTTCCCTTCACCCTATGACGACGATACGAATTATTGCAATGTGAATGGTGATCGCAGAAAGCGAAAATACAGTAAAGAAACTACAGCGAAACTACAGTCTACAGTGAAGATCGAACCATCTTGCTGTTTGCGGTGCTTTTCATTTCCTCTGTGAATTGATGGTAGTGTATACTGCGACACGGTCGTTGGATTTTGTTTCCGTTAATGTTAGAAGATGGCAAAGTTTGATGTATGTAAGTTGATGCCATAGCGTTTGTATTATGTCATGACACATGAAATTTACCATGGTTGCAATTTTCAGTCATCTTGTTGACTTGTATGTATCGAGCGCTTAATTTTTAGCTTTCACCAAGGTTGCAATTTGTTTAGTCCTTCGAAGGAAGCATGCATTGGTGCATTGGCATCAGTTATTCAATATTTGAATTCCTCTGGTCTCTGGACATTCAGATTAGAGTCTGTTTGGTGCTCCATAAATAAACATATATCATTATCTTTTTCGACACTAAGTCGATAAGGTGAATAATAATTTTGCTTATCAATATGACTTCTTTTATGCAGCCAGCTCACTGGGAATTTGGAGTTGGGGGAACGGCATGAATCTATGCAGTCAGGGATCCAGGTGAGTTCATACAAGTAGTGCCTCAGTTGGATGACATGGTGAAGATCACCACAAGAACCTAGAAACACCATCTTCTATTCCGCAAAATTGGAGATGCAACAAGCCAAAGAGCAGCTCCTTCTCTAAGCAAGTTGTAAAACTGAAAATTTTACTGCTCAAAGAATCACTA
Source organism: Dendrocalamus latiflorus (assembly GCA_017311315.1). Lineage (NCBI taxonomy): Eukaryota > Viridiplantae > Streptophyta > Magnoliopsida > Poales > Poaceae > Dendrocalamus > Dendrocalamus latiflorus. The sequence goes on from CM029648.1 coordinate 29,125,956, forward strand.
TCATTATCATATACAAAGGAGCTCTTTAGCTGCAGCAGTACAAATGTCAGGTTTCCCTATTTGCTAAGAAACATACATACATTCAATAGAGATAATTGAATAACGTGTTGTAATAATCAAATCAAACAAAAAAGAATGTGAAAAACGGTGAATATGATTGTCATAGTATCATTCCGCTTCAAGTGGCTATTGCGTTGGCATTGGTGTATTCTGCAAGAAGTGTCTGAATAATATCAACGCTTGTCGAGGTCGGTGCAGTGGGACCTCATGCCCTGCACCTGCTATGGTGACGAGAGTTAGTCCTTTGTAAACTTGACTCCAACCTCCAACCTGCAACACCAGAGAATACTTAATTTCAGACTGAAATGGTTCTTTTCTGCTCCAGAATTTGCTCGATGCAGTGAATAACCGACCTTCCCATGGTCATACCAAGGGTACCAGTTGACCAGCGATGGAAGCTTGAGAGCGTCTATTGAGTACCTGGTCGCAGTTACTGGAACTACAGTATCTGTATCCCCACTGTGAAAAAGTGAAATACATTGTCATTTGTGGCTTCATATAGTTTCAGAGACTACTTCAGTATCGGGTAATTATTAAGAAATTTTCATCCCTCTGATTTCCTTTCAGTGGGCGGTGGTCAAAATGATTGGAGAAAAATACCCATTTATATAAAATCCAACAGCAATATAAAATGGTAAAAGATACTATAGTTAGTCCTATAGGGTGCCTAAAGACAATTCCAGAACTCAGAATAGAGATGGGATCCATGTTCAACTGACAAAAACATACTACATCAGACATGCACAAGAAAACTCAGTAAATGGCTCTGCCATCCGAAATATAGGAAATGTCCAAATGCATGAGTTCTAGCACTTACCTAAAAACCCATATCCTGATACCAACTGCAATTAACTCTTGGTAAATAGGAAGCATAGATTTCGGGGAATCCGCCCAGTAGGATCCGACAATATCGCTGTAACAAATAGGGCAAATGAGTATACATATTCCTAAAAATGGAACATAACTTTAAAGGTATATTTTTTCAGCTACAATCATTAAGACCTGCAAGTTTTCCAAGGGTATTGAATTCCAGTAGTGTTAGCATGTAACGCCATCTGCACTTCTGGCCGATTGTAGTAAATATTTGCATATCTTTCAGTGCAAGGATCATAGGCTCTCGACAACCAAGGCTGTGGATGGCAACATGACATTAGATATAGAAAACAATATGACAAAAGGAATATCTTGTTATATACATATAGGCATTAAATCCAGTCTCAAAAAACATTGCTAATTAGATAAATGAGAATTGGAAAACAGAACAGCTAATTCTAACTTCTAAGGTCATATGAAGTACAGTAGCAGTTTGGATGTCTATCCACTATAAAATGGGTGATACAATTATGCACACAGTTCAAGCAGAACCAAATGCCACAGTTATGCGCTCTGTGCAAAAACATATTGTTGTGGTTACAGATCAAACAGTGGATAGTGAAGACTACGAGAAGGCCACAAAGGGGCGGCCCGGAGTCTGAAACTAGCAGTTGGGAGTAGATGTAGAAAATGTATATATTATGCTTGTGCTTAACCTTTCTCTAAAAAATGAATCTCCTCTCTCCATGGTGCCCTAGAGGGTGTATTTATAGCCACGTAGAGATTGTTTACACAAATACCTCTCTTGGGGGTTATAAAGGACAAACATGTCTTTTTCCTGGCATAGTCATTTTGAGCTTGCCACAATCATACACATAATGGGTCTTTTGGCGCAGTGAACCGATTGGGTTAAGGTGGGTGCCATCCCCCCAACACATATAAACCACCAAATGGAATATAGTAATAAATAAATTGTAAATTTTCTTAACAGAGAATCCATTTATTTCATCCATTACCTTTTTTTATTGATTTTCTGAAAAGATGTTTTCTTTGTGCTTGACCTGCAGCTGCTTTGCTCTTTTTTTCTTAACCACCACAGCTAAAGCCTAAAAGCTACCTTGACAGTTGAGACTGAACTAGCTCCTCGTTCAATGTGTTTACAATTGCAAACCAATTAGGATGACAATATCAATTCAGTTAATCTATCTAATCTACTTAATGTCATTTGGATCTAAATGGAGATGTGATAACGCATCAAGTCTGATACTTGAACAGATCTATGAATGATGCCTGTCACTTAGCAGCATTTGATGATTGACGTTGCACTGCTGTCTGCTGAAAGTATCTTACGAATGATGCCTCTATGTAAGAACAGAACTATATCTATGAAACAAAATTGGAACACGATCACTTATGAAAAGTAAAAAAAACTCACATAGCGTCCTCCCAAGCCAAGTTTGAGGGAGGCTGTGTTATTGCAGGGCTTCGTATACAGACTATATGGATCAATATTGCCTTCTTCGGAACTAGCTAGGTTCAGGTTCTTGACACATTCAGGAGAAGGGTGCTCTGAGGAATCAAGCATGCATGTTGCCTTCAAGTTGTGATAAGTGCTGTCAGAGATCAGACCATGAGTCCACCAGTACTCAAATGTACCAAGATAGTCATGGTAGTCATCAGTAACAGCATTCCCCACCTTAATTTTCAAAAATCACAAAAAAATTCAGAAACTAGCATGCACATGCTAAAACTAGTACAAGCAAAACATGGATTTCAATGGTATACCAAGAATCCTTTGAGATTAATTGTGGGGTTCTGAAAGCCCTTGTTCTTTTCGTTTATGAGCTGGGCTAATTGGGGAACATAATGCCCTGCAAATATCAAAGACCAAACAGCCCATTCAGATTAAGTCTTCCATCCAACAAAGAGCCTGAACTGAAATTTCAGAACTTATCACATACAAAGTTTACCTGCATAGCTCTCTCCTGCAATGTAAAACTCCCTGTACTTGTACTGTGGGAATCTCTCCAACCAGTTCAACAGAAAAGCATAGACATCCAGTGCTACAAGACAAAAGCGAGTAACAAGATGTTGGTACCTGAATCCTGACTAATCACAGGACAATGAGCAACTCGCACAAGAATGGCCATGAATCAGTTACCTGTCCTCGCATCTCCTGCAGTGTACAGATCCAATGTCGTGTTGGAGTACGAGAACCCCACGCCGGCCGGCGACTCCAAGAACAGCAAATTGGCCGCTGCAATCACCAGCAAACACGCCCGAAATAAATCAGCTACTCCGCACAATTACATTGGAGCATCTCCTGCTGTTTAATGGAGCTCAAGAACACGCGTTGCGGATTACACACCCATGTTCCAAGAATTTGGGTTCAGGTACAGCGCTTTCCCGTCCGGCCTAATCCGGAAGGGGCCAACCTCCTCCGACGCGCCGTACCCGACCGACGAGCACCCGGGGCCACCGTTGAGCCACAGGACGAGCGGCGCGATGGGCCCGGCCGCCGGCACCGCCTCCACGAGCCAGTAGAAGAGCGCGCGGCCACGCGCCTGGTTGACCGTGACGTAGCCGGAGTACTGCGAGAACCCCACATTGGCCGGCTGCCCGGGGAGCTCCCGGATCCGGTCGCTCTCCTGGTCGGCCAGGGCCGCAGCCGCCACTCCCACTAACACTAGCAGCACCAAAGCTGCGACATTGTGAACCATTGGGGACAGGGCAAGCTCCAATGGCTGGACTAGTAGCCCCATGCCTAGCGGTACACTTGCAATATAACTCCCCAAGATCTTGAAACACTGGGAGCCGAAGCAGTGGGGCTGGCTGACACCTGAGCTTGCACTTGCTCAGTACGCAACACTCTGCTGCTGCTGACGAAAAGAGAAAGAAATTCAGGGCCACCAAGAAGGCCGGGTTGCTTGCATGGATTTCAGGGGAGATTGATTAATTTGTGATCCTTACGCCACCCTGCGCCTCTCTCATTGACCAAAGGCAGCTCAAGAACTCAGCCGGGGTTCCCTCGAAAACGCTAAAGAAATAGAACGGCGGAGGCAGCCACATTCCATTCTGACCAGCGCGCAGACAAAGGTGGTGGGTGTGGAAAAGTACAAGCAAAATGTGCCGGGATTTCCCTTTCCCTTCGCGCCGCGATGATTGATTAGGAGCAGCAGTACAGCTCAGGGACAGAGAAAAGGCGGATCAGATCGCGTACCGGCCGAAGGAAGGATCGCAAGATTAGGTGCGCGCTGTGTGCTACAGATCGGGCATTGCTGCTAGTGGGGGTGTCTCGAATAGTATAGTGGCGGTGGTGGTGGTGGCGGCGGCGAGTGCGTGTGAACGGAGGTAGAAGAAGCTGAAACGGGCACATGGGGATGGACCGTTGGAGGGAAACGGGGGTGGCGCTAGTGGCGGGAGGTGGAGCGCGGCAGCAATAATAATTCGCGGACGCATGTGCCGCGGCAGCGCCACCCGCCCGCCCGCGTCCGCCGCGCTCGTGCACGCGTGAGAGAAAAGGGCAAAGGCAAACCAACGCCAACACGCGGGCGGGCGGGCGGGCTGGCTGCAGGGGAACGTGAGATCGTGAGGCGTGTGAGCGGTTTGTTGATTCTGAGGTGCTCAACAACGCCAGGATACACTGGTTGATGCAAGGGCATTTGCCTATGAAAGAAAAGGTGAGTGAAAACTCTTGATGACGGTGATAATGACGAGGAGCAGCACTCTTCCGAAAGAATGATATAGGGCCTATTTGATATTTGATATGGCTGTGATTTATAATTTTTTGGTGAAATTTTTTAATTTTAGTTGTTTGTGACAGAGATTATGGAAAGAGAGATACTCGCTAGTAATTTTGGTTGATACAGATATTGGTCTTTTAACGTGTACTACAATTAATTTGTATATCCCGTCTTCAGAAAATACTCAATTTGAAAATTAGGTACTGTAATAAAAACCAAAAGCAGCTTTTAAAAGCCGTTAAAGAACAGACCTATAGTACTACTGATTACCGCATCATTGCATCACGCAGAAGCAGAAAGCAGAGATTGTTTGGTGAGTGCCACATTAGATATCTAGGAAGCATTTATATTGTCTTTTACGGGTTGTTTTTGGCTTTCGTTCATAAATAGTAACAGCTTGTAGAGAGATACTTACAAACGATTTTGGCTAATATAAATAGGCATGGGTGTTCGGGTTACCCGAATTTTTCGGGTCGGGTAGTTCGGGTAATTCGAAATTCAAGTAATGAAAACTGCTATCCGATATTAGCCCCAAAAAATACTACCCGCAATTTCGGGTACCCGATAATTCGGGTTTGGGTATACCCGATATACCCGAATTTACAGAAAACCAGCTAATTTCCCGACAATTCGGGTAATTTACAGACAATTCGGGTAGTTCGGGTACCGGGGGATATTACCCGAACTACCCAAACTAATTTCGGGTAATCAGAATCGCTATCCGAATTTGGGATCGGGTACCTCGGGTTCGGGTATTTCGGGTTCGGGTCCGGGTAATTCGGGTACGGGTAACGGGTAGCGGGTATTTTGCCCAGGCCTAAATATAAATGAAGTTACTATAGTGTGTACTACACGGGATGTGTTCAGCACGCATGCTCCGTGCTGTTTCTGTCTTAAGGTTAGCATCTTTTGTAGCTTGCAGTTAGACCCGTGCTAACGTGTCGACGAACCAGATAGTGTAGAAAATTTTATCGTAAACAGTTTAGTAAAATTCTCGTGTGTTCTAAACGGAGCTAATAACAATTCCAACACTGCAGGTAGATCCGAGATGTTACCGAACGTTTCGCGGTATAACTCCGAAAGACCACAGGTATACACGGGATGTGTTCAGCACGCATGCTCCCGTGCTGTAGCATCAGTGACAAAATTTGCAGAACCTCCTTAGTTTCACTTATGTTACATTTTGCGACCTTGCTAGCTGGTAAGAAACGAACTAACTACTGGAAGTCTGGAACTGCCTCTAATACGAGGTACAGCACCGGAAACGGCTGCACTGAAAAGGCAATTAACTTGCCATATCCGATCCGGGCTCGATGGCAGAGCGCAGTCCCTGGCGAACCATCATCTGCGCGTAGAACTCGGCATGCTCCTGCTCAGGCATCAAAGTAGCCCAAAAAAAATTAATATGTAGTCATAGGAGAAAGTTAAAAGAGTAATGACTTGATCAAGGCTTAAAGCTGCAGTAGGCTAGTAGCGCTCATGTGTTGCCTCCAACTGAAGTTTGAAATGGAAAATACGTGCGCCGAGCTATTCAAACTAAAGGAGGAGGACGTGAGGAGCAGGAGACCGGAGAGAGGGTACCCTACCTTGACGGCGACAATGACAAGCGCGGCGCCTTTCTGCCGAGACTCGTGGAAGAGCTCCCGCGCCGCTTCGGCGGTTATGGAGGGCACTACCTGCGGCAGGGCCTTCTCCACAAGCTTCTCGCTGTGGCGGGCGTCGTCTACGAGCAGAACTCTGTAGCTGTCACCACTTCCAGTGCCCCTCCTGTTCTTCAGCCTTGCTGTGTCTCCTCCTGCATGCGTAGCCATAGGTGCAATGCAAAACGAAATGTAAGCACGCAGAAAGATCTCAGAATGCAAAGCTTATCTTCCGAGTGCTATCGCATGGCGAAACAAAATGCTGATGCAATTCAGTGCGGGAAAGAGTATTAGTTCTTCGTTCCCCTGACATCACCGAAAGCAAATTGAAGGCTAGCTAGGGAGCGGCACCTTCTTGTGTCACGGGAATCGTATCAAACTGGGACTGGTCGAAGGCCGGCCGCTCCAGCACCGTGCCGCCGCTGCTCGCGCGCGCCACGGCTGCCACTGCCTTCCCTCGCAGCTGCTGAGCACGATGGTTCACGGAGACGCTCGAGGGGAGCGCGGTGGCTGCGGTGCTCGGGAAGATGAGCGCGGTGCACGTTGCTGCTCTGCTGCTGATAGCCATGGCGGACGTCAGAACCTGATATCCTGGCCTATGGCAGCGACGAGGCTTTTCGTGTCAGGTTCAGGCAATGGAGGGAGACGGGCACACAGCTGAGAAAGATGGCTTATCGCATTGCAATGGAAGCAGAGAGCGTGTGACGATGGTAAGATTTATTCAGGGTTGAGCAAAGAAAGTGCCAAAAGAAAATGTCAGGATCGCGACATCAGGTCGAGTGTTTGAGGAAAATTACCCAATTTGTAAACCTGTGGCTAGCATTACAGATCTGGAGAAATGGGAGGTTCAATTCTTGAAGCCTTGCTCTTCGTTCTGCATTCTTCCTCTTTCGAGCCATACGGAGCACAAATAATCCACAGGCAACCACAAGCGCGATGCGATTTGAGCTAAGAGTCCAACCAAAGGCAGAAATAGACAAACAAGTAGTATTACAAGTGTACAAATTACCAAAGCGAGTCTAGAACAGTCTGAACGGCCCACGATTATGAGTTCTCACACAACCACATTGGCGGGCTATGACCGGATCTTAATTTCTGGCCAGGGACGAACGGGACTTGCTGAATTTTGGGTCTTGGAATGTTCCAGAAACAATACGTACCAAACGCCGGTAAGGATCCAGAACCAAGCATAAATGCAGCTACTCCCTCGAAACCAGAAAATTGCAGTTACGCTTCTTCAAGCAAGACGAGCAAAGTACTACACCATAACAAAAAAAAACGCAAAAGCAACCACGAAAAAGAGAATGGGGGAATAAAATTAGAGGCTTGATAGGAAACATGTGGCAATTGTCCCTGGAGAAGTCTCCATGCTTCTACACGAGAAGGCACATAACACTGTAAGAGCATCTCCAGCAGGTGCTCTAAAAGTGGTGCTTTAAAACTAATTATAAAGATCCTGTAAACCTCATTTTTAGAGATCTAGGGTGTCGTGCTGCAGCAGGTGCTGTAAAACTGGTGCTTTATAATTGATTTCCATCCAATTCTCTTGTCTGATTGTGCATGCACTCCATTTTCAGTCCATAAACATTCAAATTTTCATGTTTTAAACATACACAACCAACCATATTTTAAAATCCAACATTTGAAGTTCAAATTCAAATTCGAATTCAGAATACATGTAGTAAAAAATTAAAATTAACATGAGAAGACAAGTGGACATCTATCTCCCATGGAGTTGCCACAAATGTTCAATAAGATCCTCATGAAGTTGCTCATGTGCGTCTCGATCCTCGATTTGTCGATGTACCTCAAGAAACTTCTTGATGCAGTCTTCATTCCTTTCGGCCCGCACTTTTTTCCCCACATATTCATAGTTGAAATCTTCTTCTCCACCTCACTCATCCTCGATAATCATGTTATGCATTATGACACAAGCCGTCATTATTTGCCATAGAGTCTTTTGGTCCCAGAATCGAGCAGGGCCACGAACAATGGCAAAGCGAGCTTGCAAGACCCCAAAAGCGCGCTCAACATCCTTCCTGATTGCTTCTTGGGATTTGGCAAAGTGCACTCTTTTGTTACCTTGAGGTTTCGAAATTGTCTTCACAAATGTGGACCATGAAGGATATATACCATCAGCAAGGTAATATGGCATTGTGTACTGATGGCCATTGATCTCAAAGTTCACTGGAGGAGTTTCACCGGCAGCTAGCCTTTTAAAAAGAGGAGACCTCTGGAGCACATTGATATCATTGTGTGAGCCTGGCATCCCAAAGAATGCATGCCAAATCCAAAGGTCATGCGATGCTACGGCTTCAAGAATGATTGTTGGATCATGGCAGTGACCTTTGAATTGGCCATGCCATGCTGTTGGACAATTCTTCCACTTCCAGTGCATGCAATCAATTGATCCAAGCATTCCCGGAAACCCTCTGGCTGCATGTGCTTGGAGAAGTCTCTCTGTGTCCTCGGCATTCGGAGCTCTCAAGTATTCCTCTCCAAATATTTCAATCACCGCTTTAACAAATTTCCGCAAGCTCAATATTACAGTGCTCTCTCCTATGTCCCATGTCTCGTCAAGAGTATCACCTGGACAACCATAAGTGAGCATTCGCAAAGCTGCTGTCACCTTTTTTACAGCACTATGTCCAAGGTCTCCTGCTGCGTTGCGTTCCTGTTTGAACCATGAATCATGGGCTTCAACCACATTGGCGATGCGCAGGAAGAGGGGCTGCGACATCCGGAACCGCCTCCTGAAAGTAGCTGCATCGAACACCGGATTCGGAGCAAAATACAAAGCAATCACCTTCTCATTGCCTGCAATCTTGTCTCGATGCACCACCCGACGCCCTTGCACAGAGCCTCCATGTTTCCGACGCTTGTTGCTTGCGAGGTCTGCTAGCGTTGCAGCAGCTACCATCTCACAATCATCGTCGGAGCTGGAATCTTCGAAAAACATGCGAGCTAGTGCTAAGCTCATCTTGTTGGCAATTAACCGAACACCTAGTGGGCAGTTGGCAAGCACGGCGTTGAGGAGGGCAGGGCGTCGCGCGTCAGCCACGCTGCAGAAGCTAGCATGGCGGATAGGAGGGCAGTGTGTCGCGCAGCAGACACAACGCGATGTGGATGGCGGGCAGTGGATGAGGGGCTGGCGGGCACGGCGCGACTGATGGGGCCAGCAGACACGAGCGGCAGCCAGGCGCAGGAAGGGGGCAGCGTCGAGCAGCGCGCCGTACGTGCGCGGCGATCGCCAGGCGCCGGAATGGGGCGGCGCTCGCCAGGCGCCGGAGCTCTCTGGGCCAGAAACGCTTTTCTGGCCAGACGACTGTGTTCAGTGGGCAAAATGACTAGCAGCACGGTTCAGTGGCCAAAAGAACAGAGGGAGATGCTGACTGGGAACCGACGACAAGAAATAGACTCTCGGCAAGAATACAGCCATTCGGTAGAGAAGTCTTCAGGCACAAATCTGTAGACCAAAAGGACTGTTGACCGAATTTATAGTGGACTGCTGAAGGAACCAAAAACAAACTGAAATCAGTACTCAGCCGAAGCATCCAAACAGCTGCAGATACACAGTGAATACTCCTGAGAACAAGAATCAGAGAACAAAAAATGGATCGATTTTTGCTCTCTCCTGATCAATTGATTGGAACTCTAAAACAAATAGCAAATAAACCTTAGAAATCAAGTGTATGCAGACTCAAACCAACTAAAAAGAGAAAATTGATTTTGCCAGGAAGCACACAACAGAATGAGATGAAATTCATAATATCCCTTGAATCTTGGAAACTTGGCTCGAGAAACTTTGAATAACACAGGGAGATGAGCTCTGAAGCAAGAATCAATCAACAAGTTCAACTCTTCAGGAATAAACCCCACAGTGCCAAATAATGATTCCATTAAAGTGTAAACCATAATCTTCAGGAATAAACCCAGAAAGCATTTCAATCAGAAATAAATTTCAGAACCACATGGTCCAGTACATCACATGACCCAGAAATCTTTATACATGGTCCACCCATCTTCTCAAATTAATCATAAAGCATTTAAACCAGAACATCACATGGCCCAGTACCAACAAATGTAAAAGAGAGCATCGCATCTTTTTAACATTACATAGAACATCACATGCTGCCACCACTCCCTCCGTTGAAGCTGAAATCACTATTCAATCTTGAATTCATCACAGATGCAAGGATTTGTGATCAGAGTGTTTCTATATATGCCATTTGTTGTGGATCAAGGCTGCTTGTGTCCATAAACATAATCTTCTGATCTTGCTCCTTTTGCAACCTCTCTTCTGCCCCTTTCTTGATCCTCAACATTTCCTCTTCCATAGCCACCTTTCGCTCCTCGATGGCCTTGAGCTCTAGCCATTTCTCCTCCTTGTCTATCTTCTTTTCAGCCTCCAATTCTTTCTTTGTCTCCATCATCTTCTCTATGACCTCCACATACACAGCCCCTTCAGGTTGTTTCTTCAGTCGATTCTTCTCTTGCTTTCTTCCCGGAGGCCTTAAATTTGTAGTTGGGCTTCCTCCTTCTTCATCATCTAAATCGTCATCTTCTTCTTCCTCCAAGGAAGTATATGATGAATTGCAAGACTTCTCATTGTTCCTTGTCCGCCACTTCTCATTATCCTTGAGGAGTTGCCAGCAATGTAGCATCACAAAAGGCTTGTGCTTCTTCTTGTCTTTCTGCTTGTACAACTCTTGAGCTATGGGAACCTATCAATATGTGCAATCATGATTAAAAAAATCATTGATAAACAAGCAGCTGGACTCAATTGTTGTGCAGCGATATTACTTACTTGGTCTTGAATTGTGGTTCCACTTGGCTGATTGTCCGCGACCTGATCCATGCAACCCGCCCAACGATTGCAACACTCTTGGATGCTGCACCAACGTTGCTGGAGTGATTTTGTTGTGCGCATAGAGCTGGACTTGACGGTGTGGTTGTAGTACTCGGCAATGCGATCCCAATAGGTTAGTGCATCTTGATCGGTTCCCGTAACCGGATCAAGGCTCACATTTTCCCATGCCAACACCAAACCCTCATCCTCCGCAGTTGTGTAGTTTCCTGACCTTGATCTTTTCTTCTTCACCAGGGGAGTGACCTCAAGCGGAGTATCATTTGTGAGGTTGATGTCCTCAATACCGACATCATCGGTCATTAAGTTCATGAATGAGTTCGGGCTATAATCAAAAAGCGTATATTCAGTCAAAATACTCGGCAATGACTTAATCACAATGATCAAAAACAAAAAGAAATGACAATTCAGACAAGGAAAAAAGTATAGCCGAAACCTTCACCTCTCAGGCATTTCACCGAGCATGTCGTGGTCATCCACCATTGTTGAACCATGGGCCGAGCTGGGGACGGATGAAGCTGATGGCCTTCTCCTGACAGGTGCAGGGGGCTGCTGTGTCACCGAGGGCTTCGTCTTTCTCTTCTTTGGAGGAGCTGCACGTGGTGGCAGTGAGGTGCTGGGTCGGGCAGCCGTTACGTCGCCATGGATGCTGTCAAATGTCGGGGCTGCAGCTGCCATGGTGTCGGGCATGTGGTGGCGAGGAGCAGGACGATGAATCGGCCGTCGAGCAGGGCGGCCGGCCGGGCTGGGCGTCGAAATCGCGGCGATGAGGGTCGGGACAGGGGGCCGCGTCGAGCACGGCGTTGAGCAGCGTTGGGCGGATGAAGGGCGGCGCGTTCGGCGGAGCCGCGGAGGCAGGGCGCCGACCACCGCGCCGCGCGTGCCGCCGGCTGCAGCGATGCGTCGATGGATCGGGAACTCGCGCGGGAAGGGAAAAAGCTTTCGCGCCAGGGGGAAAAGGAGATACAGCACGCGGATACAGCACGGGCCTGGTGCTCCAAAAATAAAGCACCTACGCTGTGATTTACAGGATCTCTAAAATCTTTTACAGCACGAGGCCATTTTAAAGCATCTGCTGGAGTAATTCTATGCTTTATATTCTCAGATTTTAAAGCACGAGACACTTTTAAAGCATCTGCTGGAGATGCTCTAACAGCGGCAAACCAGCATGGAAGCATGGAACGGAAGGCCAATTCATATTTCTATACTGTATATTCCAGTAAACGAATCGTCTTGATGCAACATTTTATAATATATAGTAAATACAAAAATGCATTATGTATACTCAATATTTATCCATGTCATAACAGCTCATGAGTATAGCACCCCACATATCAGTATGAGATACTACTATAGAACGTCATCATCAAAGTAAAGAGTAAATGATAAAACCAACAATAGAAATTACAAAACAATTAAAACTTTGAGAGTACTTTATTAGAGATCAACGGAAACTGAAATAAATATTTGAAACATAAAACCGGTTCACTTCTAACCAAATAAGATTAAATAAGAAGACATAAATAACGCAAGTAAGGTGGGTAAAGGACAAGTAATACAAGCAAGTAAACTAGATTATTGGAAACACTGATACGGATAGGAGATAGATATCACAAGAATAGTGGAATTAACGATGATCAACGATGTATATTTTTCTCTTTTTTCTCAGACTAATTTGAGAATTTCTACCCGTAAGAGCGAACGTTGTGACTCTTTTTGTCTTTACTTTAATAATATAATAAATTTCTCCACTAAAACAAACCAACTTTAAGTGGGACTTCAAACCACTTGATAATTAACAGTGACCAATCGAGTCCTCTGTGAAAACTTTGGACTACCTTCCCTCAGTGGGCGAATGGCAGTAACCTGAAACAAGTATTTGCAGGAAACCACAAGAATTATAAATTGAAGTGGAGAACATCAAATGTAGATAGTTGGATCCACTCAGCCAAAGCAGAACAGCACGCAATGTTTCTGTGAATGGTGTGGTACAAACAAATATCTGAAAGCCCATGTATAAAATGCCTTACAACATCATTTCATGACTAGAAGTGCTATGCATTTTCATTGGTTAATTATCTAGGTTAAAATGTACTGTTAATCTTGTGGATGCGGAAAACGAGGGGCTGACCACGCCTTTATACCCAAAGTGGCAGCGAGAAGGACCCAAGAGTCGGGACGGCGACGAAACCACAGAGTAGATGAATAGTAATTGGTACTGTTGGGCTAACAAGGGGGTCCCACATGGCACTGGCGGGTTGGGCAGTGCGGGCGAGATGAGCCGAGGTGTTCTTAAGAGGCAAACTGGGTTGGAGGAAATAGGCCAGGCCGAAAAAGGCAATGGGCCACAGAGAGAGAAAGATTTGGCCCAAAGAAATTTTCGGAGTTTCCTAAGGTTTTCTGATTTTCAGAAATTGGCTTGATTCAAATTGAGCTCAATTAAATAGCAAATGAACTCCAAAAAAATCCAAGAAAACACGAAAAAAAATCCTTGCAACTCAAGGAACCAAAATAAAACAAATTTATATTTAATTAAATTTTATTTTATTCACATTAAATCTTTTTAATTTCTAAAAATGCATATTAAGCTTTAATTAAATAAAAAATCCCAAATAGTTTTTGTTGTTTTAAAAGCTTCAAAAGACTCTGAAATCCCAGATATTACAAAGTATATGTCAAGCAGGAATGCAAGAGGCCAAGATTTTACAAAGTATATGTGTGACCGGAGTCTTGCCGGACTCTAGGTGCGCTCCTCCTTGGTTGTGATCTGGTGGTGGTGGTGCTAGCAGTTGCAGCCTTGTTGGGCTATAATTTTGTTTGTGATTACAATCGTCCCTGGATGTGATTTTGGTGTAAGATTGCTTCGTTTGTGCACTTAGTCGGTACACGTTTCTCTATTGTCTTGTGCGGCAACTCACAAACCTCAATTCCACGCTTTGGTGTGCTCCTGATCATGAAGAAAGGCATTATATCTCCGTAAACCACACCAATCTCACCACAACATAGTTGTGGTGATATGTTTTCTAGGATGGTGTCGACTTCGACATGCCTGCCATGCTTTCTTCTTAGTGGCTTTGAGTGCTATTAGTGCAGTGAGTTCTCTATGTTTCTCATGTGTTCAGTCATGCTTAGTGTGTTGTAGTAGTGGTTTTGCTGCCTATTATTTTTATGATTCTAGTAAGCACTGATATAGGGTGACTTTGTGTAACATCTTGAAAATTTAAAATTTGAAAATGTGGAGCTTTTGAATTGTTTTTGCAATATATTCTACTTGGATTTGGATCTTTATGGTGTGTTCTTAAATTTTGGTTGAAATTCCAAAATTTGGAGTAAACGGAAATATGCAAATAATGAAAACTCAAGATTATAAATACGAATTTGGAAAGATGATCCAGTATAAGAAGGGAGAAACTTAAAACTAAAATATAAAATTTCATCATAAAAATAATAGTATAAAAGGGAATAATAATAATAATAATAATAATATATAGGCAAAAGGAAATATATACTTGTGTGTAAAAATGAAGGTGCAAATGAATAAATAGATAAATAAGAAAGAATACATATATATATATATGTGTGTGTGTGTGTGTGTGTGTGTGTGTGTGTGTGTGTGGGTAAAAATAAATATATATGTGCACATACAAAAATAGAAATAAATAAAATAATATATACTATATATACATGTATACATATTTGTATAAACATATGTATACACACACTAAATAAAAAAAAGAAAGCAAGGAGGTCAGGCCGGCCACAGCCCGGCCCAACCCCCTCTCCCGACCGCTCCCTCTGCCCGCTGGGCCCCGCTCCCGAGCGCCCCCGCCCGCTCCTTCTCCCTCCTCCCGGCTCCTTTCTGCTCCAAGCCTGCTCCGTTCAGCGTCGAGCTTCCCCGTGGCATCCATGCGCCACCGTCGTCCCCGAGCCGTCCCTTCGCCTGGTCAGCACGCTCGCACCGCCCCCCCCCGGTTTAACCCTCGCAGCCCGCAGTCTAGCGCCACCGCCCGCGGTTTTCCTCCGCTCGGTCGCGTCGGCTCGGCCACGTGGCGCCAGCCCCCTGCCGCCCAGCTCGTGCGCAGCGCAACGCTGCAGCCAGCAGCGTAGTGTCGCACACGAGTCCCTTCGTAGGACCTGCCTCAACTGCCCGGTCAAGTCGCCGCCTGCTCCGAAGCGACCGCGCGGTAGCCACGCCCGTTGCCAACCCCGCCAGGCCGTCTAAAAAAGGGCACCAAGGCCCCAGCTGAACCGCCCTGCTTCACTGACCCTCCTCCCCAAAGGAATTGTGTCCTCCGTGCCTCTAATGCCGTCGGCGAGCCCTCCTTCCCCAACTCCGGCCACTCGGCAATCCGCCGCTTGGAGCCACCCCGAACCAATTCCTCTAGGCCGGAGCTTCCTTGGGACGTCGCGAAGCTATTCGTGTCCTCGGTCGAGCTCCTCCCCGCCTCTCCTGCGCCGGCGCCGAGGTCCCTCCCAAAGCCGCCGCCGTCACTTGCCGCCGGCCCGCCACCGAGCTCCCCGGTCCCCACCGACACCCCCACCGGCCTCACCTCGGCGCGTGCAACGCATTCCTGCCGCCGCCCACTCCTCTCCGACCGCCCATCGCCGGTGTCACCGCCGGCCGTACCCGCCCCCAAGCTTTCTCTGTTCCAAGCCGCCGACTCACAGCTCTTCTGCATTCCCTTCCTTCGGTGAGTAAGGAAACACCCTTGCCCGGATGGTTAGCCGAGTGAGCTCTCAGCCCAGCGACCCGGTTTCGATCCCTCATCCCGTAGCATTTCAGTAGATTAGGTTTTGAATATTTTTGCTAGCTGATTTCAATGAGGAAAATCCATAAAAATTCGAGAATAATCCATAGAAGGTATCAAAATTGATTATGATGTAAATGAGCTTAATAAATATTTAATCATGGATTAATCATTATGTACTAGTAACTGATGTACCGTTGATGTTTATTTTAAAAGCTTAAATATTAATCAAGGGCATAGTAAGAAATTTAAAAAGGATGTTATTTAGGTTTAAGCTCTCGTGGAATGATGATTTAGCCAATGAAAATTCTCTAAGGAATAAATCATAAATCCTTGCAAGTTAGTAAGATTGTAGAATTAGCCACCACATGGGTTAAACCATAACTATTATTTCTATGTCCTAAAAGTTAGGAGAATTCTTCTTGACTATTAAATGACTTTGTTTAAATGACCAAACTTAATATCAAGGCACCCTTAAATTATAATTAAATATATGCCATAACGTTTGGTATGCAGCCATAAAATAAATCTTAAGAGTAGATTCGATGAAATGATAACTCCAGCAGTTTCACAAAAATAAACGATGTGCCAAAACCATTTAAAATGAAATACTTATTTTAGAAAGCCATGATTTATAATATAAACCCCATCATTAGTACATTGCCGATAAATAAATCTCAAAAGTAGATTTAGTTAATAATGGTAGAAAAATAAGAATCGGCATTTGGATTAACATTCCACATAAAATGATTATGGTTAGATACTCAAAACTTAATAAAGATATCCAAATATTATAATACCTTTGACTAAAAGATTTATAGAATAAGTACAGATCTCATCCATCCGTCCAGTTTGCCTTTACCGTAACCTAAGTTACAAGGAATACATACCCAGCCAGACTCGCACTTCGATACATAGGTCTAACCTAACCCATGGAACTTCCTTGATAAATACAAAAATAATAAAAAAGAGATTATTAATTAAATGGGATCAAGTTATCGTACTCTACCACCGACCTCACAACAAATCATCCTAATCACTCATAATGAAGCTAAATTGAGTTTACTTGGATTTATTTGGATCTTTTGAGTTATTTGCCTTTGTTTGTATTCTGTCATTTAGCACGTAATTAGATATGGAAATCTTGAAGAATCAAAGGATCAGGCGTGATCAAGAGCGAATCCAAGATAAAGACCAGAAGCCCAAGAGAAAGCATTGAGTGAACTCAAGATCGCGGTAAACCGCGCTAGGCGAGTCAACACTTTGATCATATTGAACCCAGCATTTCAAAGCTATTTCCTTTTAAATTAACAAAGTGCATGCTACTATTTCATGAAATATGATATGTTTGATTTCAGCAAGTTAGATATACCCTGTTATTGCTATTGTTCATATTAATCTCCTTGCCAAACTTGGACATGTGAACCTTGTCGCCGTAGTAAGAAGTAACATATGATTTCACAAATTAAGTCCCTATTTATATGACATGCTTAGGAATGTTAGCTACTTGGGGTGACACTAATGCCCCAAGAAAAATCCTTCAAATTATTAAGAGCTCGTGGTGCGATGCCATGAGCCACATATGGTGCGATGCCGTATGTAGTGTTGGTGCGATGCCGACACTTAGCGTATGGTGCGATGTCATACGCAACCCTTGGTGCGATGCCAAGGGTTAACTTATGGTGCGATGCCATAAGGATGGATGGTGCGATGCCAACCATGAGCATATGGTGCGATGTCATATGCCGCCCTTGGTGCGATGCCAAGAGGCAACTTATGGTGCGATGCCATAAGGATTGTTGGTGCGATGCCGACAATAAGCATATGGTGCGATGTCATATGCCGCCCTTGGTGCGATGCCAAGAGGCAACTTATGGTGCGATGCCATAAGGTTAGTTGGTGTGATGCCAACATGATTTCATGGATTATTACAACTAATGGTTTAAAAATGTGATTTCAAACCTGCTAGGTCATAGCAAATTTTAAGTAAATGTATTCAAAAGCACTCTTTAGCAAACAAAATAGCCCTATGCCTTTCCATTGTCAAGCCACGCATGTTATATATTTTGCATTCTGTGTGTTGGCTTGCTGAGCACGGGGTTGGAGTGCTCACTCTCGCTTTTGCGACAAAATTCAGAATCAGGAATCAAATCACCTCGCCTCAGCAACAAGATTGGACAAGCTGGCCGAGAAGATGAAGATGTCAAGGGCTAGGTCGCGAACCTCCAGTTGACTGCCCGTGGGCATGTCCTGAAGGTCCCACCTGTGTGCTTCGTTCTTCCGCTGCTGCAATTTATTGATTTCGGCCTAATCGGCCCATGTGTAAGTCTAATATTTTATTTACGCTTTCGCATGATATGTACTTTGATATTCAGAACTGTAGACTGTGAGCACTATCTACTGATCCAGGGAATAGTGCGGTGGAATCACAGTGGATTTGGATTGAAAAATCCGGGTCCGACACTTTGCATAACAGATTGTGGGGATATATGAAACAAAACCGAATTTCAAAAGTAATTTGAATTCTTGATTGATTTTGATCTATCTTGAATCCTGGCCAAATCCCGCACCTATCCTAGCCGTCCATGTCCTGATCTCCCTGCCGCATCACCCCTTTAGTTGTTTTTCACGTGAGCGTTGTTCACCAACCGAAAATATCGCCGCCGCCCGGATCTTTTCGCCACTGCTCCTTCCCACTTTTTTCCACCGTTGCCATGCCTCTGCCAGAGGTCAGAGACCATACGCCCTCGCTTATCCCGCCTCTGACCCCCTCTTAATTACCACTGCTGCGTGTTAAAGCAGTCGACAGAGCTCACCACCACCTCTGCCCTTCCCACGCTCTCTACCTTGTCTCATGGCCGACAATCCCGCGTCGCAAATTCACGCACCTCAGAACTCCTTGTCGCAGCACAAGCTGTTGTACACCCTCCCATTAATGTCACACCAGAGTCAATCTATACCTTCCCTCTTCCAGCCACACCGTGCCCTCTCGCACCTTCCTGACCCCTTCCACACGCCGCCGCCTTAGCCCAGCCCCTATGCTGAACCGCCATACTCGCCCTATTTAAACCCCGAGCCCCTCCATTTGGAACCACCAGCGCCCAAGGTGAGCCACACACCCCCAGTTGAGCCCTCGATCGGAGCATCGCCGACGATCGTTGGAAGACCCCAAAGTAAGCTAATCTCCAATTCTTGCTTTTTAGTCCATTTCATTTTGATTGCTTTCGCCCGTAGCTTATTCATAACCTTAGTAACACTCCTAAAGCAAGACCATAGCTTCCCTGCTGCGCTGATGGCTAGCACTACCGCTCAACCATAGGAGGTCACGGTGGACAGCTCGGCTCAACCACCCCTGACCCAAACCACCACACCCCTAAGCTCTCACTACTCCTAGAGATGCTCTATCGCAATTGCTATTGTCCTCTTAACTTGTCGTTAACCCTTGTGCCATTCAAAAGTCCTGATAAGAGAAGACCTCAGCCCCGACACTCGCCTGACTTCTAGCCGCTCCCGAGCCCAAAAAAGGAATCCTTGTGGCCCCATGAACCCACCCATGGTCACCAATTGTTCTTTTGACCACGGATTCTTCAACCACCCCTTCGCTCAAAATCTCCAACCGCTTCATTGCTTGAAACCTCCGACTACCTTATAATCGAGAGAAACTTCAACTGCACCACTTTGAGTCTTGAGCAACGCCACTCGCATGCCGTCCGACGCTCTTAAGCCACTCGGACGCCGCCCGATGCTCTTAAGCCACTCGAAAGCCATCCGATCTCTTAAGCCACTCGGACACCGTCCAATATGCCGCAGCTACTCAGACATTATCCGATCTTCGTAGCAAGTCATACACTGTCAGATCTCCATCGACTTCACACTCGAAGTTGAACCTTGACCATCCACCCGATTTTGTAGTCATACCCAAAACCATCCGAGTACTCAAAACTCCTCTGTTCTCTGAGTACGCAGCGACAACCGATAAGGACTAAGCTCGCTGTGAATAGTAAAACCCGTGGTGAACAGTACCTAAACCCATTACTGTACACAAAATCCTAAAACACACACACACACACACACACACACACACACACACACACACACACACATATATATATATATATATATATATATATATATATATATATATATCCATTTTGATCGTCTTGAGCACATCTACGCCATTCCCAACCCCATTTTGCCAATTTAAACTCCGATAAAACTCCAAACCACCAAAATGATATTCCAACTCTAAACCCAATACCGTCCATACACACAACCATCATGGAAATCCATATAACACCGATATATTTCTTCAACCACCTCGGACCCATATTAGCCCTATCCTAACCCCGTTTGGCCAAATCAAGCATTGCCTAAACCCCATTCAGCCAAACCAAGGATTGCCTAAACCCTGAACACCCAAACCTATTTTCTTTGTATTTTGATTATTTTATTGTATTTTGTTCCTAGCTTGCATTCCACAAAGCAGAAACTTATCTGCATTCGTTTCTGTGCTAGTATTCAGACCACACGAGTTGGTCAATAGAAAAGCTGCAAGAGCAATTCAAGGAGTCAAGTGTAAAACCTGAAGACCATAGAAAATTTTGGATAAGGAGGTAAGTCACATGTTTTTTTTTATCATATTGAACCTACATTCCGTTAATTATTTATTTAATTATACTTTCATTATCTTTATCTATGCACTGTATTTTATGTACAATAAATGTTTAGAATGACATGCTATCTAGTTATATCCCACCACTGAAAAAGCCCTGTTTAATTTGATAACCATATTCACCTTGACAAGACTTAGTATTATTATAAATACTAGCTAAATGATCATTGTAGATTAGGAGTTCAACTGTTTTATACTACTGAACAATAGAGCACTTTGCCAGTAATCCTGCAGAAGTGATTCTAGAAAAAAGATTAACATGGGAAACAATGATATGGTTGGGTAGTACTGCCGCTGAGCATCGGGTTATGGTTTTGGAGATGAAAAATATTTCAGAGTAGAGTAAAGACAAAGCTCAAAGAATGTAAGGACAAGCTTATACTGAGCAAAGAACATAGTGATCGCTCAACTATAAGTTTTGATTTGTCAAATCTGGTATAATAGTTGCTCAAATAGATTGAACCCCTACAGGAGTAAAGGAGGGAGAGTTTGGTATGGGAGGGAGTATAAGCATACCGAACAACGGTAGGTTCCTCTCAGGACAGGGGTTAATCGGGTCTGTTTGGTAATCTACCGAGTAGAGCCTATATAAAGAGATGAGCAGTGAAACAATCTTGTTTTCTTAACTCAGTCATGAAGCTTAAGAAATCTTGCGGGTAAAGCTGAGCGACTCTACGGAGTAATCACAATGGTATTTCGAATACACCGTGTTTTTGGTAAATGAAGCCGTGTTTAATGGGTGATTCCAATAGCGAAACATAAGTAGATTGAAATTGATTTAGAAATGTTGAAGTCTGGTAATCAAGTTTTGAAACCACAATTCCTTAAAAAGTTATTGTTCTTTTATATTTAAATATGTTTATAAATAAAATTACATCCACAAATATTTTAATAAAACCATTATATCTCTATCTTTTGGAAATCCTATCAAGTAGTTATATATCATTTCCCCATGTGACTTGTTGAGTATGATTGGTTGTACTCAGTTTTGCTTTATTTTTCCCAACACAGAGATCAAGAGAAAAAAGAATGTTGCAAGTATTCGTGTTAGGATCACGACTGCACTCAAGCGTTCCTGTAGGAGTTTCCTTCAGTTCTTCTGATTGTAAGTTAAGTTTTGAGTTTGGACGTTCATTAAAATTTCTAAAGTTGACCGTTAGGTTTTTATTTTAATCTAATTAACCATTTTGAAATGCTCATAAGCAGGCATGATACTCTTTCTGTCCGTAACTGAACTCCTGGACTATTGCGAGACATACGACGACCTTATTTCCAAAAACTGGGGCATTGCAATATACACTTGCTCAGTGAGGATAATTGGTCTTAGATAATCATGACAATTTAGAATACTCTGCTAGAGGTTGAGCTATCAGTATCTAGTCCTTTTATTGTCCTGTTACTTACCGGAGTTCAATTCACTCGCTATCCTTTCTATTATTGCAATAGTGTTATTGTTATAATTGAACTTTTGTCTATCTAGTGGTAAGTTGTAGAGCTCAAAGACTAATGGAGTATTTAGAAATTGTCAATTTAATCTTTGATCAAACTAGATCATTTTGTGGAGGCCTTGTATTAAACAAGTGCAACCTGATATCTGAGAGTAAAACACGATACATCAATTTGAGCATTATTCTACTTGTTTATTCTCTCTGTTATACTCTGAACAGTTTAATTTCCTGTTTAAATGACTCGAGAAAAATTTATGTTCTTGTTAGACATTTTGTTAGTGCTCATGTCATTTATCTATTGTTGGAATTATACTTTTATGTTCATAATTAATTCTGTAATTATTCTGCTAAGACCGCCTAAATTCAAACATTAGATTCGGTGAACACCTTCAGGAATCTGGGCATGCATGCATCACAAGGGGAAAGTTCAATCGTACATAACTGCATAGCACTGATAAAAGAAATAAGAGTTTAGTAGCAAGTGCAAGCCAACCGAAAAACCTGGAAGCAGCCAATGAACCAAGTAGCAACGCAAGAGGCTACGAAGCATCATTCCTTTACTCAGAGCCAGAGATTCGGTTTTCATAGCAAGCACTCCAGAACATATGCATATATCATGATCAGTAAAATCCATATCTAACATTTAAGCATCCTAGTTAATAATAGCTGAATCCAATCCCATATTGTACACTGAAAGCCAAGCACGCACTAAACATCATCTCATTTTTTATCCCTTAATTTTTCCTTCAGCATCACACAACAATCCACAGAAAAAAACCGTCTGTAAACAGTTAGAATTGTCTCACATAAAACCCGTCAAATCACACATTTCACGGAGGGTTCAACCTCGAGAGAAAGCAATCTAAATTAGAAAATACATAAAAGGAAAAAGAAGCAACCTAACACTCATAAGGCGTGATGTTCATTCGATCATATCAGGGAACAGGGGCATCATTCAGTGAGGCAGGATCCACCTTAGGAAGGTCTGAATGGCGTCTCGCTCTTTCCTTCGGCTTATCTGCAGGCGCAACATTTGGTTTGTCTGCAACTGGGAAGGACAGGCGCTTCTTTACCGACGAATGGACCAGAGGCACTCTCTCAGGAACCTCAAACTTGTTAGGCAATAGACTGTGGTACCGAGACTTAGCCCTTGCAGACTCTGTGGATTGCATGTAGCTGGGGAGAGCTGGTGTGCTTGTTAGGCTTGCATCATCCCAGACGGAGGCTCCACCTGTGCTCTGCCTCCTTGGGCGCTCAGAGCGTATGCTCGTGATGCTCCTCAAGTCATCCTCCTTGTAGAGCCAGCTATCCCTTGGACTTGCTGGTCTGATCTTTCCTGCAATTGAGGGGGCCTTTGATGGGGGGGTTGATGGTGATTGCCGGCTCGGTGGACGGCTTGACTTGTTTGGTGTTGTGGGTCTATGAATTGAGAAGGCACGGGGTACAAAAGTTTGAACGGTGCTAGTGCTGGGGTTCTTTGTCACAGCACGGTCTTTAGGATCGTTGTCTGAAACCACTCGGTTCTCCCAAGGCCTTGCTGTCATCCAGCGTTCCATCCAGCTCCAGCCCCAGTTAGAATTCCCTTGGTCCGTGAAGGTCGGTGTTATAGTTCGACCAGAATTCCTCCACTGCATGAGATAAGAGAAAGGGAATTAGTGAAATAATGAGAAACACAACTACATCTGTTGAGAAGATCAATATAGCCACAGTAGGTAAGAACAAGGAGCAAATAACAAGAAAAATAATATGCCATCAAAGGAAACCAAAGAGGCAACTTGCCTGGTGAGAAAATGCATAGGCAAGTGCTCTTTCTCGCCTTAGTGCAGCTTCTTGTTTCATCATTAGGCTGGCCTCAACTTGCTCTTTGGATTGATGGCTATGATCCCAGTCTTCATCAATCTGTCAAGAAAGTTAAACAGTATAGCAATGCCAGAAATCTATAATGTCAAAACTGTCGTAATCTATTATTGCAGAATGATTACGGTAATCTATGTTAATGTGACTGTTATGTTTTAACTAATTCTGTAAATATAAAATATGTATAATGCCCAAAATAGATTCCATTAGCGATTTTTTGCTCGAAGAATATAAACAAGAAAAGGTTACTAAAGACGAAATTAGGAGCTTAGAAGGATCATATCAAATGGAGTGCTCACCTTCATTTTCTCAAGTTCCCTTTGATGCTTTAACTGGAGCTGCCTTTGAAGGGCCTGTTTCTCCTCCTCCATCTTCACCCTTCTAGAGTAAATTTGAGTTTGAACTCTTGCCATTATTTGTGTGATATGCAAGGTGTGGGCAGTTTGACGTTTGACGGCATTTCCATCAACTAGCAACTTCAACCTCACAAGCCCTCTCAGTGCCCGCAGTGCTCTCCTTGCCTAAAGCATTAAATTTTTGCAAATTTAGTAACCACTTAATGTCACAAAAAAAGAACTAAACAAAAGATATATAACTCATCAAGTCCCATGAAGTTCAATGTAAGTGTTTATGTCTTGCTCATGATCTGTCACTATGACTTTTTTCAGCTATTATATCAACATCAACATATTCTTATGTGTAACAACATTGGAAACATCAGCCAAAACTATGTTTGAAAATGACCAGTAAAAGCACAATCCTGGTGGTATTCCGAAATGGACAAAGCACATAATGATGCATCAGACAGCAACTCTCTACCAACCAAATCAGATACCTTACAAAATCTTAATCCTTAACAGGCTGCTGACTTACGTGCATGCTCTCAAGACAGATCCCACCAATCAAAACATCTGATTATTATTATTTTTTGGGTATTGCTAGTGCAAGGACATCAATATAGGTAACAACAGCAAGTAAAATTATCCCACAAGTGCAGTTCATTACCAGATAACCCCTGAAGGCGGTCTGAATCTTGATAGCGGCCAGTTCTTCATTTGAGCTAACAGGCGTTTTTGGTGTGGTCGCGGTGGTTGCTGTGAGGCGGACGACCTCAGCAGCGGCCTGGGCAGCGACGGCAGCAGCTTCTGCAGCGACAGCAGAGGCAAGTGCAACAGAGTAGGCATGCTTGTTCTGCTCATTTTCTGTTTCAACTGGCTTGACATCTTTGATCTCAGATTGTGGCTGAGTAGGCTGTGCCGGCAGAGGCGGCGGTGGCGGTGGACCTACTGGAGCAGTCCCTGACACCGTTGAGGTCGACGGATCGGATTTCTTCGATTTGCCAAATGGCCATTTCCTCCTAGATCTCGACTTGTCCGCCTTCTCAGTCTTCATGGTAGCCAAAAAACATACAGATTGAAATGAGAAAGTTTGATGACAAATAAAGTATTTTTTTCTTGGGAAGTAGGGGATTTTGGCATACCTTAGCTTCCTTCCCGTCTGGATCAGAGGAGCTGAAGACTCTCTTGACAGCACTAAACCACTTTCCTTTCTTACCCATTTTTTGGGGTATTATTTTACTGTGTCTTCAGCTGAAAGTACAAGAACAGACCAAAGGTTCAGTGCACCAATGTCTGAAAAATGCAGTGAAAATCATATACTGACCAGCAAAAGCTAAGCTTTCCACAGAAACCAAAAGTTTGACATGATCGGCCACACGAAAAAAAGGTGTGTACTAATCTATTGAGAGATCAGAGGCTCCATCATGTGTTACTCTACAGTCACACCTCAATCAATCAAGCACCTATGAGTAAAAATGGAGATAAACCATAACAACAGAAGAGCAGCTCTACCACAAATCGACAACAAAATCAACTCCGAGCTGCGGAGCTTCAAGCAGGCAAAAAAATCCTATCTTTACCGCGAAACCGCTAGAAAATTTTAGTCACGCCAAAGTCTTGGACCGAATCGAGTAGAGAAACAGAAGGAACTGAACTCCCAGGCGCAGAGTTAGACGATTAACATCAGATACCATATTTTGGCAACCACAAGGGCACAATTCTTCACCATAGACCAAAATTTTCTGACAAAATAGGCATCTTTTGCACACTAAATTATCCTACTTTCGCGCGTTACCCTTCTACACTTCATCAATCGGGCCATGAAAAAAGGCAACCAACTAAAAGAATTTTACCCACAAAGAAACCCTCGCAGCTGCGCCTGAAGCCCACTCTTCAACAGTTGCACCGCGAAATCAACTAAGGCGCACCTCAAACAAAACGACCGGATAGCGCAACCAAGAAGAGCCAATCACGGGACGCAAAACCCCAAGAAAAGATGCGAATTTTACAGCGAGAACGGCAAGCTTTCACCTCAAAGCAACGAAACGCCGGAAGCCCTCGCCTTCCGCGGCCCACTGAAGGCGCCAAGAACTAACGCTACCCGTCCGTGCGTCCTGGGAAGCCACCGCACGTACCACTACCCCCTCCACGGGTCAGATCAAACCCAAGACGGAAGCATTTTAGGCATAAGGAATGATGGAAATGAGAGAAAAGGCGAGGGGCAAACAGCCCAAGCTTCTTTAATTTGCTCACCTCACCCGTCCCGTCGAAAGACGCCGCTTTTATCGGCTCACCGCCCCGCCTCACCCCCGCAGCACGCAGAAGAATTGATTCGCCCACCACCACCCCGGCTAGGACGACGCCCCCGCCCTGTTCACCACTGCGGGTGCGTGGACCGCGACTTCCAGCCGGAGGTGCGGAGCGGGGCCCGCCGAGGGAGGGTACGACACGACGACGAGACGGCCCCACCACCTGTCTCCCGCCGCGGTCACGGCGTCCTCACGACCCCGAGCGCCAGCCGAAAGCCGCTGTCCCTGTCGCGACTTATGGAAGCGGGGCGCGGGTATGACAGGTGGGTCCGCCCCGCGTGCCGTGGACCAGGCGCAGGCGCAGCAGAAGACGTTACCGGTAGTAGCCAAACCGCGAGCGCCGGCACGGGCAGCGGGCGCAGGACGCCGTTGGTGGTAACCGATGGCAAGTACGTACCTCCGAGTCTTCGTGGCCCACATGTAATAGATAGTCCTTTGCTTCAGTTGAGGTGGGGCCGGGCCCACCTGCACCCGTTTCTCATGCCGTGTTAAATGAGCCATATTTACGCCTGACTACACAGCGTTCCGAGGTTGGAAATGCTTTGCTCGGCTGTGT
Organism: Dendrocalamus latiflorus; assembly: GCA_017311315.1. Taxonomy (NCBI): domain Eukaryota; kingdom Viridiplantae; phylum Streptophyta; class Magnoliopsida; order Poales; family Poaceae; genus Dendrocalamus; species Dendrocalamus latiflorus. The sequence continues at coordinate 29,153,007 of CM029648.1, forward strand.
TTACCAGCTTTTACGCTGCGTAGACTCTCAACTGCTCTTGGCCTTTTGTTGGAACTTCTGTAGTTTTTTTTGCCTGCCTTTCTTTTCGCCATCTTTTGAGAGGCAGAGGGATGATAAAACAAACGCATCAAATGGGTGGCGATGGCACGTCTATATGATTAGAATAGCGCTGGTGTCAGCGACAGTGAGAGGCTCTGATGAGATGCGATCCGTTACTTGATGTGGTTTTTTTTACTCTGTGTGACAGCCTTCATGCGGTGTCTGTCAGTGTCTTGCATCTTGCTGGGGGAGCGGCCATGGCAGGGCCTCGGTTCCTGGTGCGCTTGCACGTGCCGAATGCCAGATCGGGCAGTCGTCCAGCCACTTTTACCCCACGGCCGCGAACGCCTTTTTCACCGTACGCCGACGACCGAACGGCTCTGCTGCGCCTTCTGATTGCCACAGTCGGTGCATAGTGACTGGTGAGTCAGTGCTCCCCTTGTGCTCTCGCCGCGACGCCGCGGTGAAACATCCGTGAGCGTATACGACTATGTATTCACACGACGTCTTGAACAGAAGTACTTGTATAGTCGCTTGTCGTCTTGAATACTTGTGGACTTGTGGTAGCTGGTAGGTGTCCTAATAAGTCCTAACCTAAGTGGCCAATCATTGGGAGTTCCTGGCCTAGACCCATAGAATACTGGCGTAATGGCGAAGTTGGTGTGCAAGTGTGCTTTTATGCTACTGGGGCCGCGTAGTAGTAGTACAACGCTAATCTTCTAGGAGTATAAGTATGTGCGTATTGAACTATTGATGTCAACGCATCAGGTCACTGCACTGTATTATTCTTCCATCAGTGGAGAAACCACGCTGTATATCGAATAGCAACAGAGGGATGAATAGTATCTCATAAATTTTTTCTCAAGAATTCTTAAACTCTTCATTTTCATAGTTACAGAATTATGAAAATCAAAGTTTAAAACCTAGACCAAAGCAATAACCTCAAAAATCAAGAAGAGAAAATCTTCTGCACCAGAGTAGTATAAATGGCCACCGAGGTGTGGTTTGACCGGCGGCTACACAATGATCTGACCAACGGGGCACTAACGGTCCAACTAGAGAGCGGTATGGTTGGCAGGAAGATCGCAGTCTGACTGGCGGCCGGTTTGACCGGGCCAAGGAGCGGTATGATCACTCCCCTGCTCCCAGAACAGAAAATCAACCCAAATCCAAAACCACTTTTTGTGCAACTCCAAAAAATCCATAGACAAATAAGATAAAACTTTATACACACATTGCTTAGGATCTCAAAAATTTATTCCATCCAAGGATCGCTTGAATCTCTATTAAAGTTCAGATCTTTATCAAGAATAAACAAAGTTGCACTAAAACCGGATAAAAACCAAAAAGTTAGGATATGACAAAATATAAACTTTGTAAAATTCAAATTTTTACTCTATGAACTCTATAATGGTTAACCATAATATCATACTGGACCTTCCCACGTCTCACACACAAATCTTTTTGCTAATCTGTTCTGGTCGCGATGATGATTCCTCGGTTGATGATCGGAGAATCACAAGCGATCGTTCAATAAAAAAAAAGTCAGAATGGAGTAAGTAGGCAACGCAATAATAATATGGAATGATAATTAGTACTCCACCTTGTACGGTAGGGGTTAGATCATCAGGATCTAATCTTGATTAGACTATGAGAGTACAGACCAGAGCACCCAAACGATTTCATCAACAAAAGAAGTGTAGAATGGAGATGGAAATGGAAGGCACGCAGCATGTTTGAGTTGGAATCAACTAGACAATGGGCTATATATTCACTCTTTTGTCCTTACGAGTTATACATCCTCTTTTAGAAGAGTTGTTCATAGCGTCTAGGGATAAGTCTGGTTTATTTTTATCGTCTAGATATCTTGCAAGGAGAAAATACCAAATAATTCAACATTTTACACCACATGCTCAAAAGGGAATTATTTGATGTCTTTTCTTGGAACCGGTGCTCTAGGAATGCAGATCAAGGAACATAAAATTGAATATACAAAACACATTAGGGCTGGTTCTATTTTGTTGAGAATAAGAGCAATGCATACTTAGAAATATTTAGAATACTTGAGAATTGACATGAGTTAGATATTTTGCTACAAAGTTCCTAGAATAAATTATTTAGGAATGCTTCAAGGCAAATATTAGAACTATTTGGAGTTCAGATATTTAGGAAGAGAAAAGATATTTATTGTTATAGGGTTTGGATTGTGACACATGGTAATAATCCAATGGTGTTTTAACACTATAAATAGGGATGACATACCTTCTCATTTGTGTGTGCCATAAGTGTGCCATGGATGAGTAACCATAAGAGACACCACAAGCATATGACTAAGTGTTAGAGATGGCCATGAGAAGGCCATAGGTAAAGAGTGAGAGTTAGAATAGCCACTAAGAATGTAAAGTTGTACTGTATCAAAGTTTGTAGTAGTAAATAAAGAGCTGGTTTACCCCTATTTTGTGTAAGTGCTAGTCTTCCACAGTAAACCACATACTTCTTAGTACTTAGTGCTTGTGGGTTGTGATTCAACATGAATGTCTCAGTTGCTCAAAATCACAACAGTCCTAGCTTTAATATGAGTGGCTCAGCTGCCCGGAAGCTGAACAGTCTTGGCTTTAACGTAAGTGGATCAGTTGTCCAGAAGCCAATAATTAATTAAGTACTAAATAATACGAAGGAAAGGCTAACTAACTAGGATAGTTATAACAAAGTGTGCTAAGGCATGCGTGACTTGAACATGTTAGTTATAACAAAGTAAAGGAGATGATGGAGAAACAAGTATTGAAGTGTTTCCTTATCTGGACATCCAGATAGACATAGTTTGTACTGGCTATCAGTATATCAAAGCTTACCAACTTAGGATAGTTGGTGTAGCCGGGCAAAATTAGGGCCCAAGCTAGGGGCTGTAGCCCTAGTCCAGCCCATTAACTTTGGTGGCCCTTCAATGCCATTGACAAGCCTATCAACTTCAATGCCATCGCCTCCTGTTCTATAGCCCCCTCCCCTGATTGACGCAATCACACAAGTCACAAGGCAATCGCCTCCCCGTGCACCTCCTCCCTCCTGGCTCATCTCTCCTAACCTAGGCTCGGCCTTCAATGCCATTGCTAAGATTCATGTTGCTAACTACTCCTAAGATGATTGTGTAGTCCTAAGAAACTAACTTGACATATTCATTGTTGATGTAAGAGATGATAAACATATCTCAACTTGTAATAACCTTGGAGATCTTGCTGTGAAGACGGTTCAAAGTGATAGACACGGATATTATCCATTGGTGTATTATCTTATTGAACTTGCCTTGATTTTGCCTATGACAATAACAACAGTTAAACGAGCCTTTTCCGCTATGAATATTATTAAAACTGAGTTGGAAAATAAAATGAATGACGAATGGATGAATGATAGCATGCTATGCTATATTGAGCGAGACATGCTTGCAGCCATTAGAGATGATAGAATTTTGCAACGTTTTCAAAATATGAAGTCACGTCGAAATAAATTACCCGTTGGTAGAATTGAGTGGTATATTTTGTATATTTAAATTTGTCGTTCATATCATGTCATTTCAATTTATGATTTATATATGCTACTTTGTCTGTACATATTGCTATAATGCTTGACTAAATTTTAATGTAGAAGGTGCCAATGTAGCATGGAGATATGTCATGATGGTTTGATGGAAGGAATCTTCCTTAATTATGTATTTATTCTAGCTAGAATACTTTGATTTAAATGTCATTAGACTGTTTCACTATAATATCAGCTATTGTATGAGTGTTTATGTACTTTTGCTATTATGTAGTTTAATTACAACCTGACGAGGTTTCTAATTGACATAAGTTAGTCCCACTCTTGCTTCATTTCTGAGTCTGCAACTGGTGTAGCGTATGTGTAGACCTCCTTGATATGAGTATTTAGAGGATGCACCCCCGATTGCCAACATATTTCTATCACATCTTTTGTAATAATATCATGTTCGATGATGCATTAGCTGAAATGGTCAAATAGCATTGTATTTTTTTCTCTTAATTCACCAACAAAAAGTTAAAACACTTAATTATTTGTTCATTTTCCTCGATATGAGTTCACATTGCACTTACATTCCTTAGCACACTTGTTTGACCCCAGTCTAAGGTCATATACAATAGTGTGATATCAACTATCTATAAATCTTGTCACGTATAATACGAGATGATGTAGAGGAGAGAGAGAATTGGATCGTCTCTCATACAACAGTCAACTGTAATACGATAAACAAGACATATTATATCATAGAAAAGTTATCTATAGAAGCATGCAAAAAGACAGCGTATTGTATAAGCTGATTTTAGTATTGTCTATAGATGATATGGAAAATATTATAGACAGCAGTTGTCTATACTATTACACATACCAATAGCATTTTATGATCAGAACAAAATAACCAGAAAAAACAAACAAAAGGTCCCAAAGCAAAACCACACTTTTCGCGACCGTCACATGGTACATTCAGATCGGAGTACAGTCCGGAAGGACAAGATGACCAAGCATGCTGCATGCGTATGAGCATATGCAACGACCTCTCCACACTCCACACGCACAAAAAAAAAGACCCACTGGATGATCAGCACAGGAACGAGTAGGCAGCCTAGGGCGTGCGTAGGGCCGTGGAGATCATGTGACAACAGGTAAACGCCAATAATGCGCCACTACAGACTGTTTGGTGATGGGCTGCCGCTCCTCGATCCACATGGATAATGCAGCCATCTGACAGGATGCTGATGTGGGGGCATGCAGAGCAGTAACGTACGTAGAGCACATCGCGTCGCGTCGCATGGGTTCTTCGCTTCTGCTCCTGCTGCTGCTGTTGCGAGGTAGTTGGGCGACAGTATCACACCGGTATAGGGCTGTGATGCAAGGGTTAGCACAGGTGCGGTACCAGCTTGCTTATAGCTATATAAGGGTCTCATCTTTTCGGCTCTGACTTATGATTTTTAGTTAAAATTTTTGAATTTTAGCTGTTTACGGTACAGATTACGGAGGGAGAGATACTCACTTGCGATTTTAGCTGGTACAGATATTGAGCTTTTAACGTGTAAATCATTTAACTTATAAAACCCGTCTTAAAAAAATACCCTGTTTGAAAGTTAGATATTGTAGCAAAAGTCAAAAGCCACCAATTTTTGACTTAAATAACACGCCCTAAGTCCAACCAAGCGGCCAACCTGCGCCTGGTTCATCTGCTGCGATCCTGCCAAAAGAACGATGATTGTTGCTTTGATGAAGCAAAGCACCAGTGCTGGATGCTTTGATGAAGAATCATTGTGCGTTTGCTTTTGATCAGGTAAAAGAAGGAGAGCACTAGTGTCCTGGTAATCATGATTCATGATTTGATTTCAGGTGAAAGGCATGGGTGCATCGGGGCTGAGCTCCAGTGCTGTTCAACGTAGGAGTCTCAAATTGGGCCCATAAATGGGCCGAATGCTTGAGCACAGAAGATGGGCGGAAATACTTGTTTGCAACGTTAATAGAAACAGTACCATCAAAGAAGTCAAATGCATGGCCTTTCCATCAATGAATCAGGAGGGATCAGAATCAATGGAAGTTGTTGCTGGTAACACACTGTCCAGTGAAACTAAAAAAAATCCTACTCCAACCTTCCAATTTCACACCCGGATGAATTGACTCTTCATATACCACGTATAATACAGCTATGAACACGTTTAGCCCCAACCAGTACAACACTCCTATATGTTTATACCACACCAACCGGTAAAACAATTACACGGGAAAAGATCAATAACTCCCTATGATCTGATCGAGCCACGCTACTACTGCTCATCGGTTGATCAGTGACCAGCCTCACTTCTTCCACATGCCGCTGATCCGCCTGAGCACGTTGCCGTTCTTCCTGGCCGCCGCGTCGTCGTCGAGCTCGTTGTACAAGCCTGTGTACTTGCCGCCATCCAACGACTCGCTCCGCTCCACGAGCTTCCCGTTGCCGCCCTTGCCCACCGTGAGCAGCGCCATGGCGGTCTCGGCGGCCTTCCTCCACTGCTCGGCCTGCACCTTCAGCCGCCTCAGCTCGGCCTCCATCTCCCCCTTCTTCGCCGCCTCCGCCGCCGCGTCGGCCTCCGTCTTCAGGGGGACCTTCTCGGACTCGTACTGCTGCAGCTCGAGCTTCAGCTGCCCGTTCTCCTGCAGCGCGCCCTGCAGCTGCTCTTTCAGCTCGTCCGCCGCGGTGTCCGTTCTCGTGTCGGCTTGTAGCTTCTTGTTCGCGTCCAGTGCGCACCTCAGCTCCGAGTCCTTGTCGAAGAGGCTCGCCTTGAGGAAGATGACCTCGGACTTGGCGCTCTCGAGCGCCGCGGCGAGCTTGCCGTGCCGCAGGTCGGACTCCATCTTTATCTGGTCCATTAGCTCGTAGGCGCACTGCGTCTCCACGGTTCTCAGGATCTTCTCTTCTTGGAACCTGGCCTCCGCGGCCTCCAACACCGACCGCAGCTCGGCGGCCTCCGAGTCCGAGCAGTTGCAACTACGCTCGCCGGCCTTCGCCATCTCCTCCTCGAGGACCTTGACCTTGACGCGCGACTCCTCGAGCTCCTTGACCACGAGGCTGAAGGAGTCCATCAGCTTGGAGCCGTCGGTGAGCAGCGAGTCGATGGTGGCCCGGCTCGCCTCCAGCTGCTGCTTGCACTCCTCGTGCATGGCGCGCGCCTGCGCCTCGGCCTCCTCGCTCGCCTTGAGCTTGACCCTGAGGTCGTCGATGGCGGCCAGCGCCTCCACCACGTCCTGCTTGCGGTCGGCCCGGGCCGCGGCGGCGAGCTGCACGCGGAGGCGGTGCACCTCGCCCATGGCCGCGACGAGCGCGGCCGAGTCGGCGGCGTGCTGCTTCTGCATGGCCTCCAGCTCCGACTGCCACGAGCGGTCGCGCTCCTGGGACAAACGTCGCAGCTCGAGGATGCGGGCCTCCTCGGCGGACGAGAGCTCGGCCAACTGCGCCTCGGAGTCGCGGACCTCCGCGGACGCCGCCGCGGCCTGCGCCCTGGCCTCCTCGGCCTCCTGCATGGCCCGCTTCTTGGAGAGCTCGGAGGAGAGGAGCTGCTCCTTGGCCTTCTTAAGCTCGTCTTGCAGCTGCGAGAGCTGGGACCCCAGCTCCGAAAGCTTCGTCGGTGGCCTCCTTTTCTGGTGTTTTCATTCCACAGGAAGACAAATGCCGACAAGATTAGTGGTGGTACATCAGTCTCCGAACTCGAATCAACAAACTCGTGATTTCCACAAGAACATTACTAGCCAAGGATTACTAGTGGTGAGTTTTAGCATCGGATAAGATCGTTTTGCTGAGCATTACCATTTCCATCATTACTTTGTAAGACTTTAATTGGTACTTTTGCTTACATGTTAGCATAGGCATTGAAGCAAGGATTAGTGACAATGCTGCTGATAGTTTCCCCTTTTTTCTAGTGCTACAAGAACACAGTGGCTAAAATGTTGACAGGCAGCCAGTAACCTTGCTTTCCAGCTGATACGTCGGGGAAGAATTATGTGACCATTAACTAAAAAAACTATGTGAGCAAAAGAAGAAGGAATATTTGTGCTCTCGAAATGTGCTTAATTAGCTTGTCTAATCTTCTGGGCGTTTGTTAGGATTCAGGAACATAATCAGTACAGAGAATAAATACCGATGTCAATTATGGTCTCCCTGTCTGAAACAAGAGGTCACCTCACTGTCAATTTCACATAATACTAGCCCATGATTACTAGGAGAATTGTTAATGATCTTAATTGACCTGTTTTCTCATCACCGAAACGAGCTTCAAATTTCTCTGTGCAAAAATCTGCTAAACAATTAATACCCCGGAGCACTTATAATAGCAACCAAATACCTGTCTGTTTCAGTGTAAATTGACCGTGTGTTCCATCTAGAGAAAGACAGAACAAGAGCCAACTACTACTAATTGAGTGGGTGCCAACATTTAAGAACAGCTAACGATCTTGTAAACACTTGTAACGAACTTTGGATAGAAACTGGACAAAATTTCCTTTCATATGTCAGAACAGATGTGCTACTACCAAATGACAATACTGAAAATACTGAAAGACCTTTGAAATGGAGTAATTCATGAAGTAAACCGAAGAGAGAGCCGAGATTTATGCCAATTACCTCTCTTTCTGCGCTCATCGTCAAGCGGTGTTCCACCTTCGGACTTCGCCCGGTGGGCGACTTGGTCGACGGCCTATCGGCGGTGGAATCCGGGCCGGCCACCCTCGTCGGCCGGCTCTTGGTTCCCTGGGGAGACGTCCGAGTAGGGTGCTCCAAGGAACCATTCCTTCATGCCAAAAACACATCAAGCAGAATCAGAAACCACAAAGCAGGCAAGCTCACACTAAAGCACGTTACCTCATGGTTGTATTGCTGGAATATAGCTTGAGAAAATGCATTTTGTTTAAGGATAGCATGATTACAACAGGCAAAGAATTTCAGTGCCTCTCTTCATGTCAAATGCAGGTAAAAGATAGCTTTTCTTTGGGATATTTGAATCCAATCGAGCAGAACCAATTCAAATTTCTGATGAGAAAGTAAACTACAGAGTAGTGGATTTTTGCCGAAACCGCTTGCGGAAAAAACGAGATGGAAAGATACAAGATGCAATGGGGTGAACAAAGAATCCGAGGCCGAAAGGAGAAAAGAGGCCGACAAGAAGTGAAGGGGGAGCAACCGAGCGAGACAGGAACCGAGAAAAGGGCAACGGCATTAACTATCTCCTCGTATGCAAGCGCGGGATCAAAAAGAGGGGAGAGAGGGAGCTTTACAGATGCAGTTATCAACAGGTGGACCACAGCTCCTTGGCGCCGAGCTCAAGAACGCGACAAGCGTTGTCCATGGAGCTCTGTAAACAGTCACGGTCACATGTAACCTTGATTTGAAAACTTGGTCTCTTCTTGGCTCGCAAAAAAAATTAAACAGGAGGCAGACAGATGGTGATAAGGAGGAAAGTGTAATTTAGAGCAGCCCAATCGCGTATTTCCATGTTACGGATCCCAAATTAGCAGAATCAATGCTGTAGCTGTAACTGTTGAGAGCCTCTGTTTAGGGAAAGAAATTCCTTGGGATGGGTCATAGCTCCAATCTTTTGAGGGCCCTTTTAGATTTGTGACATATGACAACATGGAATCTTAAAGCGGGTTGATTAGCTCTTTGGTTTAGAACATATGAATTTTAAATTGCTATACTGTGAGATATGCATGAATTGTATGGCAGATGAGAAGTGGAGAAGAAGCCAAAACTTTTATTTTAAGGGTATTGACTATACACACCCTTATTTTAAATTGCTATTGTACTTTAAGATTCGGTTTTATCACATATCACAAATTTAAAAGGGGTTTTAAGACTAAGAGGTGAGAGCTAAGGTCCCGTCCCATATAATCTTTCCTCTGTTTAGCTCCTCTGGGCTCTGGGCAGAGAGTATACGCAGAACTATGTCCAGGTGAAGAGTTTCTGCCTCTGAACTTTTCTGAGGTGGTGCTCGATTGCTCATACAGCTCGTAGCATGGGCTAGTAGCGTAACTGAAGGCTGGATCAGAGAAGTTTTGCGTTAAGATGCATGTACATTGACTAAATCCCGATTCAACGGTTAGGATGGAGAGGAGAATCTAGCATCACAGAGTTTGATGCATGGCGAAATAAACAAAGCATGCATGCAGCAATCATCAAATGGCACATGGAATTTAGCATAGAAGGGGATGAAGCGAAACAAACCTTGTCTTGGCTGTCTGCATTGCTGTATCTTTATTTCAGAATTCAGAGCCACACCAACAATAGGCCACCTATAAGAAAGCTGCAACGGGACAGAAAAAAAAGAGGTCAGCTCCCTCTCTCCCAAGACAGAGAGGAAGAGAGAGGGGGGGGGGAGCCAAGGAGAAGCTATTCTATGGCGATGGAGGGAGCTCTTTGTATCTTCACATGAGCAAAGCAACTAAATAATGGCAATGCAGTGCAGTGCGGCATTGTTGGCTGCTTGCTTGCTTGCCCGTGTAATCTGGCACTAACTAGTACTCAACCACTTAGCCAACCACAAGGACAGCAGTGTTGGTTTTTAATACTAATCGGCATCCTAAAACTGGGAGACACATGGTGAGGGGGTGAGCAATCCGATTCTTGAAGCTTTGCCACGGGCGGTGATGGCTCTCATGATCACTACTAGAGGCCTACATGGTCCCTTGGAAGATAACACATTATACACACACCACTACAACCACCAGGCTTAAGGCTGGAGAAAGGTAGTCCTGAAGCAAGCAAGAATCCACCACCCCACGGCTTCCCCTTTTGTTTGCTCTCTCTTTCCCCTTACTCAACTCCCCCACAAAAAGCAATGGCGTCCACACTGCTGAATCATGCATGGTGCAAAAGTAGTTGGAGGAGCTAGCCAAGATGACAACTACACCCAAATACACACCTCCTTTTCATTTACACAAAGCACAAGAAGAGCCAAGAGAAAAAAACATGCTTTATCTTAGGTTTACCTCAGAATAACTAATTAGATAGCCACATACATATATGAGCTGGCTTCAGATGATTGGTGGCGATGAGAAAACTCAAAAGCTAGGGGATGATCCAAAAGCTTTGCAGCTTGTATCTGGATAAATAAGTAAGCTTGTCAGCCAAACTAAGCAGGTAGGTGTTGGGCATACATCAGAGGAAAAGCAAAATTGGAGATCACTTCAGTCCAATGAGGAACGCATGCCGAGTGGCAAAACTAACTCCCCTTTGGATAAATTCCAACGGGAGGTGGCAAGCATTTGGGGGCTGATTGGATCATGCAATGCATGATGCAACCACACATGATGTGAGATGTTGAGGACATGGGAAATGAAAGAAGAAGCCTCACCTCACCTATCCGGGATAGGAGCTCAAAATCGGTTGGGAGATGCCTTTCTTCTCCTCTCCTTTGGGTAGCTTGGCCTTCATATCGCGCTTTGGGGAGCCATTGCCCTAGGGGAGACGAGGGGGTCTAGGGGCATCCGCACAGGGAAGTAGGATGTCATGTTCTTTAAATAAGAAGGAAAAGGAGACAAGTTGTGACGATTTCAGAAGGCAGTAGGGGACGGAACAGCGAGAGGAAGAACAATCATTTCGGTGTTCATGTCTCTCGTAGGGAAAAAACCAATGGGAATGAAATCTTCATATCCGTACTCGATTTTTTTTAATGAAATCTTCGTACCCGTACTCGATTTTTTTAACTATATTTTGTGAGATTTCCAACACTTAAACTTTCTGATATTGATATTGCCGTTGGGCTCAGGGACGCGCGCTGAGGCTGCTGATATTGGATAACGATCCATGCTGGCAATTGGAGCACTGCTTTATTGGTACGTAGAGCACGGCACGCGGCAAGTGTCAGTATGTACAGTCCGATCAGAGGTAAAAGCTTCTGAGAAAAAAAAAAGTAAGCTGCGCTAGTAGTACCTTCGAATGGCAATTGGCGCACACAGTTACACAGCCCGGCTGACAAGTGACAAAATTGTAAAACCACCGGATGATCTATTAACCGCACGGTGAATCGTGTTTCTAACGTTTTACTGCCCAGAGAACGGCAGATCTACACATCTGTACCTTTTTTTTTTTGAAAGCATGATCTACACATTTGTATCGTAGTGCCGTGCGCGCGGAGTCGTCCCCATTGGTACGAAGCGGTCACCCGCTCGGGCGACATGGAGACGGAGACCAGGCCTGCCCGGCCCGCGTCCGTAACACGACAGGTATCCTACCTTTTGAGCCTGCCCGACGCATGCAGGCCACTCCGCGCGCGAGCGGGACATTGGCTAGAGTTCAAGCGATGCGCGCGCGCGTAGCGGCAGTGGTTTTGGTCCGACTCGCACGCGCCGCGCGGTACGCACGCGGCATATGCTTCGCCGCGCGGCCGGGTAAGCGCCAAGCGGACGGGAAACGGCATGTGAACTCGTTGCCTACTCGCACGTGAATCGCTTCACAGAGATAGCGCCTTTGGCGTCAATTTACCCGCCCGCCGTCTCAAAGTGAAATCTGCTCCATTTACATGGTTCTACCTCCGGCTACGTTTGCTGGAGAGTAAGGCAAAACTAGAATAATTATATGCAAACATGCACCGGATCAATCGAATAATTGTTGATTTAATGATATGGTGCGACGTAGGAGGTCACAATGTACTTAACTTTAGATAAGAGATAGAGGCTTACTGTAGCTAGTACGCGAACATGTGCACGGTACACACTTGCAACGGAGTTAAAAGGTAAATTTGACACTGTTATTGTCCGTACCGTATTGATAAAAATATCGCTTATGTCGTTCAGTGGACGGGCGACAGTACGCGCGAGGCGACACGCGACGCGACCGCCAGTTGCAGGCGCCTGCCGCCCCCTCACCAGACGGCAGGCAGCCTACCGTCCGATGAGGTGGCGACAGGTGATTAAGCTGGCTTAATTACCTGCCCTAATTTTTTTTCATTTAGTGATTGTTTGAATTTTTAAATATATCAAATAAGCTCCAAAAATTACGAAAATTTATGTACAGTCATCTGACACAACTTAATTCATATTATAATTTTTGGTAATTTTATCCATTGTGAATATTACTCAAAAATTCATACAGTTTCAATATTTGTACGAGTTTTTACATATAGCAAACGAGCTTCAAAATTTAAGAAATTTTATGTGAAGTCTCTTGACATATCCATAACTATTGTGTAATTTTTTAGGAATTTTGTGTGACCTATAGAAATGTTAATCTGTCCATACTATACGGCATTGTCCGCTTCCTCCTTCGGACATGTGTTGACTTGACATAACGGCCCCCCTCACCCGCTCCCTCATAAAATTTCCAAAAAAATTACACAATAAATATGGGTGTGTCAGAAGGTTTTACATAAAATTTCTTAATTTTTGGAGCTCGTTTGCTATATGTAAAAACTCGTACAAATATTGAAATTGTATAAAATTTTGAGCAACATTCACAATGAATAAAATTACCAAAAAATTACACTATAAAGTATATTGTGTCAGGGTACTATACATAAATTTTTGTAATTTTTGAAGATTGTTTGAAATATTTAAAATTTCAAACAAACACTAAATAAAAAATAGAGCAGTAATTAAGCTGATTAATTAGCCGGCTTAATCACCTGCCGCCACCTCACCGGACGGTAGGCAAGTCTGCTATCCCCCCACCATGCAGCAGATTGCCGTATATCGTCTCGCTGGTGCTGTCACCCCTCCACTGGATAATATAAATGATATTTTTATCAATACGATACATATATAACTATTTTTATAAATACAATAGGTACATGTGGCTTTAACTCTCAAGCAGCGGGCCGGCCAGTCGCAGGTAGATATCGTACTTAACTTGCCGTTGTATCTACTGCTCGGTTGACACCTACGGCTAGCCCCGTCTCCGACCACCGGCCGTCCGCTCGCTGGCTCTCGCGTGCATTCATACGCACCCGCTCGTGTTGCGATCGCTGGTAACTACCGTAATAATGGCGAAGAGATATGGCGTATTTATTCTGCCCGATCACGTAGTACGTCGACGTCAGGAGCAAGTGCTTCGCTATTGGATCATTATCACTCGGTGTCTCGGTCGCTGCTGGAGCATCCCCTGGAGCTCCACTGGCTACCTGCTGGTCTTCTGTTTCGTTATCTTCTCCTTGCTAGTTGCTAGTGCTAGTTAACGAACCCCTATTAGTTGCAGCAAATCGCACGTCGTTTTTCATGGACCGATCACGATCGCCCGATTGGATGGGCCAACTCCCGACGGTTCCGGCACATCCAACCCCAAGCTTTTAGACTGGACGATGGCACAGTACCTGTTTAGAGGAGAAGAAACGAAGTTCATGTGATCATGCGTGCACAAGCATGAAGTCTGGACTTCTGAAAAGAGTGACTTATGTATTACTGGCTGTTAACAGTGAAAAAAATATCCCCACACACATATAGTCATAAAGGTAAGAACTGTCCTTAAAATAGACGCGTAGAAAACTAGATACATCAACTTGAACAACTGGTTACCAGTACATAGAGGAGCAGTTAGTAATCAAATAGCTAGCTAGGTCTTTGAAAATAGAAGATGTAGACGTTATGGTTACAAATCAAACAATATGTAGGAGGCTCCTGGGAATACCACAGAGGGATTCCTCCGAGCCTTAGATGCTGTATGAAACATGTGGAAAATTCTTGTCTAGAATATAGATGTCTTTTTCCAAGAAGTGAGTTGTCCCGCCTCACGATACCCCGAGGCATATATTTATACCAATGAGAGGTTAATTACACCAATGACCCTGTATGGGTTTACACTTACAGTGGTAAATACGTCATTTCTCTAGCTTAGAGTTACATAAATACTCCTATCTGGGTCTATACGTGGAGGGATAAGTACAATATTTTCCTAGCCTGCAGCTCCTGTTGGGCCGACCGCACGGCCTACTAACACAATGGGCCGACTAGACTAAGGTTAGGGCTACTCCCCCAATAATAGCCTCTTATGGTTAAGGGGTCTTCTTTCTATGGGCGGAGACCATGAACAGTGTTCCTTAGCCCTCTCCGTCCCTTCGGCCCATTGAAACGCCACCTTTGAATTCCCGCCAAAATGGTGCCGACCGCGTCGGCGCACATGACCTCGAGAGCAGGTCACACATGGTGATGGTCGGCTGGCCCCATGCAGCGATGATTGGTTTCTCAGTTGTGTGCGAGATGAGACATCACGCTAGTCAAGGTGCACATCTCGTTGATTCTTGTGTCCGCTACTCAGGCATTGAATGGCCATGTCGCGCTACTTAAGCTTGTGGCCATCGCGTGTCTCGTCGTCTACTCTTAGGCGACCCGTTCAGAGGGCACCCTACCCCGCGTGGCAATCTTTGCGTCTCTTCATGACGCACGCTACCAGCCGAAGCACCTTGGGCCTGATCAATACTCCAATCTAAGTAGGCTTAGTTTGCAGCTCTGCAGCCCTACCTCGAGGGGTTTTTCCTCAAACTCAACACAGACGAAGTAGGAGTCTCATTGGATGGAGCGGTGGTTCTACTACAAAATTGAACATGACAAGAGCCTCCACTTCACTAGCTGCCTCATGGACTTCGCCTATTTGTCCCCCATTGTGCTCGACCAAGATGACAAGACATGGCTCTGGAGGCTCCTCGTGGTCGCCCTTCAACTGAACATTCGCGACTGTGCCGAGGAATTTTGCATGCTCCATTCTGCATGCGCGACTTGATGATCTCCAACGCATGAAGTCATCTAAAGTCTTCCTCATTTGTGAAACCTAATCTATTCATCCAACTCAGAGAAAATGTTAATCCACAAAACAATTATCATCAATTACCAAATTTCACCATTAACACATTATGGAGGGACTAAATTCTACAATCTTCCTTTTTTGGTAATTCATGACAATCTCAATAGAATATAAGATAAAGATTGTATTTACGAGTATATAACATATACACAACACTTGTATACTTCTAAGATAAGCTTTTTAAGTAAGGCTTACTTATCCAGTTATCATTAATTATTCATCCATTAACACACAATGGATAAGTTAGATGGCAACCCGATTGCAAATGAGTATATATAAACTACACAAGCTATATATACTCAAAGGGTGTATTTCAAAGTAAAGATCCTAAATATGCATATTAAAGGAAACATGGATCAATACTTACGAAACCTTAAGACATAGAATGAACTCTCCTAAATGTGTGCATACAAGTATGTATAATGAAGGCATATGCACATATTTATTTTTGGACTATTTGTGGAGTTCAATCTACATTTTGGATCCAAGGAATGTACTAATATATAAAAATGTGATTTTTAATGCATATTTCTTATGGTTTTACTTTTTCATTCAAATGAGGCTAAGTAATATCATAATCAATAATCAAGCTTAGTCTCATAAATGTATTTGTCATTATCACCAAAATCTCATAATAATATTTGTCATTATCACCAAAATCAACTTAAATGGAGTTTGATCTTTCAATCTCTCTTTTTTTAGTGATTGATGGCAAATCCATTAACAATAATAATATTTGGATGAACATAAACATATGATAGCAAATTAAAGACTATTGGTGAAATCTCTTGCCCTTTTAGCATTATTTTTAAATCCCCCTTTTGACATTGTTCAATTTTAACTTTAATTATGACAATGTTATTCTCCCGCTTTTGGCATTCACCCTTTTTGGGGGCTTTTACTATACAGTATTATAATTCTCCCCGATTCATCTTTATCAATTCTTCCCCTTTTGGCTCTTTATCAATGCTATTATTCATAATTCTCCCCCTTTTGGTATTGATCACCAAAAATAAACATCCAGAAGCAGAGAATAGGACTAAGCCATAAAGAAGCTTGATGATAATTAATTAATCTTAATGGTCATAAGAAGAAAGAAAATAAATGCACATGATCAAGAGGGAATATGGAGGGAACTAAAGGAAAGATATTGAAACACATTCAAATACTTTTACTCATGAGAGCTCCTTGAAGACTTTTGAAGTTTCCCCTTTTTGGTATTTGATACCACTTGTAGCATTTGAATTATTTCCAGTATTTTGCATTCCAATTTAGTCTTCAAAGGCTAGCTGAAAAACTAACGTATAAAAGTCCAATAAATTTGACATAATTTGTCAGTATAGATTAATATCTAAGGATTAAAAGTCATAATTATAACTACCTCAGATTATGAGCACATTAATAGAAATAAAAAACTCAAATCTACTCAAAACCACTTGTAAAAACTCTAAATTTACAACAATTTAGCAAAGGGAGAAAAAAATGATTTTTCATCTTGAGCTTAAAAACCAAAAGAGAATGAAACACATTCGTTCACAAGATACATAAAATATTTTATATAAATAGGTAAAATAGTTTTCCCAATAGTAATATTTTTACCCCTTTTTACATTAGTAAGCCCAACGTACTATATATTTTTTCATAAAGAAAAAAATCTCCTTACACAAAGGTCTCTCTTGACAATTATCTTCTCCTTTGACACACAAAGGATTCTTCTCTTCTTGTTTTTATTCTTTTTACTTATCTCTTCTGTTTTGTTTAACCCTTTTTCTCCTTATGTCATCTGGCACCAAGATTCATGGATACCGCTTGTAAACCACTTGTCCATAATTAGTACCACTTGTTAGCCTTTTGCCCATACTATGTGCCATTTAACCTTTTGTGGTTCTTTGGTCTTTTCTATGATAAGCATATACTATTTTGACCTTTATACCACTTATGATGATATAGTATACCACTTGTGAAACATGCAACTTGTAATCATAAATAATATCAAGTATAATTAAATCTATTTGTAAAGACTTGATACCACTTTGAAACCATACATGACACCAAGTGATCGATTCTATTTGTAAAACTTGATGCTACTTGCATGATCAACTTGTGTCTCACAAGGTCAAATTCGGTACTTCATCTTCAATGATTTTTTACATGATATTATTTTAGGGAAGATACTATTTGTGAGAAGAAACCACTTGAAATACTACTTAAGAGAGAAGGAGGATGATATCATTTGAGAGATACCACTTGAAAAAGATGATATCATATAGGTAAAAGAGCTTGGTTAAGAAAGATTTGCTCGGCGAGAGGGAAAAGGATATCATTTCAAAATACACCACTTGGAGGAACAAGGATATCACTTATTTTCCATAAGTAAAGGATACCATTTGAAGGAAATGAATAATATCACTTGTAAATATAGGGATAAAACTCCCGCCAAAGTCAAGATGAACCACTTGAGAAGCATATCTAATTATATGCTAAGATCAAAACTCTTTTCATTATAGTTTTTAGTAAATTAAGCTTTCAATTTTTTAAAAAAGCTTATTTTCAATAATTTCTTCAAGATTGCAAAGACGAGCATTTAGGGTATATTAAGCGCTTTGATTTCATGTATGAGCTATAAATACCCTTGTGAGCCAATATAGATTAATAGTTTTAGCTCTAAAGACAAAACTCATTTAAGTGCTAGATTGTGACTGCATAGGCAACTTAGGATTTTGGATGAGTTTCAAAACTAAATAACTTTTGATTGGTTGGCTTTTTGAAAACTTTTGAATACCAATAATGTTTAAAATAGTCAACTCTAGGTCTTTGGTGTTGAACAAAATTTTTAATTCCTTTTATAATTGTTTTTGGCCAATTTTTAGTTTAAAGCCAAAACAAGATACTATATTGCTAGTTTTGGGTTCGAAATTCAATTTTACTTGAAATAAGGTTTTCTAAAAACTAAAACCTTTGAAATGCAATTGTATACAATTTTCAACTAATTTTTCAAAGATATACTAATAATTTCAAGTTTTTGACTTTTGCCTAAATGACTCAATTTCGAAAAATAATATTAGCACTTAATTAATTTGGGCACACTTAGAGATGTGATATACATGAATATGATTTAACACTCCCCGTAATGTGCCACATACATCTTGCTCATGATTACAATAATGAAATTTTAGAACGAGAGTAAGAGCACTCCTTTTAAATGATTTTCATGTAATGCAACCTATACAAGGCTAGGGGCTAAATATTTTAAAGGTTGATACTTGTTACCGAGATGGCATTAGTTTATAATTTGGCATTAGTTCAAACTTGGCTCCTTTTTGTTTATGGTGGAATTCATCTCTTCATGTTTAAGCCAAGTCTCTAATGCCTCTCCAAGTACCTATTAAGCATTTAAGTACATTTTGGTACCCAAAACTTATTTGAGTCCAAGAGTATTAGTCACAATAGATTGAGGCACCCAAATGGCCATAACATTTAAATTTTGTGATCTAACATCCCAAGCAAACATATTGCGATTTTTATCCTTCCTAAGCAAATATTATTCATTAAAAAGAGATGGTTTAGAAATGATACTTTTGGGACGATCCTTGCTAAAGTGTCCCTTCTCCCGGCAATTGTAGCAAGTTTGGCAATTGTTACCTCTTCTTATCTTCTTGTCTTGCTTATTGCCGAGTTGCCTCATTTTTGATGACTTTGTCTTGTCATCTATCTTGTTGGAGCACTTAGAGGCAAAGTGACCCATCTCATTGCAACCATGGCACTCAACGTATTTTTTCGTGTATCTTGCGTTGTGCCTTATCTTACTATTCTCCTTCTTCTTGGAGATGAAGCCAATACCTCTCTTGTCATTTGATTTTCTTTGACTTCCTAATACTTTATCGAGAATGCCTTTCCTTTGTAAATTTTCTCTAAGTCATTTCTCAATCTTGAGACTTGGGCCTTGAGCTCATTATTTTTCTCTACAATGTTAGTATTGTAATGAATAGAGGAAGTAGAAGCATATAATTTAGAGCAACAAGATATATCAAACAAATCATCATAAGATGTAGATATGTTAACTTTAGATGAAATGCAAGGAATAGAATATATACATGGCAAATCATCTAATAAATTGTATGCAATGTCTATATCCACATTATGCTTAGAATATTCCTTGAGAAGGAGAATTTCATCTTCTCCTTTTAGCTTATTAAAATCATTTTAAAGCGAGGCGTGTTCACTCTTTAAAACCTTATATTTAGCCTTTTCTTTCCCAAAAAATTCATTAAGTTCTTCTAACATATCCATAACTCATCATATGAAGGTGCATCATTGTCATCATCACTATTTACCTTCTTGTTACCTTTTGCCATGAATCATTGAGTTGATGTGGAGTGGATAGTGGATTCTTCATTGTCGGAGCTAGAAGTTGAGCATTCATCTCCCAACATCCACTCTTATATGCAATTTTCATTGGTTGATGTGCATATTTCATATTTATCTTGGATTTTCGTCCACATATCATGAGCGCTCTCAAGATTGCATATTATGTTGAACACCTCTACACTCAAAGCACTAAATAGAGCATTAGTAGCTTGAGCGTCGAGATGTGAGCATTTTTCATCCTTAATTGTTGGAACAAGAGAATCCTTAGGAGAAGAAAAGCTCACATCTACAATCCGTCATATTTTTGGACTCATGGCCTTAAAATAATATATCATGTGTATTTTCCAATTTTCATAATTTGTGCCAACAAATAGAGGTGTGTCATCTAGGCGCACAATCCCACTAGTCGCCATCCTTTATACTCTCTAAACGGTGAAGCCTAATAGATGAGAGACCAAGCTCTGATACCACTTGTAAGATTGAGGAGGCCGACTAGAGGGGGGTGAATAGGCGGTCTTAAAAAATCTCTTATGATTGTTATTAACAATTCAAGACCTATTTTATTTGTTTAAACCAAGTATACAATTCGGAAGCTTAAATCAATTTGGTTTAGCACAAATAGCGCCTAGATCAAATAAGTTCACCTAAGTGCACCAACACCTTAAGGCTATGGCAAGGTTCATAATCCTAGTATGACAAGCATTCAATTTAATTCTATGTATGTAAATTACCTGAATATAAATTGAGTACAAGGAAACAAACCACAATTGACACGGTCTCTTTTTATCGTGGTGATCGGAGACTTGCCGGTCTCCTCTAGTCTACGCCGAGGTAAGCCTAAACTAACTGGACCGACTCTATGAATTAAGCCTTCCACCTCAAATCCACTAGTGATAATTCTTTTCCGCTCCGGGTATGTGAGCTCCAACCTTCATACTTCACTGAGTCTTCTCATAATCTTCTTTGAGAAGATCACCACGCACAACACCTCCAATACGGTCTAGGAGTCGATAAACTCCAAGAGTAACAAGTCAAGCCCTTTGCTTGACTCTCACCACGTGCAACGAATGCACAAACTTAAATGGACATTAAGTCCACCTCTAGATGCAACACATGCAATCTAGATCCCTTCTCCTTGCTCACAAAGTGCAACACATACACAATTGAAGTAGAGAGCCTCACACTATCTCAAGAGAATAGAAATGGGTCCAGCAACCTTGTCTCCAACTGGCCACAAGGGCGTATATATGTCCCACACAAGAAAACTAGCCATTGAAGCCAAATTCCTGAAAAATAGGATTATCGGAAGTACCGCTAGCTTAGGGCTGGTACTTTCACTCCCCTCGCCAACAGTTAGAAAACTAGCTGTTGCAGTCAAATCTGGTAGTTTTGATGTTCAAAGTTCGGTATTACCGATTATTGGAAGTATCGCTACACTCGTGCGGAACTACCGATTTCTTCGGGGACGAGAAGACTCCACACAGGTGTCTCTCTGGAAAAACACGCCACTACACAAGCCAGTACATCTGCTCACTGATACTACCACTCACACAGAGCCGGTACTTCCACTCGTCGATCGGACCATTCACATAGAACTGATCGGACCGCTCACATAGAGCCAATCGGAAACTCCGATCGTTGACTACCCTGGTCGACAACCACATTGGTCTCCGACCATATTGTTCGGATCAACCACACAGGTCTCTGACTATACTGGTCTCCAACCACACTGGTTTCGACCACTCAGGTCTCGACCATATCGATCACACAGATCTTTGATCTCCTCATTGATCTTCGATTACATTGTTTTAATCACGTTGCTTCGACCATGTCGATTTACAACTATACAGGTCTGGACTACGTCGATTCGACCACGCTGGTTTTGACCACACTGGTTTCAACCACTCAAGCCGAAGGGTCAGCGTGGGCATGTACCTACACACCGCCACTGCCGTCATCTATGGACCCCTACCTAGCATCGGCAGGGTAGCACACGTTGTTCGGCTAAGGCTTTCCCAATGGGTACGACAGTTGGTTGTATGCCATGGCCCACGCAGAAGGTACGATTCATATCTTAAGGTTTTTTCGTATCAATATATTATATGAATACATAATACCTGTCCTGTAGGTACAACGCACCGGGCAAGAGTTCGGCTACCCCCCACGAGGATATTCTGGTGGACGTGAGCGACTTCCTAATAGACAACCTGACGGAGGTCCTTTCCGGGTCGTAGCTCAGCAGCGCACTAGTTCCCACATAGCCACAGTGCAGTCTACCCCTAAGGTGTTGGGAACACAGTTAGCAGGGCTCCTGATCGCCTCACCCTGTCGGGGCCGTACGGGCGGGCACCGACCGGGGGTGGGACGTGGCGATGATGGAGGAGGTGCTGCGGGTGGTGTAGCTAGTGGCGAGTAGTGGGTCTTCCTCCTGCTTTGTGTACTTTTTTGTTGTGTATGTATTTTGTTTCGTCTTCCTCCGTGTATGAATTCTCTATCGTATCGTAATATCACTTGCCTTTCTACTTACTAATCATTGCTATCTCAATCATTCTCATAAAATTCTTTAAAAAAATTATTGCACTACAACAACATATGATAATCGCAAAATGTTATTGCGACACTAATAGATTTCGTACCATTCATAATCTACGAAAATCATAAATGGATCAACTGACATTGTCTGCTATTTTTTTCAAAAAAGAAACAACTTACATTTGCTAAATGTATTTCCTACAACATTTGCCATTTACCCCCACAATTGTTTCTATCGGATTAATAAAATAATTATATTATTTTTTAAAATCGCCAAATGGTTGAGCGACTAGGGATATGTCGCCCAACAGTTGCGTGACTTTGTGTCTTTTCGCTTTACGGTTGGGCGACATTGGAAAATCACCTAATGGTTGGGTGACTAGCTTAAATCGCTCAACCATAGAGCGACATACAGTCAAAACTGAAAAAAATACGGGTATATTAGTGTAATTCGGAATTAAAAATTGATTATTTAAAAAGATTCGAGAGGTGAGTATGGTATTTTTTCTAGCTTGCAGCTCCTATTAGGTCAACCGTAACTCGTAAGGCCTGTTGACGCAGTGGACCGACTAGGCTAAGGTCGGACCACTCCCTAGAGTCAATGTGAAAGCGACACTAAAAAAGAAAGATGAGTCCGACTTGATGTCCAAATAAATCAAGGAGACCCTATACTACAGGAATCACATTTCACAATTCCTCCTTGCAGTCACGTAGGTAGGGATGAAAACGGATCGGATACGGACGGATATTGCTCATTCCGTATCCTTTTCCATATTTTTTGTCGGAGTCGGAGTCGGATACGGATAGTGCCGGATACGAATACGAATGCGGATATTCTCGGTCACAAATACGGATCGAATACATGCCGCTGCGGATACGGTTAGTCTCGGTCACGAATATTTAGTCGGATAATACGCGGAAGCAAATTTTACATGATGATAGAGACAAATTAAGCAACTAGTAAATTCTAACTAGCAAAGTAGCAACTAGCAAGTAAATTGTAGAGCCTAGTTAAACAAATAGTAGGCATGTAGCTAACTAGCTACATGCAACATAGTTCAAAAGTACCAATTGCTCATAAAGTAGTCTAGTGCATCACTAGTTCATTACATTTACATCACATGATAAGTTCACAACGTTAATCTTGTGTAGCAAAAAGCCAACAGCGAGCCATCTCTAACCATGTTTCAGTGGAGCTCAACATTGGTCATTATCTCGTCCTACAATAAAATATCAATTGGAATCCAAAATTATTAAATGAAGAATAGAAACATAAAATTAATACTTGTATAGTTCGGTTCTACTCACTGTCCTGTCAGTATGTCATTGACTCATTGAAAGTAAATAAGCATCAAACTAGAGAAACAGTAACAGTGTATATATGTGTAGAATTATCAAACCTTCTCATTCATTCACTCAAAATTCTATCTTTAATTCTTTACTGAACAGTGAAGCATGTAAAAAAGTATGCAAACATCTGATTTTGACATTGGATGGTAAGCCAGAAAACATAACGCAATGAATTATAAAGAGGAAGGTAAACTTATCAACACAACCTCAAAAGAGCAACAATAATGGGGACAGCAAGGGAAAATTATTTGGACAAACACGACAGCCACACTGTTCCCAGACTGCCTGATTTAACGAAAGGCTGACCTAAACTATACTGATCTAAGATCACTACATTTGTAAACACATTTGTCAACACATTTGTAAGATCACATTTGTAACCACATCTGTTTTATATGATATCAACTGACCATTTTGTTCTCCACCAAATGCAGATTGAGAACTACAATGAACCCTATCTCAATGCTTTGACTGAATATGATGATGGGAAAGACTTGACAAAATATGATTTTGAGGCCAACTGCTTTAGCTCTCCTTGTGATGATGTGAATAAAAGGAAGCTTGCTTATAGGCATCGTGCTATTAGAGACAAGTATGCAAAGGTGTCACAAGAATTACCTTATCTTACATTATTTCCCTTAAACTTTTGCTACATGAGATGAAACAGCTCTGTAGCATTTAAGAGTGAACCTTTTGAATATGGTGAAATGCAGTGGCCAGATCACTCTTGTTGTGAAACTCTGATTTCACTTAATTTCTTAAGAATGAGTGGACAGCCTATGTTGCTACATGAGAATTCATATAGTAGCAGTCTCTGTTTGCTGGAGCAATAGCTTCTTTTTTGGTGTTTGATCAATTAGATCTAGTCTTTGTGATGTTTGGGCTTTGGCCTTAAGACTTAAGAGTATAGTAAAGAAACCAAACAAAGTTGCTGTCATGGATGATGTTCCATACTTCCATGGATGATGTGCAAGCAGGATGATGTCCCAAATCCAATTGTCAGTGTCCTTTCTTATAACATTATGCAGGATTACAAATTTGCTAATATTATGAAATCAGTGTAACATTGATTACATATTTACATGGCTGATAGTTACATGCCCCAGATCGGCAGATCCAGATTTTCTGCACTTGTACTGTTGTACATGCACCAACTATACTCAGTAATCAGTATACTGCACATACGGGGTGGAATGGAAAGAGCTCACTGCTCAGTGCTCACCGAATACAGGGTGTGGAAAGAGCTCACCGGAGGAGAGACGGGCGGCGACGGCACCTCCAGTTTGTGGAGGCGGAGGCGGGCGCGGGCGGCGGCGGCGCCGGTCTTTGGGGGAGGAGAGGCGGGCCGGCGGCGGCGTCAGTCTGTGGGGACGGAGACTCGGAGAGGCAGGCGGCGGCGCCGCCGGTCTGCGGGAGCGGACGCGGATCTGCGGGGGAGGAGAGGCGGCCGACGCGAATCTGCAGGGGAGGAGAGACGGTCGGACGGCGGTGGACTGGTGGAGTGAGGGCGCGGAAGAAGACGGCGAGGCCGTAGAGGGAGCAAACCTGGAGCGGTGCGGTGGCGGAGGGCGAAGCTGGGCGGCGGTGCGGTAGGAGAGAGGAGGCTAAGCGGCGAGCCGGCGACGCGGTGGAGACGAAGACGAAGCGTCGAAGGGCCGAAAGCTTGAAGCTCGGTCGGCGAATCTGCGATCCAGAATTTTTGGCCGCCGCTCGGCGCTCGGTCGCTAGGGACGAAGGGACCTAGGGTTAGTACTGGGCCGGTGATTGCGCAATGCTTGGCGGGCCACCGGGCCGTGGGCGTTTCCGGATAGTTACCGGATTATTATCCGGTAACTATCCGAGAAAATTTCCGGATAATTCCGTATCCGTCGGATACTGTCATTTCCGAATCCGTATCCGAATCCGAAAAAAAATATCCGAATCCGTATCCGTATCCGAGAAAATATCCGGATATCCGAAAATATGTTCCGAATTCTATCCGAATTAAAACGGACGGACGGTCGGTCGGGAAATATCCGTTCCGTTTACACCCCTACACGTAGGAACCTTTCAACTTGGATGATAAATCCCGTTCCACACTCTTTTTTTTTTTTGAGACGAAGCCATTCCACAGCATTCAGCTTCAAAATTCCCAAACAAGATCTCCAAGTGGGATGATCCCCAGTTGCAAATGGCTCCGACACGGCCTGTATATTCCGCCAATAAGGCCACAACAATTCGGCCGGAACCAATTCCAACCGAACTCAACCAGCACGGCCACACGACCGAACCCGACCCCCGGACGAGCGCCGGCCAGCTTCGCGTCGGACGCCCGGTCCCCGACCTAACCTAACCAGGCCCAGTCCGGCGACGCGGAACCGGCAGGGCCACTCGCGTAAAAAAGTCCAAACCCGGGGGGCTGGACGCGCAACGGAAAACCTCGACCGGTACGCGCCCACCCAGGGACGAACGGCATGGCCCACGGGCCAGCCAGACGCTGCCCGCCTTCCGAGCCGCTTCCTCCCCCTCCTGGGTCATGGCGGTGGCGCCCCTGCGCTTCAGAAAACAGAGTAGAATAGAATAGAGACCGAACCCCCTCAGATCTGAGGCACCACCCCCTTCCTCCTCCCCGCGCTTTGGAACCTTCGCGAACCTCCTGGAAGCTTTGGGTGGGGGTGCTCCGGCGAGATGGGGGTCTTCGACCGGCTGCCCCCGATGGACCACCTGCGGTCGGAGAAGATGTGCTTCGTGCAGCTCATCATCCCCGCCGAGAGCGCGCGCCTCGCCGTCACCTACCTCGGCGAGCTTGGACTCCTCCAGTTCAAGGACGTGAGTATCTCTCTCTCTCTCTCGTCGCCCCTCGCTCCCCCGCCTCTCTGGCCTCTCCCTCCTGGATCTGTCTGATCCAGCCTCGTGAATTGTGATCTCTCCGGGCTCGGCTCGCGCGCGCGGCGCTCTCTGCTCCGCTGGATCTAGCTTTTGTCTGTGCTCGGGTCGGAGGGCCAGTTTTGATTTGTGTGTCATTGGATCCCGCAGTTTGGCGCGCGTTTCTCGTTTGAGCTGGTTTGGACGACTGCGATCATTGGTTAGTGGGTGCGAGGTTGTTTTAGATAAGGGGGACACAGACGCGGCGGTCTCACTGAGCCATCGAATTTATGGGTGTGGGTCAATGTGTGAGTGCGCGAGAGAATTTGATGAACGATGATAAGCGTGAATGAGTGTGATAGTGCAAATGCTTTGAATATAATTTATGTTGGCATCTATGTTGAGCCAGTTTACACAAACAAATTGTTAGGGAGGTGGCTTACCGTTATGTTGGTGGTACGTTCATGGATAATTACAATGCTTTGCACTTTTGCAGTTTAGCAAGTTTTAATGGATGAATTGGTGTGATGAAACGAATAGAAATATTGTTGTAATACTGTGACTGGTTATTTGCTCCAGCTCCTGTGTGTGTGTTTTTTTAAAAAAACTTTTTGAATGCTGAGCTTGACTGCACAACACATTTTTTCCAAGGACGTGAAAAGGAATTGAAGTGATCCTTTTGTGATAACTGTTGGTTATCCGAAAGGCACAAACAGACTCTTAATTAAAAGAAATTATTTGTCCTGCTGTTGTGACTGTACAGGCAGATTCTTAATTAAAAGAAATTATTTTTCCTGCTGTTGTGACTGTACTATCTGATAGATCTTTCCAGCTTGCACCGATGAATCGCCATGACATCATTGTAAGTGAACATGCCATAGACCTTGATGAATTATGATGGTACCTATCAGTTGTCTAGGCTCTTTGCTCTATATTGAGCTGCATTTCATGATGGTCTCCTCAGTGAGTGAATATGGACAACAGAGATTTGCATTTGGTGTCTTGGTCCCTCAGCACCTCCTTTTATTGTTCCTTATCAGGTGCAGGGTGGAAATGACTAACTAGTTTTAATAATATCTTGAGAAAAAATGATTTCCCAACATCGTTACTATGACAATGACATTTAGGTGCACAGAAGGTAAAAAAAGAACTAAACGACCATTGATCAGATTGTCTTTGTTGAAATGGTATTTGAGGGAAAAAATAAGAAGGATATAAGGCTTCATAAATTCACCATTTTATCTGCCAATGTTTTTCACCTGGAATTTGAGGAAATAGGAAAGAGAGGTGGCTTGGGGAGATTCCATTTTTATTTCGCCTTGGTGCCCATATATGATGAAAGAGATATTTTATTTTGGACTTTATTGTTATGGTTTCGTCGTAGAAAACTTTGTAAATATGACATCATCTTTGAAAGTGTTAGACTGTGCTTACTTTCAATTCAAAAGTTTTATTTTTGTTAGTGCTAAACTGCTAACTCCTATATTGGTTCAATTTCTGAATTTTTTATTTTATCCCTTTTTTGTAGTTGAATGAGGATAAGAGTCCTTTTCAGCGTATATTTGTAAATCAGGTATTACAACTTATGTTATCATCCATTTAATTTTATGTTGATTACATCACTTTGCATGCACTTGTTCTATTCTACTATGCAAAGGCCCTATCTTGGGTAGAGCCCATATTTTATTTATTTATTTTTAAGTCATTAGATCTTCTCGAACCCAAGATCTTTGCTTCGATATCAAGGCTATGTAGTACTCAGACACTGCCTTGTTCAGTTGGAACTGTTCAGTGGACAAGACAGTCAGATGGTTATCTATTTTTTTTAAGAAACATTTTTGGAAGATTTTTTCTCTATCAGATTAGATTTTTTGGAATAAAAAATGCAAGACAAGAAAAGATTAAATAAAAAGTAATTTGCTTGGTTGGGGTGTGTGTGTGTGTGTGTGTGTGAAATATATGATTGGCTAAGTTTGCTGACTTTAAGGAGAGTTAATTTAAATTATGAACATACTGTAAGTATTATTGTTCACCACTAATATAAACAAGCATAATGGATCGAGTATTTGATTGTCATTATATCAATAAAAACAATGGGGATAAGTGAACATATAGAGCCAAACTGAATTTAGTCTGATCTATCAAATTCAGTTACTAAACTGTTTATTTCTATTTGCCTTTGTTTTTGAAAACCATTTGAAAAGAAAGAAATTTCTGAACAACAAGAATGTGGCATAATGAATACACTGGGACTCTTGTTGGGAAGTGGATCAAATATATTCATTGCATTGGTATCTGATATCATGAGGATGCGATTTCAATCAAGTTACCTGATTAATTAATGGCACCTATGATAGAATGGCACCATGTACCATTTCAATGAATGACAAAATTGGGACAGTCCTTCCTAGTCTTTGCTTTTATGTTTTAGCATAATATAACAGAGTGATGCAGGGATCATGTTCAGAGACTTTTTTCGACTGTTGCTTCCTTTAGTGTGTGCTCACAGAACAACAAGAACGTGCTCACAGATGGACCTGAAATGAAAAATCTTCTGGTCTGTAACTTTTCTTTATGTAGGTTCATATTGATAAATATGTTTCAATTCCCCTGCAGGTAAAGCGATGTGCAGAAATGTCACGTAAACTAAGATTTTTCAGTGACCAAATCAACAAGGCAGGTGTTAAATCTTCTGTTCGACCTACACTACAGCCAGATATTGATTTGGAGGAGCTAGAGGTACATTATTTATGTATTTATATGATAAAAGTATTCCTTTGGGATTCTGTTATTTCTGTAACAAATAGATATTTTTAAGGGAAAAATAAATAGCTGTTTTATAAGGGAAAATGAATAGTTGCTTTTGTTGTTCCTCCAGGCAAAATTGGGTGAGCATGATCATGAGCTGCTTGAGATGAATACAAATAGCGAGAAACTGCAACAGACATACAATGAACTTTTTGAATTCAAGCTGGTCTTGTCAAAGGTTGTATCTCGATTCTTGTGAAACATGCAATTAATTCATTCTCCCAAGTATTTTCTTGTGACTGTTAAGATGGAAGATAAAAGATCCACACTAGTATGCTTATGACACCTTCTAATGATAGCCCTAGGGTACTTTATTCAGGAAAAAAAATAGAAACCCGCCAAAGCAATATGCTATTTGTAGCTGACGAGTATCCACTTTATTCGGTTTAAATTATGAACTGTAAGACTGTAACACTGCCTGGTAATCTTAAGTTCCTATCGTAGTTATTATCATATGTCAGTCAAATATTGACCATGCTTTAAGTAATTCATCTGGTCCTTTTTCTGTTTGTTTCCATGTTTTCTTTAACTTCTTGCAGGCAGGTGGCATCCTCGCTTCTTCTCACAATCATGCAGCTCCAGCTGAGCGGGAGCTAGATGAAAACATATATGACAAGGAAGTGGATGAGGGAAATGCCTATTTGCTTGAACAGGTCTTATTTTAGTTCTCATCCTTAAGTTATTGTTGTTCTATTGTTCCATTCAATTGTAACACAAAATACTCTCAGGGATTACATCAAGGGGCCTCTGAAAATTCTGGAGTTAGGTTTGTTAGTGGGATAATTTTGAAGTCTAAAGCATTGGCTTTTGAGAGGATGCTTTTCCGAGCTACGAGGGGAAATATGTTTTTCAACCATGCACCTGCAGGGGAACCTGTTACTGATCCCGTATCTGGTGAAGAGGTCTGATTTGTGGTTTGCTCTTTCTTATTCTTGTGTATATTGAGTAGCTATTGGTAAAATTGTCTCAAAGTATTCACTGCTTGTGGTAGCTTCACTTTATTTTCTCTCCGCAATTGAGTTTATGACCAAAATTAATGTTAATGTATATTTCAATACTGAAATTCATCTTTGCATGCGACAGTTCATTCGGTACCTTGAAACCTCCAAAGTTTCTCAACAAAATTCTAACATTTCAATTTCACTCTGACAGGTAGAGAAAACTGTTTTCGTAGTTTTCTTTTCTGGGGAGCAGGCTAAAGCAAAGATTCTAAAGATTTGCAATTCATTTGGAGCAAGTTGCTACCCTGTTCCTGAGGAGACGGTTAAGCAGAGACAGATTTTCCGTGAGGTATTTTAATTCGATGTTTGGCACACTAATTCATTTGTTTATTTTGAATTGCAAAGCTTGATTTAACTGTAGTTGTTGAAAATTTTATTGGAGGGAGCTTGAGACTGTATGATATCTGATTTTGGCAACTTATTATTTTCTCTTGCGGGGTCTTAAGCACCTTTGGCCATATATTTAGCCAAGGAAAATTTTGTCCCAGATTGGCAGGCACAAAATCATAAGTTTTCAAATGCATTAAAAGTCATCCGGATGGGATTGTGATGAACTGCTGCTGGTCCTTACAGATTCAGATTTCTTTCAGTGCCAAAATTCCTATCTATCTTGCATTATACTTTGTTCTATGAGATACTACCTAATCCACCATCTTGGTTCGAATCTACACACTTTGTAGCATGCATCTATTTGCTTGCTCGATGTAAAAACTTGAGTATAGCTTGGATGATGTTCACCACTTAGCACACATTTTTTTTCTGCTGAAGGATTTGCTAAAAACTTGAGAGCCAATCATTTGCTCATCATGATGTAATGTCCTAATACTATCTGCTGAAGTACGCTGAATTAACCTTCTATAAAATTTTGGCAGGTATCAGCACGCCTCTCTGATCTAGAAGTCACTTTGGATGCTGGAATCCAGCACAGAAACAAAGCACTTGAGTCAGTAGGGTCACAATTATGGAGATGGACAATCATGGTAATCAACTAATACCAAATTTTCATTTTCTATTTGCATACTGTCATCCCTAAAAACTGCAGTCCCTGTTTGTGCTGGTACCTGGATTTCTGAATCTTAACCTTTTCGTGTCCCTTTTAGGTAAAAAAGGAGAAAGCTGTATATGATACATTAAACATGCTGAACTTTGATGTCACAAAGAAATGCCTTGTTGGGGAAGGGTGGTGTCCTATATTTGCTAAATCTCAGGTCAGAAATGTTACATTTATTTCAAAGTCATATTGTTATGCTCATTTCGTTTAGAAAAACCTTTATAGCAGATATCTTACTTCTAAGTTGTGCTTCAGATCAAGGATGTTTTGCAGCGTGCAACACTACACAGCAACTCACAAATTGGAATAATATTTCATGAGATGGACACTATTGACTCACCGCCTACATATTTCCGAACTGATAAATTTACTAATGCTTTCCAGGAGATCGTTGATGCGTATGGGTATGTACCTTGTTGCAAAAATCAACATGAATGAATGGTTTTTATTTGTTACACTTTGGCCTTTTTGGAAGTCCTGTATAAGCCAATTGTTCATTGAATGTTGTGTTTGAGGATTAAAT
The DNA here is from genome assembly GCA_017311315.1 of Dendrocalamus latiflorus. Classification (NCBI taxonomy): domain Eukaryota; kingdom Viridiplantae; phylum Streptophyta; class Magnoliopsida; order Poales; family Poaceae; genus Dendrocalamus; species Dendrocalamus latiflorus. The sequence continues at coordinate 29,184,827 of CM029648.1, forward strand.
CTTGAGCAAAGTAATTCATTAGGTTGACTTGTTTAGTGTTCAGTGTTTACCTAGAGCTGTTAACCCTTGTGAACTGTGACCATACAAGGCTGATTGCTTCATGAAGCCTTGAAACATATCTGAATCTATATTTGACATGATTACATGTGGGAATGTTTCATTTCATTCTATCCTTGGTTACTAGTCTCTGATGAAAGAAAACCCCTATGTTATGATATTTTCATCATGAACCCTCCATAGTGAGTTGATCATGAATCTATCTAATTGCAGTGTTGCTCGATATGAAGAAGCAAATCCAGCTGTATATTCTGTTGTTACATTCCCATTTCTTTTTGCTGTTATGTTTGGAGATTGGGGTCATGGAATATGCCTGTTACTAGGAGCTCTTGTTCTTATACTTCGTGAGAAGAAACTTTCCTCTCAGGTATTCTTGGCTAAACTTGAACCTTTTCATTCCTTTTTTTCGTGTAACCATTACATACAAATCCTAAAGGGTGTTACTACTGTAGAAGAGTATAGTTGATAGATTGTACAGATGTTATTTTCTACTGTTTGAATAGTGCAGTTATAATTAGGCCATCTGCACCTTATCCAGTATGCTGTCTTGTCTTTCTTCTTATTTCGCTCCCTTCTGTGGTTCATTAAATGCTTATGTTGTGAAGTGCATTTGTAGATCATGTTATTTCATGACTACTAGAGGGGGCATCACTGAATTGTATTAAATTTATATTATCTGCTGTAAGTCTTAAATATTAAACTCCTATTGGAAAAATCCAAGTGAGTTGTACCCTTACATATCATGAAGAAAGTTTGATCACCTCAAAGAATATTATCGGTTAAATTTTTGTGAGCATCAGCCACATTGCTGATGGAGGTAGAGGCATGTTGGTCCTGTGGTGTCAGAGGACTGTCTGAAAAATTTGTTATGGTATACTTGCATAGGAGTCTAGGAAATCCCTCACAATGCAGAGGGAATCCACTGAAATATCGCTGCATGCAAGGGACCCCAGTGAAAAAATATGTTTCCACCAGTGCTTATCATTTTAAGCCATTTATCAAATTATTTTCATGTGAATATCTCTTCTAAATCCGATCATGCTTGGAAGGTATTGGTCACATTTAACTTTGCAATTTATCATTTATTTTTTCAAATTGCCTGCACTAATGCATTCAACCTGTTCCATTAACCTCTGGTCCCTTACTTATTCCAGAAGCTCGGGAGCTTTACGGAGATGGCATTTGGTGGGCGTTATGTTATTCTTCTGATGGCATTATTCTCAATATATTGTGGGCTTATATATAACGAGTTCTTCTCAGTTCCATTCCATATATTTGGCAAATCTGCATATGAATGTCGGGAAAAAACCTGCAGGTTTGAACTTACCATTTGATGATTATTTGAGTTTTTTATGTTGGAAAATTACGATTTCAGTTAAATACCTCAACTAAGCTCAGGAATTACGATTTCAGTTAAATACCTCAACTAAGCTCAGGTTTCTTCTCCTTCCTATTCTTTTTTTTTTGTTTGGGGTGGGATGGGGTGGGGGTGGGGTTCTAGTTACATGCACCAGTGTGTTTTCGGTAGTTCATTATTCTTTGAGTATACTGCAAAAGATACTACTTCGCTAGTTAATCAACTTCTTGCGTACATTCCATATGTTTACAGTGTACCTTTAATATTTTCTTACCACGAAAAGCAGCTATTGTTGAGCATGTGCATTGTCAATAAGAAATACATTTAAGCGCTGAAAGTATATACACATTTATTTTTTGAACTACCAAGGATCTATATGCAACATATGTTGTAACTTGTAAATACAAACATCTGTTTGCTATTGATGCAAGGATGTCTTATCTTAAAATTATATGCATCTGTAAGACTGTAACACTGGTCATGGCAGATGATTTCAATTGCGCATTATCTGGACTAGTAAAGTTCCTGGTCCTGATGGTGCTGGGCATGCCGGCTAATAGCCAATTTTGTTAAAGGTCCAGAGACCTATATCCACTTTGTTGTTTCTATTTATGAATGGCTGGTACTTGATGAAATGTTGTGCTTTATCATCTGATAGCAAGGGTAGGTCAAGGAAGCAGTCTTCAGCTATCATCTGAATATTGTACCAAAGGTTTATCCCTGAATATCTAATACCCAACCTGTGTGCTTCAGTGATGCACATACTGCTGGTCTCATAAAAGTCCGTGATCCCTATCCTTTTGGAGTGGACCCAAGTTGGCGTGGAAGTCGATCTGAGCTACCCTTTCTAAATTCCTTGAAGATGAAGATGTCTATACTGATGGGTGTCTCCCAGATGAATTTGGGTATTGTATTGAGTTATTTTGATGCAAAGTTTCATGGAAATGCCCTTGACATAAGGTAATGTATTTTCATCGCATCTTTTCTTCTTTCGATGCAAGAAACTAGAGGAGGGAAGGACAATGTGTTTAACCATGTGGGTTCCTCAGGTATCAATTCATACCGCAGATGATTTTTCTGAATAGCCTCTTTGGTTACTTAGCGCTCCTGATTCTCATCAAGTGGTGCACGGGCTCTCAAGCTGATCTGTATCATGTGATGATATACATGTTCCTTGATCCTGCTGCAGATCTTGGAGAAAATCAACTGTTTTGGGGTCAGAAGCAACTCCAGGTTCTATTACCTTTTAGCAAAACAAAATAAATGCTCCAGTATTTGCATCATCCTTTGCATACCAGCCTAACAATTTTCCACTTTCAGATACTCTTGTTACTTCTGGCTATTGTAGCTGTTCCATGGATGCTCTTCCCAAAGCCTTTTATCTTGAAGAAACTTCATAAGGAGGTATATTTTTATGAGACTGCATATGTTTAGTGTGTGAGAAGATCTTCATGCTTTAATTTTTGATCGGCTAGAATCTCTGTGATTTCATTAAACTTTGCCTTGTAAATATTTTATTTTATTTTTAATATATACCACAGTAGTATCATGATATCATCTCCTACTGTTTTCTCTAAAAAAAGGTATATTGTTATGGAAAATATGATTCTTGGAAAGCAACAAACATATCTCCTTTTTGAGCTAGAATTTGCTTTTGGTGCCGTGTCATAACACTGCATGGCTAAATTAATAGTCATTATCATAGTCTCAGCAAGCCTTTGTGTTGTATTTAACTGGTTGGTCCTTTTATATAATGGCATAATGAGTAATTAGTTACAACTTATAGGGTGGCATCATTTCCTGATTGAAGTTATCACTCCTAGGTGTCCAGGATATCGATATTATCTGCATACGAGAAAAAAGCTAGGATTGTGCAAACGCTCTGTGATAACCCAAAGTAATTGAAACTGGGCCGATAATCGACCCGCTCAGGCTTCTGGTTTGCCGGTTCGTCAGTCCAACTGCAGCCGGTCCTCTATTCCTCATGTCCTGGTTTTGAAAGCCTCTCCATGCAATGTTTTTTAACAACTATTCCTGCTTCATGCACAAGGTTCGCTGACGTCCGGTGCAACCGTCGCTGGTTTTCAAGTGGTTTAGTGCAAAACTGGCTGGTTTAACCGGGAATTCTCCTGTTCAGAGTGGCTCAACTACACAGGCGATCCAATAACAAAACAGACTGAACTGGGCTTCAGTTCTGGCCTTTTCTGGTCGAACTGCCTGTCCGGTCCTGTTTCAGTAACACTTGATATACCACTTTTTCAACAATTAAACATGACATATATGGCCCAGCGACAGCGAGGTTGAATTCTTGGGCTCCATGCGTGACCCAACCATGAAAATGTATAGTAAAATATCTGAACCCCCAGTGTTAAGATGCTGGAGGAATTGTTGATGATGGGTCTGCCATTTGGAAACTGGAACAGGGTTCAAAAGAACTGAACCCTGGTTGGTTCCAGAAACCGGCCAGTTCCCCAGACAAAAACAGACTGGTTTCATTGGTTGAATTTTGCCATTACAAGGATAAGATTGGGTTAGACTTGGATTGGCTGGCTCTGGATCGTGTGCTTGTATCTACTAATGAAAGATATAAATATTACATTGGTGCTTTACTGAATACACCCATAGACAAAAAGATGGAAAGAAACTGAGAAGAGGTTCCTCGTTAGAAAAAAACTGACATGGTTCCACAGCCCTATATTTTTCTGCCGACTTTTTTGTTACCGGTGTAGTACTCTTTATGCTGCAGTTGTATTTACAAACACGAAACTAGAGCGGTGATGTTATGCTGCCATCCTGAATAAAGATGTGATCTTTCCTTTTTATTCTCGTTTTGCAAATGATGCTATCAGGTTAAGAAGTTTAGGAAGATCTTTTATGTTTGAGTAAGCAACAAACCTATATTATGGTTGCAATGTCTAGTGAATTGTTAATCTTCCATACCTGGATGCAGAGGTTTCAAGGTCACACCTATCGCTTCCTTGGAACGTCTGAGATGGATCCGGATTCTGAACCTGACTCTGCCCGGTCTCATCATGATGATTTCAATTTTAGTGAAGTTTTTGTGCATCAAATGATACATTCCATTGAGTTTGTACTTGGTGCTGTCTCAAATACTGCATCATATCTTCGACTTTGGGCCTTGAGGTTTGCCTCTTGTGATGTTTTATTGCAATGTATCATTTCTGCTGGTTCTATCACTTCCGTGTAATGTTACTTTAATTTCAGCTTGGCACATTCTGAGCTATCAACCGTCTTCTACGAGAAGCTGCTGCTACTTGCTTGGGGGTAAGCATCCGTCCTTTCTTTTTCCTTTCAGATTTTGACAAACTTCACCGTTAGTTTTGCATATAGTACGTCTGCTCTGCACAACCTTTTTGTTTATACACCGATATTTGTCTTCTCATATGACTGCCTTGAAATGCATGGTTTCATCCAAACTTGAGATGCCTGAATAATGCTCAAAGTGCAACAGTTGCTTACTTGAACTATTTGTTGTATTGTTAACAGGTATGACAGTCTTGTCGTGAAGTTAGTGGGGCTTCTAGTTTTTGCTTTTGCTACTGCCTTTATATTGCTTATGATGGAAACATTGAGCGCCTTCCTGCATGCACTGCGTCTACACTGGGTTGAGTTTATGAACAAGTTCTACCATGGGGATGGCTACAAATTCAAACCATTTTCCTTTGCTCTGCTAGCAGATGACGAAGACTGATGCATACAAAATGCATCACGTAAAGATATTATACTTGTTTCTTGCAATTTTTGGAGCACAGGGTTAGAATTTCATGAGCAAGATAGGTTTCCACCAATAGACATCATTTTGTCAGACCACCGGACTTCTCCCTAACGGCGTGCAGTCGTGGTTGAGATTGCCAGAGCAGGGGGAGGAGATTTTGTAAGTTCACGGCAATATTGTAGAGGGCAGGTTTATCGTACAGTGCCTCCAGCGGAGAAGCAGATTATAGTTGCTAACAAAAAAAAGATAGAAATGTAGATTTGCTGTCTACTTTTAGCTTTTCCATTTTATTCAACTGACTGTCCTTATACCACTTATAAGTGAGAAGACGCACCTATTTTCATCATCCTTGTGCCTAGGCTGTAAGAAACGCATGGCATTTATTTAACTACTACGAGAGTATTCGTGCGTTGCAACAACAAAATTCTAAAAGATGGGGGATATAAATACAAGACATGATCATGAATTAGAAGGTGCGGCATAAATCATAGCATATAACTCGTACCGTTTCCATTTCCAATAGAGCCGTACACTTTTGTAGGCATAAATCATAGCATATTACTCGTACCATTTCTATTTCCAATGGAGTAGTACACTTGTATAGATGAGCAACTTTCTTGCCTATGATTCACCCGAAGTTAAGTGGAAAAAATGGATAAAGATATCCACGCTGTCGAATGGGTGTCCAATGGGAAACTATATAGATATTCTCATGAATTACACATTTTAAAAGAAGAGAGGCAACGGCGGATGGTGACGGTGGTGTACCAACTTGGTCACAAGGAGAAGAGAGGGTGTCGCTGCTCGTCGCCATCACACTCTGCCTTCATGGAACTTGCAAAACTCCTATTATTCATGAAAAATATATAATTCAGCACAAACTCAAAATATCTTTAGGAGCATCGTATCATGCAAGCTTCCAAACAATAGAACAAAGCCATGAAAAATTGGTACTGTTAACCAGTTCATGAATACATACATCCATTGAAGGGTGTTTCTCTATGCAAAAGTCTTTAGGAAGAGAAGAATCTTGTATGTCCCATAAATTTCCTGGAGAGTATGGTGAATGGGAGTCAAGGACTATGTTTAATTCAATTTTGTATCATCAATCATGCTGTCAAGTTCTAGCGTTAATGATCTTGACAACAAATTTGACGTTGCATGGAAACAAATAAATTCAATGGGACTCATGGTGCAGCTAATGTACATCAACATAACAAGACATACAAAAGTAGTGAACATAAGCTTAAATAAATTCAGAAAATGAGGCTGATCTATAATGAAACATAATCAAAACACCTGAATCTCCTTTCCAATTGTTGTCACTTTGTTGTTTTCATCAGAAAGCACAACACCCTTTTGGGCCTCCTGAATTTACATATTTGATTACTAATTCCCCTGCTCAAGCACACCGAAATCTTATCTCGGCAAGTACTAATTTCAACAGCAAAGCTGCTCAAGCATTACGGTATTAGTACCATTCGTGAAGGTCTATATGGTGTTGACCTAAGCAGTTTCCCGTAAGTCCATATGGTACTCCTGGACGTGGAGAATACTCGAATTGGAGATGTCCTGGATTGGCTCACACATAGCTTCTCTTTAGACCCCGAGGTATGTAGTGTTATCCTACATGGGCTTTGAAGTTGCTCTGCCACGGACATTCGATGGGAGTTGAGGAGGCTAATGCACACGATTGCATGGACGGGCTTTGTGCAAGGCTGCCGACGACATGATTACGAGTGTGTGCTACTCATGCAACCATATCCGAAGGAAGACAGAGGAGGTCTGGTTGGTGAGAGCAGAACTAGAATATCGCACACCGCACGCTGAGCCCACCCGATAGGCGGATGCAGATGTTGTTGAGGCAGATCACACAACGCAAGCTAAGCCCACTGGACAAGCAGACACAAGGGAGTATGTCAACAACATAGTGCGTCAGATGGAGATCGATGACTAGATGGTATGGGCCGAAGAGGAAGCTTTAGAAGAGGATGGTGATGACTCTTCCGATGAAGAGTAACTATGACACAAATGTTTCTCATTCACATGCAAGTGCTAAACAATAGGCAAAACTATTGACAAATAAATAATGCTAAAAAAGAACTAGAGAATAATGCGGTCATTTCATGCATGTTGCCGAGGAAGCAGGATTCCTGCTTAATGCAGTTCGAGCGGCCTCAATCATGTCACATACAATCATGAAATCATTTGGAGGGCCCTAATTGGTGTCTCTTACCTAGAATAGTCAAGTTGTACTAAACTTCCCACATTCTAAGTCACATGAAATCATGGAACCCTAATTTTCGAAACCTCAAATCCTAATTTTTCAGACATAAACCATTAACTTTTTAGATAATTTTGGAACATATAAAATTCTGAAATCAAGTCTACTATGTGAGGATCCTTGAAAGAAACATTTCATAATTTTTGGAGCTCATTTTTTATTAAAAAAAATTCTACAAACAGTACGCTTAAATAAATTTTTGAGTAAAATTCAGAAAAGATAAAAATATGAAAAAAAAATTACATAATTAAGTATGCTTTATCTGGAATCTCTACAAAAAAATTTTGTAATTTTTTAAGCTCATTTGCTATATCTAAAAATTCATACAAATGGTACACCTAAATGAATTCGCTAATTACAATTAAAAACACTAATTATCCGGAATAATTAGGTGCTGCACAGCCCCCGGATGGCACCTACCTCCAGTGTACAATGGCCGTGTGGCAAGCCACGTGCCGCACGGTGGTGGGGCGGCAGGCCCACGTGTCAGCTGCATAGGGTGATCGACGACAGAAGTGTTGTTTTTATTATTCTCGCATACATAGGTCTATTTTTATAAATACGTGTTCAAAGAATACTATATATACCAAAAAGTCTTAACGTAAGGTGTCTTTAAGAATTACTATATCACATATATGGTCTTTTCTCCTCTATTGCCTAGTACCCCCAGATGGATCCCACCAAATATTAAAGTAAAATCCAAAAAAACTAACCACAAAATCTCACTCCATTGCACACCATTCCCCAATCCCCTCCACATCTCGGCGTCTCCATGCGATTCCGGCCGGTGCGCCGCTCGATTCACCAGCGCCAACCATCTGTCTCGCTGTTGTTGGCCTCCAAGTCCCGATTCGGCGTGCGGGCTCACGTGCGACTAGTTTTGAGGTGCGCTCGGCTTTGTCGAGCTCACTCCGGTGGCGCTGGTGGCGTGAGCGGCAGGTGGTGGATGGGTGGCCATGGAGACGGAGGTCGCCTGATCCGGGTCCGACGGCGGCACACGCGTCTTCCTTGTCGTCGATCCACCGGCGGCGGCGGTGGCAAACACGTCTTCCTCGTCCTCCATCCAGCGGTGGCGACGACAAACACATCTTTCTCGTCCTCAGTCAAGCAGGCTCAATTTTTTTCCCGCTTGGTTACGGCACCACACTTTGTCTCGGTTGCTAATTTGGCACCGATTCCAGTTTGTTTGTGGGCCTGTTCTTTTCTTCCGAATCTAGCGGCTTTTAACTTTTACTACAGTATCTAACTTTCAAACGGAGTATTTTCTCAAAACAGGATCTACAAGTTAAACGATGTACACGTTAAAAGCCCAACATCTGTACCATCCAAAATCGCAAGTGAGTATCTATCTCTCCGTAATCTGTATCGTAAACAATCAAAATTCAAAAATTTCAGCCAAAAACCATGTATTGCAACGTGAGGCATCGGTACTAGCCTATTTCCTCAACTCTTGGTACCGGCAAAATATGCACATGGGATATGCTCTTACGGCAGCCTTGCATCAAACATCTGAACACAAACCCGTGCCAATCTGGAGAGCCTTACATTCGCGAGGACATGAAGACATGAACCTTGCAGAATTATGAGCTAACAAGCATTATTCGGGCCTGGGACCCTAGCAATATATTTGTGCTTCCTAATACAAATATGTGAATGCAAAAGATTGCCAAAATACCAATGGTTGAACCATTCTGAATATACAGGTAAAAACAAGCACTAAACCATAGGTGAAGCTATTCTCATGGAAGCAATTTACATCTGAGAGGCAGCCATCACAACCAACTGTTAACACCTTTTCAGGTGTTTTTCTTCCAATAAGCATGGACCTAATTTTCTGCAGCAAAAGAAGTATTGTGTCAGAACAGAGAAAATAAGTGTTGAACATGTATAAAACATCAAGAGAATTTTCTGCCGGGCAGCTGAACACATCTTTGTTCCCTTGTTAAAAAGATGCAGATGTAGAGGGGAACCCTATTTTAAAACAAAAGCAAAAAAAGGTACAGAACAAAGTGCCATATACATATACCATGTATGGCAAGCTTATCCATACACAAAAAATTACCTCACAGAGCAATAACAGCTGCCCAAAATTGCCATTGTCTTCAGTTTTAGGTGTCCCCGTTATGGTACTGGATGTGTAAAGGGAGAAAAGTGTCAACCAAAGAATGTAACAATTGAAAATTGCATTACAGTTTCATATCATATTTAGCGTCAACGATGAACTATAGCATTGTACTGACAAATGATACTATGATAGGTTACCTGAGGATGCATATAGCCCATCCCTTGCGTGTAAGCTCCACGCTGAACCATCTAAAGAGAACAAGAGTTAGTGTGAATCATCGCTGGGATGAAAGCAATACAAGTTACAAATACTAACCCCTTGGGCACTTGAGCTACTGGTGCCAGCATGAGGACCAATCGCATCCTTCTTTACAGAACCATCACCAGCCTTAGAAGGCAATTTACTATCACCCTACCACGAATTAACAGGAATAGAACTATGGTAATATTCACTGCATCTTGGATATGCAAATACAAATAGCACTTTAAAGTAGTAACTTGTTTGCAGCAACCACACAAGATAGAACAGAATCTTGCTGAGGCAGCCAAAGCAGTCCATTAAAAAAGGTGCCAATAGATAACAAAATAACAAGGATTAGAGAGAATCTATGCAACCTTCCTTTAGCAAGAACTAGCATGTACAGTATATTGCTTGGAAACTGGAACTGTAATGGCCTAGGTGAATGCAGGGTGCAAGCAGCTTTCCTACACCATATATGAAGCAGGAAATAATGTAAGTCTGATTCAGATGTTACGTTGCAACCTTGCATTCTTCAAACCAGGGTATGTACAGTTCCTGTCAAGTGCCAACTATCTCTAATAAAAGGGTACACCTCTATTCAAATCAGGTTATGTATATTTCGTGCCAAATCAGGTTATGTACATTTCGTGCCAAAGAAAAACAATTTATGCCTCCTAATTCTGGTTTTTCATGTTGTACTTAAATAAAAAAAGAAAAAATTCATTCATGGGGAACACTCCAATGAAACAACAGCATATCAAAGGTTATGTACATTTCTCGGCAAGTTCTGAGTATATCTACTTGAAGGGCATAGCTCATTATTTAAATCAGGTTATGTACATTTCGTGCCGAAACATGGGGGCTGGGGCATTGCTTTTGCATAGCAAACGCAGTGAATATATCAGATGAGGACATGCCTCCTAAACCTGTTAGGTTAAACTAGCGCATAGAAAGAAAAAACTAAAGTTTTGCATTCATGGAGAACATTACAATGAAACAACAGCACACCAAAGGTACAAACGACGGGGATTTGAAGATCACATACCTCCATCTGCAATTACCATCGCCCACCCCCAAACATTGCAAGGAAGACAGACAAGCTGACATGAGATGGGTATACAAAACAAAAAAAGAATCCCAATTTATACTAACAACAGTGAGCACGGGCCATGATTACCTCTCTGTACTTGTGTAGGTAGATCTTGAGGGGGTCGACGTACTCCTCGAAGCCGAGCGTGGCCATCGCCCAGAGCAGATCGTCCCCGTTGATGGTCTTGCGCTTCTCCTTCTGGCACTTGTCGCTCGCCCTGCACCACCACCACCACAGCGAAATCACACCTCAAACCCAACAAAACCAACCCGATCGAGGCGAGAAAGCCAAAGATTACACTACCAAGCCAACTCACTCGCTAGTGACGAAGGAGATGAACTCGGAGACGCACTCCTGCAGGGTCTCCTTGGCGTCCTTGGCGATCTTGCCGTTGGCCGGCACGGCTTTCTTCATGATGCGGCTGATGTTGGCGATGGGCAGGAACCGGTCCTGCTCCCTCACCCCTCCCCCGCCGCCGCCGCCGCCCCTCGGGCTCCCGCTGTCGTGGCTCCCGCCGCCGTCCGCCATCGCCCGCGCGCCCTCCAAAACCCTAGATCCATCGCACCACACCAGATTACAACTTCGTCACAGCACACGAGACATCAGCGCACGAGCAGAGAGGTGGCGAGCAGCGTTCGATCCGTACCTTACAAAAACGCGCGCGCGCGGAGAGGAGAGGAGAGGAGGGAAGGGGAGAGAGGAGGAGACGGTGGTTGGTGCGGCGAGGAGGGGTGGGGAATGGGAGATCGGACGCTGGAGAAGGGGAGGCGGCCCGGGCCTGTGCGATGTGGGGAGCCGGGGTATCCGGGCCGTTCGTCGGTCACGAGAGGGAGGAGGGGAGGCTGGGACTGGTCCTGGTGCACTGACCCTGCCGGTGGACCAGGGGGCTCAAGGGCTACTAGTTTTATCAAAGTTGCTGCTAGTATTTGTGCTTGGGCTTTCCTTGTGTAGAAACTTATAACTTTGTTTGGCTGTTTTCAATCTCCTTTTTGAGATATTTTAAGACAATAATATCTGGATTTCATTGTTTGGAAAGTTAGTATAAATCGTGGTATTTGTGGTGAGATCCCTAAGAGATATATAATAAGGTTCAAAAGTATCAGATCAATAAAGAAGTAGCACATATCTTGGAGTGGTGATCTCGGACTCTCTGCAAGTGAATAGTGGATTGCACGGCAGTTGACATCAATGATCGACCACATTAGGGAGCACACATGAAGGCCTCGTCAGCTCTGATTTGATCGTTCAAATCTTACCTTCATGTCGGTACAACAAGAAAGAGTTTACCATGGTCAGTGCAGTGAGATTCGTGGAACTAATCATTCCTCTACGGTTATCATTAGTTGAACCAGAGGTAGGCTTCCTCTTTGAATCCACAACTATTGGAGGTGTAGAGCAAAAGCCATCGGGTAGTCACCATAGGGTTCGACAGAAAGATGAAGTGCCAGCAATAGCATGGACGGAAGAACGGTGTGCCGATGAGAGTATCCTGCACTGGAGATGTCCTGAAAATCCAGAGCTGTGGATTTGTAATGCTTTGTAATGCACTTGGCAGCTTGACTGTTTATCCAAACAAAAAAGGTTTAACCCAAGTTCCTAAACCTCCTTTATATTGACGACGATTCACTAGGGTGTGGATCAGAGTAGAAATAAGAGGAAGAGAGGATTTGTTTATCGGCACTGGTAAGGGTCACGACAGTGACAGGGAGAAGGGTGGCCAATGGCGAATTGGCAACACACAGCTAAGGGCAAAGGAACTTTTCTCAAATTAACCAAAAAAATGCTATACAACTGTCGACTAAAAATTTTAGGATTTCAGTTGAATTTTCTAACCGTTTGATCCGCTCAAAGATTCGTGCTCCGGTTGCTTCTTCTTTTCCCTCTCCTTTGACTCTCTTCTTCAAGTCTGGCGAGAGCCGCGGCAGGAGCAGACGAGAGAGCGCGCTAACGCTGCCTCCACCACCGCGCGAGTGCCGCCACTACCACCGACAAAGCCAGCTTGCCACCGCCATTGCTGAATGTGTTGTCTCGCCGCATGTCCCTTTCTCTTCGTTATATTAAGGAGATGCGCTGGAGGTGACAACAAGGAAAGGAGTGGGCGGTGGATGGCAGCCGGCTAGCGGATCGATGACGAAGGCTTCAAGCAACTTATATCCGGATTGGAGGGTGGCGGGAGGCAGTCATGGTGACAGATCCGATGGTGGAGAGCCGTCGAAGCTCAGGAAAAAGACAAGCTAGTGACGGTGGAGGAGGTAGGGCAAAGATGGTATAGGCTACCGGCGTTGACAAACGCGTTCACTACTACAAAAAGGCTAATAGTAGACACCAAATCACAGACGATTTTGTGAAACCGTCTGTGATTTACACTATTACAGACGGTTTTAATTTGAAGACCGTCTGTGGTATTTGTGGCGGGAAAAAGGAGTATCACAGACGGTTCTTACCTCTGAACCGTCTGTGATACTGGAATATCACAGACGGTTTTATAATAAAAACCGTCTGTGATAATCTGGAATATCACAGACGGATTTTATTATAAAATCGTCTGTGATACTGGAATATCACAGACGGTTTTTAATGATATTCCGGATTATCACAGACGGTTTTTATTATAAAACCGTCTGTGATATGTTTCCCGCCTTGCAATTTCCCAAAATTTCATAATTTCCCGCCTGAGTCCGAGTAGGATTCAGTTTTGACACACCTTCAGTAAAACGGGCATAACTTTTGCATACGGTGTCCGTTTTCGACGTTCTTGTACTCGTTGGAAAGCTAACGACGAGCCCGATCCAAAAAAAACGACCCGCTTGCACCAGTCGCCCTCCAAGACCCCGAAAATCGGCCATCTTTGGACCTAAACTTGCGTCGCAAGTTTTTGGTGTCTGTTTGTGCCCTTTTTCTTGGTCTTCCTTTCGGAATTTGGATTTTGCTTCAACTGCAAAGTTGTAGATCTCGTCGAAACCTTTCAAATGAGTATATATAAGCTATATAAAATTTTGCTATTTTATCTTTTCATACTAGTTGTTTATATTGTATCAGTATATAAAATTCTGTGCTCTAATTCACAGACGGTTCTATATATAGAACCGTCTGTGATATTCATTCATCACAGACGGTTCTAGCCAATAGAACCGTCTGTGATAATCTGACCACTGAGCCCGTCAATCCTCCTCACCCCACGATCGTAGCTCCGCCTCTCTTTTCCCGCGCCCAAAATTTCGAACTCCCGCCTCTCCCTCCCTCTCCCTCCCCTATAATTATTACCAAAACCCAGCCTCCTTGCTAGTTTCCTCCTCCTTGTTAGTTTCCTCCTCCTTGCTGTCCTTGTTCTCCTCCTCTTGTTGTTCTTCTCCTCCTTGCTGTTCTCCTCCTCCTTGCTGTCCTCCTCCTTGCAGACGACGCACACGTCAACGGGAGGCAAGACACCGCAGAAGCAACTAGCTCGTGCCAAGGCAGCGCTCAATCAACACCGACAATGGTGGGCGTCAAAGACATCCAGCTTGCGCGCTGCATCAGGGGCGAGAAGGCCTAGGCATAGAGGATCTTTGCTTTTCTCTGTTCTTATTGTGTTAGCTAGATGAGCAACCTGTTTGTTGTTCTCCTCCTCTTTATTGTTTGTTGTTTGTCTGTCTATTCTTGTAATGGTAGACTCTAATCTTAAAATGTGTACTGTGTTTCATACTGTATTTGCTTGTTCTCATTTCAATTAATTGATTTGCGAAATAGATGTTTTATGTTTATGAAATGAATTGAGATGTGAGGGTGTATATATGTACATGTTGATCTGCTTGTTTCAGAGAGCATGGCTAGCATTTCTTGAGGCTAGCCAATAAACAGAAATAGATTTAGGGATAGAGGAGAATAGCACAGACGATTTTTAGTTAAAAACCGTCTGTGATTATAGCTATCACAGACGGTTTTTACTCAAAAACCGTCTGTGATGATCAGTATCACAGACGGTTTTTAACTAAAAATCATCTGTGATTATCAGCTATCACAGACGGTTTTTACTCAAAAACCGTCTGTGATAGCTGATAATCACAGACGGTTCGAAAACCGTCTGTGATGACCTTCGATTATCACTGACCCATAAATACAGACGGTTCACAAAACCGTCTGTGATGACGTTTTCGAACCGTCTGTGATGACCTTTTCTGTAGTAGTGGTTGGGAGGTCAAAGTGGGCAAGCAGCGGCAGTGTGTACTCTCCGGCGGGCCTCTCGTCGCCAGCAAGGAGGCGAGTGACAGTGCACGGGGTTAGGTTGGCATGGGTGAAGGCGGTGCTCAAGTTGTGGGGAGGGATAGGGTTGAGGAATCTGTGTAGTATTTGGGAGGAACCAGGAGCAATGGCGCTTGAGCTGTGCAATTGCCGGGGAGGGATAGGGTTGAGGAATCTGTATAGAATTTGAGAGGAGGAACCAGAGCATTAGATGGAGATCCCAATGTTCCAAAAATTCGACTGATTTCTCCCTCAAATTTAGTTGACTGAGAGACACTCCAAAAAAACAAGTGAAGCCCTCAAATTTTGCTTCGGAAGAACATCAGTCTCGTTCTCATTGAGCAACTTACAATGTGTTTGGTTGCCCACAGGGATCACGCCGTCCAGGCCGCGCGGGCCTGGCTCCCAGGAAACGCACGCGTGTTTCGTTTCTCTGGAGCCTGGCTGCGCGCCTCCAGCTGCACCTTACAGGCCTGACCTACGACCAGATGCAGGCAACCAATCAGTGTCCCACTGCATTCCACAGGCCAGGCTGGGCCGGATGCAGGCAACCAAACGCGCCATTAGCCCATTATAAAGGTTGAACCAACCATCTATAATTCGTGCATCATAACAATCCAGAGAAGTAAACGCCAATTCATGTAGCTCCAGTATGACGATCATAGGGTATCAGGGAAGAACAACAATTAAGCATGGTACGGGAATAACAGCAGAACGGTATAGCCTACAAGCTCAAACACAAACAAATCAGATGAACAAAACGCGCATCTCAGGAGAAGCACACCTCTGTCATCTCAAACTTGGGAACAAAACTCATGATAGTACTTTCCTTAACAGAAGCAGTGTCTGACAAGAAATAGTAATCACCAACACGATTTAAGTTATCAATTTGAAGAGTGCGCTGTAAACATAGCAAGGAACCATCCTGCTTAAACATCTAAAGCCGCTGTCTACCCCATGCTTGCCAAATAAGATGCAACAGCAATCTAAGACCTTGGCTTCTCCTTCTTCTCCTTGAAGAGAGCAAGCAGAGACACACCAGAGACCTTGACGACCTTAAACCGGACACCAGGAATATCTCCCACAGCGTGCCCCTTACGACCAAATCCAGCAATCAACACCTCATCCTGGATATTGACACAAGAAAAAAGAAATTAGTATATGTGACAGGGCAAGCACTAAATAAAGTATAGGATGAAGAATATACATTTTCTTCAATGTAGTTCAAGCAACCATCATTTGGCACAAAGGCAGCAATCTTCTTCCCATTCTTCACAAGCTGCACACGAGCACACTTACGGATGGCAGAGTTTGGCTGCTTGGCCTCAATACCACTGCAATGGAGTCATCACACATTAACTTAAGCTCACAAAAGGGAAGGATGAGAAAACCATATATGTGTTTCTGCATACATCTTCTCCAGAACAATGCCCTTGGCGTGAGATGACCCAGCAAAGGGTTTCTTCCACTCATTGCCCAAGTGGCTCTTCTTGTATGCCTTGTCAGCCCACCTCTGGTTCCTGCGGTGGGTCTTGAGCTTGCGCCCAGCTCCCATACCACGTGTCTTCCTGCAATGGGATTAAATCATGGTTACCACAACTAAAGCAAAATAACAGAACTGAGTTTATGGTCAACCACACACCGTTGGCATTGCATCCAACCCAAAAGCCTATACAACAACGAGCTAGAAAAGAATGGTTATCCTACAGTACGATAACCTAAGCATATACTCCATGAATGTAGCACGAAATAAATAGCGATGAAATGAGTACAAGACAGAGCTAAAGGGGTGACTGATAAATTAGTGGGCATAAGCATATGTTTTCCAAATGAACAGAATAATTACATCTAAGTCGAAATACCACAACACTTCGTTGCAACCAGTTACTTACAAATCATGGGCCTGGCACAAATAGATTTGACCGCTAAATTAAGGAAGATCCCTTTAAATAATATAAACGATAACTGTGTGTATGCTACCATGCATAACCTCCCAGATCCAAGCATTTGGATCAAGAAAAACATGACTACACAGCAGCAACGGATTAATATCGCTTGTGAGTATGTTTAGCGCTGACGTTGTATAATCTGATCAGCACTGGACCGTCCATAAGCTTGGATTCATCACACATAAATTGCTCAATCTACCACTAAAACAACGAGAAATCTTCAGGCGTGTCTCTAAATCACGTAATATTGAAGGCAAAAGCATCCTGCTAGATGGAAACAGAATAAACCGTTCCAGATCTCCAAGTCTAGCCAAGAAACAGCCATAGAAAACCCATCGTAAGAGAGTGACGGCGAGCTTACCCCATGTTGATGGAAGGGTTCGGGAGATCTCCGAGGCGGCGGCGGCGAGGAGGGGAGCGCGAGCTGGGAGCGGCGGCGGCGGCGGCAATAGATGGATGGGGTAGGGGAGGGGACGGTATTTATGTGCGGCGGGTTTGGTGCCTAGGGTTTGCTTGTGGGGCTTGGTGCTTTAAGATCCGCGATGACTGATGGAACTACGGTCCTGATGTGGACGGGTGGACTGGGGGTGAAGGGTTCGGACGCTGGACCTGGTCTGCCACGTGGGGATGTGGACAGTCCTCTGGATGAATGGACCCGCCAGCCGGTCTGGCAGCGTATTTCGCCTTTCATTTTACATGTCACTACTTTGCTTACTAGGATTTCTCTCTGAACGATCAATTTTGAATTAAGGGCCTGTTTGGGAGAGCTTCATCAGCTCCAGATCCACGAAAAACAGCTTCACTCCACGAAATTTTACCCAAACACTCCAGCTCCGCGGAATCTGGATACACCAAAATCCTGGATCTGAGCAGGGCCGGCTCAACGTTTTCAAGGGCCCTAGGGCGAATTCGGCTCTATGGGCCCTTTACTATAAATTTTCTTTCTACTTATAAAATATGCAGTTTAAACTTTATATTGTCTAAAGTAACACAAATCAATAGCTCTAACATGATAAACTAATTAGGTACTAATTAGTTCATAAAGCAAATGTAACTAGTAAGAATTAATTTACCTCAAATAGCAGCGACAAATATCCAATGTCTTTCATAAAAAGGAACTTCTTCTAGCACTTCTTGATGCAAAATCATTAATAATAACATCGAGATCAATGTCGTCCAAGATATTCTTCTCAATGCAGCACATAGCCAAGCCATTCAATCTTTCTTGTGACATAGTAGACCGCAAATAGTTTTTCAGCAATTTCAATTTTGAGAAACTCCTTTCAGCTGAGGCTACAGTCACAGGTACAGTTAGAAGAATTCGATATGCAACAGAGACATTTGGGTAGCAATCTGCAGCTGTAACGAACTGAAGAATCTCAGATGCCGACATCTTATCATTTGGCAAGGTGACTTGCAGCACTTTTAATTCAGAGAAAAAATCATTGAACTCAACGTCAGATGACCCATCATGAGAAAAAGCTTGTACAAAAGTAGTGCAACACCTCCGTAGATCATTATCATCCAGAGACTTTAGATCATTAAGGATATCGAAGTCTAATACATCCAACTAAGCACAAAAAGGAATTACCAAGCACTGTAATCCAAATTTCATCAGTGATTTCACTCTACACAGAGCTACGACGCCTAGCCTGGCTCAATTTCAGCCATCTCTCTGTGAGATGATTTGAACAAGGAACATAGTTCAGGTTGAAAGCAACCTGAATTATCCCCCAGACATATATATTTAGCTAGAGGACATTCGAAGAAAAGATGATCTATGCACGCATGTTTTCATCCATGGAAGAAATTAAATCTACATTTCTTTTCGCTTTAATTTCCAACCTCTCTTTACCAGATTTTCTTTGGTTAAAATACTTCTTCTAAGTATATATTAACCACAGAAAAAACTTTATCTTTGATGGAAGTTTGAACTTCCACAAGAATTTACTTTGGGTTGATACGCATGCATGCGTGATGCATTTTTTTAGATAAAGGATATAAAATCCGGCCTCTATATCCACGTGGGATATATACAGCCAAAAGTTACATGAGCCAATATTCATGATACTGACAGTAACCTCTGATACCGGCTTCCAGTACTGCTGGTAGGCATGCATGCGCGCTCGATGTCCTCTTTTGAAGCATCGGTCGATCGAGAGATCATGCATGCACATTCGATCGTATACGCTGTATATATATGCATGTACGTACGTTTCCGACGTCTGACATGTGACATGAGCAAACAGATTAAAAACCATGCATTTGATTGCCACCCAATCTACGCAGGGCAGGGGGTGGGTGGGCCCTCCCTGGCCCGGGGCCCTAGGCCGGCGCTGTAACACCTCACCCACCTGCCAGGGGGATGTGGCAGCCTCAGGCCTGTCCTAGGCGTGCATGCATGCCACCTGTGCCTTGCTTCCTGCAGAAGCCAACACCCCCCCCCATTTTAGCACCTCTGCCACAGCTCAACCCACAACACTCTTCTCTTCTTCTCCACGGAACCATCCCTTCACAGCCACACCCTTTCGGCCAGCACCAGGTGAGCACCCGCGCAAGAGAGAGAGAGAGGGTGGGGGCTGCGTAGGAGAAGGCGGCGGCGGGCCGGCGGCCCGGCAGTCGGCGCACCTGTGCGCCACCGCGTCGCCCTGGGAGGGGGGGCCGGCCGCTCGGCTTCGCGCAAGGGGAGGAGGTAGGAGGGGGGAGAAAGAGGGCCGGGGCCGGCGAGCCTCCCGTGCGGCCGCGCGCCGCCGCGCCGGCCCCAGGCGGGAGAGTGAGGGGCGGAGGGGAGCCGGAGGCGGAGAGCCCGAGGACGGCGGTGGGGAGCCCGGGGCCAGCGACGCCGAGTCGGGGCCGCACGCTGCCGCGCCGCCGGGGGGTGCGCCGAGCGCGGCCCAAGCGTGAGGGAGAGAGCGGGGTGGGAGAGGAGGAGGCAGGGGGCGGCGGGAGGGCCGCCGGTGACGTCGGGCCGGCCGTGCGCCGCCGCGCCGCCCCGGGCGGAGGAGGAGGCCGAGGCCGTTCGGCCGAGTGGAAAGAGAGAGAGAGAGGTGAGGATAAGGGAGAGAGGGGGGAGCCAGGAGAGGAAAAAAAAGAAAGGGAGGCCGGTTCGGCCGGCCGGGTAAGGAGGAGAGAGAAGGAAAGAAAAGAAAAGGGAAAGAAAGGAAGGAAAAAAAAGAAAAGAGGAGAAAAAGAAAAGAGGAGAAAAAGAAAGAGGAAAAAAAAAGAAGAAGGGGTTTCGGGACCTGAGCAATAGACCCCTGAAAGCCGTGCATTTCTATGCCAAAAACGGGTTATGCGTATAATATCGTCGTCGCCCAGTTAATCTCTGGTCTCGTATGATGCGTTAAATCGGACTATTTGCTTGTCCAGGTGGAGGTCCCGAGCCGACGCCGTCCGCACGACGCTCCACTTCGTTTGGTTAACAGGCAAGTACATGGTAGAGCGGTAGACCAAGGGTTATGAATATGCGATGTTTATTTGGTATGATGATATCTACGTAGAAATGCGTTGATTACATGATATCTCTGTGGAAATATGATATTTACCTGACATACGGTTGCATGGTAAATGATGGCAATGATGATGGAGGTAGGCAAAGATGCTTGTCTACTAGTAATGCTAGTGATAAGCGTGAATATGATCATGGGCATGTGCATTTGCATGAGGAGCACTCAAGAGTGAGGGCGGTGAGGAAGTCCCTAGCTATGAGTAAAGCTAGTGGACTAATCCGGAGTGCTCTTGAGTAAGACCTACTTCGGTAGGCCTCCACGGGAGTGGAGGGGCCCCGTGCCTATGAGGGCGGGCCCACGATGGGTGAACATCGACGGGTGTTCACTCGGCAGTACCGGTACTTGCAAAGTGAAGAGCATATGAGCATGAAGAGTAATGAGACATGGCATTGATGGCATTGCATTGCTTGGCTATGAGAATGATGTTATGAACATGATGATATATGTGCATTATGATTATATGCTTACTTATGTTGGTAGTGTCTATTGTTCTATTATGTACTTGTTGAGTCTTCAGACTCACCCTTGCTTTGTTGATGTTTTTAGGTGACCGTTGAGGATGTCTTGCTCGGGCGGGAGTAGCACATGAATAATCAACACGACCCAGCAGCACTTTTGTATCACTTTTGCCAGTTACTTTAGCTTTTACTATGCTAGAGTAATTGTTAAGGATGCTATGTGGTATCTGAACGTAGCAATTTAAGTATCATTCAGAGTTGATTTAAATTCTTCTAGTGTTGATAATGGTATGAGTATGCAGTGGTGGTAGCATCCTGGCCCAGAGGGCGGGCGGGGTGTTACAGTTGGTATCAGAGCGGGCGTTAGGTCCGTGGTAGGGAAATTTGATAACTTAGGTTTCTAATTCAACTAAAATTTGACTTAGGCCAATAATTAAATTAAAATTTGACACACTGGTGCACCATAGGATGGGGAGTGGGTCTTGCATTGCTTATACGCTTTCGTTAGCATTGATGTTGATGTGTGTTGTTGAAATGAGTGCTTATGGGCTTGTTGAGTGATTGGCTATCTGTCCTGATCAGATATGCCGAGAGCGAGAGGACGCGGGCGTGGCCGTGGAGGTCGCGGCCGTGGTCGTGGCCGTGCCCAATCGGAGCCAGCGCTTGAGGTTCAGCAGGAGGCACCTGATGCAGAAGTTGCTTCCGCTGAACAGTCCGTAGCCAGAGATCCGGCAAGGTCTTCAGCCTTGCTGCAGGAGTTCTTAGAGGAGGTCCGTGCGCTTCGCCGTCAAGGGCCGGCAGCCGCTGCTGCTGCCGTTCCCGCTGTTGCCCCTGTTGCTGTTCCGGCCGTACCAGAGGCAAGAATGGGCCTTCGTGAGTGGTTAGCCTTGCGGTTAGATACCTTTGATGGTTCGGGCACACCAGTCTAGGCTGCGGATTGGTTGCGCTACATGGAGAGGCAATTCGAAGCCCTTGAGATGAGCTCGCAGTTGAAAGCTCGTTTCGTGGCTTTTCAATTGAAGGGTCAGGCGGACATTTGGTGGGAAGGGGTTCTCTCAGCCAGGACTCCTGCCCAGGGTCCCGCTACCTGGGAAATCTTTGCCGAGCAGTTCAAGGCGAAGTATTACCCAGATTCATTTGTGGAGAGTATGGAGGTTGCCCTGACGACCTTCGTACAGGGAAAGATGACCGTGGCTGAGTACGAGGCGACATTCAATAATCTGGTCCGTTTCGTGCCATCGGTCGAGAACAATGACCTTGAGAAGGCCAAAAGGTTCCGCCGAGGGCTCAACTCTGAGTTCCGGCATGTCATGGGAGCTACTGCGCCACGTAACTTTCGATCTGTGGTAGAGCAGGCCAGGGGGATGGAGATGGAGATGCAGCTCACTAAAGGGCTGCAACCCTCTGGTGGTTCGAGCGCTTCTGGTGGTGACCAGAAGAGAAGTTTCACTGAAGGGGGTGGGTCATCTCAGCGGCCCGCTCCTAAGAAGTCCTAGTGGGGCCAGCATCCCCCACAATCATCCAAGTCCAAAACTTCGAGGCCGTCGTCTTCAGCGCCACGTACTTCATCGACGACCCCAGCCTTGCGTCCTGTTCCGGGGCAGGGCATGATTTGTTTCAAGTGTGGAGGTGGGCACCGTGCCGCTGAGTGCTCCTGGACGGGGGAGTGTCGGCACTGCGGCCGATCAGGCCACATGGAGCGGGTTTGTCGTCAGAACCCCTCCAGCATTATCAAGTGGGAGCCAGTTTCTTCAACTTCATCAAATACTACACCTCGGGGGTCAGTCCAGATGATGGCGGCTGCCCCTGCTCTGCAGCCTCCACTCTTATGGGCTCCACCCGCCGGCTATTTCTGGCATCCTACACCGACTCCTTCATTCCAGCATGTTACGCCGCCTCCAATCCCTTTGCTGCCACAGCAGAGCGTCGGGGCTCTCGCCGCCCTGACACCACCCGGAGTTTACTCATTGCCTGCTGCTGAGTCCGCAGTTCGTCCTGACGTGATGACAGGTACCTTGTTAGTGGACTCATGTGAAGCCTTTGTTCTTTTCGACTCTGGTGCTACTTATTCCTTTGTGTCCCGGGAGTTTGTTAGAAAGGCCAAGTTGGGTGTCCAACAAATTTCTCAATCGGTTGTTGTTAGTACTCCAAGGGGTATCATTGCTAGCTCCGTAGTATGCCCTGGCTGTGTGGTTGCAATAGATGGCGAGGAATTTGTTGCCAACCTTATGGTGATTCAGTTAGAGCCATTTGATGTTATCCTGGGCATGGATTGGTTGCATCGCTACCAAGCCGTGATTTCCTGCTTCTGGAGGTCAGTCACTGTGCAAGCTCCTTCGGGGAAGGAGATAATCTTTCAGGGGAATGCACCCACGTGTTCCCTCTTTGTGTTAGCCAGCCTATTCCCTGGCCGACGTACAATGAAGTCTGGGTTACTCCTAGCCCTGACGGAGAAGCCAAGTATGCAGTTGCACATTGAGGACATTCCTGTGGTGCGGGAGTATCCCGATGTGTTTCCTGAAGAGCTTCCAGGTATGCCACCCAAGCGGGATGTGGAGTTCAGAATTGATCTTGTTCCTGGCACAAGACCTATCTCCATGTCTCCCTACCGTCTGGCACGACCCTTGCAAGAGGAGCTGAAAAAGCAGTTGGACGAGTTGTTGCCCAAAGGCTTGATTCGTCGCAGTGTGTCACCTTGGGGAGCCCCTGTCCTATTCACTGAGAAAAAGGATGGGAGTTGGCGCATGTGTATAGATTACCGTGCTCTCAATCAGGTGACCATCAAGAATAAATACCCATTGCCTCGCATCGAGGACCTGTTTGATCAATTGAAAGGGGCCAAGGTGTTCTCCAAAATTGATCTGCAGTCTGGGTATAATCAAATCCGAGTGCGCGAGCAAGACATCGAAAAGACAGCTTTCTCCACAAGATATGGGCACTATGAGTTTACAGTTATGTCCTTTGGACTGACGAATGCCCCTGCTGTCTTCATGGAGACGATGAACAGTATGCTACACAAGTATCTGGATGACTTTGTTGTGGTGTTCATCGATGATATCTTGATTTATTCCAAGACGGAGGAAGAGCATGAGCAGCATCTGAGGCTTGTGCTTGAGACTCTGAGGAAGAATCAATTCTTTGCCAAACTGAAGAAGTGTGAGTTTTGGATTTCTGAAGTGAGCTTCCTGGGACATGTGATTAACCAGGAAGGCGTTTCAGTTGATCCAAGCAAGATTTCCACTGTCGTGGAATGGAAGAGGCCATCTAGTGTTAAAGAAGTGAGAAGTTTTCTTGGCCTAGCTGGTTACTACCGGCGTTTCGTAAAAGACTTCTCACTCATTGCCAAGCCAATGTCTCAACTCACACGGAAGGGTGTGAAATTCCAGTGGACCGATGAATGTGAGCGCAGTTTCAACACTCTGAAGGAGAAGTTGGTAACCGCTCCTGTGCTTACACTTCCTGAGCCAGGGAAGCGTTACACGGTCTACTCAGATGCATCTCGAGTGGGTCTGGGTTGTGTGCTTATGCAAGATAATAAAGTGATCGCATATGCCTCGCGACAGTTGAAGAAGCATGAGCAGAACTACACTACCCATGACTTAGAGCTTGCCGCAGTGGTTTTTGCTCTAAAGATTTGGAGGCATTACTTGTATGGAGAGACTTGTGATATTTTCACTGACCACAAAAGCCTCAAATATATTTTCACTCAGAAGGAGCTGAATTTAAGGCAGCGAAGGTGGTTGGAGTTGATTAAAGACTATGATCTCACTCTGCAGTACCATCCGGGCAAGGCAAATGTGGTTGCTGATGCCCTTAGTCGCAAGATGACACCACCCACTCTGGGATGTCTCGTTGCTGACTTTGAACGGATGAGAATTTCCTACTGTTTCGCTGGTACAGCACAGGCTGAGATGCAGCTGTCGCTGGAATCAGCAATCCCAGAGCGAGTAAAGGAGGCGCAACAGCATGATCGGTTGCTTCAGAAAGTGAGGAAGCGACTTGATGAAGGTAAAATGGGGGATTTCAGTCTTGATGATTCAGGTGCTTTGCGATTTAAAGGCCGCCTTTGCGTGCCACAAAAGGCTCAAGTCAAGGATGATATATTGAGGGAAGCTCATCGTACCCCCTACTCGGTGCATCCTGGTGAGACTAAGATGTACCGTGATCTCAAGAAGAGCTTCTGGTGGAAGAGGATGAAAGTGGATATCGCCAAGTATGTGGCATCTTGCGGGGTTTGCCAGCAAGTGAAGGCTGAGCACAAGCGTCCCGCTGGGCTATTGCAGCCTTTGGAGGTTCCTCAGTGGCCATGGGATGATATCACCATGGACTTCGTAGTCGGCTTACCTCGTACCCAGCGAGGTAAGGATGTGATTTGGGTAGTGGTGGACCGGTTCAGTAAGTCCGCGCACTTCATCCCCATTCGCACCACGAACTCAGCGAGTGAGTTGGCACCCATATATGTGCGAGAAATAGTAAGGTTGCATGGAGTGCCTCAGACCATAGTTTCGGACAGAGACGCCAAGTTTGTCTCCAAGTTTTGGGAGAGCTTGCAGGGCGCTCTGGGCACGAAACTCCAGTTCAGTACTGCTTTCCACCCTCAGACGGATGGACAGTCCGAACGCACCATTCAGACACTAGAGGACATGTTGAGATCCTGTGTTTTGTCCTGGAAGGGTAGCTGGGAGGATCATTTGGCACTTGCAGAGTTTGCTTATAACAACAGCTACCACTCCAGTGTTCGAGCAGCGCCATTCGAGGTTTTGTATGGGCGAAAATGTAAATCACCATTGTGTTGGGATGCAGTGGGCGAGAAGGCAGTGTTGGGACCAGATTGGGTCCAGCAAACAGTAGAACGAGTGGCGGAAATTAGACAGAACCTGCTAGCTGCCCAGAGTAGGCAGAAGAGCTACGCCGATGTTAGAAGGCGAGAGCTAGAGTTCGAAGTGGGGGATCGTGTGCTCCTGAGAGTATCTCCCACTAAAGGCATAGTGCGATTTGGTACCAAAGGGAAGCTTAGCCCAAGGTACATTGGGCCATTTCGAATTCTGGAACGGATTGGAAAGCTGGCGTACCGTTTGGAACTCCCTGACTCCATGCGAGGAGTGCATAATGTGTTCCATGTGTCAATGTTGAGAAAGTTCTTGCGAGACCCAGAGCATGAGATTGTGTTAGAACCAGTGTCCTTAAAACAAGACCTCACCTTTGAGTCCCGTCCAGTTCGGATTCTGGAGGAATCAGAGAAGGTGTTGAGGGATAAAACGATAAAGTATATTAAAGTGCTTTGGTCGCATCAGACTGAGCGAGAAGCGACATGGGAGTTGAAGTCTCGCATGCGCGAGAAGTACCCAGAGTTGTTCTCTTCGGGTACGAGTTAATGTTATGTCAAGAGCAGTTATGTTTATTTTGTTCTTTCGTGCGGATTGTTGAATGCCAGAATTCGGGGTCGAATTCTGTTAAGGGGGGTAGAATGTAACACCTCACCCACCTGCCAGGGGGATGTGGCAGCCTCAGGCCTGTCCTAGGCGTGCATGCATGCCACCTGTGCCTTGCTTCCTGCAGAAGCCAACACCCCCCCCATTTTAGCACCTCTGCCACAGCTCAACCCACAACACTCTTCTCTTCTTCTCCACGGAACCATCCCTTCACAGCCACACCCTTTCGGCCAGCACCAGGTGAGCACCCGCGCAAGAGAGAGAGAGAGAGAGGGTGGGGGCTGCGTAGGAGAAGGCGGCGGCGGGCCGGCGGCCCGGCAGTCGGCGCACCTGTGCGCCACCGCGTCGCCCTGGGAGGGGGGGCCGGCCGCTCGGCTTCGCGCAAGGGGAGGAGGTAGGAGGGGGGAGAAAGAGGGCCGGGGCCGGCGAGCCTCCCGTGCGGCCGCGCGCCGCCGCGCCGGCCCCAGGCGGGAGAGTGAGGGGCGGAGGGGAGCCGGAGGCGGAGAGCCCGAGGACGGCGGTGGGGAGCCCGGGGCCAGCGACGCCGAGTCGGGGCCGCACGCTGCCGCGCCGCCGGGGGGTGCGCCGAGCGCGGCCCAAGCGTGAGGGAGAGAGCGGGGTGGGAGAGGAGGAGGCAGGGGGCGGCGGGAGGGCCGCCGGTGACGTCGGGCCGGCCGTGCGCCGCCGCGCCGCCCCGGGCGGAGGAGGAGGCCGAGGCCGTTCGGCCGAGTGGAAAGAGAGAGAGAGAGGTGAGGATAAGGGAGAGAGGGGGGAGCCAGGAGAGGAAAAAAAAGAAAGGGAGGCCGGTTCGGCCGGCCGGGTAAGGAGGAGAGAGAAGGAAAGAAAAGAAAAGGGAAAGAAAGGAAGGAAAAAAAAGAAAAGAGGAGAAAAAGAAAAGAGGAGAAAAAGAAAGAGGAAAAAAAGAAGAAGGGGTTTCGGGACCTGAGCAATAGACCCCTGAAAGCCGTGCATTTCTATGCCAAAAACGGGTTATGCGTATAATATCGTCGTCGCCCAGTTAATCTCTGGTCTCGTATGATGCGTTAAATCGGACTATTTGCTTGTCCAGGTGGAGGTCCCGAGCCGACGCCGTCCGCACGACGCTCCACTTCGTTTGGTTAACATGCAAGTACATGGTAGAGCGGTAGACCAAGGGTTATGAATATGCGATGTTTATTTGGTATGATGATATCTACGTAGAAATGTGTTGATTACATGATATCTCTGTGGAAATATGATATTTACCTGACATACGGTTGCATGGTAAATGATGGCAATGATGATGGAGGTAGGCAAATATGCTTGTCTACTAGTAATGCTAGTGATAAGCGTGAATATGATCATGGGCATGTGCATTTGCATGAGGAGCACTCAAGAGTGAGGGCGGTGAGGAAGTCCCTAGCTATGAGTAAAGCTAGTGGACTAATCCGGAGTGCTCTTGAGTAAGACCTACTTCGGTAGGCCTCCACGGGAGTGGAGGGGCCCCGTGCCTATGAGGGCGGGCCCACGATGGGTGAACATCGACGGGTGTTCACTCGGCAGTACCGGTACTTGCAAAGTGAAGAGCATATGAGCATGAAGAGTAATGAGACATGGCATTGATGGCATTGCATTGCTTGGCTATGAGAATGATGTTATGAACATGATGATATATGTGCATTATGATTATATGCTTACTTATGTTGGTAGTGTCTATTGTTCTATTATGTACTTGTTGAGTCTTCAGACTCACCCTTGCTTTGTTGATGTTTTTAGGTGACCGTTGAGGATGTCTTGCTCGGGCGGGAGTAGCACATGAATAATCAACACGACCCAGCAGCACTTTTGTATCACTTTTGCCAGTTACTTTAGCTTTTACTATGCTAGAGTAATTGTTAAGGATGCTATGTGGTATCTGAACGTAGCAATTTAAGTATCATTCAGAGTTGATTTAAATTCTTCTAGTGTTGATAATGGTATGAGTATGCAGTGGTGGTAGCATCCTGGCCCAGAGGGCGGGCGGGGTGTTACAGGCGCCCCTCCGGCCTACCCCCAGAGCCGGCACTGGATCTGAGGGTCAGATCCATGGATTTCATGGAGCTCCTCAAGGGGTGCTCCACCGTGGAGTTGGGTGGTAATTACCCACCAATGCCACTGGTTACACACCCCATCCCGCCAAAAGTGGCCATTCCCACCAAAACCTCAATTTCGTGGATCTGGAGCTGTTGTACAAGCCAAACACTCCATGGTGAGATCCCAGATCCACGGTGGAGCTGCTCCATGGTGGAGCTGCTACTCCAGATCCACGTTTTCAGTGGTGGAACTCTCCCAAACAGGCCCTAAATCTCCCATCGTGTGATCATGTCCAGGTTAAAACAAGAGAATTTCAAAAAAAGAAAAAGAAAAGTAGGCATAGGAGCCCATATCCTAGGACATGACTTGGGACTGCTTATGTTTAGAACACATAAATTATACTGAAAACCAGTAGGAAAGTAGCGCACTTCCTATATCAATGGTATGAAAATCTTGTGTTCCAAAAAAGACGATAAGAGATGTTGTTAACCCCTGTGACGACCTGTATCATTACTAATTGGTAAATACACTAGTCAACAGATTATTATTCGTTTAATTGGTAGAACACCGCTCCGATAAATAATAAGCCTATCAGAGTATCGCAGTAGAGCAATAATTAGAGATAGTATATTATTATAATAATACCATGCCACACAGGCTTAATATCTCCAACAAAGTTTAACAAATAGGTAATATTATTATTATTACAGTTCCCTCATGGGGGCGCACCTAGCTTTATTTATTCTTGAGCGACGCAGCATCCACTAACTCACATAGGTAAACTACTAGCCTTCTCTACACATCACATCCTCCTTTAGAGGTTCAGATCGTAAGCAGCATTTTCTGAGTCCATCGCCTCTCAATCATCATAGTAGTAGTCATCTAATAAGTATCCTTCACCTGGTTCAAATTGCCCCAGTTCTAATCATGGAGGGTTAGTAGCAAGAGTAAGTACAATGTACTCAGCAAGCATAGTAGCAAATGCATGTGTTATGAATTTTGTGGCATCACATCTTCTTCCCTAGCTTATTCTCCCCACTTTGTGAAAATACACTTAGTTAAGAAAGATTATCCATTTTATGTCTCGAAAATCTACTCATCACTCGCATTTAAGAAAGAGACTCCAATATGCTCCGGTAGCATCCAGTTCAGGAGACATGCATGAATTCATAATTTATAATCTACGCAGGTTGGTACCACTTTACCCATAGCTACCTTGACTTTAGTTGCCATCGAAATTCTCGTATTTCCTTGGATGCGATGCTCAAGTCAGAGCATAGAGCTATTTCCCTTATTTCCATATACTAAACCTTCACCCAGCTAGTCATAGTTGTTGGCCCGATGCGGTTTCTTACCCTCACTCAACACCTACCCGACTATAAGCTAGTTAGGGCGGACTCACTTTCACTTGACACTCCACCACGTTACTTATAGGAGCTCGGGTTTTACCATTTCTAGTCTTACCCAATCCTCACAATTATACACATCTTACCCATATGGAGTGTATAGTAACTTTATAAGGTGGTTTAGCTCTGCCCGTCTTTGACGAGACCATGGCTGATACGATAAATGCGGTCCGTATACGAGTGAAAGTTAGTTTATCTTATATAATATCCATATGTAGAGGGGCCTCTAACTACCATTGTTACCCACACTAGGTATCCTCTACCCACGTTATTATTTAACTATAGGTCAATCGCTCTATCAACTGAGCCTACTCTCAGATCCTCCATCCCATCCATCTCACTTGTTTATTTGTTTTCCAAAAACATTTTTATGCACATGATGCTAATAACATACTAGCAAATAATTTGTAATTAAATTACTTCTACTCGACATGATCAACAGATAGCTTGTTTGATATTCTTAGGTCAAGCTCAGACTCAGTTGTGATCTCCCGGTGTTCCTTCTCATGTTGTTGTTCATTTCTTGCATTTTGGTACGCGTACTGGACTTAGGTGTAATTTCGGAAGATATATTAGTCTACGTGACAATGTGGCCATGTCTGGTACGGTTGCAAAGTCATTTTATTAGCATTGATCTTAAGCATGCATGAGTTAATTTACTAAGGCTTAATGCCACAGTTAGAATCATGCATCCTAGTTATTAGCTGGTGGTTTTGGTCGAGTGACTAGTTACTTTCCTTTTGGGTGTTTCTCGGCACATCACAACACTACCCACTAGACCCGTTGCTTGCTCGGTGTGAACTGGTCATGGTACTAGTACTGTGCCATGGGTTCCGTGGTTAAGAAATATCAGCTACCCCTCTACCCCTTTTGCATCTGAAATGTCATCACCCCCATTAGTTTTTCCCACCTAACCAGACTCCCCAATGCTTTCCCAACACACACTTGTGTCTCCCGTTTCTTGGCTCCCACCAACGGCGTCGCCCCAGTCAGATCTGGCGCTTACGATGGTGGATCCATCAACTGCCTCCGCTCAGCTGCTCTCCCATCCATCCCGGTGTTATCCCCTAACTTTTTCTCTCCGGCTTTGGCTCTATT
This sequence comes from Dendrocalamus latiflorus, assembly GCA_017311315.1. NCBI lineage: Eukaryota > Viridiplantae > Streptophyta > Magnoliopsida > Poales > Poaceae > Dendrocalamus > Dendrocalamus latiflorus. The sequence goes on from CM029648.1 coordinate 29,215,778, forward strand.
GCCCAAGATTTCTTTTCGTAAATCGTGTGATTTTTCATGGATCAAGCCATGACGCTTGCGTCGTTGGGTGAAGTGACTCCGTCGGCCATCTCGGTGCCTCGATGTGCTGCGGCGGGGCTTAGGGCCCTATGTGTGCTAGGGCGCACGCAGCCATGCCGCCGGGTGAGCGCAGGCGCTCGAGGGTGCGGTGGCGGCCATGCGGTCGTGGATTGTTGATGCGAGGAGGGTGTGGGTGCTCGTGTGGCACTAAACCTGTCGGTGTTGGGTGTACAGCTATGGCCGAGGGGCTACAATCTCGTTGTCCCCCTCCATTCTTGGCTTTGGTTACTGTGGTAAGGTCCTTCCTTCCCCCCTTCTCACTTGTATACTCTACCTGTGTAGTTCATGGTACCTACCATGTCTCTCTCTAGGCTTCGGATTTAGTCATGAGCTTAGGGTTGGATTTACATGTTTACCACTTGTTCTAGTATGTTATCCTTGAAATGTGCTAGCCATGGTTTGATCTATTTATGGTCTTTTGTTGCGTATGAATGTTAGTTCTTTGTTCTACTTAGTTGTGGTCCCTCAGACGTTTTTATGCCGATTCTTGTCCCAGCTGCTAGTGATTTTTGCTATACTCATGCCAGTTATTGTCTTAGCCATTTATGACATGTGCCTTGTGTTCATGCTAGTCCTTGTTTTAGTTGGCTATGATTTCTACCTTGTGCTAGCCATCGGCCGAACTGATGGAGACCCATAGTACGCGCCTCCTTTTAGTTATTGTTCATGTTGTAGGTGATCTAAAATATATTTTCATGTTACTTGGCTCGACTGTGATGACTTAGTGATGTGTAGATTGATATTTTTTGTGCACGATGCTGTTGTTATACCGATGGGTGAATATTCTAAGGAACAAAGGGTGAGTAGGGAATCACCTTTTGTGGTAGTTGATGACCCTTTCCTTGGTCTGGTTACTTTCCCATGTGTTCACGGCTCCTTGACCCCCCTCCTTCGCTGGCTTGACTCCTTCTAGGCCCGACTTTCCTCCTCTGGTCGACTGGTCTTGTGGCTTTAGGTCGCCATGGTGACAACAGTGGATAAGGACCATTGGTCTTGTATAGGCAGTGGGTGGGGATGCTTTACCTACTTAGAGATTTCTCATACTAAAGTTCTCTACTTTGGTAGTTTCTAAATGGCATTTTGCACTGTCTCCTTTAGGTGTTACTGTGGCCCTCCTTTTATACTCGCTTGCTCCTTTCTCTCCTTTCCATTGTTCCTTGCTGTTGTCGATCCCCTATTGGGCCAGAGCCTAGTAGTAGTGAGCTGTCATACTCCCATTGGTTTGTTGAGGTTTGAGTGGGCCCCTCTTTATGATGATTTGATGCAGCTGGCTCATTTTGGTTGGATCTATGTGTGGTTCTTGGGCTTTTTCTTGATGTGGCATGTCTGTGGTTGCCCCAAAGAGGAATATTCCTCCCGTGCTTCATTTGGCTGCCCTTGTGATTCTGTGGCATTTGGCTATCAAATGTGGGCTTTTTGAGGCTGGCTTATGTGGGCTTTTGTGGCTGGTTTGTGTGAACTTTTGTTGGATGATGAAACTCCAAATAGTGAGAGGTACAGGTTATTTTCGGACTGTTGTAATATTTGGTTACACACTTTGTGACACTTTGTTTTTGATAAAATAATATTTATAATTATTAATTTGTAAATGGTTACTGTTTTGATTGGGATTTACCTTTATATGGAAATAAGGGTTGTTTCAAGCCCCAACTTTCTTACAAATGTATTTATTTATGCGCATTGATCATCCGTAATCTTGGAGCTAAATATCTAATGTAAAAGAGGACGGTTTAGTACCGCTGAAAGCTCACACCATTGTTAGCATTGTTTGTAGTATCTCCAATGAAAATATATGCTCAACAAGGAGCTTAGAATAGATAGAGCATGCCACATTACAGCAGCAGGCATTCATCTAGGAGTTAAAACCTTCGATGCTTATAAGAGTGACTACATAATCACAATGTCACGAGTGTCTCAGTAAGCTTATGCTTTTGTCCGAGCGGCTCTATTGTATGCATAGGAGACACTCATTAGCTCTGTCAGCGTGCATGTTTCACGTGTTTAATATATGAAGAGGTCAACACCAAGCTGTGGGTTCCAATTTTTCAAGAGAAAATTCGCTTAATATCATTGTAAAGATATATAGATAAGAAAATACCTTAGTATATGAGGCTGATAAATGGAACCGTATGTCGGTGACATATTAATGATTTTTTCCAACTTAAATAATCTTTGTGATGGCATGAAACAATTCGCCTCAATTTTCAATCCTCTACGTTACTTCAACGGAAACAAAACGCACACAATGGTTTTCCAGTATAGTAGTATTTTGAGTGGTTCCAGTATAATATCAAAACAGTGTAGTGATTCCACCGTACCAATGCTAATCTGAGCTGTTTGCCTTTGCGTCCGAAAGCCTAGAACGCACGATACCGTAAACAGGGTAGAGGATAGGCTTCCCGAATCCCAAGCGGTGCAGCTAAATCCGTTCTAAACAACGATAACTTCTAATTTCTAAAATCAAAATCTGTTTAAAACATATTAATTTCTTAATATGACTTTTTTTATTTGTATTATCCGTGAAGACATAACAATATTTTCATTTTTTATAATATTTATTTATTTTAATTAAATATTTTAGAAAATTTTAATAACTTCTATAGTAAGATTTCAGCTAAGAGCTAAAAATCAAAAGATAAAATTAGTACCACCTTAAAACAGAACTTTGCAATAACCACTGCCTAACCCACATCAAAGTCGGATCGCTCAAACTGAGACCCAAACCGGCAGCAAAGCCACAGCCCAGCCCAACCAGTTGAAAACCCTGACCGGGGGCCCAGCACCCAACCTCGGTTCCCCACATCTCCACGAGACCACCACCGTCTCTAGAACTTTCCTCCTCGCCTCCGCCTCCCTCTTGCCACTCCAAACCCAAGAAACCCTCCTCCACCCGCCGCCCAAATACCAATCCGAGCCTACCCGAGCGAGGAGGAGAGGAGCAGAGCAGGATGCCGCCGAAGAAGGGGCAGCCGTCGAAGGCGGAGCTGACCAAGAAGCAGAAGATCGTGGAGGACAAGACGTTCGGGCTCAAGAACAAGAACAAGAGTAAGAACGTCCAGAAGTACGTCCAGTCCCTGCACCAGGCCGTCCAGCCCAAGCCCGACCCAACCAAGACCGCTGCCAAGGCACGGGAGAACACCCAGATCGAAGCTGTTCGTTCCCTTCCTCCGATTGCTTTGCTCTCCTGATGTTTCTTTTTCTTGTTTGTGGATGTGGATGCGCAGAAGAAGAAGGAGGAGGAGAAGGCGCGCGAGAAGGAGCTCAATGATCTATTCAAGGTCGCCGTCAGCCAGCCCAAGGTCCCCGTTGGTATGGCCTCCTCTCCCTTGTCACCCCGTTTTAAGAGTGTCTGTGTGTTCCGACACCTTTATGTGCTAATGGATTTTAGGCGCATTGAGTAGTCCTTGTTATGCTTATGTAGTTTGTGTAAGTTCATATGTGAATGGCTCGAGCCTCTGCCGAGGAAACCTCTGTTCGTTATGATAACAGTATCCCCCACTTCGAAGGATAGCATTTGTAGTATGGAAGTGGTTCCCACAACATTGGTGTTGATTTGTGCTATTGTAGCTAAGGTCTGGTTAGTTTGTTTGATGTAATGTATACGTTGCGAACACCTATAAGCTCTTTCACACCCTTCAGGCTGCAATTGGAGATTGCAAAGTTTCATTAAGATGTGTATATGCTGGAAGTTTGTTCATAAGGTGTCGCAACTGCTATTCTGGTGATAGACGCTGATGTTTACTTTCTATTGTGAAGGTGTTGATCCGAAGTCAATAGTTTGCGAGTTCTTCAAGGTTGGCCAGTGTCAGAAGGGTTTTAAGTGCAAGTTCTCACATGACCTGAATGTCCAGAGGAAGGGTGAAAAGATTGATATTTACACTGACAAGCGTGATGCAGGTAAGCAACAGACATGATTTCATTTTCACTTTTTTTTGGGGGGGGGGGGGGTTCTTCAAATTGACCTGTAGATATTCATATATTCTTGGTCATGCAAAGAAACCATGGAGGACTGGGATCAGGAGACTCTTGAGAAGGTGGTTGAGTCAAAAAGGACAGAGTACCAGCAGAACAAACCTACTGATATTGTACGTGCTACTCTGAACCTGTTATACAATCATTTTTAAGCCTTTCCCATTATGCGATGTGTCACTTTCAATTTGTTACGAAAGAATCAAGAATCGTACTGATATTCTTGTTTCTGTTTGTATTGTCTCTTCTCATGCACATCTTGCATTCTCTTTTGGAGTTTCGGAGAAACACATGGATATTGAAATTGAACTGTGAAGCAATAATGTTTTTACGCAGAGCATCTTATTGTTTCATGTGAATCAGCCATGTTCTGCTAGTGTATGCAGTTTTGAGTTGATTTTCTATAAGTTTAATGCAAATGCGATTTCTGTTGGCCACATCTTATCATGATCAAATATAGATAGCATATGATGATTAGTGTCTGCTTTGCTTATTTCATATCTTTATTGACATACTTTTAGAATCTCATCTCAGGTTATATCTTTAGCAAGCCCAATCACATCAATTGTAGTTCTTTTTGCAGCTGGAGCAACTATCAGTGCTCCAGATATATGTTCTGTTGAAAGTGATTAGCCTGATATTGTCTAATTGATTGGCTTGTTGGGACTCTTTCTATGTTGCAGCACGGTTAAGATCTGTTGTCAACTTGTCATCAAGGATTCCGAGTGGAATTCTGTGTGACTCGTTGGCTATGTACTGTCAAAATGTCCACAAGGCAACATCTATATTAAGTAATAACTTAATACACTAGGCGTAAAACTCTGTGTGAGGTGAGGTTAGTGATGGATAATGAATGTTGGGTGAAAAACTTTATTCCAGTGATATACTAACTTATTGAATAGCAATATATTTGCACTGATGAAAATTTAATGACGCGCGTTGTTTTAAAAAATACCATGCTACTATCATATTATGATGCATTTGCATTTGTACTAATGTGCCTTTTTATTGTCACCCTTGTATTCCTGTTATGGGTGCATAATCAGTGTCTTGTTTCTTCATGTTATATGGTTTCTTTTTGTTTCAGAAACTTGGTTGTTATCTTGCAATGTCTTTACTACTCTCTTTTTACCTTCTTCTGCTGGTAACATGAATTCATATAGCAGTGAAATCATAAAGGTTATCTTATAGCAATGAAATTGTCTTTGTTTTTCAATCTGCAAGGTGTTCTTGTTTTTAAATAGGATGAATAGATGATGATTTTGGTAATTCTTTTGTTCTGTAGGTTTGCAAATACTTTCTTGATGCTGTGGAGAAGAAACAGTATGGGTGGTTTTGGGTTTGCCCAAATGGTGGCAAAGATTGCCACTACAGGCATGCCCTTCCACCTGGCTATGTACTAAAATCCCAAATGAAGGCCTTACTGGAGGAAGAGAGTGAAAAGGTCGCTATTGAAGATGAGATTGAAGATCAGGTAGAATGAAGATCAATAGGCGTCATTTATGTCTGGAACAGTGGAACTCTTGTTGTCCACTTTTCTCTTGCATAACTGGATTTTTTGGCACTGTTGTGACATTCTCTCTTGTCATGTTCATCTAACAGCGCAAAAAGGTAGAAACCACAACCCCTATGACTACAGAATTGTTCATGGAGTGGAAGAGGAGGAAGGCAGAAGAAAGAGAAGCTGGTCTGGCTGCCTTGAGGGCAGAGAGGGCTAAGAATGATCGCATGAGGTAACCTTATCTTCTATTAGTCCATTGTTTTGAGCCCTTGAGGTACTTACTGTGATTGTACTTGCTCTTGTATCCAGTGGTCGTGAGTTGTTCATGTCCGATGCAAGTGTGTTTGTTGATGATGCTGAAGCATATGAAGTCTATGAAAGACATGAAGAAGAATCTGAAGCTAATGAAGAACAGGTAAATTTCCCCTCACAATGGTTCCTTATTTACTAGTGTATAATCAAAGTGCTGATATACTAGCAAGATGAGATTGTGAGAGCAAAAAAGGGTCTAGTCCCCTAAGAAAGGAAAGCTGGGATTTAAAGTTGATTTACTACTACTACAGGTAGCCACACCCACTTAACTATTGTGGTAGTTTGCATCGTTTTTAAGGGACCAAACAAGAGTAGCTTCAGGAAGCACCACTTTTTTATGTTTCATGTATGATCTTGTTACCCTGAAAATTTGCACGTGTACATGTTTGTTCTATATCCATTTTTTTTCCTGGGACATTCGAAATGCCCAAAACATAATTGGGTGTAGCCCCATGGGTGCAGTGTAAATTTTTTGGGCTTGGTGCCTTGGTCTCAGCTTGAATGTTCCCATTTTGTTCTTTTTTCTTTATTTGCCTCTGGTGTGTGTGGGCGTGCATGCGAGTGTGGGGGTTGGGGGGGGGGGGGGCGCTGGAATGGTGGAAAACCAAAGTTAGGAAAATTAAGTCTCTTCAATGCTTCTTGGTAAGCATTTCCCCCACGAGGTGTTAATTGTATATCAGTGCTTGTTGAGAAATTAAATTAATACATAAACTGATAAGAGCGAATCAAAGAGGTAATCTGGCATCTTATTCTAAACTGATTTTATCTCTAGTGGAATGCACTGAGATTTATTTGTGTCACACCTGAAATTCTTTCTTTTGAGCAGATAGAATGCCATTTTTGTGTCTTAGGCTCAGTTTATGGTGGTTGTGCTGTGCTTATTTTTAAAGTTGCTGTGAAAAAGAAATTTTGAAAAGTCTATTACTCTGTTTGGTAAATCAGATTAAAGTTAGATAAATCCTGTTATCCAATGATTGTCCTCTCACATTTCATCTCATGTTTCGAACACATCGATTGCAACTTGATTGAGGAAAAAACAGGTAGCCAAACACCCAAATATCCAAAAGCAGTTCAACCAAACAAGATTATCATAATCCACCACAATGCCAATTGAAGCCTTACTCATCTAATATAGCATTGGTTATGATTATTTTAACTAGCTATATCTCCTGGCCTCCTGTATGCCAAAAAAGGAAGCAGAATAAGCAGGCCTGGAATCAAATGTTAAAATATGGAATATATATATGTTGCAGATCCCATGTCATATTATTATATTCTTTCGAAAGTATTGCTAGTTTATAGTGAATTGCTTCTCTATCTGGCCAAGGGCCCAATTCAGCACGTATTTTAACATGGAATTTGACAGATAGTGGAACTAAAATGCAGGCCGGTTGCGACAGTTATGCCCAAAATGTATTATCTATAGATGTATATGTTGTAACGAATAGTTTTTTCTTCCATTCTGCAGGGCAAGAATGGTCAGGATGAGGGCCCAAGTTCATCAACTTTTAATGGCAAGGAGGACGAGGAGCCTGACAACGAAGATATAGATGATGACGATGACTTGGACATTGATGAATTAAATGAACTTGAAGAAAGCCTGTCGAGAACTTCCATTCAAATTCGAGAACCAGGCGAGGGAACATCATCTTGAGCAGGAATACACTGGAAGGTCATTGAGAAGTCGGTACTCCATTTTTGCGCTCCGAATTGTCCTACTTGCTTTAGAAACAAAAAAGGTGGAGCATAGATGCAAGTGGAATTAGTTTTTAAGAGACTATGATCATCATCTATCTTGAAGGAGCAATGATTAATGAATGATGCCCAGTGTTACCATCACATGACAATTGATATTTGCCTCCTTGTCCTTTTATATTGTTATCTTTGTGGCAGTGATGTTGCTACGTGTGAATAACAGGACTTTAAATTTCCTGGACCTGTGCAAACCTATAAGCGAAATTTTGATGTAACAATGTCTCCGGATCATAGTCCTTTTACCCCTTTTAAGAAAGATTGTGGATTTTACAGCACCCGCGTTCACCAAGAATCAGCGTATATCATGTTCTTTTTGTCCAACCCTTTCTGCTTTGTTCGTGTCGATTTGTCGAACCATCCTTGGATAGACACGACGGGATCAAGCTTTTCACTTTAATGTGGCATACCCTCAAGAGCTAGGGACTTCGGGCCGTTACAATCCGCGTCGGATTTTGGCCTTTGGCTTTCAGAAGCCACACCGAACACCTTGGTTTTTGTAGGTTTTTCCCATAGGCCGTTTTTTGGTTGTACCGTCCGTAGTAGCTTCTCTCAGAGTGCTAGAAGGCGGCGGATGGTGATGGTCATGATGGGGTTGCCCTCGCTCCTCTTCGTGTTGGTGCGGGCGTGGATGTCGCAGAGGCGCACTGGAGAGGGGGGTGGACACAAAGGAGCAGGTTGTGGTGGTTGTCGTCCGGCCGCTGGGACACTGGATCCATCCTCGTGCTAGCCAGGTCTGGTGCCTGATCTGGCCATCCGAGTTGGGGAAGTCAGAGGCGAAGTTTGGGGTTAGTCAGGTTGCCCTCGCTCCTCTTCGTGTCGGCGCGAGCGAGGTTGTGCTCGGTGCGGGCGCGGACGTTGCGGAGCTGCACGCTAGAGAGGGGGTGGGTGTGAAGGAGCTAATTGTGGTGGTCATTGTTGGGCTGTTAGGACATCGCATCCACCCCCACGCTAGCCAGATCCGCTGAGACCACCGGATCTGGCCATTCGAGTTGGGGAAGTCGGAGATGAAGTTGGGGGTAGTCGGTCGCCGTTCTCCACCTCGGTCATCGCGCTGCACCTCAACCTGCCGCTCCCCATCCCAGCTGTTACGCTTGTCGGTCGTCCTCCGGCCAGATCTGGTGGTCGCTATTCGACTGCGCTCCTCGGTATCGTCCACCGCTTCTACTGCCAGCTGCCACTGCCTCTCCTTTCTTGGCCTCACCCTCATTGTCCGTTGAATTTTTTTCTCGCTTTCTTTTTTCTTTTTTCCCTTCATTTTCTATCTTTTTTCTTTCATGTTCATTTAAACCTTTTCAATTTTCACCATTTTTTCCTTTTCCAAATCATCGCAACCAAAAGCCAATAGTCGAATTAAATATCCCTAATTTCACCCACGGCTTCTTCCAACCGCTACAGTGCAACTGAAAGCCAAAAGCCATCAGCTGCAACCAAATTGAACAGGGCCTTTAGCGAATTTAGTTACTCCTGGGTTGCCTGGATCTTCAGTGGAGCAGAATCTAAGAACTTTCTAACGTCTCAGTGGAAACATTTTACTGTATAGCGGAATGCTTGTGCTTTGCTACATATAAAAAAACATTACCATTATCCCAGTATATCGAGTCGATATCATCGGGATTGACACATCGAGGTGACATCCTCAGAAATGGCCTACCTAGCTCCAGCTGTCGGCTCCGCCTCTATGCTCGGCCGAGCTACGACAAAGGTGGCAACACCTCGCCTGGTAGAGTCATGTTTTTTTCTTGTTAGAAAATTTTTAATGGTGTGTAATTTGTTTGTAATTTGTTTGTTGGTATATTGATTTTCTGTCTTGTTAGAGATTTTTTAGGGGTGTGAAAGGGGGAGTTGGCGACGTACCACCGTGACTGCGACTACCACTTCCTTCTTTTTTAAGTAGTAGTATATACTAACTAAATGCCCCGTTCTTTGTTATAGATAAAGAAAATATGATATTACCCAGCATGTCGAGTCGATATTATTGGGATTCATCTGCTGGGCCCACAGCCTTAGCTCTGCCTCCACGCTTGACGCATTGCGCCTTTGCGCCCCCAGCTCCGCCGTATACCTAGTAAAGCTTCGTTGTTTTTATTCTGTATCTTTTTTGTTAAGGAATTTTTAGGGACGTATAATTTGTTTGTTAGTAGATTGTTTTTGGGCTTTACTAGCGCACGGACATACAATGGGAGCATTCCCATCATACGGTCTACCAGATTAGCGCAAAAATTTTATACAACATCTACAATAATTTTGCACATATGTGCAACATTACAAAGCATAAGCATTTAAAAATTCCCCCACTTTATCAACGGATTCAACAAACCTTGAATAGTAATGGACATCTTATATGGTATAAACCATAATATGTTTGAAAAGTAGTACAGAAATCCCAAAATGATTGAATTTAATTTTTTTAAAAAGCAGTTGCATTGTTGCAACATTCTAAAAATATAGATACAGCAATCAATAATTGTGTTTGCAACATTTATTCACAGAAACTATGCAAACAAATAAGTCGCAAAACCTCAATGCAGCAAACACAGATTTTTTTGATCATGACTTACATAAGAAATTATACCAGCAGTATATCATGATATCAGAAAGATAAAACATAGAAACTTGATACTAAAAGATTGCTAGTGGTTTAAACCTAAGTCTACAACATGTTCATCCGTTACCCCCTTTAACAATTTAAGCATGAACTCTAAACATTAATAACTGAGTAATCTAATAAACATAAAAGCATGTGAACTAAGATAATCTAGAACGTCATGGTATGAGTACAATATTAAAAGTATAGAATTGGCAAGCATTAATAATATGTTAATAACCAGACAAGCATTAGTGATACGATGATGACCAATTAAGCTTTAGTGATATGACAATAGCCAGGTAATCTTAGTGATATGATATTAGTCAGGTAAATTTCATGATATGATAATTGTACTCAATGACAAGGTGACAAGTAATATGAAAACACGTGATATGCGAATCGGAAAGGTCACTGCCACGAGGTACTTGCCTTGAGTACGCTCGACGGACACGCTGCATGAAGGATCTGGAATGCACAACTGCATGAACGCTCCCTCGACAGCTGCGAGAGATTCTACACGATGGAATGGAAGCAACCGATTAGGCACCGATGAGTTCGTTAAAGGAACGACAGGAGTTAAACTGATTAGAGAATAAACGGGTTCACTAGCCCCACAGCCAAGAGAACTGTTGTTTAGCAGCGCGAACGGTTATTCCGCCCAAGTGGGACGCCGTTCGACCACACGAAACGACGATCGGCCACGCGAAGGGCTGTTCGGCCACACGAAACGACGATCGGCCACGGAACGGCCGTTTGGCTGAGCGAAACGCCGTTCGGCCACAGGCTGCTGCCACTACCATGGCCACGCGCCGTTGCCTCCACGCCGAGCCGCCTTGCACCACGTGCCCGCACCGCGCCACCTCGGGCCGTGTCGCGCCCACACCACTCCACCGGCGCCACCGTGTGCCCACGCCGGGCCGCGTCCACGCCGCCACGCGCCTCACGTCGCGCCGTCGCCTCCGCCGCTACCGCGCGCACGTGAGAACGGACGTGGAGATGGAGGGAGATAGAGAGAGAAAAAGAGTTGGTTGGAAGAGATAAACCATGAGAGAGAGAGAGTTGGTTTTGACTTTTGAAGAGATAAAACACGGGAGAGAGACAGAGTTGGTCAGGTTTTTTTTTTCTTTTTGGGTGCTACAACCACCGTGATCACGCCACCACTTTTTTTATTTTAAGTAGTGTGTGTACGTACGTACGTACGTACGTATGTATGTATGTATGCCGTGCCCCTCGCCATCGCCACACGCGCAGTCGTTCACAGGTTATAGCGCGCGCCCGCTCTTGGCCGCTTGCAGCGTCTGCACGGCAAGCTTCAACGCCGCGCTTGTTTCTCCCGTAGCGCTGGGCCCTGCCGGCCGCGACATTTAGGACCGCCGAGCAGCGTACCGTTCGCAGTCACAACTGCCACTGCAGCTCCAGGCAGAATCGCAGATGTACTGTTCCTCGGCCCCACTTTGCACTCGATGAGTGAGTAAGCAGGTCATGCACGAAACCTTGTGGCGATTAAGACAAGCCAATTCCTGTCACCCAGAGGAATAACTGATGGCGTATTCGGGTGGCTCACTTGCATACTTCGCTTCGAGGGTGGCAGTTTGGGTTGGGTGCGCGTTTTTCGGTGAGAGTGAGGCCTGAGGGAGTGAGCGATTGTTTGTTCGGGTGATAATCCTTCCGAAGGTAAAAACATACAGCCAATCACAGGGTAGAAGAAGTTATGCTGGCGCAAAATTAAATTCTTAAAATTGTGTGTGGTTGTTCACAAAAGTAGTATTAGAGCAAGTTTAATAAGGTTGACTGTGCTAACTATAAGGGAATCCATGTCAGCATAGTCCTATATGGAGGGAGAGAAAAGGAGAGAGAGAGAGCCAAGCCGGCTCTCATGCAAGAGTCAGGCTATAGCACAGGAAAAGAGGCATTATTCATGCATGACCAATAGGATTAACTGCTATACCCATGCATGTATTAAATAATCACACTAACTGCTATACCCATGCATGTATTAAATGATTGAGAGCTCTTGTAGAGACAACTTATAGCCAGCTTATTGTATGAGTTGGCTACATCATTATCTTTTGATGACATGAAAATGTATTGGAGGTAGCAGCTATCTATACTATTAAACTTGCTTTACAAAAGTACTAGGATCGATTAAAAGATAGTTAACCTTCTGTAAATAGATACAACGTTCCGGGTGATGCGCCACTGTTTGATGTAACTCAAGATCAGAAACGGGCAACATCATCGTTACCATGCTGGATTAAGATCAGGGGAACCAACAAAAAAAGCTGGCACTTATGAAATTTGCAATTTTGCATACACAGCAAGGATCAGACATTCAGACCACAATACTTGCCGACCACTCCCTACCCCCCTGACTAGTGACATGGAACGACGAAAACGAAACACAAATTGAACCTTCCTGCTAAAGACAAGTGCTAGCTGCAGGGAAGTGAAACTTAGCCTCGTAGAAGACACTACACAGAGAGACCGTAACGAGTAACGTTACCAGCTGCTGGTCCCTCTGCGTGTGCAAGCATATCAGATCGGACACAAAAACGTACGTACAATCTGCGCTTTCCATTAGTCGATCGGTCTTTCATTTCTTCTTGGCACCGGCCGCGGCGGGCGGCTTGCCCTCGCCTTTCTTGACGCCCGTCTTGGTGCAGGGAAGCACCGCTGCCGTGGCCCCGACGATGTGCTTGGCGATGTTCTCCTTGACCTGGCCCCTCCGGGGCAGCGGGTTCCCCGACGGCGTCTTGCTGATGCATCGCTTGACCGGAGACGGAGCGTGGCAGCTAGTTGCCATTGAGGTACTAGCTAACTACTTGCACTCTACGCTTTCTGGTGAGCAGTGTGCAGGGAACATCGAGCTGACACCAACCGCCCGGTATAAATAGGGAAGGAAACGAGAAGGCCAAGGGGGATGATGGAGCCAGAAATTGAGGGTGCAGGGTGCTGACTGCTGAGTCAGTGAGTCCCACTGCGCCAATCGGCCGCGCGCGGATGGATGAGGAGACAGGCTGAATTGGAGCGAGGATCGGATGTTGGGAAATTTTTATCCGCGACCCTTTGCTCTGAGCTTCATCTTTTTTTCCGTGGGACCCGCTGGTCCTTGCACTTGACGTGACTCGCCGGGTACAGTCGTAAGACAGCACCAATCCTCCCTACTATTGACGTAATGGCCTACAACACAAAGCAAAACTTGTTTTGATGCGGAGCGGCTCAGTTGCTGTGACCCTTCACGTATAACTATGTGTAGGGATGTCTACATGACGATACGTATTTATCAAAAAATCAAAAATAATAATTAAAAAATCCAAATAATTCTAAAAATTACTTAAAAAATTTTAAAAGTATTTTCAAAAATACTTTTATTAAAAAGTATTTTTTAAGTACTTAAAAAATTACTTTTTAATAAACGTATTTTTGAAAAAAATACTTTTACAATTTTTTAGATTTTTAAAGTATTTTTTTTTATTTTTGGGGAACACGTGTCGCCATGTGGGCACAACTATGTGCAGGGTTCATAGCACCTGAGCCGCTCCCGTTTTGATGAACTTGTTGGGGCTCCCTTCCTGCTTATGCGAAAAAACACAAACACAATAGATTGGTTTCTTTTTTCTAGAGCATTAAGTGTTTTTCTTTTCTTTTTTTATTTCTTTCCACATAAAAATTGATTACATATGTGCTCTTTTATTCAAAGCAAACAACTATTCGTATTTGACAAAGACTACGTACTCGGAAGAGATTACAAACCAACTCTAGTATCCATTACGAATACTTTCTAAATACGAAACATAAATTCTCCAGAATAACAAAACCTACCAAACAAGATTAATTCTATCAATCATCCCTTTAATTCATCTTGATCACGCCAATCTTCTCTCTCATCTCCAAAAATTTGATCTGTCCCAGCAGCTTCGTCAAAATATCATCGAGTTGATCTTCTATTCTGATATGATCAATTATGATCTTTCCTTCTTCAACACACTCCCGGATAAAGTGATGGTGAGTATCTATGTATTTGCTTCTGTCATGATAGATCAGATTTTTGCTCAATGATATCGCCGACTTGTTATCAATTTGAGCACAATCCTACTCACCTTCTTCTGTGTGAGATCACCAAGTAGCCATCTCAATCAAATCCCTTGACATGCTATAGTGGTAGCAGTAATATACTCCCCTTCATATGAAGAAAGTGTCACTACTTTCTGCTTTTGTGATTGCCAACTCACCATCCTTCTCCTAAGTAAGAAAAGTACACTTGTTGTACTCTTTTTGCTATCAACATCTTCAACCATGTCGCTATCACTATATCCAACCAATTGGATTTCTTTCTCTTCACCTCTTTCATAGTAACAACCAAACTCCAGAGTGCCACACACACATCTCAGTATATGCTTAACTGCTGCCATGTGCTCACTTGTAGGAGACTCTATAAAGCGACTCACATATCCAACAGAATAAGCAATATCAAGTCTAATATGCACTAAATATCTCAGGCTTTCAACGATGCTTCTGTAGCTCATGGCATCAATTGGCGGGCTGTTACTAACTTTACTTAGCTTCAGTTGAGTGCCTACCGAAGTCTGTTCAATGCCTTTTTTAATCTCAATGCTTTATGCAGGTTTGTAGCATCAACGAAACCAGGTGATTATGCAACATATACTTCTTCCTTTATTTCGCCATTAAGAAACGTTGATTGAACATCCATATGATGCACTTACCACCCTTTATGAGCTGCTAAAGCAATAGGAAGTCTTACTGTCTCTAATTAGGCAACTGGAGCGAACACCTCCTCAAAATCCACCCCTACTTCTGTACATACTCTTTCATCACAAGATGTGCTTTGTGCTTCACAATGGCACCATTGGGATCTTTTTTTCACCTTATAGACCCACTATAGCCCGATCGGATGAAAACTGCTTGGCAGGTTTGCGAGTTTACAAGTATCGTTGTCCACAATAGAGATGATTTCCTCTTGCATGGTTTGTTGCCACTGCAAGTGCTGGTTTGCTTCCTCAGAATTTCTAGGTTCTTTTGCTGAGCCAAAATACATATCTTCTTCTGTTTTAATGGGATTAATCTGATCATAAATCCTTGACAAGCTTCTGAACTTTGGAATCTTCTCTGTATTAGCTCCTGTAGGAGCCTCTTCCTCTGGCGTGTGAGATTGCTGCTCACCGTTTTGACCTCTTGTGCCGTGGTTCCACTGCCCCTGCATGCACGTGGGGCCTGCTACCATAGCAGCATGTGTGCCTCCCGAGACGGCTGCATGTGCACCATGCGCATAGGCCCACCGCCTTGTACACCAACTGAATGTGTGTGACCCGAGTCGTTGCCTTCAGTGCGGTCTACAAGCACGTGGGTGCCTTGACCTAAGCCAGCAGTGCTTGCTACACTTGAAGCATGCACGTTAGGTCCGCTAACTGCATGCACGCTTGCCTACTACACTGGGATGCATGCCCGTAGGACCCACCAACTACATGCCCACCTACATGTGCATGACCCGAGCTGGCTACAGCAACGCCTGCTACACCTGAAGCAAGCGTGCGGGGTCTGCCAATTGCATGCGCACCTACTGACCTACCTACTGCAGTTGGGATGCATGCGCGTGTTACCTACCAACTGCATGCACACCTAAATCTCCAGCTGCATGTGCGTGACCCGAGCCGGCTGCATGCATGTGGGGTCTGCTGCCCCTAGCTGGATGCGTGCCACCTAGACATCCGGAGTTGTGGGACTCGACGGTAGAGATAGGTTCGACAAGAGAACCAATTGCGTATGCATCTTCACCTAAACCTAAAAAAGAGAACCAACTTTGTTTTTATTGTTTCATACCTGGCTCGTTTCCCCAGTTCCACTTTCCATCTTTTCGAAGACAACATCCCTGCTAACCTGGATTTTTTGGGTTTTAGGGTCAAATAGACGATGGGCTTTGCTGCCCGGTTCCACTTCTAGATAGATCATTCACCTACTCCGGTCATCAAGCTTCTTGGTGTAAGTGTTCACCTTTGCATGTTCAATGCAACCAAACACCCGTAGGTGTGCCAGCCTTGGCTTCTTTCCTAACCATGCTTCATATGGGGTGGCATCATCCAGCACCTTCATTGCAGCTCTATTGAGGATATAGATTGCATGACGTACTGTTTCACCCTAAAACTTTCTTGGAAGGGACTTAGTCTTTAAAAGACTGCATGCCATTGCCATCAGCATGCGATTCTGCCACTCTACGACTCCATTTTGCTGTAGTAAGTACGGAGCTGTGAGGTAGCGCTTTATCCCCTTCGCTTCACATATCGCCTCAAATTCCTTGGACAAGAACTCCCCTCCAAGGTTTGATATGACAGCCCTTATATTGTGATCAGATTCGTTCTCAACCTACACCATAAATTTTTGGAATGTAGCTTTTGCATCTCCCTTCTTCTTTAGCATGTACACCCACGTCGCCCTAGAATAATCATCCACTGAAAGAAAGAAATGTTGACTACCCGCATTAGTGTGGGGTGTGATTGGGCCATATTGATCCATGTGAACCAGCTCCAGCAGGCGTGATGCCCTATCCTTCGCCTACACCGGAAATGAGCTCCTCGCTTGCTTTACTTCTAGGCACCCCTCATAAATTTTGTAATGGATGGTTGATCTTAGGCAGCCCAATCACCATCTCTTTATCAGCCATCTATTTTAGGGACTAAAAGTTCATATGCCCAAGTCTTGCATGCCATAACCACTCTGGCTCCTCCAAATTGCTCTTTAGACAAACCGGTTTACAAGTTTTCAAAGAAACTTTATACAACCAGTTCAGTGATCTTTTCACCTTCATCAAGAGATCATCGTTCTTGTCATAGATATGCAAGAACTCACCCTGCAGCTCTACCCTGCACTCTTCTTCCACCAGCTGCCCGAGACTGAGTATGCACACGAACTCGGTATAAAGTAAATTTTAAATAGCAACTTCTAATCGCCGTTCTTACATTACAGTATCATCATTCCTTTGCCTCTTGTATGCACTATGGAGCTATCGTCAAACTTGACTTTTTCCGAAATCTTCTTGTCAAGCTTATGAAACATGGAGTGATCTCCCGTCATGTGTTTGCTTGCTCTATTGTCCAAGTATCACAGATAAGTGTGCTTGTGGCTACCTCCTATTGTGCATAGTTTAGGAACTACGTTCTCCTCGTTCAATATCACCATGACCGACGTCTTTTCGACACATAAGGGGAGAAGTAGTGTCGGCTCATTGTCTTCATGGACTCAGGTGGGGTTTACCTCCTCATTCTTCTTCTTGCTTCGGCAATCTGAAGCAAAGTGCCCGTACTTGTTGCAGTTGAAGCACTTTATGTGGCTATGACATTCCGATGCATAGTGACCGAATTTATCACAATGAAAATATTTGTTATGTGACTTATCACAGAATCTGTCACCACCGCCTTACCTACATCCATCTCTGTTGCCTTGGCAACTCTGGCCGCCTCACCCGTGGCTACTTGATGAGCCACGACTGTTCTTCATCGATGATTTCTTGTGAACCTGCTTGCCACCGCTTCTTGCATCTCCCTTTAACAACAATGCCTGCTCATTACGGGACTGAAACCCCTTCAGTAGCTTCTCATGTGCTTTGAGAGAGCTGATGATCTCTTTGATTTTCTTTTTCTCCAGATTGGAGGAGTACATAAGCGTGGTGATGACAGATACATACTTTTCTGGTAGCACATATAGATATTTCTTCACTAGAATAGATTCCTTTATCTTGTTATCAAGAGAGATAATCTGATTGTACAGTCAAGTCAACTTGCGTTGCCGGCGAACTTGTCTACCGACGGGGTTTCTCCCATGTGATTGTATAGTGAAGTCATATGACATCCTTGATCGTTTTAGACCTCGGCTCTATAAGTGTAGCTCGGATCCTCGTCGTTGACTATGGTTGACTCCAAGTCTGCCTACACATCTAAATATAAAAAAAATTATTTTTGGGTACTAGTTCTTCACAATTTGGCATACATTAGTTAAAACATGTTTCATACAATACATATGCATTTACCTAGGTTAAACCAAATCAACCCGTGACCAAAAATCCTAAAAATCCAAATTTCACCCGAAGCAAATTGCCTTGTCGGTCAGACCACTGACGCCAACCGGTTTGACCGTTGGCGACTGGTGATCAGACCATTGGCGCCAGCCAGTCTGACCGATGGCCAGTCAGACCGCCAAGACTACAAATTATTCTGGAAAACTATAAATTAACAAAATTTAAATTTTAACTTCTCTAAATTAACAATAATTTATTGTAATAAAAACCTGAACCTTCAAACCTGGTCCTTCACCGGTGACTAGTGAGTGTGCTGTGGTGGTGGGCAGCGCTAGGAACGTACATGGTGGAAGCGGCTTCGCATTGAAAGGTCAGCCCAACCCCTCCACTCTACCCTTTGGATGGCGAAACCTTTTGCAAATATAGTGTGTGCTTTATACCAGTAATTTGTACAGAAACTTGATTAACAGCGGTCGGGCTAGAACGTAACTTGACTCGGCCATAAGCTTCAGTATCGGTATGAATCCACAATTTCACATAGTTGGCTCAAGTACAGGGCGCACTACACGATCGTTTGCTTCATAAGTAGCCGAATTCGGATCAGTACATTGTTGCGTGTCGATAATTTCCCTTTTTTTTTCTACTTTACCACAATCGCAACTTGCGAGTCTCAGATCAATCTTAACTCACCACAGAGGTGTGTTTTGTTGGAACTAGCTTATTGGGCCTTGCACCGGAGTCAAATTTCCGAATCCCGTGCAGAAATGCTTGTACGGCACATGAACACTGGGGGTTACTGCCTTACTTGTCCGAAGGAGCTCAGTCAACCGCGCGCTCCAAATCTTCTCGTCCGCGGCCGGCGGCCGACCGTCTGGGTCTTCGTACTCTCACAGGAGTGGCGAATCTGGAGAAGGCGACGCCGGCCGGGTTCGTCGCACGGCTTCAGGAATTAGGAGTGGCTTGACCGCGTGAGCGCGCTCGGGGGTGATGCGCATCTGAGAGCACCGCGCACCGCACCGGCCGGCGGCATGCTCATGCTGTGTGCACCACCGACTCACCGAGGATAAATGGATCGAATAATGGGATATGTACATTCTTTTCCGACCACACCGACTCAACCTAGCAATTCTTTTCCGATTGTTTTTTAAGTAACGCTAATATCAATATGGAACTGAACAACTGTGACTTTGTGAGGGGAAAACGAACCGGTCGAAAGGCGGGAGTACGCGTCTTACTGTATGCATGATCTCGCTGGGACTACGTCACGTTTGCCGTGTCATCGTCGTAAGCGGAGATGCCAAAACGCACAAAGTTGGTTCTCTTTTTATCCGGCGAGTTCGGAAAATGTTTAATTCGCTTGTACGAGCAACTGTTTCTATGTAAAATCTTCTGTTAGAGATTCTGTGCTGTCGTTTGGTGTCTAGCCAAGTCTCTAGGATGGTGGCACTGTTATACCGTACGCCCATCTTCACTGCTCACTAGTCTTTGGTTCAATCCCACTCGGTAAGGGGCTTGTGACCTTGTTGTGAGGGTGGTGAAAAACGCATCTGACACACATTCTATCTATGCTTGGCTTGAAAATCCGGTCATCAATAAGATGTCTTAGCACCCCTCAGATTAAATAAAAAAGGATGTCCTGTATGCCTCTGCTCATTAGTATTCGATTGGCTCAACTCGAACCTCTTCATGCAAGACACATCTCAAATGCCACTCGAGTGACAAGTAGAGCACCTTTATAGCTTTTCCTTTGAGTAGTACTACCTCCTATTCTAAGGCCATGCTTTACGTCCCGCTTATTTCAATTTGAATTTCTAACTTCTGACTTATTTTTCACTATTTATAAATTTCATCTTTTTTTTTGAATTTTAGGCTTTTTTTGAACTTTTTTGCTGGTTCTTTTTCCCCGTATTCGTTTGTGTTGTCCGTGATAAGCTAACATATTTATTCTATTTTTAATTTTTTTAAATTTAATTACGCCAATAAGTCATCTTCAGCTATAGTGTAATTTCAGCCAGCTACAGTGTAATTTCGGCCATAAGCCACTATTTTTCAGCCCAACCGAGCAGGGCCTTAAATGGGTTTTGTCTTATGACTTGTAGCTTTGAAAAGACAAAAGCTATTTTAAACGTGTTGACTTCTTAATGTGATTTCTCTCCTTTTTTTTCTTTTTTTCCTTTGCGTTGTCTGCCAAGATATAACATTTTTTTTTCATTTTTTCTCTTTATATTTTTCTTTAATTGAATGTTATAGTATCTATTTTAGCCAAAAGTCAATAGTTGCAACTAAAATTCATCAGCAAAAGTCATTTTGAACGGGACTAAATATAAGTTGTTTTAGAATTTGTGCTGGTCAAACATTTTTAGGATTGACCATCAATGTATAAAGAATTACCAAGATTAACAATACGAAATTGGTATTACTATATCCATCTTGAAATATACTTTCATAATATATACTTAATTTTATTTGAAACATCATATTTTTATAGAAATTAATAGTCAAAGTGTCACTATGGAGACTATATCAATATCAAAACGACTTTTATTTGTAACGAGGGGAGTGCTACTACTAATTGGCAATTTGCCATCAGATACAAACACTTTTCCGAGCTTCTCTATAGATCGCATTAAGTTATTGCTGGGTTCGGCTCTCCTAGAGTTATCCGTAACTCCACCAGGTGGATTTAGGAAACAAGGGGCGGTAGAGATTTTCACAAATTCACCTGATGGAGTTGTCTACAACTCTAAAGATTCGAACCCAACGATAACTCAGTGTCATCTATAGAGAACCCAGCGATAACTTTTAGCCTAACTTGCGATCCTAATCGTTGCGCATATCGTTCCTAAATTCTAGCTAGACTCTATTAATTGCCGATTCCTTTCGCTTTGTTAGCGTTGTCACTTGTAAGTAGTGGCATTCCTACGTGGCGATGTGATACGGGTTATTAGTTTGTTAACATGATAGTTAATGATTAATGATGGCATTACTTTGGTTTATTATATTCATTCATCTTATCGTCTTATAATACTTTCTTGTGAGCGACAAATTTCCAGAGAAGCTAAGCCTCTGTTCTACTAGATTTCTAGCAATGAGTGATAGATGGGGGTGTTTATATTGGCTTTTGCTGATGGTTTTTAGTTTTGGCTGATGAATAGTAATAGTTTGTAGAGAAGTTTGTAGAAAGGGAGATACACGCGTACTATTTTGGTTGATAAAATGAAGTTACTATATTGTATACTACAATCGACTGGTAGACCTTGTATTGAAAAGATATACTATTTAAAAGTTGGCTACTATAAAAAACTATTTATTATAGAAAAATAGCTTTTAGAAACCAATATAAATATGGCCTTAGACCCCGCCTCTAGTTCCAGTGCCCCACAAATCCACAGTACATTTGATACTGCAAGAGTACTGTATACTGAACAAATCGGAAGCGATTTTGAGGGAATTTTCCTTACACTGTTGAGATCTCTGATATCTCGGACCGCTGCCGCGTAAGATTCGCAACTCAATACTAAATCCATAGATAGCCTGATTAGCATCACGAAAAGCCATTTAAATACTTCTGATTCTTCGTTAGCGCAACACTAATTTCTCGATCAGGTAAAAAAAAATGTAGCAGTAGGGATTCATGGACGGAAAATGGCGTGGTGTGGTGGTTGGAGCATGCTACTCAACGTATCACTTGACCAGCCCCGACTCAGGTCATGGCGCTGCATCATCAGCGACGGCAGCCGTCAGTCGACACTGCTGGTGGCAACCTTAACCACGTCCGCGTGCACCGTGGAGTGGAAAACCCCTAGACGCGCGCGCACGCACGGGCGCCTTGTAACAGTTCCGCGTGTGCGTGTCATGCCATCCATGGCCCACAGAGCACGGGGCGACCCGGCCGCGCGGCGCCGTCGTTAGAGAGGCTGCCGCTGCCCACGCGCGACAAGCCTGCGGTGCCGCCGTGCCTCCCGAAGCGATTGGTGTGTGGCGCCGTGGCGGGCGTACGTAGGAAAGGCAGCGCCGGCCAACCGAATCTGACCTGACAGACAATTTGCCATGGCAGACTGCGGTAGTGGAGAGGAGGGCGCGCGCGGTTCGATCGCAATGGTCCCTGAATTAGTACTGTCACTTCAGAGTTGGACAAGCAAACGAAAGAAGGAACGGGCCATTAGAATATCAGAAACAGGAAGGTTAACGAAAAAAAATTAAAATCCCATTGCCATCATCAAAGTTATGTTACACATCACTCCTCCGAACATGAAACTATAAGGAATACACCCTCTCTCCATTTCTTCACTCGAGTACAGTGTTGTTGCCGAAGAAGCAAAGATCTAAGCAGCCTTCCCGAGGGAGCTAATAAAACCTCAAACCGAGACGCGAGGGGGGGGGGGACTTTAGACCAACAATAGCCTAATTAAACAACTCTCCTTCAATTTACAATCCCTATATATGTCAAGCACCACACCATACATCACAATAACTCGACCAATGGCAGTCTGCTTATCTTCTGAAGCTGTGATCCCCGTTCTTGGCGCCCGGCACCACGAGGCTGCTCAGAGTCCTGGCTATCTGCAACTTGAGCTGCCCCCTCTTGAGCGGCGGCCTCTTCTCCTTGTTGCAGCTGTTGTAGGGGTACCCGTACTCCATTGCTCCTCTCCTTCCTTTCTTTGTCGCTTCTCGTTGTGCTTGAGCTTGTGCTTCTAGTGGTTTGTGTTGCTGAGAAGGCAAGAGCTGGCTTGGGGAGGGAGTGTGCAAGGCAGCACCTATTTATAGCAGAAGTTTTTAGACATGTTGCGTTGGTTTGCGTGTTGTTCTTTATTACTCCTATCTGCTGGGGTCCGGGAATAAGTTCTTTATTTTGAGTCATGCGGTTGTTTCTGTTGTGAGTGCGAGCAGAGTCTCATGTGGTTGTTTCTGTAGTGAGTGCGAGCAGAGTCACTTGTCAGTTCTCACTGACCGTCCATGAAGGACCAATGACCAACCAGCCCAATTAATCTCATGTCATGACTAAGAAAATAATCTCATGGCAATTAAACTACTCGTGGCCTAATAGGGCCAGATGCTAGATGCTTCAGCGACTCTTTTCTCGGAATAGATTTCTTGTTACTGCTAAGTAGTGCTCATGCTTTTGTGTTAAACTAATGCGATTGCGTTGTTATGTAGAACCGTAGGATCTAAAGAAGATGAATGATATAGTATACGTTAAAAGTATTCGTATTGGTTTCTGTTTCTAACTTTTATTTGAAAAAGCTAAAAGTTAATATAAATATTTGCTTTTTCAAAACGGATTCTCACTTCTCTTGTTCTAAGGATAAGATAGTAGGTTATAGGCGCTATACACTCTACTCCTCTCACTCTTAACTTAAGCACGTATTTTTTTTTACTTTTTTCACTATTTATCTTTTCCTTTTAAAAATTATTTTTTCTAATAACTACTATTTATCTTCAATAAAAAAAATATCAACCACAGGATCTACGGTGCATACAAACACCTTCTTCTGAGTCACTGACCCATTAGCACCTGTCGAGAGACCGACTCGAAATTACGACTCCCAGACCTTGTCACATGGTGGTACAGTTTTTTCCCCTACCTGCAGGAGAATGACAGGAGGGAGGAGCAGATTGGGGTTGGGGAAGCATGCATCACGTGGCGAAAATGGACGTTCTTCCAGGAGTAGTACAAGTTTGGGACACCGATGAATGGCGATTGGTGGCGTCCTTTTGAGGTGTCGTGCTGTGGCCTGTGGGGAAGGGGCACTGATGGGATGGCTGCACTGCACCCGGTGAGCCCCGCCCCGCGAGCCGCAGCCGCGTAGCGATCAGTGCTGTTCGGTGGGTCTTGATGTTTTCTGCCCAGTGCGTGCACCTTTCCGCGGTACCATGGCCACATGGGCGATGTATGTGAATCGATGTTTGATAGACAACCAATGCCTCTCTACGTACGTTCGAAATTTAACTTGTGGGGCACATTAAAATATTTAAGGTTGCTTAATGATGTCTGCTTTGAAGAAGAGGAGGAAGAACACTCAAGGCTGTCAGGCAAGCAATACCTCTGCCTGATCGGTTCGACTTAAACTTCTGACTTATTTTTTACTATTCATAAATTTCGTCTTTTTTCTAAACTTTTGACTTTTTGTTGAGCTTTTTTGCCAGTTCTTTTTTTTCCCGTATTCGTTTGTATTATACATATTGGGTTAACATATTTTTTATATTTTTAAATTTTTTTAAATTTAATTATGCTAAATAAGCCTCTGTCAGCTACAATGCTTTTTCAGCCAGCTACAGTGTTTTCAGCCATAAGCCATGAGCTTTTAGGGCCTGTTTGGGAGAGCTCCACCAGCTCCAGATTCACGAAAAACAGATTCAGATTCACTTTTCCAAGCCAAACACCTCCAGCTCCAGCAGCTCCACCGTGGATCTGCTCCACCAAAACC
This sequence comes from Dendrocalamus latiflorus, assembly GCA_017311315.1. Lineage (NCBI taxonomy): Eukaryota > Viridiplantae > Streptophyta > Magnoliopsida > Poales > Poaceae > Dendrocalamus > Dendrocalamus latiflorus. The sequence goes on from CM029648.1 coordinate 29,240,455, forward strand.
ATGGATCTGGCTCCAGATCCACCAAATCCATGGAGCACCTCAAGGGGTGCTCCACGAAAACTTGTTTTGTATCTACTCGTGGAGTTAGGTGGTAATTACCCACCAATGCCATTACACACCCCTCCCAACCGTTTTTTCTATTCGGCTTCTTTTCTCTCCAAGCGCTCCTCTCCTCGCCTTCTCGCGCCGAGCGACCGACGCTCCCCCGCCTCCTCCCGGATCCGCCTCCCCCGCCTCCTCCCGGCTCCTCCCGGCCTCCGCCTCCCCCGCCTCCTCCCGACCTCCGCCTCCCCCGCCTCCTCGCGCCTCCTCCCGGCCTCCGCCTCCCCCGCCTCCTCCGGCCTCCGCCTCCCCGGCCTCCTCTCGGTCTCCGCCTCCCCCGCCTCCGACCGGTCTCCGCCTCCCCCGCCTCCTCCCGGCCCCCGCCTCCGACCGGTCTCCGCCTCCCCGGCCTCCTCCCGGCCTCCGCCTCCGACGCCTCCGACCGGCCTCCGCCAACCCCGCCTCCGACCGGCCTCCGCCTCCTCCCGCCTCCGACCGGCCTCCGCCTCCCCCGCCTCCGACCGGTCTCCGCCTCCCCGGCCTCCTCTCGGTCTCCGCCTCCCCCGCCTCCTCCCGGCCCCCGCCTCCTCCCGGCCCCCGCCTCCTCTCGGTCTCCGCCTCCGACCGGCCTCCGCCTCCCCCGCCTCCGACCGCCTCCTCCCGGCCGCCGCGTTCGCCGCGCCTCGCCTGCGCCGCCCGGGGCCGCGCCCGCCGGCCGCTGCCGCGCCTGACGCGTGGGGCCAGTGGGTTTTTTTTTTCATTTTTCCCCTGACGCGTGGGGCCCAGGTGTAAGTGAGATAGAGAGGGAGGTGGAGCTGTACCAAACACTTTGACGAATCTCAGATCCACCATGGAGCTGCTCCACGGTGAATCCAACTCCAGATCCACGTTTTTCGTGAATCTGAAGTTGGTGGAGCTCTCCCAAACAGGCCCTTAAGCCCAACTGATCACCACCCTAGTTTTTGCCACAGATGGTTATTGGCACTGCCGACACCAACCAAAGCACAGCCCCATACAAGTGTGTACTCAGTGACGAATCTAAAAATTTTAAGATAGATATTCATAACTAACAAGATATTGTTTAATAAAAAACATAAAGGTCATGAGTTTACTTGCATCCCTAGGATTGTCTATCCACTGTACTAGTTGCTATGTTTGGACAAGCACCAATAACTTCTTTGCAAACAAAATACAACAATAAGGAATAAAAATAATAATTCGCCAGATTCTACCAGCGAAGTCAAAGTGCAAGAACTACCTAAAATCATTATGGACTGTAGCAGTTGATTGATTTAAACAACTTTATTCTAATCTACCACATTACTACTAGACAATAGATTAGTTGGTCTTCACACCACAAACAGTTGCACATTGGATCCCTAAGCTTACAAGGCAAAGAATTACATGCAGTGAACAAAGGGTACATGTAATCTTGAACTTCTGTCAGTCGTGACACATCAAAGTCATTCTTTCCTCGACGAATGCGATCGACATTTCGCTTCAACTACCGGTCTATGTGCCCACAAGAAACAACAGAACAACGAAAGGAACAATCAGACAAATTGGTAAAAGTGTATTTGTTGGATTAGTTAAATTCGCATGGAAATCTTATGCCTTAGTCTTGATGTTGAACCACTTCCTCACCAGGGATTTGGACCATGAGAGCTACACATTTAGAGCCAAGTAACCACCAACTTGATCAGAGATACAACAAATGAAAATTCTTTGCCAGGACAAGCACTAATAACTTCTTTGTAAGGAGAATACAAGCATTTGAATCCAACATATGGTAGGAGGCAACATTCAACTAGCATTTAAGACTTATGGACTAGAACCACTTATAATAAAATAAGCCAAGAGTTGTGTCAGCACAGAGCTTAGAAAAGTGCACACTAATTTCAATTGAACTAGCATCCAGCCAGATCTAGTTAGTAAATCCTGACACACTAGGTAGTAACCATCCACAGATTTAGGTAACCACTAAATCACATCAACATAGACTCAAAACGCTGTACTTACTGAAGCAACAATCACAAGTAGAAGAGCTACAGGTCCAAGGGCAGCATAGTCGCATAGAGATCTAAGTTCCTAAATCCTAAACAAAGATCTAAGCAGCGGGTAAACTAAGAAGCCATACAGAAGATCTGAGCAAGCCGGACTAAGCTAGATCGAGAAAATTGCTATTATAGGACGCGAAACAATGGGCTTCGCTATTATAGGACTCCAAACGTCGACTTCGCTAAAACGACCCTTGAAACATTGACACTTTGTTATAGATGACATTTGGTCTTTTTAATCTTTTTTCTCAACTAAAATACATGTATTTTGCCATGATGTGACCGTATTGCCCTTCTGCCTCATTCACGTAAGAGATCGACCTTTCGTTTCCTTCGTACGTTTCGTTTCCTTCGTCCGACTCCGACGGTTCGTCTCCGCCGCCCAAAACCCCAACATGGAGCCCCAGCCCGGCGATCCACCGTCGCCGGCCGGCGATCCCCGATCCCAGGGCACCTGCTGTACGTGCCCACGCGCGACACCTGCCCTCCAAACACACAAGGGCAAAAATGTCATCCCATGGCAAAATACATGTACTTTAGATGAGAAAAGTGATTAAAAGGACCAAATGTCATGTATAATAAAGTGTCAACGCTTCAAAGGTCGTTTTAGCGAAGTCAACGATTGAAGTCCTATAATAGCGAAGCCCATTGTTTCGCGTCCTATAATAGCAATTTTCTCAGCTAGATCACAACACCATACATGATAGAGCCTCAGATCCACAGATCTAACGCAGTAACACACAAAAAAAAGCAGGAAGGAGAAGAGATCTGGGGTGGAGAGGAGGGCAGGAGAGGTGGCTCACCGAAGACGGTGTTGATGGGGCTCATGGAGACCTCGTTCTTGGCGGCATCGTCGACAAGGATGAGCCTCTGGAGTCGGCGAAGGCGACGTAGGAGGGCGTGGGGAGGAGCCGAGAGGCGAGAGCATAGAGGCATAGACAGTGAATGAGCCGCAACGGCAAGGCTGGGGGATTAGGCATGGGGGCAGATGATCGGCGCGCATATGGGCCAGACCCATGCGCCCATGCGGGCCATGCCTTACGCCAAATATCCTGTATTGCTTTGGGCTGACTGAGTATGTATAGAGCTAATTCGGCCCAACTAAGTGTGTGTGTGTATATATATATATATATATATATATATATATATATATATATATATATATATATAGGAAAAATACATTTTACTCCCGGGTGTAATTACACCCACCTCTAATATACCACCTAAATAAATTTGAAATACTCCTTTATCACTTTAGGTATACTCATATACTAATTATAAGATATTCTAATGTGAACCACACGAAAAAATTGCAAGGGGTTCTATAGTTTTTAGCGTATTTTGTAAATACCTTTATATACGTACATAAAAAGGAGTATGTTGAAAAAATGTACATACCACCTCTGAAAAATTGTTCATACAACCTATATAGTCTTAAATACTCGTATACTACATGTACATACTCCTCGTTACGCGAGATACTCCCTACGTTGTGAGATACGACATAGGGTGTAATTACACCCGGGAGTAGAAAAGAGGCTTCCTCTATATATATATATATATATATATATATATATATATATATATATATATATATATATATATATATATATATATATATATATATATATATATATATATATATAACAGGGGCACCTAGGTGTCTGGACACCTAGTCTCCTTACCTTTGGATTGCTTTTAGATGCGTGCTAGTGTGATTGAGACTTTCCATCCATGATTAAGACTTTCCTTCCATGATTGATTTAGCATGCCTAATATATTACATACCATACATACCATTGCTCTAGCACGTATCTAAAAGCAATCTAACGGCAGGGAGCCTAGGTGTCTGGGCACCTAGGTGTCCCATTTCAGCGTCATATATATATATATATATATATATATATATATATATATATATATATATATATATATATATATATATATATATATATATATATATATATATATATATATATATATATATATATATATATATGCATTTTGTATATACTGGATTTTTTGATAAAAATTGTGGGTATTCAGCTGAACACTCATAAACTACTGTAGATCCGCCCCTGATGAGGCCAGAAGAGCAAGGAGAGCGAGATCCACGTTGAGGAAGGCCGCCCTCCCTGCTGCGGAGGCCGGTAGTCCGTCGGCGGGGGGACGCGCCTCGACGTACGTGCGCCGTGGCCATGTGATTGGTTTGGTTGCGGGAGCGGGAGTTTTTTTTTGCCTGTAATGGGTAAAGGTGGCAGGGAGGTCACTGGAGGAATGTAGGACGCAAGGACATTGGACACCAGTGGCGGAGAGAGGGGGGCCGAGGGGGGCCTGGCACCCCCCAACGGGGCAACGATTTATTAGATCACTGTGAATCGTATTCATCAAATATGTCTGATATGCTTACCTACCTTACAAGCTATGCTCTTTCCAACGATGCATGCTGAACCGAGTCAATGTCTCAAAGGATCAATGTCTCAAAGATCCTTTTAAAAAGATCCAACGATGTCTCAATTAGCCCAGTCAGTAACGCTTCGTATTTCAGACCGAGGAGGAGGCGAAGCGTCAAAGCGACTGCGTCACTGCGGCGCATGCTCGCCAACCGGGGTGGGGAGTCCGCCCGCGCCCAGCAAAGTGCAAACCATACTCCGCGGCTCTGCCGACGCCGTCGCCCGTCCCCGTCACGGCGTCACGTCAGGTAATCTCTATAGTCTATACGGTGATGAGGGCCTCAATATGCTGTATATCTGTATATCCTCAGAGTTGTGACGGATCGGTCATGGCGGCGCCGCCGCAGCGGGGGGAGGAGGAGGAAGGGGGCGGGGAGGGCGCGACGCCGGCGCACGTGATTACGCGGGTGTTCTCGCACCTCGACTGCGTCGACCTCCTCAACTGCTCCCTCGTCTGCAGGTGAGTACACTCCTCGGCTCTCTCATTTCCTGCACGCCTGGTGTTCGACGGAATGCCTCCTCACAAAGGAGGTGCCTCTCTCTGAGTATCTGATGCTTGCAATACCATCGAATGCTCTATCTGAGCAAGGGAAGAAATCTTGAAGGCCAAGAATTCAGTTGATCTAAGTGGGAAAGATTGTTGGGATCAGCCGTTCAGACGTAGGATACGTCCCGGTGGATTGTCTTGTGGTTAGTTATAGTTAGTGGCGTCAGATGAGTAGGAGATGATGAGCTAGGCTCTTAGCTTGATGCATTGATCAAATCCGTTTATGAGTCTCTTTGTTTGCTTGATGCCTCTGAGTCTATGACTAGCAACAACTAATTAGAGCCTGGCTGAATGAATGATAGCTTTGTTCTGAATGAATGATAACATATATTACTCTAATAGTCTGATATGTGACTAGTCTATTGGATCGGTAAATCCAGCATGGTTCATTGGTTCTACTTTACTTGTTGTCCATGTTGCCCCCCTATATCCAATTCCTGGTTCCGCCCCTGTTGGACACAGCATGACAAAAGTGCAGAACAACGCTGGAAATATATAGGGTTATAGCTGAGTATCCTAACCAGCTAGACTACAACGGAAGCTGTTCACTGATGTTTCATATTGTTTTTTGTTCTCATAAAATTTTCTCAACATCTCATACAAGCAAGGCTGCATGGTGAATACTGAAAACGCAAACTTCACGTCCTCGCACATTACCGGTGGTGTCTGAAGTGGCATTCGTGGGGAAATTTCGGAAGCTCGAATTTGCACACACAGGGTGCCTTATCGAATTCATTTCGACTTCGCGGAAATGATGCCCGCATGGTCGCAAACCGCGTATAGTGGCCCAAAATTTCCATCTTAAGAATACCATCCTACACAAGTGTCCACAACAATTTAGAATCGCTTCTTTTCTGCAATGTAAAACACCCCAAAAAAAACGCTCCGATTTGACGAACCAAAGCCCTCCACTAGAATTAAAGGAAAACAGTGTGTGCCTTTTTTTTTCAATCAAACTTCTATGATGCATCATGCCTCGCACGTTGCAAGGATTGAAACCAAGTCTCCTTTTGTCCTCGAAAAGAAGGGGCTCAATTGAAGTCCTAACAGAAGCATTTTTCTCCTAACAAACGGATCAAAATCTTACCTCGTTACTTTCACATGGTGGTAGCCGGTAGGGCTGGGTTCTCATCAATCATGTACACTCATTATTTTTTATGCCAAGAGGAGCCATCAAAGCAATCAAATCACCGGTCAAAAGTGGTACCGCTCCGTTGAGCCCACCCTGGTCGATCGAGCCGCCCTACAGGCTACAGCGTGACGGCCGTTCCCGCTTCCACCTCGTTGCAAGACGTTAACTGCATGGGCACTGTGGCAAGGAAGGCTTCGCGACGTATGTGGAGTGGGCCAAAACACCCGTCACCGGGCTAGAACGCATCCATGATTATAGGTGACCGATCCCCCTACAGATGCCCGCGGGCCGCCAGAATGCGCGAGGCCAGCTGGGCAGAAGTGTTCTTGGCCGTTGGGCTGGTAACCTCGACGTCGCGGCGCGCCGTGTGAACGTGTAATTGATTGGAATGTCAGGGGAGGGAGGGATCTGCGCGGCCGGCATGCATGCCAGCGGCCAACCGGCTGCCGCTTGCCGCCCGGTTGTGCATATCATGACGCCCAGCGTTAGAGGAGCTCCAGCCGGCGAGGCGTACCGTGGGAAACGCTGGCTTCACGCATCGGCAAGCGTTTCGTTCAGGTTTTGGCTTCTCCACCAGTAAAACAATTTTGAACGAAATTTCACGGAATTTGGCTATTTCAGCCTCATAAGAGAAAAGCCCACATCAACAAAAAAAAATCAGTCAATTTTAATTTTTTTCGAGATTTCGCCAAAAATTTCTTGCCCAGATCTGCTTGCCGAAAATCACTGTTTTCGTACAATCGTATATCTTAAATTTCTGAAGCTTTTGAAATTTTAGATTTCTCAGATGGATTCGAAAATTTTTCTAAACCAAAATTATTTTCCCTGTTCTAGGCTATTATTATAGCAAAGCCTTTTCGAAGCCGCAAGTTGCAGCTAGCGTGGCTCGACTGCTGCAGTCATGTCGCAGCTGTGGCATGATGAAAGCCTTAACTTCACGTAGCCTGCTTTGTTTCCTTCATGATTAGTTGTTGTATATGAATCAGAAAGAGCGCTGGAGCGGCAGAGAACAAAAATGAAAAATTTCCGTTGCCGGGACTCGAACCCGGGTCTCTCGGGTGAGAGCCGAGTATCCTAACCAGCTAGACTACAACGGAAGCTGTCATTAGCATTCTCGTTATCAGTTTTATCTGTTCTTTCCTCTCTCCAAACTCCATCCACATACAGATATGGATGGGTACTGAAAATGTTATGCCTGAACGGTCACTCAGAAGTTCTTATGGAGTACATCTCATCTTCAAAGTCAGGAGGTCCCAAAATGTCCTTCTCAGGAAAAGTATCTTGAACAAGTATCCACAATAATTCAGCATGGCTTCTTTCCTACCAGGTAAAATACCAAAAAACAGTCCGATTTGACAGACCAAAGCCCTCCACCAGAGATAAAGGAACTAAAGTTATAGTGATAATACGCATTGTGCGTGTCTTTCGAGTTCAATCAAACCAGTATCACCAATCATGCCTCGCGCATTAAAAGGATTGAATCCAAGTCAGTCTGTTTTTCTTTTAAGAAAAGAAAGGATTGAAGCGAAGTCCTAATCGAAGCTTTTCTTCGCCTAACAAATGGATCAAAATCCTCACTGCTTCCGCATCATCTTGGTAGGGGTGGGGTCTAATCAAACCGGTACACTCTCATTATTAATTTTGATGACAACAGGATCCATAAAATTAACGGATTTGCTATTTAATTGACGCCTGAAAATTTACAAAATCACAATCGATTTTTTTCACCTTTGGATCAGTGTGGAGATTCGTGCTAAGGTGAGGTTGCTTCCTCCTCTCCAGCACTAGGCGACGGTGATGGTGGGCGCCGGTGGATTAGGGTTAGGGCTCACCCATTTAGGGTTTGGATTCACCAGTGCCGCCCGAGCTTACAGTGAGGTCGGAGTGACGATAGACTGGTGGTGGGTGGTGGTGCGTCGAGACGGCGATGGCACCACTGGACGTGGGCGAGGAGGACGACAATCGAAGTGGTTAGGAGGTGATAGCGGATCCATCGGCGGTAACCGCTAGAGACGAGGAAAGGAGGCGGTGGCAGCGAGATATTTCGGAAACGAAGAAGGGAGGTGGTGGCAGTGGGATCTTTCGGAGAGGAAGAAAGAAGGCGGTGGTGGCAACAGGAATAGGAGACGGGGTGGAGGACAACGTGGCAGAGCGGCGAGAGGAGGGGGTGGGAGGAGCTCGCCGACGAGCATCACTAGCGTCGGAGACAGCGTTGGCAAGGTTGTGGGAAGCAACATGACGGCTGGGGCAGCGGCAGTCGGATTGAGTGGGTTAGAGTTAAGGTGAAGATGGTGTGAGTGAGTTATATAGGTGAGAGGGAAGGATCTGAGTCATAAGATCTTAATTTAAGGGTAGGAAAAACTAACTTTGATTTTAAAGATTTAGACGACTATGGTATATTCGGGCCCTAAAATTAAAGAAAGCATCCGGTCAAAAGCGGGATCGAGACACGACACACGCACACGATAATCTCGTCACCCGAACCATCATTACATGATCAAGCAATTCTGAAGCTGTTTACGTGGAAATTCCCACATCAGAAACACACTACCATGACATCCACCAGCAAAAGTTGCTGCAAAATGCAGCAAGAACGGCAATGTTTTTTTAGCATGTGTCTATGATATACTTTGCTTATACCAAACAGAGTCTTTTTTTTATGATAAAAAGATAGTATTTACAAGCAAACAAATTTGGGTGGGTTCTTTTGGGCTGATGGCTTACAGCTTAAAAATTGGAATTCTGTAGTACGCATAAAAAAATAGTCGTATATGATTTTGACGGTACAGCTAAATTCAGCACACTTTTTACTATAATCTTCATATTGATCTTATCTTAAAAATATAATATTTAAAAACTAATTACTATAGATAGTATAGGCATAAGTCATATATATAAATCCAACCGAATCCGCCCAAAATGTCTTCTTCTCGGCTTACTGTGTTGGCACTTCTGTTCGTAAAATCCATAGACTCCATTGTCTAGCAGCCTAGGGTCTTAAGACTACACTGTCTGTCTAGCAACTAGACTGTTCGCCCAACGGCTGGAGGCAAAGAAAGAATCCCTGAGACCCTGACCAAACGTCTGATACCATGGATGAATCCAAGCAGATCAAAAAGAAAGAAAGGAACAGTGCGTACTGCGTGGAAATGGACAAGTCGCGGAACGGATGGCGATGCAGAGCCCCACATGTCTAACTGGTGTGATCCGAATGCTCTCATGGGTCACTGTAATGAACGCATTAGGTTGGGTAACCTTGTAGTATCGTAGCTGCCTGTGTGAGAGATGCTGAAGCTGACCAGAGGATAAGAAAGCACTAGCTTCACGAGTGCTATCAACAGTGCCGAAACGTACGGTGCATTTTGCAAAGTTAATGCCGTATTTTTACCTGAAATGTAAGGGGTAATCTTGAGTTTTTGCAGGTTTACTGCAGAGTGGAGAGGCTGTCAATCGCTTTCTTGATGGACTAGTTTGTTGCAGTGGTGTTGACAGTTAATTAATTTACCGCGAGAGGTACATGGGGCTCGTGGAAAATGTCCTCTAAACAGTGCAGAGCTAGTACCATGTGCACAGTGCACGGCTGCTCTTATGGATGTGAAATTTCAGTACAAGTACCAATTGACGTAGGAATATCAGGGGTAGCAAAGGACCGATTAAAAGGGGACCGCATGTCATTGATAATTCCCCAGTTAGTACGGACGGTGTTAATGATATATTGGATGATCAAATGATCAAGATCCTGCAACGAACTCGTTTCATTTCTCACTACAGATTGCGTCGATGATTGGGTCTCACCAGTAGCAAGAAAATTCAGGCCTCAGACAGAAAGATGGAAAGGGAAAAAATTAATCTTTATTATTATATAGAAATTACAACTTGCTCTAAATGAGCGTTTACAGGGGGAATAGTACGTGCTTTAATGTGGATTGATCTTACCGTTGTTCTCTCCTCTGTCTTCTCTCCTGGGTAGGGCTTAAATAGTGCCGAAAAGACGTTAGTTGTTGATATGAATAGTCGCATTGTCGATTTCTCTTGTCCGCACGTGTAAGCGGTTGATGTCAGTGAGAGAAACCTGACAATAGCCGACGATAGGTTATTGTCAGTGACAGAGAGATCAAGAAACAATCATAGGGTGGTTGTTGCCAGAGATACTAGAATGAATTTGGAATGGTCGTGGAAAGAGAACGCACGTGATCCGCTCTTTAACCGCATAAGACATCACCTTAGAGGAGGTCTAAATGTCGGGACATAAAGCTTTCAAGTAGTAACTAGTCGGATAAATAAACAATGATTCTTCGATTAGGGAATACTCGGGATTTGTAATAGCATAATCTATTACAACGATTGGTTTGGGCATTAATTATATATTAAAGTGACTCTTAGACGGATTATTTAATCCTTGTTAAATTGATATAATAAAATTAACACAGATCAGGACTGTTCCGGCTCAATATAGACACATATTTACACCATTAGGAAGAGATTTTTTAGATGAAGCTAAACAAGTAACGCGCGCCTTCAAGTGATAATCATGTGCACAAACGATACAAGTCTGATACATAATTAGACTCAGTGGCGGAGGACGGGAAAAAAATGAGGTGGGGCGGATCGAAAGCTATACCTGCGCGCCGGTGGCTACCGCCCGCCCGCCGCCGGCTACGCCCAGGCCGGTGGCTGCCCCTTTGCGCCCAGCCGCTGGGTCGTCGAAGTTGAGGGCGGCGGCGGAGTCGAAGGAGTCGGAGGCGGCGAGAGGGGCGAGGGGGGAGGCGGCGGGTGGAGCGGAGGTGGAGGCGGCGAGAGGGGCGAGGGGGAGACGGCGGGTGGAGCGGAGGTGGAGGCGGCGAGAGGGGCGAGGGGGAGAGAGGGGCGAGTGGGAGGCGGCGGTGGAGCGGAGGTGGAGGCGGCGAGAGGGGCGAGGTGGAGGAGGCGAGGGGGTGGAGGTTGTTGCAAAAAATCAAGCCCTGGCTCAAGCCAGGGCTTGCCCTATCGAGTCCTCCGCCGCTGATTAGACTGGACATACCATGCAACAACAACGGTGGGAATTAATCGATGCAATATGTGTCTGCTTTCAAAATGGAGCCCAACATAGTTGAGAAACAGAGGACCGCAGTTTGAGTTGGTGTTATCCATCCAAACAGTGACTTGCCGGTCGGCATTAGCAGGATGTCTGGTAAGACGGCGAGGGAAGAACCGGGGAGAAGGGAGAGGAATAATTACGGTGCTTTAAGATTCGTGCTGTCACATGACAGAATCTGAGAGAAGGTCTCAAGGGGAGGGGTTTTAAGGCCCTCCCTCAGATTGATTGGGTATGATCTCGGAAGAGTCTGAAGTTAATCTATCCTGGCTTGACCTGACCAAAGACAAACATACACATAAATTACAGTACACAAAATACCAAAAATTGATTGGGTATGATCTAAAAAATAGTTGGATAATACTGTCCCATTTTTTTCTTTTTAAAGCATGCTGTTATCCCAACTTGTTGAAGTGCTAGCAAGGAAGTGCCCACTCCATGAAACCTAACAAAACCCCAAGGCACCAACTGCTGTCGACTTTGTACAGCCTCATGTACTGCACCCTATATAAGCTTGCATTGTTTTTGGCCATCTCTAAAATAAGATGCTCATAGCTGTTTGATATTGACGTGCATAGTGCAATCTCAGTGGTTTTGTCAAACCTCTTGTGTAGAGTCATAGGAACTAAACTTGTCTTCGCACCTGGATCTGGACCATCTGCGAGACTAGAGCCCATTAATCTCCGAAAACAATGAGCTACCAATGACAAGACTCGGTCATTGCTCCGCCATTGCATTGAATCGGAGATCATAATGCTGATTCTCCTACCGATCATCTGAACATTTTGGTGCCACATATATAGATGTGCAGAATAAATGCTTCCTTTAGGCTGTAGGTAGGGAAGTGTAAACAGCCGCCGTATGCTTACTTGTAGGATCAAAGAGGCGACTAGAAGGGATAAATAGGAGTCACACCGATAAGAGCAGGTACAATAAGGCTTAGTCAGCAGGCTATAGCAAATATAATATCAACAAAATCTTACGTGGTAGAGAGAGAAAGGAAGAGAGAGAAGGAAGCTGGCTACTAAATTACAGCTAGCTATAACACGTAAAAATATGCATTTCACTCTCTTACATGTGGGGCCAAATAGTTATTGTAATAGCTACCTTATTGTATGAACTATTTTTTTGAAGACTATAGATGAAATGGACAAGTGTTATAGCCACTAGTTGATTATACTATTGTACTTGCTCTAATAGTTTCTTTAAAATATTTTATCTCAAGATTGTTACAGTCGCTATGAAGATCAGAGCTTAAGTATCCCAGAGAAATTCCTAAAAAACCGAGCCGAATGGGACTTAACACCTTAGAATGGTATTACCGCCATATAAGATACGGTACTACTGTCATGTAATAGGCGGTACTAACTTTTCCTCAGATCAACACAGGAAAAATTAGCTTGAGCAAAACCAAAAACCACACAACATTCACAAGAAAGATCCAAATGACTTGAAATTTGAACCAAAACAAGATCACAACCTTAGGAACCTAAAATAATAAGAGAACTTGCAATATCACAAGAAGGTTAGGACCTTTTGGCTCTTAAAGTTCTATTATAACAAAATCGGTCTTAACCTATAAATGAGCCAACTTTCAAACCAAGACTTCAAATCACTTCAAACTTGGTATGCACCTTCTTTAGGATGTTAAGAACTTATTCCAATCAATAATCAAGAGAAACATTGTCAAAATTCTGCCATTTATCCATTTGAAGAAAGTTTACACTAAAACTAAGCAAAAAAGGGAAAACGACGAATATAACTTGCTCGTGGTTGGAGGATGGCCAAGGTAAATCTAGATGTATTTCCATATATCATAATAAGCAATAACTCCCGAAGGTTTAAGGCAAAAATATATGGATAAAAAATCTCCTGAGAATGTCAAATCCAAGCAAAACTGGACAACTTCATAAACTTATCAATACCAATGCCTAGATAGATGGGATTGATTCCATGATATATCTCCATCACTAACTCGTTCTTGGTATCCAGCAAGATCAATAAAGGGAAGAGGGGATCAAAACTAACCAAATTAAGAGCAAATCAATCAAAACAAGAGAGATCCCTGAAAAATGAATAAAGTTGATATATTGCTATTTAAATATTAATGTTTTAGAGTCACACTATCTGAAGGATAAGAGAGCGCACTACAACACTCATACTTCTTAAACCCTAACCCTAGAACACTCATAGTCTCATACTAGGGGCAATGTTGCATTGCCCAATGGTTAGGCAACTTTGACACGTGTCGCCTAACGATTGGGTAATTAGCCCAAGTCGTCTAACCGTGCAGTGACATACGGTCAAAACTATAAAAAAAATTCGCAGATATAATTTTGTAGTACCAAATAAAAAATGATTATTTAAAAAAATCGATGATGGTACATGTCGACCATTCTTCCCCCCTGGTTTGTGTAATCTTAGGCGTATAAACAGTTGTTCTTTGGAACATTCTATTCCAAAGTCCATTTCTTTAGTGGCAAACACAATGTTGCATGGGCTACGAATTTACCGAGTCTCTCTCGCTCTCTCCGCGTAACCGGAGAATCTGATGAATCCATCTCAAGGATTGGAGTCCGTAATCGTAGGGTCTTCATTCTGAAAAAGACTAAATGAAAAGTATGAAAACCTCCTTCTCAACTGATTGCAAAAAAGAAAAAAAAACAGCAGTGCTAAAGGGGTGCACCAGAAGCTCACTGTCAATCGAGCTGGCAGCCAGGGCAAAGCAGACGTAGGGCCCCCGAAAGTCGCCTCGGAAATTTTCTGGTCCGATCGACAGCTCCGCGAGCGAAGATCAGTGGCACGTACGACTAACAACCGCTGCTCTTTGGAGGCCTCTAGCTTCACACCCATCCGGATTGCCCCTGACAGAGACCCACCGACAGCGAGCTCCACTGGCTCGCGAATGGCGATGATCTCACTGGCAATTCTTTCCTTTTCAGGTGTCGCATTTCGCGCCATCGTGGCGGGAGAGCGACCCTGATGATGGGCGTCGTTGATCCGGCGGTTGAATGTGAATGCGCATCCGTTCCTCGATAGCTTAAGCTTTGGTGTTAGTAACTCAATATGTGCAAATGGCATTTCGCTGGCTGCCATTGAGGAAGACATTATTGTTGGGATCTAGATGGCACTGGTCAAGAAATTTGGTGAGCTAGCCTTCCAGTCCGAGCAGTCCTATTGACCAAGCAATCTAGTACGGAGTAGTACGTACGAGGACTTCGTTATTACTGTACTTGTTTTTGTTCTTGTCTTGCCATGTGTTAATTAGGGTCAGTCGGTCAGATTGTTACTTGATGGCAAGCGGGCATGCCTGGTAAAGCTCTCCCGGTAGGAGTATTTGTTTACACGTAGCAATGATAGATCGTAAAGATGCTGCCCCGTTAAAGAATCGCAGACAAGATTTCAGATCATTGGCGCCTTTCTGAAAAGTTCAGGCAATGGCTTTCACATTTGTTGCTTTTGCGAGCTTAAAAGAGCCAGGTTACCTGATAAGCGGTGCAACACGCCCAGGAATTTCAGATGGGTGCTTTGGGATATCTTAATGCGCAAAAAGTTTGATGCTTGACTGAAAACTTACATCCATGTCCCAAGAAAGGAACTATTTACCTCGCATGATTCGATCTGCTGTATTTTAGAACTGTCTGGCTCATGGCTGATGCTTTTCTTATCCTAATAGCGTTTTTTGCTGCTTTTCTAGCACACCAGAAATCACGTGTTCAGTTCAGAGTTCAGACATCTCCACCGCACCAAACAGAGAGGACATCTCGTTTCTGTTTCAGATCGAGATGACCAGCACCATAAGAAAAAGAAAAATCACAGCTCAGCATTTCTAGCGGGAAAGGTATAGGACCGAAAACAGGGGCAAGGCACAAGTCTTCACTCCAATACTACAGAAGCTATAAAAATCAGAGACTAATTAACAATAAGAAAATATTTAAGAAAAACCGAGCGAAATGTGCTTTGACAAGCCCCGACGGTCCAACCTCTGAGCAGGGGAGGTCTGACTGCTAGCTACTTGGCAGTCTGAACTCTTGGTAGTTTGAGATCTAACCAAGAATAGAGAAGATTTTCAATACTATTTCAAATCCAAAAATCGATGAAACCTTTGATTCACAACTCCAAAAGACTTGAAATTTAAACTAAGGTTTAAGATATTGAAATAACTTAAGAAAGTTGGGATTGAAGCTTTGCAGCACCAAAACCGGGATAAACCCACAAATTGGGCCAACCCTCAAACAAAGCCTCCAAATCACTTGAAATTCGGTATGCATCTTCTCTAGTATGTCAGGAATATATTTCAATCAAAAATCAAGAAAAATATTGCCAAAGTTCTAATATTTTTTTTTGTTTGAAGGAATGTTGCACCAAACCAGACAAAAAAGGAAAATCTTGATCTACTCTTACTCGTGAGTTCTTGATGATCTAGATGACCTTGGATAAGTCCTCATATGATATAGCAAGTTAGATCACAGCATAAACTTAAACCAAAGTACCATCAAAATCAAAACCCTAAAATCACCATCTCTTAAGCCAAAATCGGACAAACACAATAACTTGCAAATACCAAGTGTCTAGATAGATGAGATGTAGTCTCCAAGAGACATTATCATTACTTACACGTTCTTGACATACAACAAGATCAAGAGGGTAAGGAGAAGCACCAAAAACTAAGCCAAATCAAGATTTCATCACTTAAGTACAAGAAGGAAATACTTAGATGAATTTTGATCTCTATTGATACTTGGAGAAGAATATTTACAGTCACTCCCTAGCCACACACAAGGTCTAAGAATGATAAAAAAAAGCTCAGTTATAAGAGCCTCACACATGTCCCACAATGTTCTTTTTAATGAACCCTAACTCTCCTTTTAAATGTTTGGACCAAACTCTCCAAAAACTTGACTTAGCCATCTCTCTTCTTCCTTATATATAGAGGCTCACAGAGAAAACTCTAATCAATACATCTAGTTGGATTTCATTCACTTACATGAGTTAACCCGTTAACTCAATACCATATCAGATTTTACACTTACACATGGTCAAAGTGCTCACACCCATTAACCATTAGTGAATCAACCCTTGATTCACTTCATATTTTCAGCATATATAAGACCTAAATCACTTAAGTCAATACCACAGTTTCGCACACCACCACTTTTTAGTATTGGGTAATTTACGAAAATACCCCTCTATCATTTCCCACGAAGCTTTCTGCTTCCTTTGCCATGAAGCATCATCAATGCTTTGCCATCTTCTATGTGGCCCTAATGACTTGCGGCCAAGCCTCTCACGCACTCTGATCTCACCAAACCATCCTCATTTGCAAACGACCTAAGTTACTTGGCGTACTACATGCTTCTTCTCGCACATGATGGCACCTGGTTTCCTTGATCGCACAGGACCTCGGCTCCTCCCTGAACCTTGTCCTAGTTCATCTTTCCGTTACCTATCATGTCCTCCACTGGTAGCTTCCACTCTGACCCCTCATCATCTCGGCTTATAATCACCCCACAAGTCTCGGTCATCTTCGACGACTCCTTGATCATCTAGACCTCAGCTCCTCTTAAGCGTAGTCATGATCCCTTTGACTGTTTTAGACCTAAGCTCTCCTGACTTAGCCCTAGTCTCGTCCACCTCACCATGACGTAGCTCTGAAGTTCTACAACCAACACAAATAAGCAAACTATCATGTAGCACTGCACGAGACAAAATTATCAATATGTCCAATTGATGGTAGCAAGAACACTTACCTCAAAGCTTCCATCTCGAAAGTATCATCGCAAAACATGGCTCTGCTCAAACTTCACCTTTCATGGTTCTTGTCCATCTTGTGTCTTGCTTGAGCTTAACTATTCCACACGGCATCCATGACTATTCTAGACCTTAGTTATCCCCTATCTAGTCCCAGTCTCCCCGCCGTTGACAATAGTCACCTACAAGCCACCTGCATAGCAATTGACTAACCATTTTCGGACACAAGTTCTTCACAACTTGACCAACGTTAGTCCAAGAATGCACCATGCAGTATATATGCATTAACCTAGGTCAAACCAAATCAAACTAAGACCATAGTTCCCAAAACACCACTTTACAGCTGATACCAACACCGGGGCCGGTCAGACCGCCAGCCGCAACCGGTCAAACCATCGACCAAATGCCGGTTTGATCGCTACCTCCCACAATTGGTCTTACCACCAGCCCTAGGCCGGTCAAATTGTTGGCAACAAAATGCAACTAAAAAATTACAAACTCTCAAAAACCAAACTCAAACTTCGCAAACTCTCTGAACCAATTACTCATCACAACCATGGGGCGGCCTCCACATGGTCTCACAAAAGGAGATATTCTCTTGCTTTAGAATCACATCAAACCTAACCTTCCTGTCATCTTGAGCATAAAAGGGTGCTCCTAGGTAGGGGTGGAAATGGAGCGGATATTTTTCGTCCGATCTGGAGCTAGATCTGATCAGAACTGAATCTAGGAAGAAAATCTAATATCTAGCCAGATCTAGGACGAGATCCAGATTTAGGATAGGATACGGAGCAAACAGTATCTAGCAAAACTATGACGGACCTGAATACCGAGATAATTCCTATCCAGATATCTAGTAAGTACCATTTGACCCACCCCCAGCAGCCCAGCCCAACACCCTCAGTCCCTTACCCAACCCACATTTGTAACCCTACTCTCACGACTCATGAGTCCCAGGCTCGAGGCTCCCAGCTGCCGCACACGCATGAGAGGAGAGGGAGGAGTGGAGGACCATAGGAGCTTCACCGCCCCCACCATCGTCCCCTCTCTAGATCTGGAGGTTGTGGAGAACCCTGTCGCTAATATAATGATGACTGAGGTATGGCAGATTGGCAGTATTCACTTCTTTAGTTAGTATTTCCTTCTAACCTAGATGTTAAATGACAATTTGACATTACAAAATTGTAAGATGAAGAAGAAAAAGCTAATGATGAGGCTTAAGGAGGAGTTGTACCATGAAGATGTATGTTGTCCTTGTTCTTATTGCTAAGTTCTATGGTGGCTCCGTGGCTACGACAACAACATCTTTGTTTTCTTAATATCATGTATGGTCAATTAAACTTCCGGTTGAAACGGTTTTGGTTTGGTTGATATTATGTATGTTCAATATTTATGTTATGCAATATGTATGGACTCATGTTCAATGGTTTAAATTTGAAATGATTGTGATTTGGTTGTTATTATGTATAGTCACTTTGTGTCTTTAGTACTTATTATTTTGGTTTGTTTGATATTATGATTATATACTCATGTAGTTTGGTCCAATATATATTATTCTATATATGTGCGTACTATCCACCTATTTTATCTATTTTCCGATCCAATTGCGTCATGTATCCATCCCATTTTTGTATCACGAATAATCCGAATTCATATCTAGTTTATCTATATTCGATTTCGAATTCAATGTAAAAATATAAGTTAGGATACGAAATGAACAATATCCCCTATCCATCCCGTTTTCACCCCTACTGCTAGCTCGTCCCACGTACCAAATTTACTTTAACATGATGTACGTACTCATGCAAACCTCTTTGCTAAAACTGATGTTTTACAGTAAAGAATTAAGACAGAAGAGTGCACCAAATTTGCTTTCAGATTCTCCTGCTGAAGATAGTGGGCCTTGCACGCAACAGCCACTGTAACATCAGCGCCGCTGCACCCCGGACAAACTTGTCCCGGCTTAAAAGCTGGCTAGGGATCGTGTGGCTCCATCTTTTACGTACCCGTACTACACGATATATTTATTGGAGCCGGATACACACACATGATATTTTTCTTTAGGGGGTTGTTGTATCTAGCTATCTGCGCATACTGGTTTTTGTTTTGGAGAAGAGAACCATTGTAGGTCTGCTCAAAAAAGACGAAACTCTCGCCTTCGTACGAGACAAGTATGAACGGCAACTGTGGTGGGTCTCGGCACAAGTTTTGGAGGGCCATTGGCCCTGATGAGTTTGGAGGTGTACTCTTGTCTTAATAAGTAGACAACGTACTACGCCATGTAGTATATATAATCTTAACTAGGTCGCTAAACAGCGAGTGATATGTGACCCCATCTTAACCATGGTCTTGCTTTGCATGTTACGAATATACAAGTCCTCTATATCGTTTGAGCACAGTGTTCATCAAGATATTAAGCAGAATTATCTGTCAAAAAAATACTAGACAGAAATGGGGCAGTGATCCGTCGAGCATTTGTTGTTTTGTACCCTCCGGTTTCTTCCGTCATTCCGTGGCCAGCTACCGACACGCACTAACTAACGCCTTTTAGCCCGGGCCCACCGCCTCCGGAAAAAGAGAGAGAGAGAAGAAGGCGCCACGTTGCCCCACCGAACTCGCCTCCCATCGCCGTCGGTTCCTCATCCGACGGATGGCCGTCACCCACGGACCACGGTGTCCCACTGTCCCGGACCTTGCCTGCTCGGGAAGAAAGACTCGCGAGATACGACGGTACGATATGTTTCGCCGAGCGAAACGACTCGCCGGAGAGCTAGCCGCCGATCTCGCATCGGACGGCTCGCGCCCCGTCCACGGCGGTAGATTGATCTCGGTACGGCTGCAGCATCGCGGCGTCTCAACGGCTATAACTGGGACATCCGCGCATGTTACCCGCCATATCTGTCTCCCTCCCCGTCTCAAAAGAACTAGCAGTAGTAGGCTAGTACATCCACCCCACCTCCCCCTGCAGGTGGGTCCCACCGCGAACTTCCATTGAGCCGCCGCTGGACGGCATTGTGTTCTTGGGACGGTCGGGCGGGCGGGCGCGGGATGGCGTCGTCGGGCGGCGGGTACGCGGAACAGCCGCCGCTGGACGGCATTACCATCGACAGGGTGCAGCAGCCGGCGGCAGCGGTGCCGAGGCCGCCGGGAGGTGGGTTCGCGCGGGGGCTGATGAAGCAGCCGTCGCGGCTGGCGTCGGGGGTGCGGCAGTTCGCGTCGCGGGTGTCGATGAAGGTGCCGGAGGGGGTGGCCGGCATGGGCATGCGGCCGGGGCAGATGACACGGATGCAGTCCAGCGCACAGATGGGGCTGCGCGGCCTGCGCTTCCTCGACAAGACGTCCGGTGGCAAGGAGGGCTGGAAGGCCTTCGAGCGCCGCTTCGACGAGATGAACAAGGCCGGACGCCTCCCCAAAGAGAGCTTCGGCAAGTGCATCGGTGAGTCGCTACTGGCCGTGTCCGCTAATGGTGTGATCCAGAATGGTGAAGTATTAAACTCAAGTAATTAATCTCTAATTAGAACCGCAAATCTCTGTCAAAATGGCAATGAGTATGGGAATCTTGTGTTGGAGGCATCTTGTTTGTTTTTATTCATCATTTTTTTGCTTTGCAACAGTTCTTTCATGCTACCATCAACTGTGCCCGTTTCCCCAAAGAATTGGCATCAACTGTGCCTGTTTGCCCAAAGAGTTGGCAGTGCAGGTGTAGCACCGCCATTACAGAGAGGTGAATAGGAGCAACACAATCAAGGGTTTTTTCCTAAAAATCTTTTCCTAAAACAAAAATCAAGACTCGTCACTTTAGTAGGTATCTAAAACTATAGAGATCATAGCCTAAACACCTACAAAGAAAGCTTTAAAAAAACCGAACTAGATGAGGCTTTTTAACCACGGGCGGTCAGACCTTCAACTCAAACCGGTCTGATCTCTCTTGTGCGGTCTAACCGCTCCCACAATGGTGGCCTGACCTCTCCCTTAGGTTAGAGCTGAAAATCAGTACAATTTTAAAACTGGGAATTGATGAACTTTTGATCCACAACTCTAAATAACTTAAAACTTTTCACACACACCTTCTCTAGTATATTGGGTACTTATTTCAATTAAATATCAAGAAGATCATTACCAAAGCTCTAATCCTTTTTTTCATTTGAATTAATGTTGTATCAAAACCAGGCAAAACACATGAACTTTAAGCAAGACTTGCCCGTGCATAAAAGATAGTCAAGATGACATTGGATCTATTCCCACATATCCTAACAAATCTAATCACAGCAAGAAGCCAAGCAAAAAGTCCTTAAATCAAAGTACTCCAAAATTATCCTTTCTTGAATTAAAACTGGGCAATCACAAAAACTTACTATGAAATGTGCCTAGATGATAAGACCTAGACTCCAAAAGATATATCTATCACTTACATATCCTTAACACAAAGCAATACCAAGACGGGAGAAGAAAACACAAAAAACCAAGCTAAATCAACATGTCAACACTTGAGCAAAGAGAAAAAAAGACTTGGACGAATTTCGATATATATAGATACTTGAAGATGAATACTTACAGCCTCTTTCTAGACAATCATAAAGCCTAAGAATAACAAAAATCTCAAGACAAAGAGTCACAATTCATCTCTCAAAAATTCTCTCCAAAAACCTTAACCTACTCCTAGAGGCTTAGCACTAGCTTACCAAGGCTTCCCTCTAAGTCACCTCTCACCTTTTTTTATATAGGGAGGCTCACAAGAGAAACCCTAATTAAAACTATCCACTTACATGGGCTAACCCGTCAACCCAACACCATATTAGGTTTTACGCTCAAACATACATGTTTCTCAAAACGTATATACCCATTAACCCAATAGTGAATCAGCACGTGACTCACTTAATATTTCTAGCACATCCTTGACCTAAACTACTTAGACCACCACCATGGTTTTGCACACCATTACTTTGTCGGTATTAGGCAATTTTCTAAAATACACCTCTACCGTCCTTCCACAAAGCATCCCACTTCCTTCTTCTTGAAGCAACCCCGTACTCCATCTTCAACACCATATGACCCCAATGACCTACCGTCAAACCTCTCATGCGTCTGGATCCCACTGAACCGTTCTCACTTGGAAACAGTCCTAAGTCACTTGGCACGCCACATACCTCTCCATCTAGCATGACGGTGTTGGGAATAATCCTACATCAGTTGTGGGAAGGAGAAAAATACAACTTATAAGTGTGTGAGAGACCTCACCCATTAAACTAGTCTTTAGGGGGAGAAGGCCCAATACCACTTATAAGTTTGTTGCTTTAGGGCTTGTATGTGACAGCCTGTGGGCTTAGTTGTGTTCAGCCCATTGGACTTAAGACCCAGGGAGTAAACCCAGTTAGATCTAGGTATGCGGGCATGGTCTGATCCAACAGACGGTACCTGGCTTCCTTAACCATTCTGGACTTCAGCTCCTCCCTGAGCCTAATCCCAGTCAACCTTGTCGTTGCCCATCATGACTAGCACTAGTAGCTTCCGCTCTGGTTCCTTGTCTTCCCATTGTAACCACTCCGCTAGTCTTAGTCATCTTTTGGTGGCACATTGATCGTCCTAGACCTTAGCTTCCCTAGCCTAGTCCCGATCCCAGTCTTACAACCAATAATAACAAGCAAACTATTGTGTAGCATCGCATAATACACAAACTAATCAATTGACACGATTGATGAGGCATGAACACTTACCTTCACCTCAAAGTTGATATGCAGCTTATAGTGCCTAATAATTAGTTGTCACGTTTTCACATTTTCGAACTCCACAAACCGTCTCTTTGTGCATCGGCCTCATCACTTGGTGCACTACGTGTACCAACTCGTCCCTTCACGATCCTTATCTTTTCTGTGCTTCCCGCTTGAGCCACGTAGCCTCATTTGGATTTACACGACTGCTCCGGACGTTAATACCCCTGCCTAAGTCTCAACCCATTGTTGTTGACAGCTATGTCCTCCAAGATACCTACACATTCAAAGATCAAGCAACCAAGAGCACAAGTTCCATACACTTGACTCATTTTATTCAAAGTCATGCATCATGCAACACATCACACAAAACATCGGCACCCATACCATGCACATACTCAACCATTCTAATCCATTGATCCTAACCCTAGGACCAAACCCCATACTAAAATACACAATTTCAGCACCAATTCACCAAAAACCAGTCTAGCTGCCATTATCTGGCTGGTCAGATCACCGGTGCTAGTCTGACCGCTTAAAAGCACCAGAAAACACACTATCTAGAATTTCGGTATTTATCTATCTAGCTTTAGCTCAAGTGTCCAATTTTCATGATACTATGTACAAACTCATCCTCAAACACTCCCACACAAATGTTTGGTGACCTTTGATTAAAAGTTGCACCACCGATCTGATCACCATTGAAAAGCTGGACAGACTGCTCCTGGTTGGACTGATCGCGGCCCCAATGTTGGCCAAACCGTTAGCCCTAACAGCAATTTTTTAATTACAAATTCCCAAAAAATAAAATCAAACTTTACGAACTCTCTTAAACCAAAAATCAAATACTCTTCATAACTGTGATGTAACCTTCACTGGTCTCACATTAGGCTTACCTAACTGAGATCCACTGTTTGGCCCTCAAGAATATCCTCAAATTAATGCTTGTTGTCCGAAACGGTCCCTGAACAATAATCAGGAACAACAAAATCCAAGTACTGACACGAGTCGGAGTACAAGTTTACCCTCGTGCTTATGATTATGCTTGAGGCAAATAGGTGATGAAGTTATACCACTAGAATCATTTCTAGTTGTTAATTTGGACCTCGAGTAATGCCCATGATTCATGATGTTATATTAAAAAAAGGTTTTATTCCCAGCGAAAAAATGATTCATGATTCACTGATGGACCTGCTTCTGAATTCAAGGCATGGGGGACTCCAAGGAGTTCGCCGGCGAGTTGTTCGTGGCGCTGGCAAGGCGGAAGCACCTGGAGCCGGACGACGGCATCACCAAGGAGCAGCTCAAGGAGTTCTGGGAGGAGATGACCAACCAAAACTTCGACTCGCGGCTGCGCATTTTCTTTGACATGTAATAAAGGTTCACCGCCCCCCGTTAATTTCCACGCCAACGAACACAGGAATCAATCACCTACTGACGAAATGAAATATCCTCTCTGCGTCTGGCACAGGTGCGACAAGAACGGCGATGGTATGCTCACAGAAGATGAGGTCAAAGAGGTGAGGAATTTGCTGGATTGGATCTGCCCTTCTAGACTACGCAAGGAATTAGCCTGGTTTTTTATACCTTTTCCCTGTAGGTTATCATATTGAGCGCATCGGCGAACAAGCTGGCCAAGCTGAAGGGTCACGCCGCGACCTACGCGTCGCTGATCATGGAGGAGCTCGACCCCGACGACCGCGGCTACATCGAGGTAGTCCTCCTGAATCGTTTGCTTCTTTTCTGACAAAGCGACGTGATGAACGCAGGCTTCTTAAGGTATATTATGTATCAATGCAGATTTGGCAGCTGGAGACGCTGCTGCGCGGGATGGTGAGCGCACAGGCGCCGGAGAAGCTGAAGCGGACGACGTCGAGCCTGGCGAGGACGATGATCCCGTCGCGGTACCGGAGCCCGCTGAAGCGGCACATCTCCAAGATGGTGGACTTCATCCACGAGAACTGGAAGCGGATATGGCTCCTGACGGTGTGGCTGGCCATCAACCTCGGCCTTTTCGTGTTCAAGTTCGAGCAGTACAAGCGCCGGGCGGCGTTCCAGGTGATGGGCTACTGCGTCTGCATCGCCAAGGGCGCCGCCGAGACGCTCAAGTTCAACATGGCGCTCATCCTCCTGCCCGTGTGCCGGAACACGCTCACCACGCTCAGGTCCACCGCCCTCAGCCGGGTCATACCCTTCGACGACAACATCAACTTCCACAAGGTACGTACAGAGCTCAGCTGAACCGAACCACACGTGCTGGCTAGCTAAGAGGGTCATCTGAATCCTTGTGCTGTGAACTCTGAACACCATGTCAGGTCATCGCGCTGTCGATTGCGGTCGCGACGGCGATCCACACACTAGCCCACGTGACCTGCGACTTCCCCAGGCTGACCACCTGCCCGAGGGATAAGTTCATGGCCACATTGGGGCCCAACTTCCACTTCAGGCAGCCGACGTACCCGGACCTGCTGGCGAGCGCCCCCGGGGTCACCGGCGTACTCATGATCATCATAATGTCATTCTCCTTCACGCTGGCCACGCACTCCTTCAGGCGGAGCGTCGTGAAGCTGCCGTCGCCGCTGCACCACCTGGCCGGTTTCAATGCCTTCTGGTACGCCCACCACCTGCTGGTGCTCGCATATGTCCTCCTGGTGGTGCATTCCTACTTCATATTCCTCACCAGGGAGTGGTACAAGAAGACGGTAATCCTCAGACGCCTTCCTTAGCCGCAGATACCTCTTTCCTGTAAATTCATTGTTGTGAGCAGCAAAATGAGACGGTGATGAACACAATTGTTCACTCAGACATGGATGTACCTGATAGTCCCTGTCCTGTTCTATGCCTGCGAGAGAACGATCAGAAAAGTTCGCGAGAACAACTACCACGTGAGCATTGTCAAGGTAAGCTACTGAATTCGCGTGATTTAGTTCGTTTTTCTGGAAACACCATGATTTGGTCCATTCTAACTGTCGGCTGTTAATCAATGTTGGCACGTACTGTGCAGGCTGCAATTTATCCAGGAAATGTGCTCTCTATTCACATGAAGAAGCCGCCAGGTTTCAAGTACAAGAGTGGGATGTACCTGTTTGTAAAATGCCCTGATGTGTCGCCTTTCGAATGGTATAAATTCAACCTTGTTCCATACATGTCCAAGAAACAATTATCTGAGGTTCTTGCTTACAGTTCATCAATCTTTGCAGGCATCCGTTCTCCATCACTTCTGCACCCGGAGATGACTACTTGAGTGTGCATATCCGTACACTAGGTGACTGGACATCTCAACTCAGGAACTTGTTTGGGAAGGTCAGTTGAGGCAAAACAACTGCAATACAAGAGCAATACGTTTCTTTCTTAAATAATTATAGGAGGGCAATTTGGATTACCAAAATATGAAGAATTGAATTTAGTACTCATATAGGCTTGCGAGGGACAAGTTATTTCCAAGAAGGCTACGCTTTCAAGACTTGAAACTACAGTTGTGGCAGACGCTCAGACAGAGGACACTAGGTGATTAGCTGCTCATTTGTTTCACGTCTCCCATAAAATTGATCGGTTTTGAGTAGTTACTGAAATGCAAAAAAATTTACTAGCCTGATTATCTTTATTGCGTTTCCTTTAGGTTTCCTAAGGTCCTTATTGACGGCCCTTATGGTGCACCAGCGCAAAATTACAAGAAATACGACATTCTTTTGCTTATCGGTCTTGGAATCGGTGCCACTCCTTTCATCAGCATACTGAAAGATCTTTTGAACAATATAAAGTCTAACGAAGTAAATTTCTTCTTCACTGCAAAGTATTCCCAATGTTATATATATAGGACGAGTGTTATGTAATTTTTTTATATATATAGAAAAAATATCTTTTACTCCCGGGTGTAATTACACCCACCTCTAATATACCACCTAAACAAACTTGAAATACTCCTTTATCACTTTAGGTATACTCATATACTAATTATAAGATACTCCAATGTGAACCACACGAAAAAACTACAAGGAAGTCCATAGTTTTTAGCGTATTTTATAAATACCTTTATATACGTACATATAAAGGAGTATGTTAAAAAAATATGCATACCACCTCTGAAAAATTGTTCATACCACATATATAATCTTAAATACTCGTATACTACATGTACATACTCTCCGTTACGCGAGATACTACCTATGTTGTGAGATACGACATAGGGTGTAATTACACCCACGAGTAGAAAAGAAGTTTCATATATATATATATATATATATATATATTACTTAAGAGAGAAGATAACTGAAATGAATTGATGGAACAGGAGGTGGAAAGCATACACGGTTCTGAGATAGGCAGCTTCAAGAACAATGGGCCAGGAAGAGCTTACTTCTACTGGGTTACCAGAGAGCAAGGATCCTTCGAATGGTTCAAAGGAGTCATGAATGATGTTGCTGAGAGCGATCACAATGTACTATCTCACTCTTGAGTTTTCCATTTCATCTTCCCATACTCTCCTTCAGTCACATAAACAGGAAGTAAGATAAAATATGGCAATTACAGAATGTCATAGAGATGCACAATTACCTGACCAGCGTGTATGAAGAAGGCGACGCGAGGTCAGCACTGATTGCCATGGTTCAGTCACTTCAACATGCCAAAAATGGCGTGGATATCGTCTCCGGAAGCAGGGTATTTGCCAACCTACCCCTTTTTATCTGAAGATGAGTTCCCATATGTTCTTGCTTCCTTTTCTGATCATCTATTGCAGATTCGCACACATTTTGCAAGACCAAACTGGAGAAGGGTGTTCTCTGATTTGGCCAATGCCCACAAGAACTCTCGTATAGGTGAGCTAGATTCAATAAACATCATGTGATGACAGATTTATACTTCACAGTACAACAGTTAATATGTACACGAATCTGCAGGCGTTTTCTATTGTGGATCTCCAACGCTCACGAAACAACTCAAGGATCTTTCAAAAGAATTTAGCCACACAACCACAACTAGGTTCCATTTCCACAAGGAAAACTTCTAAGACCATACCAGAAGAATTTTAACAGATTGCAGATATACTTGTATAGGAAAAGAAATGCGATAGCATTCAGATAGCAAATATAGCTTTATAAGTTTGGTGGTACGCTAAGGTTGTACAAAGTAGGTTGAAAGCTAATGTCACCATCATACATAGATTCTAGAATGTTCAGAGAAATTTATACTGGAACAGTGAGATTGCTTGCTAGAATAATTGAGTTGCCGGTGGTGCTCCTTGAACACGCAAATTTTCTCTCTTCAGTTTTTCTGCCTTAGCTGTCTGTGTATTGCGCTTACTAACACTGTTCTGTATCCTAGAAGCTTCTTGCATATCAGTTGCAACACTTGCATCTTGCACTGGCACAAGCGCCAGAGAACTTGGTGTGCTTCCTGCACTCTGAGAATTTCCAGATGCACTCCTGTTTTTTGGAGGCCTGCCTCTTTTTTTAGGTTGATTATCACCAGATGCACTCCTGTGTTTTGGAGGCCTGCCTCTTTTTTTAGGTTGATTATCACCGGACATAGTTCTATCCTTTCGAGGCCTGCCCCTTTTTTTAGGTTGATTATCACCGGACATAGTTCTATCCTTTCGAGGCCTGCCCCTTTTTCTAGGCTGATTACTAGCATTCAAGCATACTTGAGTATTTTCTCCTCCTGTGAGCATCAATAACCCACCACTCGTGGCATCATTGGATGCGGAAGCCGGAAGCAACCCTGGTACGTTGTTTGAATGTTGGCCATTTGCCGCTCCAATCACCATCTGATTGCTCATAACATCACTTCCTTGGGATATTGGAACCATATCTGATGTTTTGTTCATGTTGCCTTCCATTATGGCATAAACTTTTCTTGGTCTGCGCACCTTAGGTCTGTAGTCGGGAACTGTATTCTGAAGTTCGCATTTGTCCATAACAAGTGTTTTGAGTGGAATGGTTATGTCCAATGACAGCAGGACCTCCTCCAGTTCGTGCCACTCAAGATCTTCCTGGTCTCCATCTTCGTATACAATATTGTACCAATTGCTTTCACTGTCATACTTGACCACTTTCCCTACATAATACTTGTCTCCAAAAAGCTTTCTCACTTTCCGCCCTTCTAGCCATTCACCAAAACGAGGATCAACTTGAGATTCTGCGGCATCTTTTACTTCAGGTTGTGAACCAGATGAGCAATCGGGAGGCAAGTCTGGAACACCATTGATAATGATGGCAGGCTCTCTGACAACTTTCACGACAGATGCAGTTTCTGACTCTTGCATGCCATGAACCTCCTCCATGACCTGATATTGCACCAATTATTGTTAGGTTTAGATACAAACAGTCCTGGAGCAGAAAGGAAATAGGAAACATCCACAAGTCATTATAACAAGCGTTAAGCAGAAGCTCAAGCAAGAGTTCACAGAAAAAGTAACCATGAACTGAGCACTTCACAGCTAAAATGCATGTTTTAAATGAGTCAGGCATGTAGAAACATAAAAGGTATTGGATAGAACACACATGCTAGCTAAAATATTCACCCCAAAAATTACATTGTGATAATTCGACCTGGAGCATTGTTAGAATTCAGCTTCCAACATCTGCTTGAGTCACCTATCTGAAAGTTCTGATAACATCAGACACAAATTTAGATATTTTCAGTGAAGCAACTAGACAACCTCCCACATTGAACACACGAATAGAAGCTGGATTGAACAAACAAGCACAACCCAATTCTCTTTACAATTTCCACAATGTTCATGGAAAGAACGCAAAACAATGACACAGATTGAACAATACATCAAAGCTTCTCTGGAGTTTTGCCAATCAGAATGCTAAATATTAGATAAAACTTCCAACAAAGCAAAAGCCTGAGGCAAATTTCATCATCGCTCAAGGAAAAATGTGCCATTTGTGGACAGAACACTTCAGAACTATAGTTCAGTTCAGATCTTTCATTTGAGCTGATAGATAGCCCATTGTGTCAGTAACTTAGCAGTGCAGCAAGCTTTTTTATCGATAAGTGTTGCAGTAAGCATATTCCAACATTGCTTCCTTCAAGTGTGGTTTTCCTTACAGTGGCCCTTCCATCGTTTAGGTCATTTACGCACAAGTCTGCATCCGAAATGCCAATTTACCATCTAAACTATCTTAAGCGTCTACGAGATCCACCCATAGATTTCTTTCTAGAACAATGGGCACCACCGCACCAGCGCCATTTTCATCAGAAACCCAAAAGATCCAAAACAGGTAGACAAGGTGCTTGGTTTACAACAGAGATCGCAGGCGGCATTTCATCGAACAGACGGCGTGCGCAGCATACAGAACATATTACAGAGGATAGAGGCTAAAGCTCTACGGGCAAAGCCAAACCTAAGGGGAAAATGTAGGGGCAAATAGCAGATAGAGAGAAACGGTTGTTATACTTACTTACATCGGGCTCAACGGCGGAGGCAGAGGCTGCAACGGTGCCTCTGCGAGGGCCTGTGTTAGCACGGCTCGGAGGTGCGGTGGCTCCGCGAGACCGAGCTCGCCGGTCGCACGAACCCTAGAATCAGAAGGGATGGGTGGAGCCGGAGAGCACGACACGAGAGAAGCCAGGCTCTACGCCGGAGGAGCGGGCCCGGCGAGGAGTCGCGCGACGGCGAGAGGGGAGGAGTCTGCCGCCCTCGGTATCGTGCAGGGAGAGGCGACTGGGACCAGCCTGGGGAGTGGGGGCACCGCGATAGCGGGAAGGAACGCCGGACTTTTCGGCCGAAAACTCGCCCGAATAAATAAATAAATAAATTTATTATATTTTATAATAGTTTATTAGAGTAGTTTTTTAAAAAATTACTTTATCAATTTATCGGTATTTGATTCGTTCACGTAACTACTCGTACTAGAACTAAAAGCTACCAGTACTAGTTACAAACCACAACTTAAAAAGAACTCACCCTTAACTGTGATCGGCTGTAGCATTTTGATCCTGACCCTGTGTGGATCTTAGATATCGCCAGGTTGTTCACTCGACCCGTCAAACCTAGTGAATTCACCAACATGGCCTGCAACGGACCACAGACAAAACAGTTTACATCCGGTTAACTGGTTTCCGGGTTCAACCAACAAAACCGTGAATGGGCTAGGTCAGAGACGGGTTAGAACCAAGAAACCGTCTCAACACATCACAATCATCATCCCAATCAGTTGAGAGCTCAACTGCCCGAGGCTGTGAGGCGGCGGCGGCGTCCACCCTCCTCCCTCCATCCCTTTTCTAGCCGGCATCCACCCCGCCACCGCCTGTCGGCATCCATTCCCGATGACTCGGTGCCTCACCCCTGACCAGCTCCACCACCTGCCACCTCCTCACAGTGTTCGCCGGTGCCGGCATCTTGGCCATTGCCTCCGGATGACTAAATCTTGCCACAAGCCCACCGAATCTAGGTTGCACGGCGACGAAGCTGAGCGGATGGCCGCGATAGGTGATGAAGTGGGAGGAGGAGGTCTGGTTGTGGTAGGCCATGCTACACCGCCATCGTTGCCTTCTTTTTTAGCTCGTTGCCGTTGGCCGAAGGTCATGGGCGTTCAAGTCCTCAAGATCCCCATCGCATCAGGTGCATCCCAACCCATCTAAGCCGTGGATCTAACCCAAATCAACTCACCAACTCCACCACCAGCCAACCCGTTGAAACCAAAACAACCCAGCTAAAAACTCTCGCCTGCAGGGCGGGTTAAAAAACTAGCCTAGCCCGCCTTAAAAAACCAGCCTAGCCCGCCTTTAACCGTGCATGTACAACTTTCTGGCCTGGGTTGCCTTTTGGGCTAGGCTATTTTCTTCCTAGATTCGGTTGGGTCCGGCCTATTCAGAGGACTTCTCTATTTCAAAGATCATGGATATCTACTTTCCCTCCGTGACCATCGGCAATATGACTTAGTTGCAAAATTCAGAGTTTCTCGGGAGGAAGATAAAGAAGTTTTAACAGGTTCATCGATTCAAATACTTGGTAACAAGATATTTATCTAGAATATTCTATGCAAAAGTTGGATACTTACGGTTGAACAAAAACGGGCTTTCAAACCCGTTTGGTCTGTTCTTAGCGCATAATATTGCATGCATCCATGCTTGTAGCGGCAGCGGCCTGCATGACATGCAGATTTTTCTCCGGTTTGGCCAGACCTTACAACTCGGCTTTAAACACCTCTGCTTGCATGTACTTTATGTGTGCATAAGGGAGTCTTAAACATGAGCATTAGCCTTAACCCCAGATCTAAAACATGAACACCTAGGGCTTTAGGATTTAGAGGGAGGACTTACGGTCGCCGATAAACGCCATGGAGCTGAAGACCCGTGCCTGCGTGATGCAGGCGTGAGGACGAGTCGGTGAAGATCCGGAGAGCCCGCGGTTCGAGGTCGCCGGAGTCGTCCTGCAGAGGGGTTCGGCGGCCTTCCCGTTGCTTGACAGCGCGCGGTAGATCGGTTGTCACTTAGGGTTTGTTCGGGGTGATGAACTCTCACGGGAACGAACGTCGTGGTGAGAGGCCGGTGCCCCAAAACTTATATATAGCGCTGTTGCAACGGGGGACCGTAACCAAAACGGTTAGGAGGCCCCGATCAGGGCGCGTGAACGTGGGTTTTCCCACGTCTCCCACGTCTCGGCCGTTTGGCCTGAGATCAAAACCCTAACATTCTCCCCCTTGATCGTACGGCTAAACGTCATAAGCCCTCTCTCAACAAAACTTCACACCAAAGTAATGCATCACAACAGTCAATTAAGTACTGCTGGACATCAGTACTTATAGTGCTCCATTCTATATCGATCGGATAATATAATACTTCATGGGAGTTGGTTACTCTATATGGTCCTCTTATTCCAGGATCACAGGCTCTCCAATAAACCCATGCCGGCAACATAATCACGAAAAATATTGGGTGGTAAGCCTTTTGTGAGCGGATCCGCAAGCATAAATTTAGTTCCAATATGCTCAACCTTAATTGTTTGATCCTGGACTCTATCTTTCACAACATGATATTTTATGTCAATGTGCTTGGCAGCTGCACTTGACTTGTTGTTACTCGAATAGAAAACTGCGGGTTGATTGTCGCAGTACAAAATGAGTGGTCTAGAAATGCTGTCTACCACTCTCAATCCCGGGATAAAGTTCTTAAACCATACAGCCTGCCCGGTAGCCTCATAATATGCCACAAATTCAGCCTGCATTGTCGACGATGCAGTAAGTGTTTGCTTTACACTTTTCCATGAAATTGCTGCTCCTGCGAGGGTGAAAATATAACCTGATGTGGACTTCTTAGTGTCTTTACACCCCGCAAAATCAGCATCAGAATAACCGACAACCTCAAGGTTATCGCTTTTTCTATATGTGAGCATGTGACCTTTAGTGCCTTGCATATAGCGTAGGACTTTTTTAACGGCTTTCCAGTGGTCCGGTCCTGGATTTGACTGATATCTGCCAAGCATCTCGATAACAAAAGCTAAATCAGGACGCGTACATACTTGAGCATACATAATACTTCCGACAGCAGAAGCGTAAGGTATAGCCTTCATCTGATCAGATTCAAAGTCATTCTTTGGGCATTGAAATTTCCCAAACTTATCGCCCTTAACAATAGGAGCAGGCGAGGCAGAGCATTTATGCATATTGTATCTCTTTAGTACTCTGTCAATGTATGCCTTTTGTGATAAACCTAATGTTCCTTTGTACCTATCTCGGTGAATTTCAATACCAAGAACATAAGATGCTTCACCGAGATCCTTCATATCAAAATTGGACGAGAGAAATCTTTTAGTTTCCCGCAGCATGTCCACACTGCTGCTGGCCAATAATATATCGTCCACATAAAGAATTAAGAAGGTGTAATTACTCCCCCTGAACTTAACATATGTACAATTATCAACATCATTCTCCTTAAATCCAAATTTCCTTATGACTTCATCAAACTTAAGGTACCATTGCCTAGAAGTTTGCTTCAGGCCATATATGGATTTCCTTAGCTTGCATCCTAAATGTTCCTCGCCTTCCACAACAAAACCTTCCGGTTGTGTCATGTAAACGTCTTCATACAAGTCTCCATTCAGGAATGCAGTCTTAACGTCCATTTGGTGCAACTCTAAATCGAAATGTGCTGTGAGCGCCATTATTATTCTAAATGAATCTTTAGTTGAGACAGGAGAAAATGTTTCATTATAGTCAATGCCTTCTCTTTGCGTAAACCCTTTTGCTACAAGTCTCGCCTTAAACTTTTCGATATTCCCTTTGGAGTCACGCTTGGTCTTGTAGACCCATTTGCAGCCTACTGTTTTGGCTCCATTAGGAATTTCCACTAAGTCCCATACGTCATTAGCGCTCATAGACTCAATCTCATCTTTCATGGCATCTAGCCATTTAGATGAATCCTTATTCTTCATTACTTCCTTATAAGAGCTAGGATCATCTGCCTTCCCAAGATCATCCTCATTCAAGTAAACCTCATAATCACTTGGGATAGCAGATCTCCTCACTCGTTGTGATCTCCTGACTGGTTCATTAGTAGGCTCATCAGGTTGTTCATTAATTGTCACAGAGGGCTGTGAAGGCTCAGCATTAGGTATTGCACTTGTATTTTCAGAGCCCTCAACAGAAGGAGTAGCCACAGAATTAACTGGAGATGCAACAGGAGTTGCAACTACAGGATCAACTATGGGCACAACCACTTGGGGCACAGGAAAATCAGTCTGTCGGATTAGCGGTGAAGCAACATAAATTCGTTTCTCCTCAAGATCAATTTTCCTGGGCTCCAAGTCCCCACTGATGCCATCATTTTCCAAGAACACAGCGTGTCTTGTTTCTACAAATTTTGTGGTACGATCTGGACAATAGAATCGGTACCCTTTAGACCTGTCAGGGTAGCCAATAAAATGGCAACTCACAGTCTTGGGATCTAATTTCCCAATATGTGGGTTAAATATTTTAGCTTCAGCTGCACAACCCCACACATGGAGGTAGTTCAAACTAGGTTTTCTCCCAGTCCATAATTCATAAGGTGTTTTAGGCACCGATTTACTAGGAACCCGATTGAGTATATGTGCGGCGGTCTTTAATGCTTCCATCCATAACTTTACAGGCAAAGTGGAGTAGCTCAACATACTTTGAACCATGTCCATAAGTGTGCGGTTTCTTCTTTCCGCAACTCCATTTTGCTGGGGATCACCAGACATTGAATACTGGGCGACTATACCATTTTCTTGTAGAAACCTGGCAAAAGGACCAGGAATCTGCCCATAAGTTGCGTGTCGCCCATAATACTCTCCCCCACGATCCGAGCGCACTACTTTAATCTTTAGATTGTGCTGATTTTCAACTTCAGCCTTAAATATCTTAAATTTATCAAGTGCCTCCGATCTCTCTTTAATAGGATAGATATAGCCATAATGTGAGTAATCATCAGTGAACGTAATAAAAGAATCATAACCATCCACTGATGTCACAGGGAAAGGACCACATATGTCAGTATGAATTAATTCCAAAATCCATGTGCTTCGAGTAGCACCTTTCTTTATTTGCTTTACATACTTGCCTTTGATACAATCGAGGCAATGATCATTCGAATCATTAAAGTCTAAAGGGTGGAGAATTTCATCTTTAATGAGACGTTCAATTCTCCCCCTCGAAATGTGGCCTAAACGACAGTGCCACAATTTCGACGAAGTTTCATCAATTCGCTTACGCTTTTTATTCTCATCACATACATTCATGGATATAGGAGAATCTTGCAGGGATAACATATAAAGCTTGTCGTGTCGGATGGCACGACCAACATTATCATTATTGAAATAAATCAAACACATTCCGTGTCCAAAATTACAAGAATATCCATCATTATCTAATAATGAAATGGAAATTAAGTTTCTTCTCATCGAGGGAACATAAAGAACATCATTAAGTTTCATTACAAAACCATTATTCAAAACTAAAGAAACCGATCCAATAGCTTGAATTTCGGCTTCCATCCCATTAGCCACTCTAAGGCTTCTTTCCCCTCTGAGACTTCTCAACATATGGAATCCCTGCAAGGAATTCGTAACGTGCACAGTGGCACCAGAATCAATCCACCAAGAATTTATAGGAAAATCAGCATAAAATGCTTCATCAACAAAAGTGATTTCATAAGTACCTTTCTTGGCGAGTCATTTCAGCCATCCAGGACAATCATCTTTGAAATGGTCATTCGACTGACAAAAGTAACATTCACTACTTTTCTTCTGTTCATTTGAGCTCCCAGGTCCTGAAGCGTTTTTAGTCGCCTTAGGATGCTGTGGGTGCTGTGGCTTCTGTGGCTTCTGATAAGGGGAGTATGTTTGCTCCTTCTTTCCCTTTCCTTTGTAGCCACCTCTATTTCTAGAGAGACCAGCCTTATTTGAGGAGCCGACTTGATTCACAAAATCAGTAGCCCCCTCAGCCTTGAGCCTCTCTTCCTCCTGTGAAACATTAGCGATCAACTCGCTCATGGTCCACTTGTCCTTAATGGTGTTGTAGTTCACCTTGAAAGCTTCAAATTGCTTGGGAAGAGACATCATAATGTAATGGACAACAAAACCATCAGAAATAGCCATGTCCATTGTCTTAAGTCTGGCAGCAATATTGATTATGGTCATAATGTGCTCACGAACATTCCCAGTACCATTGTACTTAGTGTTCATGAGCCTGTGCATAAGTGTGGTAGCATAAACTTTAGAGGACCCTTTAAAGTGATCCTCGATGGAGGACAAATAGTCCTTTACCCTTTCCTTTTCAGGGATTGCTCCCCTTATGGCCTCACTGATGGAGTTTTTCATCACAGCAAGTGAAACACGGTTAGACCGCTCCCACTTCTCAGCATTAGCTTTATATTCCTTCATTTTGTCATCATAATTGTCCTCCCCTTCAGTAGGAGCGACAGGCTCATCGAATCTGAACGCGTAGTCCAGATCCAAGAGCTGAAAAGTCGTCATAAGTGTAAACTTCCATTTCTGGAAGTTACTACCATTAAGTGGCTCAATAGCATTTACATGAGCGGAAACAGAAGCAGCTGAAAAAATTAAAATTTACATTAGGAAAGCGCATAATTAACTTGCATGAAAATTAATCTTACGTTGGTATGATTAACAACATGTTCATAAGAATTTTTCGCATCACCGTTGGGCAGAAACGAAAAATTTAACATAATTTAGCGCATGCAATTACAATTAACTTTGGTCAAAGAGTAATAGCATGGCGAAAAAGAACATAAAAATAAACATAATTGATTACATGCAATTACAATTAACGTTGGTCCAAAAGTAATAGCATGTAAAATTAAATACAGCTCTCTAATTGAATTTCCCGTTGGTTCCATTCAATTAGGGGCAGAACATTACGCAGCGGAAAAGAGCATAATATTTTCAGCAGCTTAGCAACATTTATCCGTTAATAATTTCATAAGAGACATCATTAATTAAACATGAGATGTACCATAAATACATGAAATATACACTGAAAAATAAAACCTCAACAGCCTGAAGTATACATCATAAATTTCATGTATATATATACCTAAATATATGCATGAAAAAAATATGCCGAAATACATAAGGTTATGCGCTGCTGGGCCAAAAACAAAAATTCATAAGACGATTAACAGGGAAATAGCCCAACAGCCGAAATTCGGCTAAAGACTCCCGCACAAGGCCCATTCGGCCCGTGCAGGCCTGGCCCGTGGCCGCCAACCAGCCCAGCGGCCCCCTTTCCCCCTTGCTTCATCACAGCCATCCATTCAATCGGACGGTGCGGAGCAATTTTCGCCCGAACAAAATGCCGCCCGCCCCCAAAAACCCTAACCCTAGAAGCAAAAACGTCGTCTCCACCCGAAAAATCCGGAGCGGGCGACGGCGCGCCCAGGCGGAGGCGAAACAGCGGCTCTCCGCGCGCGGGGAAGGGCGGCCAGCGGCGGGACCCGCACGGCGCACGCGCGCAAGCGCCCGCGCGAAGCTTCGGCGCGGCACGGCATGGCAGCGGGCGGCAGGCGTGCGACGGGGCGGAGCGGCTCCCTCAAGGTGTCGGCGACGGCGGCATCAACCGGGGAGCGCCGACGCCCGCGCGCGGGGCGACGGCGCAGAGGCATCGGGAGGCGGCGGACCGGCGCGTCGCGAGGCGGCCCGAGCGGCGCAGCGCGGCAAGCCGGTGACGGCAGCGCCCGTAAGCCCCCCCTTCACTTTTTCTTCTTCTTGATTTGCTCTTCCCGAAAGGAGATTGACCTGGGGATTCTAGGGTTCGGGTGGACTAAACATTTGGGGATTTTCTTAAGGTTTTGCATAATTTCTTGATTCCCCTCCTTCTAAATTTCTTACCCGAGCCAAATAATCCTTAGATCCAAAAACCAGTTATCGGGAGATGCTAACTAGGGTTCATGAAGATCATAGGTGGCTCTGATACCAAATGTGTGCATAAGGGAGTCTTAAACATGAGCATTAGCCTTAACCCCAGATCTAAAACATGAACACCTAGGGCTTTAGGATTTAGAGGGAGGACTTACGGTCGCCGATAAACGCCATGGAGCTAAAGACCCGTGCCTGCGTGATGCAGGCGTGAGGAAGAGTCGGTGAAGATCCGGAGAGCCCGCGGTTCGAGGTCGCCGGAGTCGTCCTGCAGAGGGGTTCGGCGGCCTTCCCGTTGCTTGACAGCGCGCGGTAGATCGGTTGTCACTTAGGGTTTGTTCGGGGTGATGAACTCTCACGGGAACGAACGTCGTGGTGAGAGGCCGATGCCCCAAAACTTATATATAGCGCTGTTGCAACGGGGGACCGTAACCAAAACGGTTAGGAGCCCCCGATCAGGGCGCGTGAACGTGGGTTTTCCCACGTCTCCCACGTCTCGGCCGTTTGGCCTGAGATCAAAACCCTAACACTTTATTCATGAGTTATCTATCTATTTATATTATTAAAATAATAGAAAAGGAATCCAGCATATTCGCTCTCAAGGCCTAGAAATTTTCATGTTAATTGAAAGAAAAAAGAAAAAAATTATACCATCAATTATGGTAATTACAATGGTCCAGATTAATCATAAAATTGTTACAATTGTATCAAAAATATGACTCAATGTTTAAATAAGTATTAGAGTTGTATTGTAGTAGCTAGTTGTGTAGTTGTGCGGGAAATTCAGCTAGTTATATTAATAAAACGGTAGAAAAAGAAATCATTATG
Source organism: Dendrocalamus latiflorus (assembly GCA_017311315.1). Classification (NCBI taxonomy): domain Eukaryota; kingdom Viridiplantae; phylum Streptophyta; class Magnoliopsida; order Poales; family Poaceae; genus Dendrocalamus; species Dendrocalamus latiflorus. The sequence goes on from CM029648.1 coordinate 29,279,393, forward strand.
TTCGCCCCCAAGAACTAGAAATTACCACATTACTTGAAGCAAAAGGAGAAAAAATCTACGCCATTAATTTTGATAGACCAAGATTATAATAGTGCAGATTAATTAGACATAGATTTGAGAGCTTTTATAGTTGTTTAAGGAATACTGTTGTGTTTTTATTATAAACATTAGACTTGTATAACAAGTACAACTCTATACTTCGAGATAAACATATACATTATAGTATCTAGCTACTCAAACTGCACGGAAAAATTGGCTAGTTAATATAAATCATAGGATCTTCTAAAAAAATATTAATCTCGGTTAATCCGCTTAAAAAATAAATTAGGGTGCCACACTGTTTTATGCCGTGGGGTAAGAGCCTTAGAAGCCAACTAGTTCTACCAATGTGAAGATTAGGTTTTCTGACTAAATTATATTCATCTCTCAGATTTGATCTTGTAGCCTTTGTGTTGGGTAAGTCTTGATTGCATGCCTCTAAAAAAATTATGACCAATGGATATATGAAAAATAATATGTCAAATGGAGTTTTCTGGAATGCACCGGGAATAACCCATCCAGGGCTCGGGTCGATCATGGATTTAAGCTCTACAATGCTTAGTTTCTTGTTGTCATCCATTAGTTGTACTTGTTTATCTTAACAATCACCTTACATCACATTGTACATACCATGAATTTTGATTACAAGCACATTTTAGGTTGCACATGGTGATTGTGATAAAGACTTACGTGAGAATATAACGATCATGCATTATTCGCACTTGGGAAACTCTGTCCGCAAAAGTTCTTTTGACCATCGCAACAAAATCCTGATATTTTTCACATTTCTGCTGCTGTCATGCATGTCCAAAAATGATTATGCTACTACTTTTTAGTTATTATAATTAACAGTTCGCAAGTGGCAAGGAATCACTAGCTAGTTTACAACTGCCATTCGTGGGAATTATAAGGACCACTCTTATTAATTAACTGTTACTAACAAACACTCCTTTATGTTGTCACAGAGCATACGTAAATATATTTCTGCCCTAGCTGATTCCACCTTTTCACTGCGCCATTTCCCCCTTTAGAAGGAATTTCTGTGGAACCTTTTGACCTTATTCTCACATTCAGTGTCCTTAATCTTGATTCCGTCCTTAGACAAACTAATGATACTCTCCCATTCAGGATCCCTCGCTCGAGTGCGCAAAGATCATATGTCTTTTTTGCTTTGTTCTAACCCCAATAGCTTGCTAAGAAGGGGTTAGGGAGGGCTACTCCCTACATTTCTTACTAGGGCCAACAACAGCATCCAAGTGTGCACCTTTTGGTGTTCATGCCATGTGTTTTGCTTATGATTGATTTATCCAAAAAAGCAAGGCCATCATTTGATTCTTGAGCCTTCACTTCTTGTGTAAGTAATTTGCATAATATTTATAGAGAGGGAATGCAACACCTCACATGATTCCCTTGTTATTCCTCCTCCACTTGAGAAAGTGGATTGGTGCTTCTAATTGTATATACTTTGTGGATATTTTGCATGCTACTACAAAATATGCTCTGCCCTAACACCATGCATTGCTAGTCACATTCTCTTCCCATTTCTCGTCATCATGGAGCTAGCGAGTCTACCTGAAGATTAGCACATTAGCCAACATCAACTGTCGCGCGGCGTTAGCTGAAAAAGGCTCAGATTAGCAGGTGCAGAAGGCGGCATTTTACCTATATTCTATAGTAGCACATTCAGCAACAGCAATTACATTTCCATGAACTTAACATGTATAAGAATTTGTGCCAAAAAGAGTACTTATTATAAGTTGGAATGCTCGCTTGTGTATTGCACAGACCAAAGGGGTTTATATAGTATAAACTCAACATACACAACCCTAAATCCTAGACAATGGAAAAAGACACTAATACCCTTAACACCCCCTCAACCACACGCAATAGCATTATATTTGGAAGGGTTGACACTAACATAGAAAAAATCTAAAATCCATACCTTCAAGACATCGTCATAGCATGCAGCTCTTGGAAATTATTATGTCAGAAAGATCGTCTCCCATCCGAAATCATGCGGCAGCCCAAAAAAGATAGAGGTAAGCGGGAGCAAAATTGGCCATGGTAACTCGACGAAAAGAATGTGGAAGGTGACACAAATAGAGAGAGCTGTCAAATCAAGCCAAAGAGGGAGATAGAAGCATAGTGGCACAGATCGAAGCCCAAGACGATGGCAGTGCTATGCACAAGAAGCGCAACGAGACATGGTGCAGAAAAAGCATGGCGGCCTTTGAAGCTCAGGGCGGCGCCTCAAAGAGAAGTGGCGGCATCATAAAAACTTTTACGACCTGCAACGACTCAAAGAGAAGAGTGGCGTCTACGGCTATGCGAAAGGAAAGAGAGGATCACACCCATCTGAGAGGATGAACCATGGTTAGCAAAGCAGTCGGCTGACTAACAAAGATTTTATAAACTCACACAACTTTGACAAAATAAAAGATAGATATTTTGGACTTAGGTGCTACAGAAAACCAAAAAAACACCATAGGCCATCCAAACACCTTAAATCCACATAAAACTCCCCCTCTTCCCCACTCTCTCTTCCTCTCTCTCCCCCACACCCGACTCCTTTCTCTGGCGAATGGTGGCCGGGAGGCTAGCCGAGGTGGTGGCTTCAGCCGAAGCCATAAAGCGGCACGGGCTGCCGGTGAGGAGGCCAAGGCAGCGGGGATCGAGGGCGGCAGAGGCCGAATCCAGGCGAGGCAGCGGGCTCCCATGGCCGGGAGGGCTGAGGCAGGCGGTGGAGGGCCCGGAGCCGGCGGTTCCGACGATGAGGAGGCCGACTAAGGCGACGACGACCGAATCCAATGTGGGCAATGACGGCTCGACGAAGGAGCCACTGGATTCGGTGGTGGCGGAGACAAGAGGGAACCAAATCCGGGTGGATCTGGCTAGAGGAGGCGGCTGGAGAGGGTGATGGTGCCGGATCTGCACGAGGAGGCGGCCGGAGCGGTGGATGTTGGCGGTCTGGCCGAGGCGACAGCTACGTAGAGCGCCGACACGAGCGCGGACCGATGGCGCGGAACGCCGAGAAGAGAAGGCGCGGGCTCAGGCGGCGGAAGGAGGTGCCCACCCTCGGGAGTGGAGCACACTCCTCTCAAGGGCGGCGGCGGCGGAGTTAGGTTGAGAACCTTAGGATCTGATACCATGTAAGTTGGAATGCTCGCTTGTGTATTGCATAGCCCAAAGGGGTTTATATTATACAGACAATGCGCACTACCCTAAACCTTAGACAATGGGAAAAGATACTAATACCCTTAACACTAATTACACTTGAAATCATAGCTAGTTAACAAGATTATCTGCACAGAATACTCTGGTTACAGGCCGACAAAGAATCGGCAGCCACACTCCCCACCTCTAGGAAGTGAGGGAAAGAGAGAGAGCCTTGGCCAAAGCTAGAAATTTCAGAGAGAGAGAGATGCATGCTGCAGCTTGCTCTAAAATACTAAGGAGTGGGGGAATTGGTGCGCCCTTAAATATAGGGCTATCCTAGCTTAACAATCCCTTTTGCTAATTCTCCTACCCTATGCAGCATTAGAAGCATTTGCCCTTGGAAACTTACTTTCCGGAAAGGAAAGAAACTGCAGTGGCCTTCATGTGAGTTTGAGAATGTCTTGTGCTATAAAAAAATCGATAATTGATAGAAGAGCGCAGTATATAGCTAGGGAGATGTAGGCCTCCTGTAAGTGCAAAGATGCATCGATCACTTTCATGTCATAATTAATCGAGCAACTCGTCACATGAATCCCATCGTCACATGCAAAAGTATGTGCATGCACATAGAAGAGTTTGAATTGAATTAATCCTGGTTAATGCTCTATATTGTCACATGTCAATATGTCATATGTATATGAGTTTGAATTGTATTTCTTTTACCTTTTTTGACTGTAATTTGCAAATGACCGTACTCGAAACCTCATTGTTTTACAGTCTATGGATTGCCAGGAATCAGGTGTGGCAGTGACAATAACAGCGATTTGGTGCAACTGGAGAGGTAGCAGCCTTCTGCAAAATGCAAGAGTCATTGCTCTATTTGCTTCTTGCATTTTGTAATGCTAGTTAACTCTTTGGAAAGCATGGAGGCTTCTCCGTTGCTCTTCTAATCATTGAGTCCCAACACAAGCCTTAGGGTTCTTATTCTCGTTTGACCCATCTTTCCGGTATCCCATCCCGGACCGCGGTGCTGCTGCGTCGATAGTGCCCGTTGCCGTCGGCCTAAAAGTTTTTGGGTTCTATGCTTCTTCTTTCATCTAACTCTTGGATGGATGATTCCCAAATCTAGCTTGAGAAAGTATACTCGAGATCGAGGTAAGGATTGGAACTGAATTCTTTCTCGTTGGGTGCCTGCTTGCATGTACTTTTACTTACATTTCTTTGTCCTGCTACATTTGGAGGCACAATTAATTGCGGCTTTATTCTTTGGTGACAAAATTTGCGCTGCTTTTGGGCGGTCAAAAGGTTTTGGTACTACTAGTGGAGATCAATTGCTTTTGGGCCTCCTGCGAATCGAATTTTTCCCGTGCGGCGTAAACCGTTCGTGAGAACTCCCAGCTTATCACGTCATTACGCTTCACAAGAAGCTGTCACAACGAATATCACAGCATTTACCCGTCATTACACTTCACGACAAATGTAGATCACCGACTAACCGTAGTCCTACTAGCAAGGCACCAGATTGCCTTGGTGTTCCATCCTACCCAGGTCGTGCCGTGATACTTGTAGCCATTTCGCGAGTTTTCAGATAATGTGCATTGCCGATTTGCAATTCGTAGGCCGGACCGGAGAAGAGTGACACGACCCTCACCGAACAGCGAACCAACTCGGGGCTAATCCGAGCAGATCACATGCATGTGCGCGTGCAGGCCAATGAGAGCACCCGAGAGACGGAAAGCCGGGACACCGCCACGGAGCAGATGGTTGCGCATCACGGACGCCTCGCCTGCGTTAGCGACGCGCCGACAGTGATCCGCACCCGTTTGACCTCCCGCCGCGGCTAGACCGTTGCCGTCTCCCACAACAACGGAGCAGAGCAACCCAATCCACGCGCTGGCGAGGTAGGACGGTGAGCCAAAATACGAGCAAACTGACGTGCCATGTCATGTCATATCACTGATAATAAAGTCTGCCACTGGGTAGATTAGGACTGTGCGTACGATTAATTCGGTAAAATCGGTTCGGTATATACGGTATTATTAGTTCGGTAGTATACGGTATTTTTGAAAATACGGTTCGGTATCGGTAAATCCCAATTTATTTCGGTGCGGTATCGGTAAATACCATATTTACCAAAGTTGGTGCAAATTGCAAATGATATAGTGACTAGCGAGACGAGTAGGCGAAGTATATATGTGCATTTGTTTACGTAGCTGCAATCTAAAGGTGGTGTAGAATTAACGAGTAGTACAAGTAATAAAAAAGAAGAAGCAACCAGAAGTCCAGAAGAGCAGAGTAGGTCACCTAGAGAGTAGAGTGGCTTCTCTTTTTTTTAAAGAGTGAAGGAGGATGGCATATTGGCATGGATGATGGTGTACTACTGTGCATACATGTTTGTTTCTGCAGCAAGGGACCCATGAAGGAGTGAACACACGCACAGACGCGAGCGCACCAGCGCGGCACAGACGCACAGTCTCCTGCGCCTTTCCGGGTTCGGTATTTTCGGTTTTAAACGTTTTTTCCCGAAAAAAAAGGAACACCAAAAAATCCTGAAATATAAAAACCAAACCGAATACCGAAAACCGTCAAACCGAGTTGACCGGTTCGGTTCGGTTTTTTGATCCGATTTTTTCGGTTCGGTTGAAATGTGTACAGTCCTGGGGTAGATACATGCACGAAAGCACTCGAGTGCGAGCAAGAAGCAAAAACCGAGCACGGTAGCTTGCAGGGTGCATGCAGCACTAAGGATTCCAGGTTTGCTTGCACAGATTACAGAGGAGCATGCACTTTGGGCAATTCAAGCTTTATGGAAGTAACCCGGAACTCACGGAACACAAGTTGTTCTCAAGTTTCTCACACGGGAAGATTTCTCGATCTCTCTTCCCTTTTTTTCAACTTTCATGATGTTTCTGGCTAAAGTTACAGTAATACGCAAGGGAAGGTCAACGACGCCACCCGGAAGGACCTCCGCCCTGCCACTGCGCTGCGCACCGGCAGCCGCCACCCTGAGCTAGCTAGTGCCCGTGCTCGTGCGCCGGACCCCACCGACCACCAACGCCTCGACTGATCGATCTCGCTGACTGGCGCCTACGAGGCCAGGTTCACGGGCAGCATGTCGCCGAGGGTGGCCCACAGCTCCTCGTCGACGTCGAAGCCGACCTGCTGCCGCTCCGCCTCATCGGCCGCCGCAGCAGTGGCCCCCGGCACCCGCCACCACCACTCGCCATTGTCGCTGCCGCCGACGAACGCTGTGGCGCCGTTGCTGGTGCCGTCGACCTTGTACTGGGCGCCGTGGAAGCAGCTGTTGCCGCTGCTGTGGTTGCTGGGGAAAATGTATCCGCGGTAATCGTAGCTGTTGTCGGACGCCTCCCGCTCGTCGGCCTCTGCCTCCGCCTCGCCGTTCCTCGCGAACCGGCCCTTCACCCTCGGCCGGCTGTCGGCCAGCGTCTTCCTGCACGCGTACTGGCGAAACCAGCGCGACGAAACGTTAATAAAACTGACAAGAGGGAGTGCAATATAGTACGCATTCGCAGGGTGTGGAGGCGGGATGGTACGGTGATCTTCTTGTTGAAGTTCCTCTGGTGGCGTTTCACGCGGTACCTCTCGATCCTCTCCTTCCTCTCCTCGGCGCTGTATCGTCCGACCTTCTGCGAGAACGTCCCGCCTCCGTCTTGGCCGCCGCTGTCGCCCGACGGCAGCGGACGCGGCGGCGATGATCCGTTCATCCCCTGTTTTGTTTTTCAGCAAAAACCAAGCCAAGGTAAACGACAGTTCAGTTTCTGATTTACATGCAGCTCAGAATAGTGTTGGTTCCGGGGTTGTTGCGGTACCTGGAGATCGCCGGTGCTGAAGACGCGGCGGATGGGGCACGATGATGTGAACTCGAAGAGATCGCCGGAGGACGAGGACGGGGAGGAAGAGAGCGGCGGCGGCGGCGGCAGCTGGTGCGGGGACGGGGAGGACGACGAGAAGAATGCGCTGCCGCCGTTGAATGGATCGGCGAGCTGGACGTGGAGCGGGAGGGAGTGCGAGCTGATGCTCCTGTGGATGTTGTAATATGACGAAGGGAGCGACGAGGGGTAGGACGGCGGCGACGTCGACGAGGCGACCGCGGCAAAGGGAGGGAACGCGCCAACATTACTGCCGTCGAGGTACCCTGCGGTGGCGCGGGGGATCTGGGTCGGGACGGCGGCGGAGAAGCTCGCCGCCGCGTGGTGCATGAAGGCGTTGCTGTAGGAGGGCGCCGACGAGGGGGAGGAGGAATGACGGAACATGGCTTTTGGACGTGAAAAAGCCTTGGGACTTCGTGCGAATTGTGTGTTTGGGGGGAAATTTTAAGTGGAGGGGTGTGGTATAAGAAGAGGGGGCCTTGGCGCGTATTGCGCTTAGTGCACAGCACAGCACTGTGCACTGAAACTCTGGAAGGTGGTAGGCTCACGCTCAAGGCTCTAAAAATCAGCAACCGAAACTTTGACCGGTCACTTAACTTAATAGTAATTATATGATTAATCAATCTATTATATGATATATCCAGTATGATTATACAGATAACCGACTAATAGGTAGGGACACCCGTTACTTATATATGTCTTAATAGATCTGTTTTTAGAACATTGGTTACATTTCCATGTGGTAAAAGCCTTATCAGGTCCATGCTAACTATGCCATCCAACTGTTTCAGAAGTCGTCCAACGGTCCAAGTAGTCAAATGGAATTTAGATGGTGTATATCAAGACGACTCGACCACATCTCCGTACCACTAAGGTGAGGATGGGGATGTCTCTGGTTCTTTTGTTAGGGATGTGTCAAAGTATAACCCATCGGATCAACATATAATATTTGGAATTGGACTTACTTTTTTTTTAAAAAAAAGGTACAAGGCACTTCATAGTTAGTAAAACTGGTGAATAAATAGATTGGGATGGTCTTTTTGAAGATGTTGATAGCATTTCTACATTTGCTAGCTGATTTAAGCTGCCCATGCATGATCAACGGCTAAGACTGTATGTATGTCCTTATTCTCCTGTTACAATAGTTATTTACATTCGATAAATTCACGTATCATTTACCCATTTGACCATTAAAAGACTGTCTAGACTCTAGACTGAAGAGCATCAAACGGACTCTTTGTACTACTGAATTGTGTGGCATAGGCAATAGTCCCAAAAAAGTTGTTTAGCCCTTTTATTTATGAATTAAAGGTGCTACTGCAAGCAAGATGCCTTTCCTTCAAAACAAAAGAAAGCCAGAGACATATTCTAGCCCCTTTGAAAAAAGTCCTGCTGAAGTTAACAATTTAGAAGAATGAATGTAGGTGTCACAGCTAGGGAATATGCTCCAACTAGTGTATAACGATTAACAAACACAAGGAAGTTGATGCCAGGGACCTTTCTGTATAAAATGAGATCAGTAAGGTACGGAGCTGCAGCTTACTGAAAGATATTTTTGCATGTATGGACTGACTGCAAGTACGTTCACAACAGCTTTGTTTTCACGGCACTTAATATGAATCATATGATCTTACAAGAAGATAGGCATGTTTTTAGTTTTAAGCTCAGCATACCATGTGAGATAAGACTCACGAGAAGCAAGATGATCCTAACTTTCCGATAAAACGGAAGAAAAAAGAGAAGGTTTGCCGAAGTAGCACTTCGTGACATACTTTGACAGCACTTGTCAAGCAACGAACTGTTATAGCTAATCAGATATTGACCTGCACAGCAAAGAAAAAAGACTCACTCTCGGCTTCCTGTTTTGACTTTACTTCGGATATCGCCGATTAGATCCACTAATTAAAAAACAGCAGTACCAACTAGAAATGGAGCAGGAGAGGAAGGTGTAGAATACATACTGTAGTTAGACGAAGATATATATGCTGCTTGCCAGAAGGGGGCTGGTCCCTCTCAACTTGCGGGGCTTTAACTCCGAATCAGCGAGCTTCTCCAGGCAGCCCTTATCTTCGTACAGTTCGATCCCTGCAGTACTGCAGAACCAACGTCCATGTAGCCCCAGAGTCACATAGTGCTGCAATTAGATAAATTAGAGATGCTTTCCCTACAGTATTCCAAGACAGTTTGGTCTAAAAGACATATGTCATTGTCAAAGATCTAATAGGACTCATTGTCGCACAATTTTCATTGGACCAGAAGAAAGTAGGAACCCCACCACTCACCTCTTGAAGCAAAAGAAAACACTGAGCAAACTTGTTAAGACAAGGACAAATAGTCTTTGGTATTTCTTTTCAGTTTTCACAAGAAACTGTCACTCTATCTACTTAATATATTCACCAATTTTCAATTACTGATCTCTCTATGACACAAAGGCGAACCTAACGAAGGTCATGGGTGAACACCTAAATTTTTTGACGAAATACTCTATATTTAGTAGGTGTATTTAGCATATATATTAATAATTGGTCAACATACTTCAAATTTATACCCCTAATAGATTTTAGCCCACTCCCACATCTTCCTCTCCCTAATTTGTCTCAAAAACTGCAACCCAGCTGAAGGTTCAAGAAGGCTGACTAGAGGGAACGGGTGAATAGATAATTTAAAAAAATAATTAGTCAAAACTGAGTTTTATACATAACACATAATTTAAATTCAAGGTAGCAAGCGAGTGGCAGCGAGCACCAAGCGTTGCTTAAACAGATCGGCTTTAGCCAGGTCGCCTACAACCGAGGTCCTAGGAGGGAGCGTGCGACGACAGTTGGGCCACTAGGGTCGGCAAGACATGACGCAAACGTCGACAAGAGCATAAGTACATCCCTATTTCTAGGTTCCAAATCTCATATTCCCAATTCAACAAATTTTTCTTAATTGTTTTGTATTTCTCTAAATTATTTGAGATGTTGTTTCTATTACGAACAATTTATATTTTGATTTTTGCTACTATAGACCTCTACTTTTCTATTAAATAATATTTTATATTAGCTCTGAACACCCATTCTAAAAATCCTGAGTCCGCTATTCCTATAACATATCTTCTCATTATACCAAGTATTTCTATCATTCAAGGGATTCACAAATATCCTGAACTAATCTACATGCTTAGATATATCTTAAAATGCATGTTCTAACAAAAAGGTCCTAGTTTTTTTATATAAAAAACTTATCCATTAATCGCAGTATTCTTTCAGATTGGATATTTGAGATGCTTTTCTAAACTTATTGCATTTGAAAACTTCTAAACTTTTGAACTGACATATTCAATTATTAATGTATACTGAAATTTTGCAACACTGTGATATTCATTTGCAGAGTAGGTCTTAGTTCTTTTTCTTTTTGGTGTAAGAGATCTTGGAATATATACTTAAGTGTTGTAGCCTACATTAATTATGATAAAAGAATGCGAAGTGATTACCATACGAAGTTCATAGACAACTCTGAAAGGTAAATGGTAAGTATGGCGAGATGTTGATCTGTTAGCCTTGGTGTTTGCGAGATGGCCATCACCTTGAAAACTCACTTCATACATTAAGATCGTGATACTTTTCTTCTAGGGATAAATATTTCTGGCAGGCCTGTAGTTGCATGGTCAAATTAAGTCGATTTTGAGCATGGTACTGTCCACATGGATAGCTGCCTTGTAAGCAATCTGTCCACTAATCGCTAGAGACGAGACAGATGTGCATGTTACTTTGTTATGTAGACTACCAAAATATCACAACTTCTAAATTAGCTCATCTTGTGACAATTTTGCGGTACTGTTGCAGTAGTTTACGTAAAATATAGTAACAGTTATAGGAAAAGAATAAAAACAAAAATATAGAATATTTCAATGAAATCAATAGAAATAGTCATCTAACACAAAATTATTCATGGCTATGTATTCAACTCAAAGTTAGTTGGAACTTGGAAGTGGATACAAGCCTACAACATTTGGATGGGCTTTATGAGATACATTTCTGGGATCTTAGCATGACAAGTCAGTCAATTTCATCTTTCTTTAGGTGGCAATATCTGAAAAATAATGGGAAGAAATTTAAGTCATTGTGATCGGAGACCACGAAATGGATGGATTAGATTTTGTTTCTCTATCTATTTAACCTGAGACTCTCTTCTGGTCGATGCGTAAACTTAAAATTTCTGGACAATTTTGATCGACGATGCATTAGATAGATTGACAGCCAAATTGCCGTTTTCCCAAGATTATAAACACAGGAAGAAACATGTGATGATAATTCTGACGGCACTTAAGCTCCTACCAAAAGTATTTTTTCCTAATCATTAACACCAAAAGTTTTTTCCCTAAGCATTAACATGGCACTTACCAAATTCCATGTCAACCAAGTTCTGGTTTGATCCTCTTCTCAAAAGGAAGTTCAGGTTTGGTCCTTTATCATCTTTCTGAACGAAATAGAAAAGCCCTCAAAATTGTGTTAAAGAAGGAGGTAATATAATATTCTCTCTGTCTAAGTTTATATGGCATATTTTTAATGGCTTTATCCATAAATATATAGTGTATTTTATATTCTAATACAAAATTAGTATGATATTCCCTTTATACCCCTAATAAATATGCAGCTTTATTGGTCGCTTGGAGTATACGGATTGAATTCTTCCTTCTTCTATAGATCTTTCTGAGCAGCGAGTTCCTCTACATGCATATATTGAATATAGTGCTTAGATATACTAATCATGGGTAATTTAGCTATTTTTACTATCTCTTTGGTCTATGTGACAAGAGTAATACACCTTATAAATTTAGACAGAAGGAGTACAATAGAGAGAGAGAGGGTGGTGACATTCCAGTTTCAGAAAAAACATGAGCTTCTTTTACTGATGTCAACAGAAACAAACCAAAGCATGCAAATTAACTTAGGACGGGACGAAGGTGGACCCAATGAAGTTCATGGGCGTTCAATTGAACACCTAAATTTTTTTGGTGAAATACCTTGTATTTACTAGGTATATTTGGCATATATTGATAATTGGCCTAAATACTTTATATTTATATTTCTGATAAATTTCAACCCACTCCAACACCTTCCCATCTCCAATTCATCTCAAAAACTACAACCCAGCTGAAGGTTCAAAAAGACTGACTACAGAGGGTAGGTGAATAGACAATATAAAATTCTTTTGATCAAAACCGAGTTTTATGCAGAATTTATATTCAAGGTAGCAAGTGGTGGTGGCGAGCGCCAAGCGTGCACGACAGTTGGGCCACAAGGGCCAGCAAGGCAGGCCGCACTCGTCAACAACATAAGTGCATCCCTATTTTCAGGTTCCAAATCTCATATTCCTAATTCAACAATTTTTTGTTAATTGTTTAGTAGTTTTTCTAAATTGTTTGAGATATTATTTCTACAACGAACAATTTATATTTTGAATTTTACTACTATGGATCTCTACTTTTCTATTAAACAATATTTTATATTAACTTTGAATATCTATTTTGAAAATTCTAGATCTATCACTGGACAGGACATCAACCGAACATGATGTAGTCTTCGCACACTTATCTCCAGCATCGCTACTTTACAGATGCCCTGCATGCAAAAAGACGACGTCAATTTGTCATTTGAAAGTAAGACTGTTGTTGAGAGCATGAAGCTTCTCCAATATCGCACTACCTGAAAAGGCAATTGGATACTGATGAAATGTCACGATCAGAAAATACAAGAATATTATGTGTAGCTGCATCCTAACAGCTTTCAGTGTTCTTCTGAAATAGTAACTTGAAGTTTGATTTAACTCCATTACTGAACCTATTTCTTACCAACATATTTTGCACATATGATAGAGAAGGAGGCGCATATTTCATCCATAATGATGGGTAATTAATTAACTAACAGAACCTGAAAAGGTGAAAAGAAGCCATTGATAGAAATAGTTGATCATAAAGTCAGTATAATGCAGTAAGGAGACTAAACTTTCTCCTAGATAATATGTCAACTGGCAGAAATAGTTGCACCACTACTTTTTTCTAGTGGGTAGGCAAATGGTGAATCGATGTTACGAGCCAACACTCAATTTGTCCACTGAACGTATTTCAGCACCAGAAAAATCAGCAAAAGTTCCCCCCATAAGTCGCATAGTGGTACAAATGAGTGTAACATTATACATTTATCTCAATATTAATTTTTTAGTATCTTGGCAGTGAGGATTTATAGGCTACGCATCAATGCACAAGTCAAGGACAATGAAAAAAACAAAATCAAGTTAGGGAGTTGCATGATTTCCTTACAAAAGAAGTTAGGGGATTACATGATCCTTTATATCCTTAAAACCTACAAGGACTCAACATACAATTTAATTAACATGTATGCTGAGAAGATATTGTTTGTATTGAACATTAAAAAAGAAAATGTAGCTGATGAACCGGTCTCATCTTAAAAGTCCTGGCCTCATGTCAGCAACCGGCTTTGGCATTGCAGGACTCATGCATGAAAAGAGCGATGCTTTCTTCGGCTTAGTACCGAATAGGAAAGTTCGAAGTGGCACCCCAGCTTTCACTGACAGAGCTCTGAAGTTTTGTTGTGCTCGGTTGCTCCTTACTATAGACAGTTCAATATTCTCTCTGAGCTTCAAAAGAGCCCTCCCAACCTCTACTTGGAGGCCCCTTACATGGTCCAGCCCCGCTTGTAGCTCTTTGGTAACCTTGTTGTTCTCTTGCTTCATATTGCTCACCTCTCCTTGGAACTTTGCAGCCTGGAAAGGAGTGAAGTGAGCTTCATCAGTTTGACCCAATGTTGTGATCTTTGATATCTCCTCTTGTATGCTGCATAGCATTGAGAATCTACTCTCCAGTTCCCCTGTAATAGTACATTCTTTTCCAACCAAACTTGCAGATCAGTATTCAAGTTGCGAAATTTCTTTTCAAGGGCAGCTGACTCTTGTTTTCTAGCTGATTGACTAGCAGGGCCAGTGTCTAAGCCCTCCTGTGCTTTGGCATCAGTAAGTTTATCCATCTCAGCTTTTGCTTTATCAAATGAGTTTTGGAACTTCCGCATATAATGATATGATGTGCTGAACCTCAACCAGAAGTCCAAGCTTTCCTCCAACACTCTGCTAATCTCTGCTCTGAATTTCTCCTCTAGTGAAGAAACATGTGGTTCTTCGTCTTGGCATTTCTTCATGTATTCCTCTATCTCAGCTATCTCTTTGTCTTCAATACTGGGAGTGGTGTTTGTTTCGGATGATTCTTCAGACTTCTCAACACACTGAGGTAGAGAAGTGTTAAGCTTGGTATGTAAAGAGCTCAAAATTCGTCTAAGAGACCGAATCTCCTCATCTTTCATTGCATTGGCACTCTTTAACTCAATCTTTGACATTGCCTCAAGATGGCATTCTAGATTTTTCTTCTCAATTTCTGAAAGTTGTTTCTTTGTATCTTTGTAGTTACGAAGGATGGATGCATAATCTTTTAATAGAATTTATTTTTACCCTCTAAACCATTCAAAACCAGTTGTTGCCACCCTAAAGTTCCATCTGGCTCTTCATCTTGTGTCTCACTAGAGTTGTCAAATGAGTCCAATGATTCTTCATCCATTGATTTACTTGCAATTACTAAATCATCATGAAATGGCTCAGAGAGTGTCCCAGGCCTCTTTGTATCTTCTTCATAAGAAGTGCCTGTACACTCTTGGGAGGAATCTACTATTTCTTCGCTCAAAGGAGCATCCAACTTCTGCACAAAATCAGTAAGATTGTTGCATGCTTCAGTTAACTGTTTGTGAATATTTCCATTTTCACTGTGCACAGACTTCTCAATTCGCTGAATTGTTTGAAGCACCTCTTCAACTTGCTTCAATCTCTCAGACAATTTGCTGGAATCCCCTATCAAAGCCGCCTTTTCTTCCTCCAAGCTATCCAGGTGATTTTGTAGCTCGTCCGCCTCATTCCTCATTCTATTGATTTGAGCATTATGTGAAGAAGCTGCAATTTCTAGGCTGATGACCTTATCCACGAATTCATCAACCTTTCCTGCTAGATGCACCACAGATGCTTCCGAGCACGACTCAAACTGTTGTTTGACCTTTTGGCATATTTCCTGCAGCTCGAGCCTGTGCTCTTTCAGAATGGGACCGTTATCCTTTATAGATGCAGGTGTATGGCTGGACTCTATGTTTTGATGATCGCACTGCTCCTTTTGATTATGAGGGTGCCCACACTCAGTCTTGAAATCTCTCAGCTTCTTCTTTGCATCTATGACTCTTTGAAACTCTGTTCTTGCCTCTTCAGATGATCTCTTTTGCTTATCTTGCAAGCCAACCAATGTATGTTGACAGGAAATAAGGGCTCGTGCAGCCATCAAAGCTCGAGCTCCATTGTCTTCAATAACTGCACTAGTATTAAAAGTCTCTTGCAAGCTCCATACCTCCTCTTGCATCTCTGTCGCTTGTCTTTCAATGTCCAAATACTTAGTTAATGAAGATTCATAAGAGCTCTTGAAGAACTCCTTCTCGGTCTGCAACACCAGGTTTTTTTTCTGCAGCCTCTCAATCTCTTCCTGAGCCTTGTCTTTGCTCATCTGGGAGCTGATCCTTCTATGTGTCTGCGTCCTCTTTGGAGCCAGGCTGGTTCCTCTGCTGATATTGATCCCAGTGATACCCTTTGGGAACCCGTCACCGTGCAGTGAGAGTTGGACTTGCTCCAGAAACGCAGTTGCTATTGTGTGGTTGGCCTTGTGCAGCTCCCCTGATACCCGATCGTACCTATCAGCGAGCGCTTGGTAAGATCTATATGTCTCCTCAACGTAGTTTATAAGATCAGGCCTGCTCTTGAAGTATAGCTCCACCTTCTTTGCGAAAGTATTTGCGTCTATCTCTATGAGTTTGATCATGGCCTTCACCCTCGTCTCCATCTCTGTAAACACAACCATACAATTTTTCGTTAGCATTGCCAAGAATCAAAAACGCGCATTCAAATCAGGAAATACTACAGCAACCCCTTCAGAAACATTTCATGATCAAAGAGATGCCACTAACTACTAAACAAATCGGCTGTACGACCAATCCTAACAGACAAACATACAAATTTCGTCAACGACACTAACACCATCCATTGATCCATCGCTTCAATGATCGACAACAGCAGTAGAAATTGTATCAAATCAATTATTTCCGATGTGTTGGTGCGTTGTGTGGTGGGCAAGGCATTACCTTGGACGTGGGTGTCGAGCCATTTGGACTGGGTGGTGCGGATGTGGCTCGCCCACCACTACGAGTAGGCATTGCTCGCCGCGCGCCGAAGCATTGCAGGCTGCTTCCTCCGTCTTGTTAACCCCTTCCTCTAATCCTTCTCCACCCTTTCCTACTCATCCTGGCCTTCCTCTACTACGACGACTACTGCTACTGCTACTTGCGTTGTACAGGCTACGGTGGGGGTGGAGGATTGGGGCGGGGCTGGGAGGGGTCCAGGGGCGAGAAGAGGTGTGGCGGTGGTGGTGGAGAAAGGCATGGCAAGAGGGGGGATCCGGCTGCGGTGGATGGCTGCCCGCGGCGCGCGGGACCGGGGCTCCGCGGACGGCTGCGAGTGGCGAGGCGGAGGCCGCGGCTGTGTTGTTTTCTGCTGCAGGAAGGCAGTAAGTAATGCTACACCATGCAGTATGTACATACATAATATATATTTTCCTCCATAACAAAAATAACAATAATTTTAAAACACATAAAATATAAATAACATCGATCTATTATTTATTATACTTTAAAAATTATACAAGATGTAAATCCAAATAGGAGGAACACATATCTCCGGATCAGGTTCCCTCTGTTCGAGTTTTGGTGGCTAGTGACTTGGCCGGTTCTACCATTTGATTTATTTCTGTTAAAAAATAGGAATGGAAATCAAATTGGGCGCGAGAGTTTATGGTGGTGTTTATTTGGGTTTATAAATCTAGATTTTTGGTTTTTTTACACTGTAACCGCTGGAAATACACTATAACTGATGTTATCTTTTTCAATGTAATTAAATTTAAAAAATTAAAAAGTTATATCATTACGGACAATACAAAGAAATAAAGCAAAAAACCCAAAAACCAAAAAAAATATGAAATTAAAAAGGTAGAAGTTAGAAGCAGAAGGTCATTGGAAGTTGGAACAGGACTATACGAGGAATCTTGCGAGCTTTTTTTATTTGAAATTTCTGCTAGATCCATGTATTGCAGATGGGCCCTCATGGTATTCATATTTGGCTCCATAACTACGAAAATTGTATGGGCTATGATACGGGAATAACAATGTTC
Organism: Dendrocalamus latiflorus; assembly: GCA_017311315.1. Lineage (NCBI taxonomy): Eukaryota > Viridiplantae > Streptophyta > Magnoliopsida > Poales > Poaceae > Dendrocalamus > Dendrocalamus latiflorus. The sequence continues at coordinate 29,296,781 of CM029648.1, forward strand.
GGCCACATTTGATCCCTTTTCACCTCAACTACTTACGGACTGTTTTTATGTTTCATATTGTTAGTTCAAATATAATGTACAATTTTTACACACTATATCCATGGTATATGGGTGTTTTTAAAGGGGGTTAATAGCAATAATTTCCACACGCTAGATCACGGCATATGGGTGTTTTTAAAAGAAGAAATAATATACAAGGTATACGGTTGAACTCAAAATCGACAGCATTCATCTGATCAAACCCCCAAATATACATGAAACCATCCATTTTTTATACATACGAGAGGATAAGGATAGGATGTCACAACTATTCTCAACACATGTTTCTCTCTCTCCTTTAATTGCTGGTATGCGCCTATGTTTCTCTGGTTCCTCTTCCTCTCTTTGCCTTTCTCCCTCCTCTCTCCTGCAACTGCTGGCATGCAAGATGTGTACCACGAGTGACACCGTGGGGAGTGTCATGAACGTGAGCGATGATCATGGTGTGATCTCAGTGGTGCACGGCTAGGCGAGAGTTCGCGTGGTAGCTACCAGCAGGCGAGCACAGCGATTATATACTCCACTAAGCATAGTGGTAGGCGGCCATAGGCTCACCCATATCGGTAAGTGACTATGGGCAATGAGCGGTGGCAGGATTGCATAGTAACAACAACGAGACAGACGACAAGTAGTCACAAGTGAGCGCGGTGATGGGCAGTGTGCTCAAAACTCACTTCCTACTCCTCTTAGTTGCCTCCAGAGAACTCCAGCAACCAAATTGATTCTTTGAAACTTGAATATTTTTTCAAACTCTCTTGAAAATTGAACTTACTCTAAAACATAGAGTTTTAAAATTTTTGAAATCTATTTGAAACTTGAATTTTTTGAGTGAAACTCACTTTAAAAATTCTGAAACCTAATGTTTCTTCATGAAACTCGCATACGAATTTCTTCTCATACTGCTTTGATATGAAACTCGCCTTGAACTATTCTGAAAAACTTTGCATGATACTCTTGTGAAATTGAAGCTTCAGTCTAAAACTTGGTTGAAACGAAATGAAACCTCAACATTGTTTGGAATCTTCATTGAAACATGTCACTGAAAGTTGTTGAACTGAATCATCACATTTTGAAACCTTGCTAAAACTTAAAACTTTGTGAAAATTTGCAAGAAACTTGGCACTTGAAATCCAATGAAACTTTTCCGAAATTTGACGTTTACTTTGAAACTTGAATAAAACTTTGGGACTTTTCTTGTTTGCTTTTAAAAGCTGCTTTTCGACTTTTTTTACAATAACTAGCATTTAAACAGAGTGTTTTTTCAAGGCAGAGTCTACAAGTTGATTGTAGTACACACTGCAGCAACTTTATCTATATCAGATAAAACCGCACGTGAGTTTCTCTTACTCTGTACTATCTCTCACGAAATAGCCAAAAGCCATAAGTCATAGGCCGCAGCCTAAAATAACATGCCCTTTATGAAAATTCCCATGAAACTTGTTGAAACTCTCTACAACTTTGAGTTTTTTTTGAAATTCAGTTGAAATTATTATGCTCTTTTTCAAAATTAAGATTTAGATGTGAAACCCATTGAATCTTTTAAGATTTGATAATTGTTGAAACACGCTGAAACACCATGAAACCTATTTGAAACTCTTTGAAACCTGATGAAACTTGCAAACCGTGTATATAACCTATTGAAATCTAGGTGAAAAGTACCTATACCGTTGGAATCGTTTCCAATGGTATAGCATGGGTAGCACTATCCTTTTAAAAGGGGTTAATAGCACAACTAATCCCTCAAATATTTGCCTGTGACTCAATTTAGTCTTCAAACTAGTAAACTGTTCGAACCGGTCCCCAGACTCTAATCGTTGGATCATTTTCATCCCTTTTCCCATGTGGCATCACACGTGGCCTCGCTGAATCAACCACACAGGTCTCGGTCGAGTTAGATTTACCCTAGTGTGCATCCAGCCAGCGCCCACCACTGGGTTTCAATCTGTCGCGTAGAAGCTTTGGCGTGTGACCAAACCTGTTTTGGCTACACCACAGAGTTGGGGGAACCACTCAAACTTGGGGAGGGCATTTCAAACATTTTTGTAGTTTGACCCAGATACAGACCCGTGTCTGACTCAAACGAGGCCGTGCGCATAGGGAGAGGAGCGAAAACAAGGGTGGTTTTTTTGGGGTGTGTTTGGTTGCTGGGATGAGGTGGGATGGAATGGGATGGTTCCTTTGACCAAGCCCATCCATGTGTTTGGTTTGAGGGATGAGGTGGGATGGAATGGTCCAAAGTGGGATGAGCCTATGCAAATTTAGAGAATATTCTCCTTAGATGCTGGACCATGTGGTTCCACTTTTTTTGTGGAACCATCTCATCCCATCCTCATCCCATCCCATTCCACTCCATCCCAGCAACCAAACACACCCTTGGCTTATAGCTTAAATATTTGAATTCTGGTTGTTTGTGAGAGGTAGTATACACAGAAAAATAGTCGCATGCGTTTTTGGCCCATACATTTGAACTCAGTACACTTTTTACTATAATCTTTCTATTAACCCGCCTAAAAAATCACCGTTTTAAAGCTACTTACTATGAGCCTGTTTGGCAGAGCTCCACCAGCTCCAGATTCACAAAAAACAGATTCAGATTCAATTTTCCTAGCCAAACACTTCTAGCTCCAGCAGTTCCACCATGGATCTGCTCCACGAAAATGGTGAATCTACCCCAGATTCATGGATTTGGTGGAGCACCTCAAGGGGTGCTCCACCAACTCAAATTTGGTGGAGTTGGGGAAAATTACCCACCATTGCCACTGGTTACACAAAAAAAACGTTTCGTTCTATTTTTTCCCCTCCTCCTCCCGGCCTCCGCCTCCTCCCGCGGCCTCCGCCTCCTCCCGGCCTCCGCCTCCCCGGCCTCCTCCCGGTCTCCGCCTCCCCCGCCTCCGACCGGTCTCCGCCTCCCCCGCCTCCGACCGGTCTCCGCCTCCCCGGCCTCCTCCCGGTCTCCGCCTCCCCCGCCTCCTCCCGGCCTCCGCCTCCGACGCCTCCTCCCGGTCTCCGCCTTCGACGCCTCCGACCGGCCTCCGCCAACCCCGCCTCCTCCCGGCCTCCACCTCCTCCCGCCTCCGATCGGTCTCCGCCTCCCCGGCCTCCTCCCGGTCTCCGCCTCCCCCGCCTCCTCCCGGCCTCCGCCTCCTCCCGCCTCCGACCGGCCTCCGCCTCCCCCGCCTCCAACCGGTCTCCGCCTCCCCGGCCTCCTCTCGGTCTCCGCCTCCCCCGCCTCCTCCCGGCCTCCGCCTCCGACGCCTCCTCCCGGCCTCCGCCTCCCCCGCCTCCGACCGGTCTCCGCCTCCCCGGCCTCCTCTCGGTCTCCGCCTTCCCCGCCTCCTCCCGGCCCCCGCCTCCTCTCGGTCTCCGCCTCCGACCGGCCTCCGCCTCCCCCGCCTCCGACCGCCTCCTCCCGGCCGCCGCGCCTCGCCTACGCCGCCCGGGGCCGCGCCCGCCGGCCGCTGCCGCGCCTGACGCGTGGGGCCAGGTGGGTTTTTTTTCATTTTGCCCCTGACGCGTGGGGCCCAGGTGTAAGTGAGATAGAGAGGGAGGTGGAGCTGTACCAAACACTTTGACGAATCCCAGATCCACCATGGAGCTGCTCCACGGTGAATCCAGCTCCAGATTCACGTTTTTCGTGAATCTGAAGTTGGTGGAGCTCTCCCAAACAGGCCCTATAGATAGTACGAGCATAAGCCGACTTTAAGCCTTGCCAAAACCACCCCAATCCAACGACTGAAGTTTGGGATCAAATTGAGCAACACCTAATAGTTTAGTGACCTATTGTACTATTAACCCGTTTTAAAAGGGCATGAATAAAAGTGGTTAGTATAGCTATCTTCAGGGGTATTCAGATTGGCCTTTACTGATATCTTTTAATTGTGGCTTTTGGTATTTGATTGAAAATGAATAATAGTGGCTGAAAGAAATGACTTTTAGAACATGGGCGAAACCAATTAATGGACCCCGGTGTCACATGACACCTGGTCCAAAATTTTTTAGTAAGATTAGCATCTTCAACCCATGTGTCAACCCTCCAGCCTAAACGCAGTGCACCGAATTTTTTATTTGAAGTCTATTGAAAGAAGCACTAGCAACCTAAATTTCTAGTAGCTAATAGCAGCCCATGAGGAGTATTCACTTTCCTCATCCCATGAGACAACTACAACAAGGCGAACCTAAGAGAGAGGATAGCAATAGGCCACGGCGTTCATTTGATCGATCTCAAAGCGTATCATCTCATAGTAGCCATCGAAGTTTGTTCATTTCGCATGGTTGGTTAGGAGATATGCACCACGTCTGCCACATAACCACACCAAATCAGGCAGTGACCGGTCACCAGAGAATAGGAGAAATCAGCGCCACCGCCCATCCTCGTCTGCCATCTCACCGTGGCGCTGCCTGGCCCTTGTTGTCTCACGCCCTCGCTGGTCAAAGGAAACTTAGGTCCACCTAATTAGTATGTATTTTGCTCTAAATTTATCTTAATTCTTCTAATTTGTTTCAAGAATATGGGCTAAATTTGTGAGTTAGGATTTCAACATAATGATTGTTGATTGATTTTTGTTGAATTGTAGAGTTAATACTTAGTGTTTTAATTTTGATTTTTAGAATACGGACTAGCTCGTTGCAAATCGGAGACAAAATCATAGTATTTGATCATAAATATCAAGTAAGTAAGCCAATGAACGTATTTTTCTATTATATTGTTTTTAAACTATTAAACATACAAATATCTAATTTACCTTTTCAATTAATTGATGATTATTTCGTGAATGACATACTAACAAGAATTAACGAAAATTACTAATAATATTATGATTCATCATTTTATAAACTTGAAATAAACGTAAATACTAAAAGGTAATGAATTAACTTATATTTGACTGTTCTACTTTTTTTACTTGAAAATTTTAAGTAATGTTGTTCTCTTTTAACAGGCTATTGAAGGTAGATGATATGTTTTAACAATGTCGACCAATTTTTATTTGTGGTTTCGCCCTTAGTTATTTTAGTTTACTTTGACTAACCAACATTATTATCGGGCTTCTTTGTTTTGGTGAGTACTTCGACCATTACTTATTTACAATCATACGCTGCCACCAATTATGTTGAAATATTGATGTTAAAAATTGTTAGATATATTACTATTTAACAGAATATTATTTAAAAATTATATATATTATTATATGTATGATGAAGTGATGAATTTTGGTCATTTTCGTTCTAGTTCCGCCCCTGTTTTAGAAGAAGGGGCGAGCGGTGCAAAAAGTGAGGAAGAGATGCGTGCACGTGATGGGAGTGAGAGAGTGGATGGATGATATACCTATAACTCTCTGCCTCATTCCCAAAGCTAGATATAATAGCAAGAAAAGTGAAGAAATCACTTCCAAAGCTCATATGCTTATATTGACTTTTAGTTTTTCTAAGCAGAAGTCAATATAAACAATGCCTTAAACTCAAAACCTGAAAGTGTGCAATAAACAAATCTCAATAAATCAACAAATAGCTTACCTAGCACGTGGTTTTTTAGTACTTAGCACAGTTAGCTTTTAGCTTGATAATTGAGTTAGCACATCGCTTAGATTACATAATGTTGGCAAGATATATGGATCTCTAACTGAAATAATATGCTATTATGTTAGTTCATTTATTTTCGATGTCCAAATTGATACCACGAATAATGTGATTGAAAAACACAAATAATTGCAAAGAACATATTTTTTATATTTTTAAATTTTTTTAAATTTAATTATGCTAAATAAGCATCTGTCAACTACAATGTTTTTTTCAGTCAGCTACAGTGTTTTCAGCTATAAACCATGAGCTTTTAAGTCCAACTGATCAGACAGTTCAAAATAACACGATATTAGAAATCCCTTGAAAAAAAGTTGATCTTTACTCGGTATTGCCCAGTACTCGGTATTCTTATTTGTTATCAATTGCTTGAATATTTGCATTTTTAAAAAAAAGTTTGACCAAATCATATCTCCACATATCAATTTGACAACCACAATCGCCTTACCTCACATAATACAAAAAAACCTCAAAGTAGTACACGTGGGTGCGTTTTTTCAGTCAGTTTTTAAATTTTAGCTTATGACTCTTGTATTCTGTCTATTCATGAGTGAGAGTACGGAGAGAGATAATCATGCACAAGTTTAGTCAGTATAGCTGACGTCAGTATAATATCTACCACAATCGACTAGTAGATCTCACACTAAAAAGGCACATTATTTAAAAACTAGTTTCTGTAGCATAAGTTATAAGTGCATATGCAATAGGGTAACATAAACTGTCTATAAGAAGTGTCACATAGGAATTTTGTTGAGGTGGATAAAAAAGAAAGATGAGAGAGATGGAGGCTGACTGTAATTTTATAGACGGTTGAAACGCAAGAAAATAGCTTGGTATAGACGGCTTTCGTGTCATTGTATCAATGTTGTTTATAGTTTACAGACAACCTATTATAGTTAACTTATAAATAATCTATTATAAAAAATATCTTTAATGTTATCTATAGATAATATAAAAATTACTATAAATAATAGTTATCTATATCATTAAAGATGTCCAGCAGAAGTTGGAAAGAAAGGGAGCATATGCATCCCAGGCTCCCAGCTATACACGGGATGCATAATCCCCATATTATACCCTGGGGGATTCCCCGCCGGAGGAGCCATCCACGTCGCCCCTGCGCTCGCTCCATTTGCCGCGTGTCTAGCGAATTTCGGTACGGTCAGGTGCCTGTTTTTTGCAAAAAAAAGTCCCTGTATTTTCCCAAAATTACGTAAAGGTCGTTGGTTCTCGCAAAAAGGTCCCTACCAGTTTTTTTAAAACACTTTTTTTGAAAACACCGCTACACTTTGCAGGATAGCGCCCCGCGGTTTTCTAAATTACGTACGGGTCCTCGTTTAGTTACGTACAGGTCCTCGATTTTTTACGAAAAAATCTTTTAACTTTTTCGAAAATACACATGTGCCCTCGATTTTTTTAAAAAACTTCTCGCGAATTATCGTCTCTTTTACTTCGGTACACACCGTGGCTGGCGCGACGTCACTATGAAGCTAGTATAATTCACGTTCCCGCCAGTCAGAGAGCAATCGCTGCACGATCCCTCTATTTTTTTCACAAAACTATTCAATTTGGGCGCTCGAAATACGAAATTTCAGACCCCGCCCGCCAATTCACTGATCCGCGCCTCAGTCCACGTCACTGATCCGCTACATATCTCAAACTCCCAATCCCACCCGTCCATTTCCACCCCATCGAACGGCGTAAACTGCCTCCACAATCCCCACTCCCCCTTTAAATAACCCTTCTCCACAGCATCCATCGCTCCCAACCACCCCACTCCAAAATCCCCAATTCCCCACTCCAAAAGGTAGACGCTGTGCTCCCATTTGCTCCATGTTTCGCATTTCAGGTCAGATTCGTGTAGATTCTGATATGCTTTGGCTTTGATTGGATTCCAGGTTCCTGTCCTCTCCGTGTTTGAGCGAGCGCTGCAGCAGCCATGTCTGGGCGCGGCAAGGGCGGCAAGGGGCTGGGCAAGGGCGGCGCGAAGCGCCACCGCAAGGTTCTCCGCGATAACATCCAGGGCATCACGAAGCCGGCGATCCGGAGGCTGGCTCGGAGGGGCGGCGTGAAGCGCATCTCGGGGCTAATCTACGAGGAGACCCGCGGCGTTCTCAAGATCTTCCTGGAGAACGTCATCCGCGACGCCGTCACTTACACGGAGCACGCCCGCCGCAAGACCGTCACCGCCATGGACGTCGTCTACGCGCTCAAGCGCCAAGGCCGCACCCTCTACGGCTTCGGCGGCTGAGGACCGACTGGCCATGGCAAAAGTCTTGGCTCGCGGTCAAGAAGTTGGAGAGGAGGCGAAGAGGAAAAATCTCCAGTTAATTTGGGTGCTGTGCTTAGTTACATAGGGGTCGTAGTAGCGGTAGTTTGTTAAGGTTGGATCGTTCTAGAGCCTGGTTAAGTGGGGGGCATGGAGTTGTGGTGCAAAGTTTGTTCAGTGTTTACTTGTGTTCTGAACTTCTGATGTGCAAATCTGGGTGTTTGCCTGCGTTCAGTATCAACAAAGTTGACCCATTTGCTACGGATCTTATGCGACTGATGTTCTGCTTGTTCATATGGTGATTACGATTGGTGTTTTTTGCTCTGAGTTGCGCTGGATGTTGCTGTGTTCTTCCTGTGGTTTAAGTTGTTTCGTTCAAAGCTTGCCGTGTTGTTTGGTTTCAAGTCTAGACATCTGCTGCGAATCTTATTTTAACTGTGGTTCTGGTTCTTGTTTACGACTTGCGCAAACCGACATTAGATTTCGGTGCAAAAATGCCACAGTTGGTGCTCTTCGCTGCAAACTTGTATGCTGTGTTCTTCGGTTCCGCCTGCGGCTGTTCGTGCAGGCCTTGGTATGTCGCAGTGTCAGTGTGTTCTCGCCGTGTAGGTGGTGTGTCAACTCGTTTGGATTTGCTTTCGTACGGGTGAATTTTGCTTGCCCCAGCCCCGGCCGAAGTCAGTTTCGCAGAACTTTCCGCCCGTTTCGAATTGGCTGGTTGTGAATTGTGATCCCTCCTGCCTGCCTGTCGTTCACTCATTGACGAGCCGGTGTGCTGCAGTGTTGCTCTGGTGATTTGGGTTTCAATGGGAGCCGCGTAGCTAGCTGCGAGATGGGGTGTTTACAAAACGGAGCGGTTTGAATTGCACGTATATGTAAAGCACTTTGAATCAAAATCTTCACCGATTCGTACACGAACCGTTTGATCTGGAAGATTTTCAAGTTCCCCATCATTTTGCCAGTTCGTACAGAGTGCGTAGACTGCTCCAGAGCTGCCACAAGCTGGGCCGACTTACCGTAACCGGTCTGGGGCTAGGCCCATGGGCTACCCAAGTATCTAGTCCCTTGCCTCCCACCAAAGCACCCAATAAATAAAGCTAAGCCCACCAGCTGTTTCTCCCCACCTCTTCCCCCTTCCGATTCTCCGACCCCTCTCCTCTCCTCTCCTCCCCTCCGGTCGCCGACGGAGGAAAAAACCGCAAGCCGCAGCACTCACACCCATCCCTAATCCACTCCGCCGCCTCCGATACCTCTCTTCTGCAATCGCCCAACCCAAAGCCGATTCAAGCAAACCTTCCTCGCGTCTGCTCGCCCAATCGCTCTTTGCCCCACTCCTCCGATTTCTCGTGTTTTTTTGGCGCGCGCGCGCTTCCGCTCGATCCGACTCTATTTGATCATACTGGCCGCGAATTCGGTGGCTCTGCTCTTCTGTGAGGCTTCTAGGGCTTTAGCTCGAGCTCTGGAGCTCCAGGCGCGGGGGGATGGCGAGCCAGGGCGGCGAGGCGGCTGCCGGATCCGATGCCAATTACGCCGAGGTATGCTTTCGCTGCTCCTGATTCGGCGGGAATGCGAGCTCGTCGGGCCTTTGCTTCCGCTTTGTCTGGCGTCCTGGATTTGCGTGTGAATTCGGGTATGCGTTGGTTTGGGATGCAAATGGGACGCGCCCACGGCCGGGATGCTAGTTGATTACTATAGTATCTGCTTGTTCGCGTTGCTGTGGAAGGTTTAGGTTCACTGGAGGCGCTTGTATAGCTAGTTCTAGATGGTGGAAGGTGTATTCGACGTTTAATTTTTCTAATTTACTGCTCCGCGAGTGTAGGAAAACTAATCACTGGAATAACTGAAGTAGATTGCTGTTACGAATAGCGATATTGTTGTATTTTGCTACTGTTGCTTTGCCCATACAGAGTAATGGATACAGGCTCTGCGCCTCTGCCTACCTAGCGGTTAAGCTCTCCTGGTGGCTGACTGGCTGGTAGTTAGTCAATGTAGTAAGTCTTCTAGACTTCTAGAAGTAAAGTGGTGAAGTGCCCCGTACTTGTAGATTGTTGGGTGCCAGCCTTTTGGAAGTTCAATTGTACTGAACTTCTATGTTGGCTCCAACTTGGCTTCTCATGTTGGATGACATATGGAAAGTTTGTTTTGTCTTTGAAGGTGACATTGTTGTTTGTTTAAAGCATTTGTATGCTGCATTCTGTATTCTTGCATGTTCAGTGAATATGGCCGACTGGAGCTGTCATGAATGAAGTTCTAAATGACACTGTTGTGTTATACAACAATTACGTGTTTGGCTTCACCTGGCTAGGCAATGTAAGGCGGCTATTTCTTTTTGAAACTGGCATTACCTAGGTCAAGGATACCAGTACAAGTGGTAGCTTGTATACTGGTATTGCTAAAGCTAGGACCAATGAGTCATCGATGAACACCTGATCTGTGACCACATCAATAGGTATATGAGGACCTGGCTTGTTTGAGGCAGTTTTTAAAGTAATGCTCTAATTATATATGGCAAGTTCATTGGGTGATTGTTTGTTCTCATTAATGCATGGTGGAAATCAATTGCTGGCCTGGCATTGATACATTCTGTATGGCATACCTTTGTCACTTCTACAGATGGATGTGACCATACTTATCGAGATTCAACATTTTGTGTTAAGTTTATTATGCACTGTTGTTGTGTATATTTCAAACATTGCATTGTTGTAAACTGGCCCATTTCCCTCATTAGTCTTTTGTTTGTTACCTCAGCCATTTATATCTTTCCGGTGGCGTATGATTTTGTAGAAATTTACAACATAAAACGAGAAGAGGACATTATGCCTTATATAGGTTGAGGATGCATGTTATAAAGACAGGGAATCTTGTTGTAGAACGCACACCGTTAACTGTTGGAATATTAAAACTCAATATTATTTTATTTCACATGGTCATGCATAATTTATGAGGACCGCATGGTACAATAGCTAACAGTTAATGCCTTTATGGTTGCTTCCACACTTTCACCAAACTGGGTTTACTATTTTTTTTCCAGTTTTTGTTGGGTTTTGCAAGACATGCACTGTTCTGTATTTTGATGATACTTGTTTTGTTCATGATACATAGTTCTGAGCTGACAATAGTTTTTTTTGTTCTCACTTAATAACAGTGCAGGAGCATGGAGCAGCCAAGTTCATCTCCATATCCACCTCCAGCTTCTGGTCATCATCTGTGGTCTTCTTCTACTGGGGCTTCCTGGAACTATTCAGTGGATAATTCAAATCAAGATGCAGTTTACTCTGATCCACAAAGGGATGTCTCAGTTTCAGGAGCTACCCAAAATGTGACAAGTTGCGCACCTCATGTGGCGCAACCGGCTATGGGCACCACTAATGCAACTGATTCTTATGCGCCTTACTCAAATTCTGTTCAACCCGGCTACAGTGCTGCCCAATATCCGAACTATTACTATAACTATCCACAAACTGCAAATGATTCTTCTATTCAACAAGGAGTAGATCAAAGTTCAGGTGCTGCTTATCAGTCTCTTACTTCATTTCAGAATTCAGGATCTTACGTTGGTCCTACAAGTAACACATATTATAATGCTGGTGCTCATCAGACTGTGCCAAGATATGCAACCAGCAACTATTATTATCAAAACAATGCCTGGGCTGGAGGAAGTACTGGAAATAATCATGCCCAATCATATCAGAGTTACACTCCATCAGATACTAATGCTGCCCAGAGTTCTAGTTCACTACCCACCAATTCTTCCCACTATCCTCAGCAGTACAACCAGTGGTCTTATTATTATGATCAATCTACACCACTTTCTGGTGGCCTTGCAGTTGCTGGCTGCAGTGCTTCCAATACAAAAGCTGCCAGTGCCAGTCCTGGTTATGCATATCCCAGCACCCAGCCACCTCCACCGGGCACTACACAATGGAAAAGTGATGCTGGTGCACCTGCTGCACCTCCTCCGCAGGTATTATTATTAGTTCTGGTTTCTTTTCCCCCTTTCCTTGTTTAGAGCTATGCACAAGTCATCGTCCATTCATGTACAACATCACTCTTTCCACTTCTGTTGCAAATTGCTTTTTGGTTCATCTGCTTCCAGTGGTTTATAGTACTGGCAAGCATGTCTGATCTGCAAATCTGCAAACATTTCCATTATCAATCCATGATGTATTAGCAATTATAGAATTAACATCAATTTGCATTACCTTTTGTGTGCAAAGACTCCTGAACCTCCATGTAGCTTTTCCATAGGGATGCAGACGTAGCTTTATCCAACCGCTTTTGGACAATGTAGTTGCTATAATGTTGTATCGGCTTCAGTGGGCCATCCCTTATTCCCTTTGGTTATTCAACTTAAACAAATATAAAATTTCCCTGCAATATGGTTTTATGATACTTGATCTATTTGCTGCACATAGATTTTGCCAATGTCTCGATTCAGTTTCTTCCTCGTTTGGTTCTTACATGCCCTTGCCCTTTTTGCAAAGTGCTAGTTTTGAATGTATATTGTATACTCTTGCACATACGCTTCTAGAACATTGTGAGGCTCCTTATGGTGTGTACCACCATAATTATGCTTACCCTAAGGATCGTTTCAATAGTTATTGTGGTGTTATTACCTAATCTCCTTATTTGGTTGTGTCCTACATCAACAATAAAGCTACTACTTTCTTGTTCATGGAAACCTTGCATTTGATGTAATTGATGCAACATTTGACATTATTTCCGTAATAAACTTTATGTATGTTCCAATTTCCGAACCACTGGGCCATGGAGCTATGGTATTTTAACTTCTAAATTCAGCCATGAAAGACTTCTGGAACCTCTGATGCGCCTTTCATCTGGAGGTTTCTGTTTGCATGTGCTAAATTTCATTTGCTTCGATGACCATGATGAGTACTCCTTTTTTTTAAAGGAGATTTCTTCCTGTCTTATACATGCTATAGCATGTTGTTTCCATGTTTTATACTGCAAAGATATTTTTTGGGCCAAATTCTAATCGTTACAATTTTCAGGCACCTGGAATCCCAGGGTATCAAAATCAGCATTTCAACCAGGCACAAGGTGCCCCAGGGTTTCAAATCCAGTATGTCAGCCAAACACCAAGTGCCCCAGGGTTTCAAAACCAGTATGCTAACCAGGCACCAGGTGCCTCAGGGTTTCAGAACCAGTATGTCAACCAGGCACCAGCGTACCAACAGAGCTCTGCAAATTATAGCCAATTACCACTAAGTGACCAAGCAGATCAACAGGAGGCTTTGCATGCGCAAGGTCCAGGCTTGAATGTTCCTTCAGCAAATCATGTTTATGAAAACTCTCAGCCAACTTTTCAGGGTTCTGCGACATTAGATGCTCGCAGGGTAAACAAAATGCAGATCCCAACAAACCCTCGAATAGCTCCAGGTTTTCCAATGGCTATGCCCAAAGCAGAGAAGAAAAATTTAGAAGGTGACTCATTGCTAAAACCTACTAATGTTAGTGTTTCCATGCCCAAGAATGATGTGAAAGCAGCTCAAGATAGTCATGAAGTTGCAATGCAGGTGACTATACATTCTATTTACTTTATTTTCTTGCTGAGCACCAATAATGCTATGATCATTCATCATACAACTAAGCTGGATGGAGCCCTCACTCCTTCAGGCACAGAGAACAAATTCTCTGGAAATGTAAACATGCTAAAATTGAAATACTACTGGGTAACTGTACATTTATTGAAATTAGATTTGTACACCTGACTCAATAGAAGTGCCCAGATTCAAACTTTCAAACTTAAGTTTTTCACTAAATAAATTCTGTAATACACCTTAAGCTTGTGGCGTCATGCATAGATATGCATAACATTCTTGATACCTTTATATTCATCAGCCTTTTTTACATTATTTTCATGCTGTTTAGGGATCATTTCCTGTTTCACTTCGTACTTATGTTGAGCGGAATCTTTCCCGTTGCAAGGATGATGCCCAGAGGTCTGCCAGTCAAATTATCTTGAAGGAGGTTCAGTAATCTGTTTTTTAATTCTTCTTTTAACATTGTCTTGCTTTTTGCTTGCTTTTTTGCTTGTCTAGCTATTGGTTATAAATATGGGTTATTTAGTGCCAATGTAGAGTCCCTAGTTTTGAGACGTGCCACCATGAAGTTCTAGCTTTGATATATGCCACTGCAAAGTGGGCGAAATTGGATATATGCCATTATGTAAAAATCTGGACGATAATACCCCTATCTTTTCCCGCCACTCCCATCCCCCATGTCCATCCCTCCCATGGCCGCCACGACCCATTTGCTCTCCTTCCCCCTTCAACTTCTCCAAATCCAGCCACCACTGCCTCTCACTCCGCTCACTCCCAACAGCCGCCTTGCTCGCTACCTCCCTCCACAGCGCATCCTCGCTACCCACGCCAAAACCACACGACGTCACATTCCCTTCCAACTCCGGCGGCTGCCTCAAACTCCACCGCTGCCTCCGCCTTGCTCCACAATGTGCCATCCCTCCACGCCCAGCACTACCATCTCCTCAAATCCATGGAGCTCACGTTAGGCTAGGTCGTCGCCGGCGGTGGCGCGTGTGGAGTGCCTGGCATCGGAGAGCGCGGTGGTGATGTTCAGTGTGAGCAGCTGTTGCATGTGCCATGCCGTGAAGCGTGAGCTGGAGCACTGCCTCGCTCGCCTCATGCCCTCATCAGCTTCGGCCTAGCCGCCGTGCCCGTCGTCTGCGTCATCTTCGTTGGCGGCAAGCTCGTCGGCCCCATGGACCGCGTCATGGACGGGCACATCAACGACTTCCTCGGCCCACTCCTCAAGGAGGTCGGCGCGCTCTGGCTCTAGGCAATTGCCATCGCCATTGGCATGTAACAAGAAGCTATTGTTTTTGTGGTTGCAGAACTTGATGTTGCTTGCTTCCAATGACTAGGTTGCCGATTACCTACTACTAATAGGATAATACAGCCACGTGGTGATGATAGATGAGTGCCGACAGTGACCTAACTTGACGCAAGCTCCGACTAGGTAGTTGTGGTGGGCGTGAGCTCCTGTGCGATGGGAGGGAGGAGGAAGAACAAGGGGCATTATGGTCTTAAAATGTTTATAATGGCATATTTCCAATTTCCACAGGTTAGTAGTGGCATATCTTGAAGGAGAAACTTTGTAGTAGCATATCTCAAAACTACGAACTATGCAGTGGCGTATATATAAATAACCCTATGAATATAACCATAAGTTCATGAGATCATTGAGATGTTTACTAGATTTGAGAAAAATATTAATTGCTAAATTAACTATTGTTGTACTATGAGAAAGTTGAACCTTTTTCATGTTGATGAGCTGTTTGTGGTTGAAAATGACAAATAAGTTTTCTGTTGGGTAACTATGGAATTCACTGCCCATATTAATTGCTAAAATAACTATTGTTGAACTATGAGAAAGTTGTGCCTTTCTCATGTTGGTGAGCTGTATGTGGTTGAAAATGATAATAAAATTTTCTGTTGTGTACCTATGGAATTCACTGCCCTATTAAATTTATGTTTCCTGTCTTAATCTATCAACTTTGATAAGGAGTCTTGTCAACTTCCAGGTTTTCCCTTTCCTATAATTTCAGATAATCACCAAGGCAACTGCTGATGGGACCCTTCATACTAAGAACTGGGACATTGAGCCACTGTATCCTTTGCCAGAAAATGCTGCGAGCACAAATATGACAAGGTGTGCTGTTTCCCCCCATATTTTCTTGCCCTCAGTGGCGATGTAACTTTTAATGTATGGTATGGTACTGCACTAACGAATGTATGGTATGGTACTGCACAAACCAGCAAATCATATGCTTGTAGAACGCCTTTTTAATAGTAATATACTAATATTCTTTGGGAATATTTGCCTTCGCTTAGTTTGTACTATTTGGATGTTGAAAAGCAAATCTAATGGCCATTGATTTGTAATTATGCAAAGTTTAAGATGCTTTGCTTTGTTCAGTCATCAATGATCAGTATGAATGGACTTTCACATTTTTCGTTAACACTTGAACCTATAAGGTTGGTGAGAACTGAAAACAACTATACATAACAGATACTACCGTTGAAGGAGCATCATGGGCAACAATCACCAAAACCAAGTTCTTTTCCCCAAGAATTATTAAAAGCATAAGATGAAACAATTGGGAAAACAAGACAAGTTAAATGGCCTTGGATTGTGTATTCAGCATGATAAGAGGGTGAGTGGGCTGGGTCATTTACCTGCTTAAGCAGGTTGGGTGCATAATTGAGATGCCCAAATAAAAGCATTGCAGATTCAACTCTGCATACATGGGCACTTAAAGACACTTTTAAATGTTGATTCTTTGGATGCTACAAATTTCTGGTGTTATATTTTGTTTGGGAGGGCTTAGCTTCTTCCTGAAGCTGGTGGGGGGGAGGGACTTCAGATTTTCAGTATAAAAGGAGCTTAAGCTTCGCCGAGAAGCCCGAAAGCTACACCACATTAGGGAGGAGTTGGGCTTATGGTAGCTTTAAGCTGAAGCTCAAGCCCTCCCAAACAGGGTCTACGACCACAATTAGCTAGTCCTGATTTTTTTTGGGTTCTTTGGCAGCACCACAAAGGATTCAAGTCCCTTCTCCTTTTCAACATCTAGGAGGGGCCCTAGTAGACGTGCGAAAAGTAGGTGGGAGCCTGTTGCAGAGGAAAAGGTTGCTAACAAGGTGGAAGTGATTTCTAAAGAATCAGCAAAAAGTAATATCTGCAGTAGTTTGGAAACAACTAAAAGAACGGTAAGCCCTGAGAATGGCTTCACATTTACGTGCCTTTCATTTTGGAAACAGTGAATTTGAATATAATCATCACTCCAAGCTTGTTTTTATCCTCAAATTCCTTTTTGGGAAATACTTAGCTAAGTATGTTGCAGGGTAACAGTTGGGATCTCGGGAAGTTTCTCCAGTCCCGCCAAGCTCCTCTAAGCCAATGCAGTCAGAGGCCTACCAAAAAGCAGCGGATTGGTGGTAATGCAAGTCTAACCCAAAATGGAGATGCTTCAAGCGACAGTGATAAGGAGCGGGATCTAACAAAATATTATGCCAGTTCAATTGCACTAGCAAATTCACCTGAGGAGAAGAAACGGCGGGAGCATAGATCTAAGCGTTTTGAACGTAGTCAGGGCGCATCATCAAAACCTAGAAGTTCTGTACCACAGAAGAATGGAACAGCCAGTATATATACCAGGAGAGCTATCTCAACGCTTCTTAGTAAAAGTAATGGGGATTATGTTAGCTTGGCAGTGGAGGATTTGGATTGGGATGCACTGACAATCAAGGGAACATGTCAGGAAATTGAGAAACAATACCTACGCCTTACATCAGCACCTGATCCTGCCACAGTGAGGATACTTTGCTAATTGCCTTGTAAATTGTAGGCCAGAAAAACATATTGTTGATAGGAAAATTAGCTCTAGCTGTTTGTTAACTCTTGTTGCTGTTTTCTTGTATTAGTTTTCTGATCACACCTTTTGCAGGTAAGACCAGAAGATGTCTTAGAGAAGGCTCTTCACATGGTTGAAACATCTCAAAAGAATTATCTCTACAAATGTGATCAACTGAAGTCTATCAGGCAAGATCTTACTGTTCAGAGGATTCAGAATGAGCTGACTGTCAAGGTAATCCTTGGTAACTTCCTATCGTGGTATACTGCATTATAATAGTTAATAATTTAATGTATCATACTGTTTATTTTATTTATCTCTTGTTGTGAATCTTTTGATTCACCAGAAAATTAGTTAATTAATATCGAATAATATGCTATCACTTTTTTAAGGCAAGAATCATATGCTATCTTTGATCCATCATGAGGGCATCATTCCAACTTTCCAAAATGTTTGATTATTTCCATTTATATAACTTCATATTGCTTGTTTCAGGTTTATGAAACTCATGCACGTTTAGCACTTCAAGCTGGAGATTTACCTGAGTATAATCAGGTTCGCCTGTTTTGTTCTGATTCATCTTATTGCCTGAAATAAGCAAAACAATCATGTGGCATGTGCCATTCTATTTGCTTTCCTATTTCCATAGTGTGCAATGAAGGAAAAAATAGGGTCACTGAGGACGATAATGATGCTTGTGTACTGGTATAGCAATCACCTGTTCTCAATGGTGGAACGAAGGCCGGGCCGGCCTCTGCGGCTGCCCCAGCGGAACTCGCCAACGGCCTTTACTATTGTCGTCATCCTTGCACTATTCTTATGGTCTAAAGAAGCCTTGTGATCGTGTCCTTTAGGATTCAACCCCCGTGTTACTGGTTTCTAGTTACGCCCCTGCCAGTTCTGCTACAAAGACATAGCGTATGCACTATACTGCTACTTGCAATTGTTGTAGTAATGCAGGAAATTGGTTGTAGTAAAGTGTTGATACTTCTTAACTCTTGTCTTTTGAAAACTGGCTGCTGCATTCATACTTGGTAATTCATATTGATGGGTCTATTTGCCTAAGAAAGAATTAAGTCAACAGCCTAGTTTTTATTTATTTTTTGTTGCAACTCTTTGCAGTGCCAATCGCAGCTGAAGAGGTTGTACGCAGAAGGAATCCAGGGCTGTCATCTTGAGTTTTCTGCTTACAACTTGCTATGTGCCATGTTGCACACTAATAACAAAAGGGACTTGCTTTCATTGATGGCAAGGTATATCTGTTGCGTAATTGGTTATTTCATTGTTACATGAACCATATTTGATGCATCCATTGTTCTCAGCTTGTCAAAGGAAGCCAAACAAGATGGAACTGTCAAGCATGCCCTTGCAGTTCATTCTGCTGTTTCATCTGGAAACTATGTCATGTTTTTCAAATTATACAAGACAGCACCCAACTTGAATTCATGTCTTATGGGTAAAGATGTTTATTTCTTTCTCCCTTTTTTTTGTCAATCTGTTATGTTCATTATTTCATTAAGATGATGCTTTGTTACTTATGCTATTGGCTTTGCAGATCTCTATGTTGAGCGGATGCGCTTTGAAGCAATAAAATGCATGTCTAAATCATATCGCCCAACTGTACCTGTGAGATATGCTGCACGAGTTTTGGGATTCACGAGAAGTGATGAAGTTTGTGAGGCTAAAGCAGCTGATGGATCGGAAGAATGTGAGGAATGGTTAAAAGCGCATGGCGCTGTTCTTTCAGTAGATAACAGTAACGGAGAATTACAGATAGACACAAAGGTAAACCTTTGCACCAGGTTCATGTAGCGTGTTTGTGTCGTCGTATGGTTTTTGAAACATTACACTATTCTGTATTGCTTGACAGGCTGCTGCTGCTTCTCTATACATGCCTGAACCTGATAATGCTGTTTCACACGGTGATACATCTCTCGCTGTGGATGATTTTTTGGCACGAGCATCATAAGCGATGTCATGGTGAGCATTTTTCACTCTCTTGGCACTGAGCTTTGGAGCTACTGCGTTAGTGCACATTGCCAATGCCAGTAGAGGAATGTTCTATTAATGCTGAACAGGAACTTGAAATGGACTGTATGAAGGATAAGCATTGGCTCTTGAGACGAATTGGCTTCAAGAACAGAATGCACGCAACACGCGAGTAGGAGACTTTCTAGTAGCCTCACATTGTCCTCTGATCCCATTGGCTGTTGGCAGGGCTTGTTAATTCTTCAGCCCTGAGTTTCATATGACAAACAAAATTCCGGGGCAGCATTAACCGAGATGAATCACCCTGCTCATCTATGGTTGGATTCTTTTGGGCTTAAAATTAGTTTATGCTTGTACTGTCTACAGTACTGGCTTTTAAGTGGTACGTTTTTTCAAGTCAGGGTGAATAGGAAAATTATAGTGAAAGTGTAATGAGTTCAGTTGTACCGGCTAAAATTGCATACGACTATTTTTCTCTGCATACTGTCTCTCGCGAACAGCTAGGATTTAAATATTTAAGTCATAAGCCATCAGTTTAAAAAGAACCCACTCATAAGCATTGTTTTTGTACTTTGCCAGCCACACGTCAAGTGTATAATATGTCGTCAAGAAACGTGGTCCAGGCCAATTCAGTGTATTGTACAAATTTTATTCATATACAGGTGACCCTGATGTCATTCATTTCTTCACTGATTTACTGCAAATAGTTCATAGAAATTTGGAAATACTAATATTGTTCTCCTGAAATTTAGTTCCATTTTTCATTGGGAAAGAAAAGAAAATCTAGTTTCTTGATACTTGATAGTAATACTGAGTAATGTTAGCTAGGACCATCGTAAACAACATCCTTGCATAATCCTGCTGAGTAATTAAGTTGTGTTTGTACAATACAAGTACATTTTGTTTGTCCCATGTCTGAGTTGGATGATTGTGAGTTGAACCGACAAATTACTGCCAGTTAGAAATTAACCCCCCCCCCCCCCCAAAGTTTTTTTTGTTTTTTTGCGTGTCAAAAATTCGCAATGGTTGAATGCATTAGCTATAACGTATTAGCGGTACTTATCTATCATTGGATGAAGAAACGGCAGCAGATAATCCTTCTAATTATGAACTCAAATAGACATGGCCTCCCAATCGTCGCTGTTAGATATCTTGGTAGAACAATTTTGTGCATTTACGTGGAACAAAACGATAGCCTGCACTACTCTTGCTGGTATGAACTGTACTTTGATTTTTTGTGTGTTTTTTGAAATATTATTTTAACTTTCGTTGCTCTTTGTTAGTGGAGATCGGACTTCTTTCTTCCTCCTCTCCCTCCTCATCTTCTCTTCACTCCCCAGGCCTTGAGCTCCTTTCGCACTGCCACCAAGCTCCAGTGCCCGTCTCCACTCACACCGATCGAATGATTGCGGTAGCAACGACGCACGGCTGGAACAAGGCATAGGTGGTAGCGGGCTTTGAGAGCGCGGCGACCAAAATTGGTGCGCGCTTGAGCACCATAGTGGCGAGGGGAGTGTAGTGGTGGTCTTGATGAAGCTCGAGGCGCTCTGTGGAGTGCTGGCGACGGTGACCATGGGCTGCGTGCTGTGGATGTGCACGGCGGTGGTGAGCTAGGGGCAGCGGGGCTAGGGGATGGATTCAGAGGGGTGTGGCGAAGCTTGAGGCGGGCTCAATTTGAAGAGGGCGTAGACGGAGGCGAGGAATCTAGTAGTGGCTTACGGCGAGGTGAAAAAGGGCGTCGATCTCGACAGCGGGCATGGCCGGAGATGGGGAAGGTGGTGTCTGGGTGTGCGGTGCTGCGAAAAGAGGACGAAATAGGTGCTGGGCAGGGCCGGTCTCGACATTTCGAGGGCAAGGAAGTTCCAAAGGCAATATATAATACATTACAAAACTGTAAATGCCCCTCAAAAGTTAGTTAGGGCTTGAATTACCCCTCTATTGGTATTTTTGTGTCATATACCCTTTACAAGTGCATGATTATTTAAAATGTCTTCCGGCGCTCTTCCCACTGACTTACTATTTTTTGTTGATGTGAGACGCTCTTCCCACTGACTTACTATTTTTTGTTGATGTGAAAAAGAGTGACATGAGGGCATTTTAAATAATCATACACTTGTAAGGAGTCTTAATATTGGCAATGCGAAAGTGTCTCTAGCCCAGTGGTTAGAGGCCTCAGTAGCACCCCCAGGTCCTGAGTTCGAATCCCACGGGGCGAATTTCAGGTCTGGGGGTAAAAAAATCCCCTCGCCTGCTACCACACCAAAGCACAGGTCTAAGGCCCGGCCCAGGTCGTTGGTCGTTTCTCACGCGGGCAACGGTGCCCCTGTGTAAGGGTGGAGCAGGGGTTCAGGGGTTTTCTCGATCTGCGTGAGAGGATCTTCTCTTAAGCTGAAATGCCCGGAGGCCGTCTTACCCCCCCCCCCGCAGGTCGAGTTTTTTTTTAATATTGGCAATAATAAGTCTTAAGAAATCTATAACATACTACCAATGGTGGAGCCAAGATTTATATAGCCTCGGGCCCAATGTTCACCTAGCTGCTAGGCACTAGATAGGCGGTGGGTGGCCACCTAGGCGGGTCCTAGGCGGCCGAATAGAATTGGCAAATTGGCAATTGCAAATGGTAACTGTGTAGTGTAAATTTGAGACATGTACTAGGCCAAAGCGCCCAAACATAAGCAAATTATGTTTCTACATATGCATCTTGTGAAGCGAAATATTTGTGGACAACTAGTGAGTTAGGGTACATGGTGTTTGCCGCAATACATATCTGACCATAAGTAATTATAGTCTCATTTATTCTATTGATGGCTTCAAGCCTTCAACTAAGGCCTTATGTTGATTTAATCATAACTGCATTGAGAAATGAGGATTATCACCATTTTATTCAGAATAGTAGGGGAGCATTAGCAATCAATTCCTAAAACTCAACTATCCACAATCAATACAAGAAGATCATTCCTTTCGTACACTGCAAGCTGTGGGTAGTAGAACTGTCACAGGAACACCTACAACTATCCACGATTTCTAAATCTGTACTTGAAGAAGAATCATATGCATGAAGCAATGTCCATCTAGTGTTGACAAACTACCTTACTGATATTGCATGCTTGTCAAAAGCATGAAAACAACATTAGCATCAAGTAATAAAATTACAAATCAAGTAATCTGGGGACCAAGGACTAGTACTAGTACCAATCACATTTGCATGCGGGAGTACAACCAAATCTGAACCAACACTAGCATGGATCCATAGAGCAGCAGGTCGAAGGAATGACAGAGGGATGTTGTACCTTAGGCTTGGAGGCAGGCAACGGTCGCTGGCTTGCTGCCGTCCTTCCAGCCGCGCCGCTGTGGGGCGGCTGGAAACCTGGGACTGCGGCCTGGGGACACACGCGCCACTTACGCTCTCCGATGCGTGAAAGATCAAACTCTACTTAAATTAGTTTTGGTGCTAATGGTAAATATATTTATAAGACTAATCTTGTTTATTGATTATGATATTATTTAGTCTCATATGGATGAAAAAGGTAAAATCATTAAGATATGCATTCAATATTTTTCTTATAATCTTGTTGCATTTTTCACATCCAAATATATGATTAAATGATAAATCTATATGTGAGACCAATATATTTGTTTAAGTATATTATTGCTTAGTCTCATTTGGATAAAAATATGAAATTAAAGCGGTATGCATTCGAAATCACATTCTCATATATTAGTGTATTCTTTGTATCCAAAATATAGATTGAACTCTACAAATAGTCCAAAATGACTATGTGCATATGTCTTTATTATACATACTTGTATGCACATATTTAGATAGAGTTTACTCTATATTTTGAGTTTTCATAAGTATTGATCCATATTTCCTTTAATACATATATTTAATATCTTTATTTTGAAACACATCTTTTGAGTATATAGTTTGTGTAGTTCATATATACTCATTTGCACTCGGGTTGTTATCTAACTTTTTCATTATGTGTTAATGGTTGGATGATTAATGACAACCGAATAAGTAGGACTTGCTTTGAAAGCTTATTTTAGAGTATACAAGTATTGTGTATATGTTGTATACTCGTAAATACAATCTTTATCTCATTATTTGTTGAGATTGTCATGAATTACCAAAAAGAAAAGATTGTAGAATTTAGTCTCTCCATTATGTGTTAATGGGGAAGTTTAGTAATTGATGTTAATTGGTTTGTGGACTAATATTTTTCATAAGTTGGATGAATAGGTTAGGTTCCACAAATGTGGAAGACTTGGATGACTTCATGTGTTGAAGATCATCAAGTCATGTAGTGGATGCATCATGAGTTAATGAATGTCCAAGAGGAGATGATCATGTGTGAATTGTCAAAGTGTTATTTATCACTGAATTAGGGAAGGAAAGTAAGAGAAGCTGTGAGCTCACGACTTGCTAGCTGTTATTAGCTGTTTGTCTTGGGCCTTTATAGCAACATGAACTTTCCATATTTGCCTAAGGTAAAAATACATGGACTGAGGGCCTATCTCTTGGGGGCCCTAGGTGGGTGCCTCTACTGCCCTGCCCCAGAAATGGCCCTGGTGTTGGGATAAATAAGTAGAGAGAGGTAGTGGAAACGGGGGTGGCACAAGGGTAAGCTCGGTGTGTGTCCATGGCGGCGTGGACGGCCACATGGTTTTCACCGCCCAACGTGAGCGTGCTATCGGCTCAAGGGCGCACCTCTCACTGACGCGGGCGCGTGAGGTGGTGACGTGTCGAGCAAAGGCGGTGCACGGATCGAGTGGCGTAAGATCGACAACTGGAGCGACTGTTGTTGGGCACGTCAACGTTAATGCACGCCAAGGTGGTGGGGCAACATGGCATGGAGCACATGTGCGATTTTGGTGGCGGGGAGAAGGGCATGGAGAAGGAAGGAAGAAGAAGACATAGCATGGACTATGGAGGTCATTTTGAAGGCAACATATGCTATGCAAGCTTATGGTACAATCAAACTAAAAATCATCATAACAAGCAAGCTTGTGGTACAATCATGGTATAATCAAACTAAAAATCATCACAAAAAATTCCCTCAAAAAATCAATATGTACTTTTAAACTTACTCTACCTATATAAAATTTTAAGTTTAAATTCATTCTTTCACCATGAAGTACATTGAGAAATTTTAAGGTCTTTCTCTCTCCAAAAAGCTAAAAATGCTATTATAATTAGTTCGGTGTCCACCCACAAAGAGCTATAAAAGTTGTGTTTGAGTAAAAATATAAAAAAAAAATCAGTGTCATAAAGTAAATGCCATGAAAGTTTGATGTCTTGTAACCAATTTTGCCTATGTTACACCTGTGAAAATCGAGATACTTATGTAAGACTACCTGAAGGTATATACTATATGCTATTAATTGACTGATGATCGAGATGTTTATGTAAGATAACGGAAGGTATATACTATACAGTATTCATTTGCCTTGCGCTATGGTATTGTACTAAGAGAAAAGTGAGGCGAACATGTTCGCGCCTGTGCAGTGTCTGCACGCTGTACAAGTGGTTCTAATAACCATCATAAGAACTTAACATCACATGGAAGCGTTGCTGGCCTGCCATTGATTTGAATTAAGTGTTGCTAAAGACAACATTTATTGTCAGACGCCATAGCACTTCGCGAGTGCTGACTGCTAAACTGCTGATACTGCAGGCCTAACTATAACACTACCACGGTACCTATCACCTACAAGTACGGTGCTCCAATGGGCTTCGACTTCTGGTTAAAATTGTATTGTAACGGTTAAAATTTTTTTAAGAAAAAAAATAAAAAAACTATTATATTGTTATAGACAATGCAAAGGAATACAAAAAAATATTATGTTGTCATAGACAATGCAAAAAAACTACCGATCCAGACGGCAAAAATGCCAAACCGCATCTCTTCCGTTTGTTTCTAACTCTTGTATATGTATATACACGCCTTGAGTCCCTTGCTGAGGAGGCAACTTGATCGGCTAAGCCTTGTTATGCTGAATGGGGCTTCCTTATCTCTCTCTCCCTATTCCTCTCCCTATCCCCTCAATCTAGACCATTCACATCTCATCCAATGGTCAAATTTTTTAATATATTTTCACCATTTGTCCATCCATCATAAATAATAAAAAAATACAGAAAAAATAAATTTTATTTTTTATTATAATTTTTTTACAGAAATTATAATTTTATTTTTTTCTTAAAAAAATTATAATAAAAAATAAATTTTATTTTTTCCTGTATTTTTTTTATTATTTATGATGGATGGGCAAATGTTGAAAATATAAAAAAATACTGGCCATTGGATAAGATGTGAGTGGTCTAGATTGAGGGGATAGGGAGGGGAATAGGAAGAGGGGGACAGGGAAGCTCCATTCTGTTATGCTGGGCTACGGTTGATAGCCATTTTGAAAAGATTTGTCTGATAAATCGTTTTTAAAAAAACAACAAAAACTCATCATACTTATTTGTTTAAAAAAATCATAAATCCAATATGTGAAATGAATGGTCGCTGGCTGGGGACTAGTTCCCGTTGGCACTCAAACACGAAAATCCCACTCCCACTGTTATCATGATACGGGTAGCAAATAGCAACAAAACCAACAGCGAATCCGGAGCCTTCAAAAAGCAAAACAACGAATCCTGGCGTGCATGGGTGTCAGTGTGTGTTATGGCCTCATGGGTAGCCTACAATGATGTAGTTGGGTGAATTTTCTAGTTGGGTGTGGCCAGCGGATTTCTTCGACACACCACCCCACCCCCGGCATCCTCGTTGCACGCGCGACGGCACAGCAGCCCCAGCTCGCGGCCCATTTCGCCTGGCCTGTAACGTTTTGTCGGCACGAGTTAGCCGCGGCCGGCCGGGCATCTCTACAGCTGAGGCGAGCTAGACGGCAAGCGAGGCTTCGGCTCGAGCGCGCGACGGGCTGGCAGTACGACGGCGAGTTGTCAGCAGCTTGGCTCCGCGATGCGCGGCACCGCCCCTGTTTGAGGGGAGGCGCAGCGTGATTGCCTGGTCGATCGAACGGCTGCGGCGCGCGAAAGGAAAGCACTGCCGCCCTCCGCCCGCCGCAACGGAGCGGAGAGGCCACCAGCGGAGTTAAACCTGCGGGCGTGGCGCCGACTTTTTGTTCTTTGCAGGTGCGGTTGCCGTCGGCGAGCCGACGTTGGCCGACCGCGTGAACATTTATGGGCCTCTGGGTTTTTGAGGTTTCGCCGTTGAGAAAATTGCGCTGCGGTTAGCAGTGGCTTTCTGCTTTCCTTTTTGAATAAAGAGGGTGTTTTTGTAGGCTTCACCGCGAAGTGGCGATGGAACCTATGCGAACTTGACCACAGTAGAGCAGCACGAGTATCTTATTTGAGAACATTGCAGCAACTTCCGTTTCCCTCTTTTCCTTGAACAATATCGAAACAAACAAGAGAGTTAGCCTTGAAAAAAAAAATCTCTATAACAAATGCAAACATCACTAATCATTAAACTCCAAACCACCATCAGTGGAAATGGAACCTGTGAGTTCACTGAGCTTCCACTTGCTCCTGGTACTTTTCTGTTACATGCTGTAACACGTGTTGCCACGTCTACAGATCCCCATGTAAAACACGTTTAACCCCACAGAAGATCCTGAGAGAACCCCAACTTGCCGTTCGCTTCTGAAGGCATCCTTTTCTCGTCACCCACCCAAACCTAAAACGCACCCATTCGACGTGGCCGTCAGCTAACCCACCCTCCTCCCCTCGGAGACCAGGCCGTGCACCCCGCCGGCACCGCACCCTCCCCCGCAGGGAGGCGCGCGTTGGTCACCACCCCGTCTCCTACACCAACGCCCTCCGCACTTCATATCGCCTCATCTCACACGTCCGTACCACGCACCCGCGCACCACGACCTCCCCTCTCTACTTACGTCATTACGTGTACCACTCCACTAGTCGCTGAATCTTAAGCTCCAAGCCTTGCGAAGTCTTAACCACACCTTGGAGAAGCGCCATCGCGCAGACCCCACCCCGCACCGTCGTCTCTTCAAAGCCGCACTCCCTGATCCCTCCTACTTAAACTCCGGTTAGCATCGCTTGCCTTTGCGCCAGTAGCCAGCAAAAGTACGTAGAAGCTACGTAGCTGCTGAATGCATGCAATGGCGCACGCCGTGCACGACCGCTTCCCCTTCCTCGCCTCGGCTCCGGCGCCCTCGCCGGCGCAGGCGAGGGGCAGGAACCCGTCCCTCGCTGAGATGCTACGCCTTGTCGGCATGGCTACTGTTGACACGGCAGGCACAGACGACGACGGTTCCGCCTCCGGGCTCTCCCTCCCACTGCCACTGCCCACGCCTGGCTGTGTGGTGGGCGTCCGCGACAATGCGGGTCCTGCACCCGGCCGGGCTATCCAGTTCCGGCTGGCGTTCACCAGCCTGACCTACAGCGTCCGCGCCGCGCGCCGCGCGCGCCCCGGTGGAGGCGGAGGGCTGAACCTGCCTCTTCAGCGCCGCTGCGACCTCGTCACCGCGGCGCCCGACGCGCACGCGCCGCGGACGAGGGCGCTGTTGGATGGCATCTCCGGGGAGGCGAGGGAGGGCGAGATCCTGGCCGTGATGGGCGCAAGCGGCTCCGGCAAGTCCACGCTCATCGACGCGCTCGCCAACCGCATCTCCCGCGACGCGCTCAAGGGCGCCGTCACGCTCAACGGCGAGGCGCTCACGGGCCACATCCTCAAGTCCATCTCCGCGTACGTGATGCAGGACGATTTGCTGTTCCCCATGCTCACCGTCACCGAGACGCTCTCCTTCGCCGCCGAGTTCCGTCTGCCGCGCGCTCTGTCCGCGGCCAAGAAGCGCGCGCGCGTGCAGGCGCTCATCGAACAGCTCGGCCTCCGCACAGCGGCCAACACCATCATCGGCGACGAGGGCCACCGCGGGGTCTCCGGAGGCGAGCGCCGCAGGGTCTCAATCGGCACCGACATCATCCACAACCCGATCCTCCTGTTCCTCGACGAGCCCACGTCGGGGCTCGACTCCACCTCGGCGTTCATGGTGGTCAAGGTGCTCCGCCGCATCGCCGAGAGCGGCAGCATTGTCATCACCTCCATCCACCAGCCGAGCCAGCGCATCCTCGGCCTCCTCGACCGCCTCATCCTCCTCTCCGGGGGTCGCACCGTTTTCAATGGAGCCCCGTCCGCCCTCCCGACCTACTTCGCCGAGTTCGGCTTCCCGGTCCCCGACGACGAGAACCGCGCCGAGTTCGCGCTCGACCTAATCCGCGAGTTCGAGTCGTCTCCGATGGGGACTAAACCACTCGTCGACTTCCACCGGACGTGGCAGCGCATGCACGCGGCGAGCCCCGACTCGGCGGACGGTGCGTGGGCGCCTACGATGTCGCTGAAGGAGGCCATCAGCGCGAGCATCTCGTGCGGGAAACTGGTGTCAGGCTCGGACGTGCCCGGGGAGGCGGCGTCAGTGCACACCTACGCGAACCCGTTCTGGGTGGAGATGAAGGTGCTGACGAAGCGGTCGGCGATCAACACACGGCGCATGCCGGAGCTGTTCCTCATCCGGCTCGGTGCCGTTGTGGTCACCGGCGCGATCCTGGCCACCGTATTTTTCCGGCTGGACCAGTCGCCCAAGGGCGCGCAGGAGCGGCTCGGCTTCTTCGCCTTCGCCATGTCCACCATGTTCTACACCTGCGCCGACGCGCTCCCGGTGTTCCTCCAGGAGCGCTACGTGTTCCTCAGGGAGACCGCCTACGGCGCGTACCGCCGCGCCTCCTACGTGCTCTCCAACACCATCGTCTCCTTCCCGCCGCTCGTCGTCCTCTCCCTCGCTTTCGCCTTCACCACCTTCTTCGCCGTCGGCCTCGCGGGCGGTGCGTCCGGGTTCGCCTTCTACACGCTCGCCATCCTGGCGTCCTTCTGGGCCGGGAGCGGCTTCGTCACGTTCCTCTCCGGCGTCATACCTCACGTCATGATCGGCTACACCGTCGTCGTCGCCATCCTCGCCTACTTCCTGCTCTTCAGCGGCTTCTTCATAAATCGGGACAGGATACCGGGCTACTGGATATGGTTCCACTACCTGTCCCTCGTCAAGTACCCCTTCGAGGGGGTGCTGCAGAACGAGTTCGGCCGCGGCGGCGAGTGCTTCGTGCGGGGCACGCAGATTTTCGACAACTCGCCGCTCGCGGCGCTGCCGGAGGAGGTGAAGGCGCGGGTGCTGGCGTCCATCAGCTCGGCGCTTGGGGTGGGGATCGGCGCCGACACGTGCGTGATCACGGGGCGCGGCGTGCTGCAGCAGGCGGCCGTGACGCAGCTCGGCAAGTGGGAGTGCCTGCTTGTGACGGCGGCGTGGGGGTTCCTCTTCCGGCTGCTCTTCTACTTCAGCCTCGTTCTCGGCAGCCAGAACAAGAGGAGGTGATCGTGTCGTGCATGGGGTGCTTGTGTGTACGTATGGATGGACGTGGGCGCGCGCGTATATACATTTGAATGGTCGAATCGTCAAAGCCATGGAAGAAAAAGGTGCAAAATGAAAAACAAAAGGGTGCAAAATGAAAAGCAAGACCTAATTAATTAGGGGAAGTTAAGTGCTAAACAGCATTAGAATGTTTTTTCGATTCAGAGCACTCAGATTTTTCTTCTATATATGCATCTCTCTAAAAAAATATGAGTACTCCGAACCACAAAAAACACTTGAATCCCCTTCTCCTATGTATACACCCTCCAAAAAATATGAGTATTCCGAACCACAAAAAACACTTGAATCCCCTTCTCCTATGTATATACCCCCTTCAAAAAATCTGAATGCTCTAGATAAAAAAAACTTAAAGTGCCTCCTAAACACCACCATTAGTTAGATTCTCTTTAGTTTCTGCTATTGTTAAAACGGATGTGCTTTAGGGCCTTTTTTCCTGGTGATTTGGTAGAAATAAGTGGTTTTGCAAGTATACATGCATGGATGCATATGCTAGGCATCCACTACTTTTTTTCTCTCCCTCTTTTTCTTAATGTTTTAAAGACTTGTTAAATGACTTGTTCAATCCTCAGAAAAACGAAAGGTGCAATGGGTATTTATATTTTTTGTGTTCCATTTGTTCTCATACTCGTTAACTTATTCCTTCTCCCCTTTATTTGGTGAGTTGTGCTAGCTTTGGAACTTCATTCGTAATGCATGTGCTGTGTTGTTCCTTGGTGCAAAAAGCAGAAGCTTCCTTCCTTTGGACACTGAAACGAATAAAGCAAAACCCGTTTTAAAACTTAAAAAAGAGCATAAATCTGTGCTGTTCTCAACTTCTCATGTAATTATTGTCCACTTGTGTTCTTGTAATTAATACGGTACTTCTCATGTACTCCAGTTATTTTCACTTGAGAATACACTACTACAGAAAAGGCCATCACAGACGGTTCAAAAACGTCATCACAGACGGTTTTGTGAACCGTCTGAATTTATGGGTCAGTGATAATACGAGGTCATCACAGACGGTTTTCGAACCGTCTGTGATTTTAATATCACAGACGGTTTTTAACTAAAAACCGTCTGTGATATTTATAAATCACAGACGGTTTTTATTATAAAACCGTCTGTGATATTCTCTTCTACTCCTAAACCTAAACCTATTTCTGTTTATTGGCTAGCCTCAGAAAATGCTAGCCATGCCCTCTGAAACAAGCAGATCAACATGTATATATATACATATCCAATTCACATCTCAATTCATTTCACAAACATAAAACATCCATTTTTATTAAGATTAGAGCCTACCATTACAATATCCCAAAACAACGAGAAGGTTACACAACAAGAACAGCAGGTTACACAACAAGAACAGAGAAAAATATTACAATATCCCAAAACAACAAGCAGGTTACACAACAAGAACAGAGAAAAAGCAAAGATCTTCTATGTCTTCTCGCCCCTGGTGCAACGCATGAGCTGGATGCCTTCTCGCCCCTGCACGGTTGGCACGAGCTAGTTGCTTCTGCGGTGTCTTGTCTCCCGTAGACTTGTGCGTCGTCTGCAAGGAGGAGGAGAATAGCAAGCAGGAGGACAGCAAGGAGGAGGATAGCAAGGAAGAGGATAGCAAGGAAGAGGAGACAGGCTGGGTTTGGTTATATTTATAGGGGAGGGAGAGGGAGGGAGAGGCGGGAGTTCGAAATTTTTGGCGCTGGAACGGAGATTGGGTTGAGGAGGATCGACGGGCCCAGCGGTCAGATTATCACAGACGGTTCTATTGGCTAGAACCGTCTGTGATGAATGCATATCACAGACGGTTCTATATATAGAACCGTCTGTGAATTAGAGCACATAATTTTATATACCGATGCAATATAAACAACTAGTCTGAAAAGATAAAATAGCAATGTTTTATATAGCTTATATATACTCATTTAAAAGGTTTCGACGAGATCTACAACTTTGTAGTTGAAGCAAAATCCAAATTCCGAAAGGAAGACCAAGAAAAAGGGCAAAAACAGACACCAAAAACTTGCGATGCAGGTTTAGGTCCAAAGATGGCCGATTTTCGGGGTCTTGGAGGGCGACAGGCGCAAGCGGGTCATTTTTTTGGATCGGGCTCGTCGTTAGCTTTCCAACGAGTACAAGAACGTCGAAAACGGACACCGTATGCAAAAGTTATGCCGGTTTTACTAAAGGTGTCTCAAAACTGAATCATACTCGGACTTAAGTGGGAATATTTGAAATTTTGAGGGATTGCAAGGCGGGAAACGTATCACAGACGGTTTTTATTATAAAACCGTCTGTGATAATCTGGTTTCACACAGACGGTTTTTAATAAAAAACCGTATGTGATATTCCAGATTATCACAGACGGTTTTTTATTAAAAACCGTCTGTGATATTCCAGATTATCACAGACGGTTTTATAATAAAAACCGTCTGTGATAATCTGAAATATCACAGACGATTTTTATTATAAAACCGTCTGTGATATTGGAATATCACAGACGGTTCAACGGTAAGAACCGTCTGTGATACTCCTTTTTCCCGCCACAAATACCACAGACGGCCTCCAAATTAAAACCGTCTGTAATAGTGTACATCACAGACGGTTTCACAAAACCGTCTGTGATTTAGCGTCTACTATTAGGCTTTCTGTAGTAGTGATATTAACGTAGATTTTTTATGTACACTTCAAAAAAGAAATTAACATAGGTTTTTATATATGTTGCTGTCATATGGTACATTAATATAGATGGAGGACGGAAACACCTCGTGGTGTGATAATGGAGTTGTGAATGTATGACTTCACTATCAGAGTTTAAATTCTGGTAGTCATTTTTACACAGACTTGTGTACACTTTAATAAAAATTTTATGAGGTCACGAATTTATTTCTAGACTCTATCTTTCTAGACATATGTTAAGGAGTGCATTCACGTATGTCTCTTTCTTGTAATCGAAAAAAAAACATGGATGGAGTTAGAACGAACGACTACATGATAACCTGCATACTAGCTTGCATGCCTGCTTCGACCACTCCTTATAAAATCTCCGTTTTGCTCTAGAGGAGTCACAAGAGTATTACATTTGAAACCGCAGCAAACTAAGTGTCGGAAATATAGCCAATATTTTAATTCTAAATTTTATTAGAAAATAAATACAGTAAAAAACTAGTGATGCTAAACACAAAATTAACAGTGGGTTACTCATTGTACTTCAGAAAATACGTAAAGAAAAATATAACATCAAAGTCGATCAAACGAGCGAACAACTTACTGTTGGGCTTGATGAAGAACAAGAAGCAGTGCATGCTCAATCCAGTGCAAGATGTAGATAAAGCAGAGTAGTGAGCGGTCACGCAGATATGCGCTGTCCAGAAATCTTATTGCCGCCCCCCGTATAGGTCTTCACGGCAGTAACGGCACAGAGATACCGCTCGTCTTCTTCACAGTGCACGTTGGGAAGAAGAGTCGACGAGGTTCAGACGGTGCAGCACAAGTTCGCAGAAGTGAGAAATGGAGGCAGTGGGATTCTCAGCTATATAGTTTGGACGTCTCCAGGTGTATATATATATATATATATATATATATATATATATATATATATATATATATATATATATATATATATATATATATATATATATATATATATATATATATATATATATATATATATATATATATATATATATATATATATATATATATATAGACCGACTGTAAACTAACAAAATTAAACATCCATTTACTTACTGGTAACTGACACATTTAACTAGTCATTTACCCACTGGTAACTGCCTGTCATCAAAACCCAATAAAGCCTCAAATTCAAATGTTTGAATCTCATTCAAATAGACAGAGTGTGTAGTGCACGGTTTAGCAAAAATAAAGATGGACTTGGTCTACCAAGTGGTGTGCCACGTCACAGCACGGTCGTGCGTCGCAAGTCACGCGATTTTCACGCGAAAATGCATGAATACACGTGCGCGATTAGCCAAATCCCTTCTTGTAACATCCCAAAAATTTGAAATTTGAAGATATAAAGTTTATGAATTATTTTGTAATATATTCTAATTTTTGGATTTGGATTTTATGGTGTTTTCTCGAGGTTTTGGTTAAGGTTCTCAAATTTTGAAATAAAAAGAAAATATACAATTAAAAGGAAAATTCAAATTGAAATTAAGAATCTGAAAAGATGATCCAGAAATTAGGAGACAGGAATTGAAATAATATCTGGGGGTTTATACAGAAAATTGTGCCAAAGTTTAACCAAAAATATAGCAAGAAATATACATAAAAAAAATGAAGTGGAGTTAGGCCGGCCGAAGCCAGCCCAACCCCACTCCCATCAGCGCGGCCCAGCCCAGTGTGCGCAGCGCGTCCGCGCTCTCTGCCAGGCAGGCCACGCCTCCTCTCCCCGCCTTCATCCACCGCCCGCGGGCCCGGCGCCCTCTCCCGCTCACTTCCCCTGGCCGGTGGCCCCGCGCCCGCGTCCGCGCTCTCCCTCTGGCCAGCGGGCCCTCCCGCTCGCCCGGCTCTCTCTTCCCCTCTCCCTCTCCCGCTGGCCGGTGGACCGGCCCTGTCAGGGGCGTCTTCCTCCCCCGGACGCCTTTTTCCGCTCGGCGCAGAGCTTGCGCTCCCCGTGGAGCTCATGCACGGCATCGCCCTGCCCAGTGCCGTCCCGTCGCCATGGTGGAAAGCCTGCGGAGCTAACGCCGCCCCTGGTTCCACCGCCTCCGCCCACGGTTCGGCGCCACCGCCCACAGTTTTCCCCCGCCCGGTCGCGTCGGCCTGGCTACGTGGCGCCGGTCGTCTGCCGCTCCACCCGTGCGTGGGAGGTGGTAAGCGATGAGGAGACCGCACGGGGGGAGTGGTTGCGCTACTTTGCCAGGCCATTACGCCGCCTGCGTCACCGCCTGGCACCGCCACCTGCTCCGACAGGACCGAACGGCCGCCCGCCCGTTGCTAGCCTTCCCCGAACGCCTATATAAGGCAATAAACCCTCCATTGAGTTCCCCACGCCGCCCTCTCCGTTCATCAGAAGGTAATCGGGTATTCGTGCCCCGTAGCCGCCGGCGAGCTCCTTCTCCCCCAACTCCAGCAAACTAACTCCCCGCAGTTCTTCTGTCCCAAAGCCCAATTCCTGGCGCTAGGACCGTCTCCAGAGCGCTGCGAAGCCTCCCCGACCTTCACTCGAGCTCCCCGTCGCCCGTACGCCGCCGTCACCGAGAGCCTCCCAGAACCGCCGCCGCCGCTCGACGCCGACCCATCTCCGGACCTCTTCGGCCCCGGGCGACTGCGTCATCGTCTTCACCGTAGCTCGAGGAACGCGTTTCGACTCTCCGCCGGACCTCCCCGACATCCCCTCGCCGCCGGCCACCGTCGTCCCCGACACATCAGCCCGACCCCGCTGCAGAACCACCTCAAGGGAATTAATTGCCCTATAGAGGTAGGCAAAGCCTCCCCGCTCACTTGGCTATCGGCGCTAACTCTATTCCCCCCCCCCGGTCCCTCGGCCGCGCGCGTTCGAGCCCCCGGCTCCGCAGCGCGCCGAGGTCGAACATTTCTTTTATTTCCGCCTGACAGGTGGGCCCCACCTGTCAGCCGCAGTAGCCAGAGCCGAGGCTGACCGCTGGACCCCACCGGTCAGTGGCACATCCGCACCAAGCCCGCACTGACATGTGGACCCCATGAACAGTAACCGGACCCACATGTCAGTAGCACAAAAAGTAAATAAAAAGGGAAATTAAAATAAATCTGAAAATACCAGTGGACCCCACATGTCAGGATTTGATAATTTCTAGATTTGACCGAAACAGAGAACTTTGACCAATCATAACCTTTTCATTTTAGCTCCAAATTGAATGAAACAAATTTCTAAATTTATTTAAATTCAAGATCTATCTAATGGAACCAGAACCATAATTTTTGGAGTTCATTTGAATTTCTGGTGATATTTGGTTGATTGGTTGCTTTTTCTTTTATTTGGGTATTTCGCACGATTAAATAGCATACGAGGCTCAGGAAGAGGAGGTTGAGGCAGCCGGCTTGGAAGCTTCCGAAGACCCAGACCAAGATCCCCGTGAGCAAGGCGAGTCAATACTTTGATCATGTTGAACCTACATTTTATGCAAATTACTTTCGTTTAAATTATCAAATTGCATGCTGTTACTTTATATGCAAAATATGTTGATTTAGAACTTTAGCTATATGCCCATTGCTCAACTTGATTAAGTATTACACCCCTCTTTGGAATATTGCATATGTGAGCCTTGTCGCCTAGTGGAAAATCTTATAAGGTTAGCATTCGAAAATAAGTCCTTAATTATATGCCATGCTTAGCATTGTTTAGGAACCCGGGGCAAGAAATTGCCCCAAGCATCACTTTTAATCATGAGAATTTGATTCGGGCAGTCATGGTGGGAATGACTGGTATATTTTGATATGGTTATTTTATGCTCCCAAAACTCTCAATTTGCTTTAATATCTGAGCGGATGGTTTGGGGGCTGGTATGTGGTGCAAAGGAAAGCACAAATTATGGAGTGTGGTAGAACCGCTCAGATACTACTAAGGACTGAATCTTGTCATGTCAACCCATGTAAATCAGTACAACCACAAGCTGGCAAAATGTAGGCAGGGTTAACTAATTTGTGTAGCTCCAAGGTGGTTACGTGAAGGTATGACCACGAGCAAAGGGATGGATGCGTAATATTCCCCGCCTTTGCCCGTGATGGCTCACGAGGGACCCTTCCCGCGGTATGCGTAATATTACTACGGAAGGTTGACCTTAGCGGGCGTAACCACAGTGGACTATGCATTGTAAAGGCCCTGTGATAGTCTATTCAACCACATGGCTAAGGAATCATGTGGGGCAACGAGTAGATCTATCTCTTATGGGTAAAGTGTGCCACTCTGCAGAGTCAAAAACTATTCGAATAGCCGTGCCCACGATCAAGGGCGGACATGGGAACGTAACTAGATATAGTTCTGTTTACAAAATAATTGGAACTTGGGAGAAGGGAAACTTGAAGGGCGAATGACTGCTCTGGTTTGGAATTGTCCTGGGTGTTGTCCCAGTGGTACGATAAGCGACTATAACGCTGAAAGATACTATATGGCGCATATGCCATGTAATGGTGGATGGAATCTGTGTCAATTATAAGATCAACTTACTTTATAAACAAAAGTTTTGAGTTTAAAATTGCTAGGTCTCAGGGATTTTCCTATAATTGTATTCAAAAGCATTCTCCGCAAAATAAAATGAGTCCAAGCCATCCTTTGATTAGCCATACATGTTTAATTATTGCATTCTGTGTGTTGGCTTGCTGAGCACGGGGTCGGAGTGCTCATTCTCGCTTTTGCGATAAAATTCAGAAACAGGAGTTCAAGGACACTACGCCTATGAGGAGGCCCCTGCCAACGTCGACGGAAGCAAAGGCGATAATTAAGGCGTAGGCCTCGGTGGTTAGGCATAGACAAGTAGACTCTAGGCGTTGTGTACATTTATGTTACCGGGACCCTGGTGGCATATATTGTACATATTACCCTACTGGCCGCTTGCCTGTGGATTTGGGTTTACTTTGCTATAATTTCCGCTGCATTTATGTAATGAAGACATTTGGCCAAAGCGGCCCTTTTGTAAACATTCACCCGATGTGGTGTATTTCAGACTCTGTAATATTAATATGCGATGTATGTCATGATTCAGCAATGTACCTGTGTGCACTAACTACTGATCCAGGGATTAGTGCAGTGAGACACAGTAGATTCCGGATTGAAAAATCTGGGTCTGACACTTCTCATGTCATCTCTATCCATATTTGAGGAGTGGTGAGGACTCCACCTTATAAATTGGTCTCCCTCACCTTGTCTTAGCAATATGGTACTAAATCATACATGCTTTAGAATTAAGAAAATGTGCCTTGATCATATGACCAATTTTTAACAATCATCCACCAATGCCAAAGCAAAAAGTAAAAGATGTAAAAAAAATATTGTGCTGAAGTACTGTTAATATACTAGTCTTTTAATATAAGTCTCATACGGGTTGAACTTACACCTAAAATGACAAGATTTATCTTTTCACAGCTGATGAATGGACTATACCTTGAATTCACAGCTTTTCATGATCAGATTTCACTTGAAATCTCAACTAGTACTAGGTTGCCAATAAATCACGCCTAAATAGAGCGTTATATGATCATGCTCCTTATCTGCTCATGAGCTTTCTAGAGAATATCCCGTTCTTGTGAACTGTGGCCACACAATTAAACTCAAGTAGGTGTATTCTTTCTAGGTATCCTACAAGGTAATACCTTTTTTTCGTATTTAGACAATAGAATATATTAAGGCTTTATGCCAACCTTTTTTCCTCATTTGGACAAAAGAATACATTAAGACTTTATATCAACCTTCCATACAGTCGAAAGTACATTGTTTATTAGGACATGAGTACAATGAATATGTACTCTCTTGTTACAACATCAACTTATTTTTCAATTACCTAAGTCAGGGATCTCCGATCAAAAAGGTATGGATTACCATTGTGATATAATTCAGATGGATCTCATTCCTGTATCTATAGAAATAACGGAAATCGCTTTCCGTGCTAACCTCTTTGTGAAAGGGTCTGCAGCAATTACTCCAGAGTTATAGTTCACCATTCCAGATATTGGTTTCTCAACCAATGGCAAGTCAAATAGAAGCTCTCTCAATCGTTTAGCCTCAACAGTCACAAGTCACATGAAAACACACACACGTACGTGATTAGCCAAAGCCCTCCTCATGCCATCTCTATCTATATTCAAGGAGTCGTGAGGACTCCACCTTATAAATTGATCTCTCCCACTTTATCTTAGCAATATGGTACTAAATCATGTATATTTTAAAATTAAAGAAATAAGTCTTAATTATATGGACCAATTTATAACACTAAGGACGTACATGCATGTTGTTTCTTTCTCACTTCGGTTTAACCCGCGTATGTCATTAACCTTACCTAGTTTATTGCAGCACTGAGATGTTTCTTAATCGGACTGCCTGCTCCCCATGGCAGCCTGCAGGGCCAATAATTGATTTAACGGTTAGCATCCCTACTAGCAATAGTATGTAGTACTTGTCGCTAGCTGCTTTTCTTAGGTTTGAAACTGAACAGAAGAAATCAGCAACTGGACCATTTCAGAGGCATCATCATCATCATCATATGCGAGGGTTGGTTGTTGGGCAAGCATATTTCTAGAAGAAGCTAGCAGCAGAGCATATATCCGGCATTGGCAATACGGCCGGCGTGGATGGCTTGATCGGCTAAGATCGATGCTTAGATGAGCTGCACCGTACCAAACCGACGAGACAGAGATCGTTACGGCAAAATCTGCATTCGGAAATTGTTTTTTCCACAGACTTGTTGTAATTCGAAGGGTTGTTTGGGAAATTTTCATTGAAATGATGAAAGGATAAGGATTGACCTGGCTCATTATTTGGTCGTGGCTGCTAGCTTCGTTCGGTGAACATAGGGATTGTAACGTCACGCGATCCCTAACGATTCCAGTGGCAAGAGTTGAGCAGCGCCGCCTTGATCTCTTCTTCGAATACCAGGTGTTCGTCCTTCATGAGACACCCGAGAACTTCATCTTCTCCATCTATCCATCACCTTCCCAGTTCTCTGTTCTGTGTCTTGGTCTGTCTGGCGCTGAGCCCGCCGCCGAAGACCAGGTCAGTAATGGCGGCACGGTTCTGCTTCTTCCTCTAACAACCTGTAGTTCTGCTCGCTCTCAACTTGGTTGAAGACAGCAACAGGGCTACAGTGCAAGGCGGGGGAAGAGAATGCCGACCGAAAGAGGCAGTTTGACCGGGCTGACACGGCGATTTGTCGGACTTTGGGACCTCTCCGTGTGCTGTGAGGGTCTAGGTGGTGGTGCCGTGATTCACAGTCTGATGTGTTGTGATTTTGGTGTTTGGTTCCTTTTGCTGCGTGTACTTGGTTGGTGCGTGTTTTTCTCCTGTCTTGTGTGGCGATCTCTAAACCTCGATTTCACGATTTCACTATTCAGTGTGCTCTTGATTGTGGAGAAAGATATTGTATCTTCGTAAACCACACTAATCACACACGCATAGCGGCAATGATAAGTTTTCTATGACAACATCAACCTCGACGTTCGTTGTCGTGTTTTCTTTTCGGTGTCTTTGAGTGCCATCCCTTCTGTGAATTATTTCTCTGCTGAATTCTTTATCGTTTATGAGAATCTCTAGTACTGGGTGACTATGCATGATAATTTGTGGGATTGGAATGCTCAATCAGGATAATCTAAGTGAAATCCGTGTGACTACTCAGAAGTATTCTGCAAGTATGAGTTATTTGTTACTAGTTCATTTGTTGTTCTGTTAAATACCAAGGCGACTAGTTTTGGGTTATTCTGTTAGTTACCAAATCATTAATCCGTTAGTTATCTATACAATATTTGCAATTAATTTAATTGATATTATTGCTCTACTGTTTAATACTGCGGTAAGGTGTAGAACTCAAAACTAGCACAATATTTGGAAAGAGTCAGTTTGATCAATTGTGGTGAGGAGGCCTTGTTCTATTACAAGAGCAGCCCAGCAACATAAATTATAACAATTTGAACAATATGCTAATTGTTTATTTTATTCTCTTTAACATGTTGGGTGTGATTTCACCTTTAGATGACTAGAGAAAAAAAATGTAATTGCAAATATTTTACTAATGCTCATGTCATTTATTTATTGCTGGAAATGTATTTTTATATTCATAATTAAATTTAAAATTATTCTGCTAAAACCGTTTATATTCCATCTGAGACATGCATTTGGAAATTGCTCTCACGACTAATGCGTATGTACGATGCATGCATACGCTGCGTGCCTGGTCTTCGTGTAGGCCAGCGATTCCCCACCAAACGCGTGCCGGATCGTCTGCGACTGGACATCCAAAGCAAGCAGCTGTTTGTTGCCTGCTAGTTCACGATTGCCAGTCAACGGTACAAGGGAGAGTCTCAAACCTTCCACAGATCGACCACAGGTGATTCATCGAAACAAAGTTTTCTATCACGAAGTTCCCTGCTGCTGCTAACAATCAACGGATAGGAGAGGAGAGGGTCAGTCTTTCCACAGATGAGACGATTTTGGACTCGAATTTAGTTAATTCAAAATTCACTATAAAGCTATTTTCTAGGTCAGTAAATAGTATTTATAGAGTACATTATTGAATTATTTCATACATAACGTAAACCATATCATACATTAATATTGTAACATCAGAGTTAAAATAGACGGTATCAGATCAAATTTACAATATGGTCGATCAAGCCAAATAGAAACATTATATAAATGCGAAAGCAGAAGCGAAAGCAAAAGGAGATGTCACATCTCACTATAGGCAAGTGACTAGGGTAAGTTGCGTGTGATCGATATTAACTAAAGACTTAGATAATATTGGTGCACACAAACATCGACTTAGTTAGCAAGACTAGGTTGAGACATAGACTACTAAGATTATCCTAATCTCCTTCATCTTCTTCACCGTCAGCTCCTGGGGTGTTGTATTACATGTAGTGTCCTTTGTCTACATGTTCTGAGGGATTTTATGAGCGAGGGTGAGCACAAACAACAGTGCTCCGCTAACCAATACACAGAATGCAATATTTATATATTCAAGGTTCAACAAAGGTAGGCTTGAGTTCTTTTATTTGCTAAAGGCAATATTTCAAAACTACAATTATTAGAAATTACTAAGACTTAGCATTTTATTAAACATTTTTTTATTAAAGAGAGTGAAAAGTGTGCAATATTTATAACGGTACAGGTTCTACCCACCCTTACATGATTCCATCCACCACATGCTAATTTTCAATTACTAGGGTTATATATACCCAATTATCAACACTAAGTTACATCCACTCAAGAAAAAGTCAAAACCAAGGTTCATTCACTCGACAAAGTTTTCATTTCACGCGCAAAGTTTTTGAAATAGAAACCAATTCGATTAAGTTCCTGTGTTTGCCCTTGACCGTAGGCATGACTATTCAAACAATTTATACTCTACAGAAATTACACACTTAACCTACAAAAAATGATCAACTTGTTAGGTTTTACATATTTTTTTTAGACATGTAAACCAAGAAGATCATCACAAAGCTTTTACAGTGCATCACCCAGTATAAGTTATACCTGCTAAGGTTTGATCTGAGTGAGGTTACGTTTATCACACCTAGACCCTTTCTTGCATTACACGATGGCTTACACCAAGAACACAATTCATGTTCACGACGGCTTAAAAGCAGCGACACGACTCGATGCGGTCCGGGTTGGAATCGCACAGCTCGATGCGGACGTTCATTGTGACGCGCATCCCGGGCGCGCAGTTGGCGAAGAAGAGGCTGTACTCGTCGGCGTGGGGGATGGGGTAGGTGTGGTTTTAGCGCACGTTGCCGTCGAGGTCTGTGGAGGTGAAGAGCGGCATGACGTAGGGGCTGGAGAGGATGCATCCCCTGTATGCTCGGCGGCCTGCCTGGAGAGCGGCAGCTTCTGCGTCTTGTCGATGAACTTGGACAGTAGAATCCCGTCGAACAGGAGGAAGAACCCGATCAGAGACGGGTCCGGCCCAGCTTTGAGTACGCCTGCATTGACGGCGATGGACACCCAGCCGCAGAGGGTGAACCCGAACTTGTCCAGGAGGATGTGCGCGCGCAAGTCATCCTTGAACGACTCTTCCTTTAGAAGCTGCCGCCTGATCGAGAACGACTCCGGTAACAGCGAGCAGGAGGAGGAGGTGCGTCGCAGAGGCCATGGCAGCAGAAACGGCCGGAAGAGGTGGGGTTTGGCTAAGTGGGTGCAGGTGCCTGTTTTCCGGGCAGATTTGTGTAGGCGGCTGGCCGGCGGGATGTGCAAGATGGAATACTGGAGCAGCAGTCGGCGGCGGATTCCAGGGATTGGATGAACCAGGCAGGCATCGTCTGTTTCGGTGTCTGCAACCCAACTTCCAGATTATCACATCAGGATATCAACAATCAAGATGCACATTTCCAGAAAGCATACAGCTTGTGCTATAATTGTATCTGCTAATCAGCCGATAGCTTTCTTCAGAACAAGAAATATAATTC
This sequence comes from Dendrocalamus latiflorus, assembly GCA_017311315.1. Classification (NCBI taxonomy): domain Eukaryota; kingdom Viridiplantae; phylum Streptophyta; class Magnoliopsida; order Poales; family Poaceae; genus Dendrocalamus; species Dendrocalamus latiflorus. The sequence continues at coordinate 29,339,599 of CM029648.1, forward strand.
ATAGAACGAACACAATAAAAGGATAGCTCACACACGAACCATTGTTTCCATGGCTTGAGATGAATTACAGGTATGCATCATGCAGCATGCCGACAAAATGCTAGCCTGGGCCTTACCAATGATTCCAACCTGTGGTTTGTCTCTAGGTGCTCATTTGGTACCCGGTCATGCACAAGAATCCTAGCAACCAGATGGTGATGCACGAACAAGCACACCAAATTTGCAAAATTATGTCACTAATTCCAAATAACCATCAGAGCATGCCTCCAACAAACACGTCATATTATGAGTTTAGGCATCAAGGAAGATGTTTATCAATGCTCTCACAATAGCAATAGAATTCTCTGCTCATAAAGGTAATGGAACAATGAAAGAAGCACGAATAATCAAAATTGAGAATTGGCAAAATGACAACAGTGATTAAATTGCCCCTAGTTTGCAACACAAGCAATGCAATTATCCCTGGTCTCATCAGCAACGTTTGAAGCTAAAAGAAAGGAGTAGATAAGCGAAGATTTCCCACAATACAATAGGCATATATAAAACTAAATCCTGCACCTGTATAGTATGATCAACATCACATGGAGGAGAAATGGAACGGATAGGGATATATACCCCATCATCATGTGTCTCCTCGCAACACTCTAGAGCTCAAACTCCTCCTCGCGGAGTGCCAGCTCTGCAGCTTCCTCCTCGTCATCATTGAGAGAGAAGTACTGATTCCTCTCAGCCGGCCTGAACATGTAGAACATGAACAGGTAGAATGCCACGGTGGCCACCTCCTCTGCCGCAACACTCACCCATCTGTACTTGTAGTTTGTAATTGTCTTGAGCGCATACACAATGATCCTAGTGAAGTACAAGTATCCAATCACGACGACATAGAACTGGCGGAAAAGCATGAGCTTGGCGAGGGTTCGGGCTGCCTTGCCATCAGTCTTGGATGACTCCCGCAGTGATCGCATCGACCAAACAACCGGGAAGAGCACTGCGCAGCAGCAAGCTACATCAACAAACAAGAAGATCTGGTTCCATGTTACCCATCCCTGCAAGAACGGCCCGGTCTCACCGACCACAGCTGCAGCAATGTTAGCTGCAACCTGCAATGGGATCACCACCATGAGCACCTTCTTCTCCTTGTCCTGCAGGAACGGCTTCAGGAACGACCAGCCGGTCCCAATCAGAGCAATCACGGCGAACAAGATCACACCCTTCACAAGCTGGAACAAATAGAACATCACGTCCCACCCGTGCGGTGTCCCGGCGATGCGGATGTAGTGCTGGTCCTCGGCCGCCGAGATGCAGTACAGCATACGAGCAGCAAGCAGGCTGGACATGAGGTGGTGGATGCGGTGCGCGGATAGACGGTTGCGGTAGAGGGTGACGTACAGCCACCCGGCCAAGAACACGACGTAGCAGACGGCGAAGAAGGCGTAGATCGCCGGGACGGGGGCCTGGCCGACGGAGAGGTAGTCCCTGGTGCCGTCCGGGTTGGTGTTGTACATGTCGGTGCGGACCTCCATGGTGACGGTTGTCTCAGGCGCGCAGTTGGCGAAGAAGAGGATGTACTCGTCGGGGTGGGTAATGGGGAAGGTGTGGTTGTAGTGGCCGTCGCCGTCGAGTTGGGCAAAGTTGAAGAGCGGCCTGACGTAGGGGCTGGAGAGGACGCATCCCGGGTTAGGGTCGGGGTTGGGGTTCAGATCCGTTGGAGGCGGCTGCTCGTAGATGGCCTCGAAGAGCGCCTCGTCGGAGAGGAGGAAGAACCCGAGCTGCGCCCGGTCCGGCTTGGCGAGATTCGAGGAGGCCTTGGCGCCGGAGACGGAGATGCCCACCCAGCCGCGGTGGGAGAACCCGAACTTCTCGAAGAGGATGGACGGGCGAGAGTCCTCCTTGAAGGACTCTTGCTTGATCTCCGCCGCCGCCGGACGGATTACGACCCCGGCGATGAGGAGGAGGAGGAGGAGGCGCGCTGCGGCGGCGAAGGCGGAGGCCATCGCGGCGAGATCTGGGGGAGGGAGAGGGTAGGCTGGCCAGACGCGTCGGGGTGGTGACTTTACCGGGGGCTCATGCAGGTGGCCCGTTAGATTCACTTTGACCGGGGACTCTTGGCAGGGAAGCAACACGGGGTGTTTCGCGTCGGTTGGAGCGTTGGATGGTGATCGGACGGTAGATATCGGGCCCGGATTGGAAGCTCGCCGTTTTGGTGGGTTTGGCACGACGCTACGGCCCAATAAAATTCTTCCAACATGTAATATGCAACTGGGACGAAGCTTACCAACCAGAGACATGTAATATGCAACTGGGACGAAGCTTACCAACCAGAGAGATCTCAACCGCTCGTTTCAGCTTTAGTTTCTGATTTTTGACTTATTTTTTACTATTTATAAATTTCATCTTTTTCTGAACTTTTGGATTTTTTGAGCTTTTTTGCCGGTTCTTTTTTCCCGTATTCATTTGCGTTGTCTATGATGAGCTAGCGTATTTTTTCTATTTTTAATTTTTTTTAAATTTAATTACGCCAAATAAGCCACCTTCAGCTACAGTGAAATTTCAATCGCTACAGTGCAATTTTAGCCGTAAGTCAACAGCTTTTTAGCTCAATCGAGCGGGGCAGATTGTGCTGGAGAAAGGATCAAGTCTAGAAGAAAATAGTTTGGAGATTGTGCTGGAGAAAGGATAGTCTAGAAGAAAATAGGTTAAGTAATTGATGACGGAGATACGACGGCTTGCCGGGTCAAGCAAGTTCTGACGGGCTCGACGGGCTAAAAAGAAGCTTGCTTCAGCGTTTCCACACATCGACCGTACGTAAGATCGACATACGTAATTGACCCGAACAAACACAAAGTAAAGAGGTTAGGATTGGATGCACTAATTGTCACGAGTGCGCACTGACAGTGACATTCTAGTGCTTGTTTCGCCGATCAGTGTGCACGAAAACGGTAATGCACTAGTAAAAGTTGCTCCACGGTGGTCCCTCAACCACCCCACTTCTGTACAAAATCGGTTAGTTACTGCCTGAATCACGGCGTTTGGGCTCACGCGTTTCTTGTGAGGAAAATCGACGCGCGCTCCCTGACACGAAATCGGCAGGCTGGTAGCGCCGCGGGTGCACGGCGGCTCATACGTGCGCAGCGGCGTGCCGGCCACGGTACGCGCGCCCGTCCTCTTCGGGGCGTGCGCTGCCGTCGCAGGGCGTGGCGTGCACCGCTCCGCTCTATGGCGCGGTCCGACGCCGCATTCCACTCGCACCTCGATAGCGCCAGGGGATTTCCGCGTCGTTGGCGTGGCGTCGACGTGAAAATGGACAGCTCAATTTTGGGCTGGGGGGGGGGGGGGGGGGGGGGTGGATCCATCTTTTGACTTCCACTGTTCCACAGCACAGTGGGTCTCCGCCTGCATTAGGCCGCCACAGAGAGGCGGTGGAGAACGAATTGTTCCGCAGGCCACGCAAACACAGCACCAGCCAAGTTGTACGTAGATGTGGACGGCTTTCTTGTTTGTCACATGTTTTGAGGTTGTGGGTGTAGTTGGCAGCAAGGTTCCAAAACCCGGAGAAATTCCGGCCGGTGGCTGAAAACCGGCAAAAAAAATCAATCACAATTTGAAAATTAAAACCTAAATTTTGATATGTTTTGAAACTGGTAACTGGAAAAACAAAAAAAATGGCCAAAATTCGAAAATAAAAAATTAATACCGCCGGTTTTTTCGGTTACCGATTTCCACCAGTAGAAACGGTAACCGACGGTTACCGGCCGATAACCACCAGGATTTTGAATCCTGGTTGGCAGTGTCCTTTTCTTACCGCGTCCTAAACATTCTTTAAGGTCTCTCTCTTCTAGATAAAATAGCACGCAAATTTTTTGCATGTTGTTGAAAAAACAATTCTTCTAAAACTGACTGGAGCAATTGAAAAGAAGAAACCGTCCTTGTTAGCTAAGCTAGCAAGCCCATGGTTTTGGAGATGGAGCCTCCGTGCTTCATCCTTCACTAGTTACATACACGTGCATTGCAACAGAACTCATTAAATGTATAGAGAATTGTGCTATAGAAGAGAGTTGCTCTGATCGGTTAGAAAGTAGAGAATGATGAGAAGTTGAGGGAATAGAGCGGTTGGAGGAGAATGGACGTACAACCACCAATTTATTCTTTTATAATCATCCTTCATTAATAGTTAGTCCAATAAAAGAAAATGGTTTTTCACACACACACACACACATATACACACACACTAGTAAGAGTGCACGTGGAATCCACGTCAAAAGCATCGAAGATCGAAATCCATTTATTCCAGAATTTGCAAGAAATGAATTGACTTAAGCACATTATAATGAGTAATTGCAACAGAATTGATAGATGTAATCTTGAATGAAAAAAGGACTAATCAACAGCATATTTATTTTATTTCCCTGTCAGGCAATTGTAGGATCATAACTGTATGCAATAGGAAAGTTACCATTAACAAATAACAATATTAATTTCACATGGGAATAGCAACAAAATTAAAGTGGAAGTTAAGCTTCGCTGGAGAAAATCAGACAATCTTGCAAACAAATTGGAGGGAATTAATAATGAGGACTGTTGTGGCTACAGACCAAACAGAGAGAGAGTATGATAGTGGAGAGTTAGGTGAGCAATGGCTTAGGGTTTTTCCCATGGCTTGTATCATGTATATATATCCTCATGGGGAGTGTTTTTACAGTGATACCCTTACATCTGAACATCCCCCTCAGGGGCACTTTCGTCATTATACATGTCCCATTTTGGACCTTACAATCTCCTAACAGGCCTGCTGGGCTTAGGTGGGGGCCACCCCTACAACAAGGACCATCTAAATATACTTCCAGGTAGTAACAATTGATGAAAAGAATAATATTAGAGAAAGCAATAGGAAAGTTCATACCCAAAATTCAACTAAATAGATTGCTAGCCCACCAAGAATAGAGTTCATGGGGTCATAAGGTATTGAAGCTCGAGCATCTCTTGCAAGTTCACATGCCCCTGAATGGCAAAAATGTATGTGCTTTAGTCAAACATGGGCTAGCAATCATTTCAAAGATCGAGATAAGAAGACACTAAATTGTGTAGGCGTGTAATATATATAACAAAAGGTGGGCATGAACATCAACATGGGTCACTGCTTGTTATTTACATCAGCCTTTAGCTACATATTGAATAATTTAGACCATAAAATCTCATATTCCATACCACTGACAAAACCTATATTAGGCCAACAAATGCCCATAGTTCCATACCGCTAACAAATGAGAGCAATGATAGCATATTGAATAACTTATTTTCCCTGAGATGTACAAACATTTATACAGTAAATCTCATGTTCCATACCACTGACAAAACTTATATCAGACTATAATAGATTAGCCTACCACATCATGAGAGTCCAGCAAAGCTAATACAAACACCTCCACTTCAGAATCAGAATTGGATATGGACGTTGTTGACCAAGGAGACAATATAGGTCAGGGATTGAAGGGTTCAATAGAGGCCATGCTCAGCCTACTACCATAATTCCTTGCATGGTTCAATTCAAACCAGTACCAGAAAGCATATGGTGGTAAACTTCGGAGTTATCAGAATATATAGATCATTTAGACTCAAAAACCACCGTTATACACCCGTTTGGTTCTATTTAGCCACTCGATTAAATTTATACGATCTAGATAGACAAGTGTACATACATACACGTACGCGCGCACGCGCGCATGCAGACATACATATGTACGTACGTACACACATACATACACTAAGAAAAATCCTACGATTTATATTAATAACTCAAGGAGTAAAATATATAAGCATTTGACTTTTATATTAAAGATTGTAGACTAACAACATATCACCGTCAAGTCTTCCTCGCCATGGACTCTGTATCTTGCAACGGTGTCTTAATTGTTGACAAGCACAGCGGTAGAAAGTAGATTGTCAATGATCTCTATTAATGTATAGGACCTACGCATCGACAACGGTGTTGCTCGTCGGAAGAAAACCATAGGTGATTTATTTGCATCCTTCTCAACTCAGTGTCGATTTCCAGCATAGATGTCGCCATCGTCATGTCGGTGAACCGGTTCGATATCTATTATAGATAAATAAAATCTGGTTAAGAACTCATTGAAGAAGAACAAAACAAAAAAAATAATTTAGAAAGAAAAAAAGAAACTTAACAAATCTAAAGTTACTTCTGAAAAAAAATCAACAGTCCGACCCACTTAACGTCGGCGAGAACGCCGGAGAAGAAGGCGGCCGGCGGCTCTGTACGAGCGTCAGACGGTGAATGCAATTGCCGTAGGCCCATCAAGCGGACGGACTCTCGGACAAAACAAAGTGACGTTATTCGGCCCTTTCCACCCAACCCAGCCTAATTGAAATTCGATCGCGCAGAAAATGTGCGACCCAATACAGCCTATCAGAACTTGGATGGCGTAGAAATTGTGCGAGCCAATACGCTCCGAAAAAACTGGATCGCGCAGAATATGTGCGACCCAATCCGGCCCCCAGGCTCGCGTTACCTTCGCCGTGAAATCCAAGGCAAAACGGAACAGATGGAGGTCTATTAAAACTGAAACGGGAGCCCAGCTGTTCGTACAGTAGTTCCACAGAAAAAGCCCCTCTTGTTTTGCTCCACAACAACATTCAGCCGATGTTCAAGTGCTGATCATCTGTTGCAGCCCCCCACTGTAAATAACTGAACTCCGGAAAAGATGATGACATTGCACCGCTGCAGGATGTCGATTCGAAGAGTAGATGTCTGCATCGCAAACGCCGTGCAGCGATGGGTTCTTGTGAAGCATCTCGAGCGCTCCGTGATGCCGTGCGACGATCTGATCGTTGTCGGCAACGTACGTTTGTGAGCTCTTGGTCTTGGCTGAACCGATCGCTCTGTTTGTATTCTCTCTTTTAAAACTTTCGATCGCTCTGTTTGTAGGGTGACCATTGGACTCACGGTTTGAGGCTTGCCATGCCAACCCTCCGGAGTCTGGACTGGAATTGTACCGGCACTTCACTTTTCTCTGAAGGAAAGAGATGATTATCTCAAACTATAGTCCTCGCTAGCGAGGCCGTGTCTTAATCTTGGTCCACGGATGAGTTTCGTCAGAGTTGAGCATGTGGCTACGTGCACGAGAAATGATTCTCCTGTGCCCGGCTTGGCAGCCAGCACGTTAGCAACAGCGTTAATGCTTCGATGATGAAGACGGAAGTGAAACGCACAAAAAGAGCTTGAATTGCCCTGCAACCTGCGAGTGCGAGGTGTGGACCGTCTGGCCGATGTACTGTGTCGGTATGTAATGCAAGGCTTTCGCAGAAGCAGGAATGACGAAACAGGTAGCATGGTGCATGTACCATACTGCATAAACTGTGATGGAGGAGCCTCCACGTCTGCAACTTTCCTATAAGATAAGCGTCTTTTTCTCTTCATAAAAGACGATATTCCATTCGCCTAAAGTAAGTTTTCTTCCAAACAACTTCAGTCACATCACAGAATATGCCAACAGTACAAAGAAGCCTGGTGGGGCAACCGTTCGGCGTAAGTTTGATAGTTACAGGCATAAAGTGCTCAAGGGCTGAGCTGCCTAAGCATTTCTGCATTTCCCGAACATTTATGCTGTAATAGTCGGTGCATTTCTGGTTACGCACACTAAAGCAGCCAAGATGACTGCTTAGTGCCATATGTAAGACGGAGTAATCATTAGGATCAGAACATGGAGACTTAAGCAGTCAAAATTCTGCACGAACTTTCTGCCGTTAGGTGATCAGAGAGGTCCCAGAATTGCTGCGAGAACAGAAGCTTTGTGCTTGGTTCCAAGTTTGGAGAAGCGGCAAAGAACACCTCGAGCTTTGAGAGCTTTTAGAGGGCCCTCCTTTCTTTGTATGGAGCCAAAAAAAAGGCTCCCACCAAGAAATGTCCGGCAGCTCTGGCCTGGCATGGGCAAAAAATATCAATACATACAGTTAAAGCACCCTTCAGCTTGTTAGATTACTGTACAGGAAAAGAAAACTACTACTCCATCATAAGTTAATCGTTTAGGGTTTATACCGTCGCCTCACGCGTCATGAATTTTCAGGTACAATCATGTCTCTGGATGTCACTATGTCAGTAAGAGGTGGGTATGAATTTTTGCAGGGTTGATGCACTGTTTCTATAATATTTCCAGATGCCTAAGAATGTGTAGTGGGCAAAGCACGAATCTTTTTCAAGTTCCAACCACCAGCAACCACGTAACAGTGCTGCAAAAAATATTCATATACCTTTTAGACCTGCAATTCAGGGGATTAACTGTTTGGATTTGTAAACTTCGTACGGCGATATTTTGATATTATATCAATATATGGTATTTAGTAGGGTATTAGGCACTTGATCAACACCTAACCTAGGTGACATCCTTTCTAAGCAGCACTCTCACCTGCAAAAGATTACAGGTCTACATTTTGTCAATGGTTGTTAGGATAGATACAATAATACCATGGATTAGGACGGGGCTGATGGTATTCTTATGATATCTTTAAGCAATTTGTGGAACGTTGCTTAGTGCTCTAGCTGGTGATAAGGGGTACTAGCAGATGACAACTTGACGAATTTGTATATAGAGGTATTATTTTTACCAAGGAACAAATACCACTTGTTTGCCGAAATTCGTGGGCTGCCCAGGTTCTTTTACCTCAGGGTTTCTTCAGAGGTAATTCACCCTTGATGTTGAAGAAAGATCTGCATGTAAAAAAAACAAGGAGTTGGTAATTTACAGACAAAAGAGTATTTTAGCCTAGACATGACCAGAATGAGATAAACATATAGATCAAGCCAGGAACCTAAATCATGTCCACCTTAGGACAAGTAGAACTAGTTAAGATAGACATTATTAATTCACGAAGGCCTCGATGAGAGCTAATGCACGCCCAGAACCGCACGCTCAGTAATCAATAATTACACCAAAGAGGTAAAGTTGACATTGGATCCCAGGCAGGGAACGGCTGCTGCTAGAAGAGCAGAAGCGTAGGAGAGACGACGAAAAAAGGACATAAAAACAACATCTAGCTGCGCACGCCCAGTTTGGACAGGCAACTTAAACAAGGGGCCTCAGCTCTTGCCACTGATGTCACCCTCACATTTCCATAGGTTGGCATCAAGATGAAATAAACAAATAGCACATTGCTCCATGTTTTGAGGGCATGCGCCCTTCCTTTCAAATTTAAAATCACAACCTTGAACATGAATAGGTCAAGCATCCACGATATGTTTACCTTGGAAGCAAAATTCACTCCACAGAAAACTTCACATATACTTCCAAAGTCTGCCCGAAGTCGGGTTGTTTGGCACGATGATTTACATTAACCCTCCTGTGTATTCCCATCCTCAACATAGAACGCAGCTACAATCAAACAATCCAACCATCCGGAAACAACTTTCTATGCTTTCTTTGTAACGATCCTTAGATTAATACGGGGTAAACACAGGGGCGGAGGCACATGGGCTGGAGGGGGTTCCCAGGAACCCGGTTCCGAAACAAAATTTAGTTATTAGTAGTAAATATTCACCCTTTGTGCACCCCCCTTGGCCCAATATGGTGTACCCCTAGCTCAAAAAACACACTCACTCGCCCTGTCCAGCCCACTCGTTTTGAAGTGGTGCACCCCCCTCCATTTTGCTCTAGCTCCGCCACTGGGTAAACACCGTCAGGAGGACAGCCAAGCAACGTCAGTTTGTTTAGGATGCAAGGCAGACTATATATGAGAGAGAAGAACCTTTGAGAAAGAGACTAGATTAATTTACCTTCATTGCTTGATACTATGGTAGCATGTGGCTCCTCATATATAGAAGTGGACCCCCCTAACAACTCAATCTAATCTTTCCTATTAATAAGGATAACCTCCTCATAGATAATCCTTAATTAGGCTGGCCAAGAGAGGTTCCTCGCTGCTACTACAATACCCGCGAGTACTGTTCATACGCATTATTTTCTACATATGACAACTTCTCTCTCCCTTTGCGAAAGCTCATCCTCAAGTTGTAGTGGAGCCACGGTTGCAATCCTTGGAAGTACCACAACTGAAACAGGACGCAACCCTTGGAGGTAGACCATAGAGTGGATGACATCGGCTTCATGATGTAGAGAACAACACCCACATCGTAGGAAACCAACGTGGGGCAACACGAACACCCTTCACTTTTACTCCCCGAGACACCATAGCCCATGGTGGTGGGAAGGAGGCTCCGACGTTGCTGTCCCCTACACGGTAGCAGCCGTGCTCCACAATGCCAATGGCACGACGTCAGTCGAGGGTGTGAAGAAACTGGCCGTAAGGCATCGATCCTCTCCCTCTTTGATGGCGGTAGTGGTGGTGACCTTGGTACTGGGGGCAGCGCCGCTCCGTCCACTGTTGCCATCATCTTCTTGACGGTGGCCATCATCTTGTCGATGGTGGCCATTATGTTCTCACTGTCGGCCTTCATCAAGGCCAGCAACTCAACAGTAGAAGTTATGGTGTTGACTCTAATATCAAATGTAATGATTCTTATATCATTACGGGGTAAACACTATCAGGAAGACAGCCAGGCGGTGTCAGCTTGATTGGGATGAGGGGTAAACTATGGACCTTTTTTATGCGGCTTTTGGCTAAAATTTTTAAATTCTGGTTGTTCGCGCACAGGAGAGAAAGCACAGAGAGACGTGCGATTTTGGCCATTCTAAATGAAGTCGCTACAATGTCTACTGTAATTAACTTGTTGACCCCATCTTGAAAAGACACTTCATTTAAAATTTAGCTACTATAGAAAAACAAAAAGACACAAGTAAAAAAGAATAGACTCTATAGATGAAGGAGAAGAACCTTTGAGAGACTATATTAATTCACCTTCATTGCTTGATACCAATGGTAACATGCGGCTCTTCTTTTATAGAGGTGGAGCCCCTAACAACTTAATCTAATCTTTCCTATTAGTAAAAATAACCTTTTTAATAGATAAGATCCTATCCTAACAATAACTTGATTGCTAAGGAAACCTCATGTAATCCTTAATTAGGCTGGCCAAGAAAAGTTCCTCGCTGCTTCTACAGTACCTATAAGTACTGTTCATGCACATTTTTATCTGCATAAGCCTCCTACTGCAACCGTCCAGTGAGCATGCGGACTAAGCGGTTTGGGGCCCTGCATATCAGCAGGCGCCAGGCAGTTCTTAAATCATTTATTGGTAAAAGGACGCACCTCGTCCTAGCTTTTAATGGCTACCTTGTAACCCTACACATTCAAACAAAACAAATAGAGTAATGGAACGAGGAGAAACATACAAAGGAATAAGTAAAATAACCTAATCACCTAATGCACTGCAGCCACTAATAGAGCAATAATAGAGAATGACAGTAGCAATGCACCACAGTACTGCATTACATAGAGCCGTGACAGAAAGAGGATTAGGATGCACACCAAAGGCAGATCATAGGGGCAAATGTAGGTCCCTCATAAGGAGTATAAGCAAATTTATAAACCTCTGCTTTAAAGCATGCCCAAACTCCTTCCATTTCCTTCCTAACACACAACCACCATCACTGCCAAAACCGAACCAAACCAAAAACACAACTCACCAAACACACAACGCAAGGCAACAACAATGCCAAGACATGGCTCTCAAAGCCATGACCAACCACTCCAAGAACAGGACTACATAGACATGGACTTGAGCTCACCTGCAGCAGCAGAGGCAGTCACCACCACAACAAGCGTGCTCTGCTACACCACAGCCATGGCAGCCTCCCCACAACACTCAAGGGAGTTTGAGTTCCACATGTCGACTCCGTTTGACCAGTGGGAGCCCATGGCATCACCGGCAGATGAGCTCTTCTACAAGGGCAAGCTACTACCTCTCCACCTTCCACCACGCATCCAGATGGTTGAAAAGCTCCTCGAGAGTGCGGCTGACAAGGGCCTCCTCTCTGCGAGCACTGCCCCAGCAACGCCCTACCAGTCATGCAATGTATCACCGGCGAATTCACGTTATGTCTCACCGGCGAATTCACGTTATGTCAGTGGTGAGCTCAATGTGGAACATTATTTCCACGAATGCACATCCACCAGTATTGCTGCTGCTGAGGCAGAGGCAGCCTGTGAGACGAAGCCATGGTCCAAGAAGCTCAAGTTCATCAGGCATCTCAACCTTGGCCTCAAGCTCAAGGCATCAAAAGCTTACCTCAAGACAATATTTGCCACTAAAGCAGGGAATCCAGATGGCAAGAGTGGTGCACCTACTGCAAATGAGTTCTCCAGTGCCCAGTTCAAGACTTGGAGGAAGAACCCATTTGGCCAGATCAGAAGCAACAGGTACATAGCCTCACCCGTCAACAACAGTACCACACTCGGAGGGAAGCTTAAAGAAGATGAGTGTGGCCATAGGAGGTCCTTCTCCGGTGTCATTATCCAATACTCATCATCAAGCAAGACATCCTCTGCCTCATCATCATCATGCTCTTCGTCAAATTCATCCTCCTTCTCCATCCCAAGCTCAAATGACTCTGGTGTGGGGCCAGTGCTGAGGAGGAGCAGCAGTGCAAGCTCAGAGATGGACAATCCAATCCAGGGTGCAATAGCATATTGCAAGAAGTCACAGCAACTGGCCTCGGTGAGGAAAAGTGCAAGCGATGCAGGTTTCCGATTCATGTCATCATCAGCGTCAAAGGTAGCTGCAGAATCTGATGACGCAGAAGATGCTATTGAGATTTGCCGCCAATGACAGTATAAATGTACAAAACTTCAATACCCCTGATAATTCTGTACACTTTTGATCTTGAGCTTCCTGCAGACATGATGTTTGATAAAATGTTATGCCCTTCAAAAAGTTTCAGATATGTAAGTAACTTCTGTCTAAGAGCAAACGATTTCAATATGTAATAGCAAATAGTATTTTAGCATTTGACATGGTTGAACAAGAGTACAAGAGTGCAGATAGAATCCCACCAACAAACTAAATTGAGGTAATCTTTTCTCTGATCAGTATCCTTATTACAGATGCACGTGTTGTAAGTTAGTAGCCAAAAACAGAGGTGATAGAAACAAACATCACAAGTCAAAGAGACAACGAAACATAATTAACCGAAGACGGCCGATTATTTATTGGGTGCAGCTGGCATTTTGTCCCATGCCTGGTTGTACAGCTATCTCCACGAGCATAAAACAGTTCCTGATTAAATTCTACCTGCTTTCTATTTCTTAAACAGAACACAAGAAACATACTCTCAAAAGGTTGTGTTTCAAATGCATGCCTATGGTGCAACATAGGTAAATAACTAAGCAAGATCTTGTTCTTTACAAAGTAATTAAAGAGATTATAAGAGAAAAGCAAGACAGTGAGTCTATTATTATGCAGCCTGACCACAGCTTGAATATTACATTATGACAAGACCTCGCTTATGCAAGTAACAATTGGCGCAGACGCACAGTGCACTATTACATAGCTCAAAAGAGTCCAACTTATGTATAAAGAAAGCTTTTCTGGCACCTCGATATTATTAATTAATTTGCATCTTGAGCTTTTCTCTTGAGAATGATAGTCTTTATTTTTTTTGAGGGGTTCTGAATGCCAATCTCATGGCTCTGTGTTAACCAAGGAACAAACATATGCAATAGCAGGACCTTGTTTAGTAAATACATGGCACTGGTGGCCAACACTTAAAACATGAAGGCCAAAAAGGCAAAACCCCTTTCTTGCTCTGACAAACAAAAAAAGGTATTCACACTATATAGTGCATAGCAGAAATACTAATTGCTTATAGGTACAGATTGCTCATCTTTAAAGCTATAAATCATCAGAAAACAAGAATGAATTGGTTAGGCAGAAAAAACAAATGAAGAAGGGGGAAAAAACAAAGTGTGAAAACAATGGAAGCAACAACTTTCTGTTCCCACCAATGCCTGCCATTCACTGGAGGTCTCCTGATACGTGTTGGAAGACACATTGAGATGTGACAAATGAATAAACAAAAAACAGATTGCTATGGTTCCACAGATTTGATTAGCATCTTTCTATGTGCTCAAGCAGTTTTTTAAGAGCTTCTCTTTTTTTTCCCGTACTTGTACTTTCTACCCTGAAGTTTCAATTGATCATGTGATTTGAGATAAGAACAGGCGATGTAAAATGTTTGATCTACAAGGTAGGCCCACGCAATATAACAAAAGATGAATTTCTCAGATAAATTTAACAGCCCCAATTGTCTCTTTTGTGGGAAACCTTTGGTTATCTAGCACAGGGGTAAAATAAAAGAATAGTTCAAGGGCACCTATCTAGAGCACAAAACAAGGAGAATTGTTCAATTTGCTTACTCACATTTGGCATCAGGAAAGCTGCAACATGACAGAAAATATCAGCTTCATTTCCATAACACCAAGTTTGCAACTGGGTTATTCTCCATTTAAGCATAACACGACAGTGGAACTACGATTGCCAAAAAAGTACACTGCTTACCAGAATGTATCCTAAATCAAAACAAAAGAATCCCACTCAAAAGGAATATTGTGTTCCTTAGCTTCAAAACAGAACATCTAGTAAAGAAATGAGAAAGTGAAGACAAATAAACCTTAAACTAAAATGGCATGTCAAAGGAATATTGCGTTCCTTAGCTTCAAAACAGAACATAGTAAAGAAATGAGAAAGTAAAGACAAATAAACCTTAAACTAAGAGGGCATGTCAATAAAAGGCAATGCAAGATTGAAGCCAAAGGTAAGCAGAGTTACCCACAACATTGATGATGTTGAGCAGTTTTAGGACTAATAGGCATGTAACAGGGCCTACTTTATACTCCCTGTTTGTCTAGTAACTAAGTTAGCCAAATGTTTGCATTGTTTATCATCACAGATGGTGTATGCAGTTTTCACGACATAACTGTGTATCTGTGTTTTTCTGCCCCGCGTGAATTTAAAGTGTTATTGGATTGCTGCCTAACTTGTGCTACAATTTTCTGATCAGTGAGCAAAGTAATGGTAGATTATTTGTGATGAACCTTGTCTTTGATCCAGTGACTGGCACATGTAGCAAAGTATAACCAGGGCATGGGCATCCCAGTGACCATTTCAGCTCCACGATAATGATACCTTTGGGTACATATATTTGGATCATTCGTTTCAAAGTTTTCAACGCTTACGATAGGAGCGAATGGAAGTTAGTGATCTACATACCGAAACCATAACATAAGAAGAAGGTATAGGGGTGACGCTTTAGGCTCTCTGATCAGATGGTAGGATGTAGACTTAAGATTTTTACCTTGTAGGTTTTATTACAAGACGCTCGTTTCTTTGATCTTGAGAAGGTTTCATTCCTAACCTACCCTAACTTGTCTGGGATAAAAAGTATTGTTGGTGCTGTTGTTTGTTGTATTGTATGTATATTCATGAAGCTCAAAGGGCAATACATATAGAGAGTACATGGAAATATTATAAGGGAATATGCCATACACAAATAAGAAACCAAAGGCATATAAGGAAACAAAAAATTCCTATCCTATTTTAATACCCCCAACTCATAATGGATCACACACATTGAGTTTGAAGAGAAAATACAAATGTTGTACCCTAGTCTGCGGCTTCATGACGAAGTCAGCAATCTGTAACTCTACGAGCATAAACTGTAAAGCGAGTACTCCCTTTTGTACCTGTGAGCGAGTGTATGACGCATGTACACCAATATGCTCGGTGAGCTCATGCTTCACTAGGTCACGGGTAATACTAATAGCACCTATATTGTCAGTCTAAAGGGTCGTAGTTCTCATCACAGGCACTCCAAAATCAGCAAGTAGCCATCTCAACAAAGTAACATTTGTTGTCACTGCTGCCATAGCTCTCAACTCAGCCTCTGCACTCGAACGGGAAACTGCAGTTTGCTTCTTTGTCTTTCAGGCAATCAGGGAGGAACTAAGAAAAACACAGTAAACAGAAAGAGAATGACGATCAAAAGGATCACTAGCCCAGGTCGCATCAGAGTACGCCTGAAGCTGTAGTGAGTTGGAGCTAGAGAAAAACAAACGAGAGATAATCCCACGAAAGTAGCGAAGAATACGAAGAAAGTGACTGTAGTGAAGATGAATAGGACGAGCCAAATTGACTCAAGATATGAACATGAGCAATATCAGGACAAGTGCTCACAAGATATACCAAAACTCCCAACAAGATGGCGATATCGAGTATGAACCTCAAGATCACCATCAACAGCACGAAACTGGAGAGATAGCTCCATAGGAGCCTCAGCAGTGCGTGTCAGTCAGACTAGACCGATCAAGAAAACTCTGCACATACTTCAATTGGGAGAGGTAGTAGCCCTCAGGCATGGAAGAAACCTCAATCCTAAGGAAATATATAAGAGAACCAAGATTAGTCATCAGAAACTGCTTACTGAGATGCTTCTTCACATGCGTGATGAATGAGAAATCATCACCAGTGATGAGCATACCATCCACATACAGAAAAAGCAGTGTCCTACACCAAGATAAAAGACATGGACAAAAAAGCAGGATTGTGGGAGCTGACAATGAAATTAACAGCGGTAATCACTAAGGTAAAATGCGCAAACCAGCCACAATGAGCCTGTTTGAGGCCATAAAGAGCACGACAAAGATGATAGACGTGACCATCTGGAACAGAATACCCAGGTTGTGGCTGTTACTCGCTGGAGTCTTGCTGTTGGTGATAGCAAGATCCTTACTCTCATCGAGAGGATGACACTTGGGGATGGGGCAATTTTCTCTTGTTTATTTCTCACACAATGCCATACCAACCTGAGGGGTTGGAGATACATATTTATAGGCTGCTAGTCAGCCAAGCATATGCCAAGATGCTATCCTAGACTAGTCCAAGATGCTGTCTTAAAGCTAGTCTAAGATGCTAAAGCAAAAAGCTGCTAAAGCAAAAAGCAAGTCCTAGATGCTAAAGCAAAAAGCAAGTCCTAGATGCTAAAGCAAAAGCAAGTCCTAGATGCTAAAGCAAAAGCAAGTCCTAGATGCTAAAGCAAAAAACAAAAGCACCATGTACACCATGTGCAGACAACACAAAGACAACACAAAGACTTATCTATCATTCTCCCCCTAAGTCTTGTGCGTCGTCTTGTGGGAGAGTTGAACCATCCTGATCTTGGAGCAGAGCTCAAGGAACTTGATCCTTCCAAGAGGCTTGGTGAGCAGATCCGCAAGCTGATCCGTGGTGTTGATGTAGCTTGCCTTGATGCTTCCTTCATCCAAGCAGCCTCGGATGAAATGGTACTTCACCCGGATGTGCTTGCTCCGTTCATGGAAAACGGGGTTCTTTGCCAGGGCTAGAGCGGACTTGCTGTCTACCCTGAGCTCCACTGCTTCAGTGTCCCTGCCGAGGAGATCACCAAGCAGTCGAGCGAGCCAGAGTGCCTGAATCGAAGCGGTGGAAGCCGCTATGTACTCGGCCTCACAGCTGGACAGGGCCACCACCTGCTGCTTGACTGACTGCCAGTGAACGAGGCACTTGCCGAGGAAGAAGAGAATCCCGCTTGTGCTCTTGCTGGTGTCGATGTCGCCCGCGTGGTCACTGTCGCTGTACCCGACGAAGTGTGCCGCGCCAGGACACCTCGGGTAATGGAGGCCGTGGTCAAGGGTCCCCGCAACGTAGCGGATGATCCTCTTCACAGCCTGCTGATGCTCCGTCGTCGGTCGTTGCATGAACCGACTAACGTAGCCGACGGAGAATGCCAAGTCCGGTCGTGTGTGGGCGAGGTAGCGAAGGCTCCCCACAAGACGCCGGTACTGCGTAGCATCCACCTCCTCCGTCGTGCTGTCGCGGCTCAGCTTCAGCCTCTCCTCCATCGGAGTGAGAGCTGGGTTGCAGTCGGTGAGCCCAGCTAGCTCAACGACGCGCTTGGCGTAGGCGGTCTGTCGAAGCGTGATCCCGGAATCATCCTGGTGCACCTCGATCCCTAAGTAGAAGGAGAGGGGCCCCAGGTCACTCATCTGGAAGGTGGCCTTCATCTCTTCCTTGAATGCCGCCACCTCCGCATCCTTGGTGCCGGTGATCACCAAGTCGTCGACGTAGACACCCACCAGCAGGGCATTTTCTCCATTGCCCCGCCGGTAGATGGCCGCCTCGTGCGGACTTTGCTCGAAGCCCATCCCTTTCAGCGTGGAGTCCAACTTGGCGTTCCACGCCCTCGGTGCCTGTCGCAAGCCATAGAGGGCCTTGCGCAGGCGGAGCACCTTGCCCTCCTTGCCGGGGATCGCAAATCCCGGCGGCTGATGCACGTAGACCTCCTCCTTCAAGTCGCCGTTAAGAAATGCCGACTTGACATCCATGTGATGAACACGCCAGCCTTCCTGGGCAGCTAGCGCAAGGAGGAGTCGCACGGACTCCATCCGTGCGACGGGTGCGAAGGCGTCATCGAAGTCGACCCCCTCCTGCTGCACGAAGCCTCGTGCCACCAAGCGAGCCTTGTGCTTGACGATGGCGCCGGCTTCATCCCGCTTCAGCTTGAACACCCACTTAAGGGTGATCGCGCGGTGACCAGCAGGAAGATCCGCCAGCTCCCACGTCCGGTTCCGCTCGACGGCGTCCATCTCCTGCTTCATCGCGACACGCCACGCCGTGTCTCCCTCCGCCTCAGCGAAGGAGCGGGGCTCGCCGTCGTCGCATGCCAAGTGCAGCTCCGCCTCGCAGTCGCGCTGCGCCAGTCCAGGGACGGGCAGCTCGCCGAGGATGTTGTCCATGGTACGATAGCGCAGAGGCTCGTCGTCGTGGTAGGCGTCGACGCGGTCCTCGTCGTGGGACAGTGGAGTAGCGAACTCCACCATGCGCTGCTCGTCGTGGACCGAAACTGTTGGGGCCGATCCCGGTGGTGTGGCCGCCGGTGCAGGAGAGTGGTGAGCCGGTGGTGAAGAGTGGGGCGTAGCCGGTGCCGAAGGTGGTGGAGCACTCGCCGGAGCTGGTGGCGAGCAAGGTGTCGAGGTGGACGAGCTCGGTGAAGACGAGCTGCTAGCTCCCCCGGCTCTCTCGAAGTGGACGTAGTCGACAACAAAGTCCCTGAGAGTCGAAGTCGAACCGTCGTCCACCGCCTTGTCCCACGTCCAGCCTCGCCCTTCGTCGAACACAGCGTCACGCGAGATGCGGACGCGCTGTGTGACAGGGTCGAGGATGCGGTAGGCCTTCAAGCCCTCCGCGTAGCCGATGAACACTCCCGAAGTGCTCCTGTCGTCGAGCTTGCCGATGTGGCCAAGCTCCTTGGCGAACGCGAGGGAGCCGAAGACCCGCAAGTGGGAGACCGCCGGCTTGCGCCCATGCCAAGCCTCGTACGGCCAGGGGCGGATCCACAGGGTATGCCGGGTGGGCCACGGCATACCCTGGGGCCCAGCCGCCCAGCCAAACTCAGCCCTCTTCGACACCGACGGCGACGGCCGCATCGCGCCCTCCGAGCTCAGCGTCCTCATGCGCTCCCTGGGGCAACCCCACCCAGGCCCAGCTCCGCGACATCGCTGCGCAGGAGAAGCACGAGTTCGACGAGTGGATCCGTGAGGTCGACGTCGCCCCCGACGGCACCATCCGCTACGACGACTTCATCCGCCGCATCGTCGCCAAGTGAAGCCGAATGGATCGAATCGATCCCCCCACCCCAACCCAGACTTCCTCGTAATAACTCTCCCCTGATTTGATTTCATATGATCTCGTCTGATTTGCGCCTATCTCTATCTGTTTCGATTTCTACTACTAGTACAACTGCTGCTGTTGCTCGCTCTATCTTCTCTATTTTGTGCTTTGATTTCGGTGTGGTTCGGACAAGCTAGGGTTTGGATAAAGGTGTGTGTGATTAGTCAATTGATGGATGGATCTAATTAGTGCTGCCTTGTTTCGCTTTGTGCAATGTATTTAAGGTTCGGTTTGTTTCCATGATCGATCGAGATCACCACGATTGTTTCCTTCTATGAGAAAATGAAATGGTATGATCTGTGCCGGTTTATGCACTGATGTTAATGTGGTCACTACTGTTGCTTAGATCCAAGATCCTGAACATTTCCTTTGCTAATTGCTATATAGAAAACTGGCATTCGCATGGTGGAGCTGTAGGACCTTTAGCATCGCCAGGTTTTGTTTTTGTGTTCACCGTTATCCCTGTTTTAATTGATCGATTCATGTCATCGGGCTAGCGACAAGCCTGTCCTAAATGTTTTGTCACTCATGATGGTAAAGTTGTGGCTGAAATTTAGTCATGTGTAGTAGTATGTGCGAAATATTGAAGTCAATCAGGATATAGTCCATTTTACCTGCAATACTAGAATCTATTCTAGTTTCATTGGATCATTCCTTCTTTCGCAATACTCATGTCACAAATGTTCAGGGTTAGCCTTTTATTAGTGAGTAATCTAGTGCCTAGTTACCCCTATTATTTCAATAGTGTGTGCCTTTTCTACTGACCATTGATTCGGTCCCATTTCACTATTACTGTTTAGATGTTTCTTTTCTGAGCATGGTGCTAATTCTTGGACGGTTCCAATTTACTTGGAAATCCCATCACTTTCTGCAATGGTTTTAGTGAAAACAAAGTTAAGAAATAAGATGGGGTGATAGTCTTTTGGATGATTGTCTAGTCACATTCATTGAGCGGAATATTTTCTTTGAAGTGGATGAAGATGATATAATCAAGACTTTCATGTCTTTTAGAAAGTATAGGCCAAAAAAGTCAGACAAGTAGTATTGTAAGTCTCTTTTATGTATATTTGAGACTATTAGTATGGTGTTTCCAATTTAATCTTTGAATTTAAGACTTATCATATTATTTAGTGCCTGTATACCGAATTACGGTGCAAAATTTATAATTATTTACCGAATTGGCAAATGGTTTTACCGAATTGCATATGAAAATTTTGACGCGGCATACCCTTTGGTAAAATCCTGGGTCCGCCACTGCGTACGGCGTCCTGCCGTCGAGCGCCTTGGTAGGCGAGCGGCTGAGGATGTAGACGGTCGTCACCACCGCCTCTCCCCAGAAGACAGCCGGCATCCCCCTCTGCTTGAGGAGGGCCCGAGCCATCCCCACAACCGTCTGGTTGCGCCGCTCGACGACGCCGTTCTGCTGCGGGCTGTACGGCGCGGAGTAGTGGCGTTGAATGCCCTCATCAGCGCAGTACGACGCGAATTTAGCCGCCGTGAATTCGCCGCCGTTGTCTGTGCGCAGCACGCGCAGCTTGCGGCCGCACTCCGCCTCCGCAGCAGCCTGCGTGTGCCTGATGGCGTCCGCAGCCTCTCCCTTGCTGCCGAGGACCATCACCCACATGTAGCGGGAGAGGTCGTCGACGAGCAGCAGGAAGTAGCGTCGTCCTCCTGGTGTGGCCGGTGTCACCGGGCCACACAAGTCCCCGTGCACGAGCTCGAGCCTCTCCTTGGCTCGAAAACTCGCCTGCTGGGGAAAGGGAAGTCGCCTCTGCTTCGTCATCACGCAGACGTCGCAGAACTGCTCCACATGGTCAAGGCACGGCAGGCCTCGCACCATTTCCGTGGCACTGAGCCGCTTCAGGGCCTCGAAGTGAAGGTGCCCAAAGCGCTCGTGCCACTGCCACGCCTCGTCGTCCCGACGAGCAGCGAGACAGAGGGGTTGTGCCACCTGCATGTGAAGGATGTAGAGTCGATTTGCG
Source organism: Dendrocalamus latiflorus (assembly GCA_017311315.1). NCBI lineage: Eukaryota > Viridiplantae > Streptophyta > Magnoliopsida > Poales > Poaceae > Dendrocalamus > Dendrocalamus latiflorus. Next base: position 29,361,229 of record CM029648.1, read on the forward strand.
CCTCTGGTTACCTTGGCAAGAAGGCGACGGCGAAGATCCCAAATCCGCAGCACCCCGTGCTCGATCTCGACACGCGAGCCGTTCTCATCCAGCTGTCCCAAGCTGATGATGGAGTTCCGCAGATCGGGGATGTAGTAGACGTCGGTGAGCAGCCTGTGCTCACCAGACACGGTGGTGAAGATGACGGAGCCGACGCCCTTGATTTCCACGCCGGAGGCGTCCCCAAACTTGACGGAGCCTCGGACGCTAGAGTCAAACTCGGCGAAGAACTCCCGTCGACCGGTCATGTGATGGGTGGCGCCGGTGTCGAGGCACCACCCGTCAGTCTTGTCGTTGCCGGAGCCGTAGCCGAGGAGGGCGTGTGCTTTTGGCTCGTCAAGGTGGAGGAGAGCCACTGCGGCCGGTGCCGCTGGAGGTAGTTCGATGCTCGCATGAGCAATGAACAGAGCCGGCTGCTCCTCCTCCTCTGCCTGCGCGACGTGGGCCTGGCCGCGTCGTGGCTGTCGACAATCCCTGGCCCAATGACCAAGCTTGCCGCAGTTGTGGCAAGAGTCGTCTCGTGCCGGCTTTTGCTTGCCAGCAGCGCCGCCCTGGGCGCCTCCACGGTCATCACCCTCGGCACGTCCTCGCGCCCCTGCCTGGGCGTCTTTGCGCGGCTTGCCGCGCTTGTGGCCGCCTGTCGTGGAAGAAGGCTCCCCCTTCTTCCTGTCACCTTGGCAGGCAGCCCACTGCTCCCGAGTGAGGAGGAGCTTCCCGCCAATGGTGACGGGTCCCGAGAGGCGCTGTAGCTCATCGCTGTCAACGACCTTGAGGCGACCCAACGCCTCCTCGATCGTCATCGTGGAGAGGTCCAGCAGAGACTCGATCGAGCGAGCCATCTGCTTGTACTTCTCGGGGACGCAGCGGAAGAGCTTCTCCACAGCTCTCTCTTCGCCGTAGGTGTCGTCACCGAACTGCACCAACTTCTGCAACAGAGTGTTGAGACGGAGAGCAAAGTCATCAACGTCCTCACCTGGCTTGAAGGCTAGGTTCTCCCACTCCGTGCGTAGTGCCTGCAGTGTAGACTTGCGGGCGCGGTCGCTGCCGATGCGTGCTGCAGCGATGGCGTCCCAAGCCTCTTTGGCAGTCCGCTTGTTGGTAAGCGAGAACTGCATCTCGGGCGGGACTGCAGCGATGAGAGCATCCAGCGCCCGTCGATCCTGGTCGTAGTCGACGTCGCCGTACCGGACTGCATCCCACATATGCCGCACCTGGAGCTTTACCCTCATCACCGCAGCCCACTCGACATAGTTGGTCTTGGTGAGGGTAGGCCACCCGCCGCCGGGGCCGACGTCCCTGACGACAGCCTGGTACTCGTGGTGACCACGGTACCGAACCGGGGAGAGAGAGCCGCGTCGCCTGTGAGGGCCGCGCTCTCCGTCGACCCGTACGCCGCCGCCGTACGCGCCTCCTCCAGGAGCGTCACTGGCGCGTGCGCGCCTGTCTGGGCTGCCGCCGCGCTCGTGGGCGTGCGCGGCTGCCCACTGCGCCGCTCGCCCTCGCGCTGCCTCCCTCTCCAGCGGCTCAAGATCCGCGTCGGCGCTGTCATCAGCAGAGATGGAGCTGCTGTTGCTGCCGCGCAGAACCTTGACCTCCGCTGCTGCCGCACGCGCTGCATCTGCCGCCGCCGCCGCTTCCACCTCCGCTCTGGCTGCTGCCAGCTCTGCCGCTGCCAGCCTTGACGCCCTTTCCGCCGCCGCTCGCTCGCGCTGCTCTGCCGCGGCGAGCTCGGCCGTCTGCTGACGCCGCGTGCTCGAGGCGACCGAGCGCTGAGACTGCCCTGCGGACATGGCGCGCTACTGGGGGGGTGTTGCGTGGAGAGAGGGCTGCTTCTGACGAGCTGCTGCCCGTCTCCGGAGAGGAGTGAGCGGGGACAGCCGGAGCTGCTGCTGCTACCGGCTGGGGCTGCTGCGAGGCCGGAGAAAGAGATGAGCAGGAGATGCTCAGGCTACAGGATAGTATGGCTCTGATACCACTTGTTACTCGCTGGAGTCTTGCTGTTGGTGATAGCAAGATCCTTACTCTCATCGAGAGGATGACACTTGGGGATGGGGCAATTTTCTCTTGTTTATTTCTCACACAATGCCATACCAACCTGAGGGGTTGGAGATACATATTTATAGGCTGCTAGTCAGCCAAGCATATGCCAAGATGCTATCCTAAACTAGTCCAAGATGCTGTCTTAAAGCTAGTCTAAGATGCTAAAGCAAAAAGCTGCTAAAGCAAAAAAGCAAGTCCTAGATGCTAAAGCAAAAAGCAAGTCCTAGATGCTAAAGCAAAAGCAAGTCCTAGATGCTAAAGCAAAAAACAAAAGCACCATGTACACCATGTGCAGACAAAACAAAGACTTATCTATCAGTGGCTGCATATAAACCTCTTCATGCAAAACACCATTAACAAAAGACATTCTTAATATCCAGCTGAGAGATAGACCACCGGCGAACAGAAGCAACCGTAACAAGTGTGAACATCAATAGTAGTCATGAGCGTACTCCTGCTGGAAGCCGCTAGCCACAAGACAAGCCTTGTAGTGCTCGATAGTACCATCAGACCGTGTCTTAATCTTGTACACCTATTTGCATGTGATTGGACGAGCATGCATAGGTGTCGGTACAATACCTAAGTCTCCGTACATAGATTAGCATCAAACTCTTCTGCCATAGCGAGCTACCACTTTGAATAAGAAGCAGCCTCATGATAAGAACTAGACTCAGTTACAGAGAGAGCATGAGCTGTCAAAGTAAAACTAGAACAATCAGAAGGCCGAAGGGATGTCTGGTCACGAAGGACATAACGAGGAGCACCATCAGAGGTAATCGGACGTCGATGTCGGCAAGACACCAGGATAGGAGTCTGGTGAAGGACAAGGACGCCTGGAGTAATGCACCCCAGATAAACGAGATGGTGGTGCTGCAAAAACAAGAGGCGGTGCTGCAAGAGGCAACACAGGAGGTGGGAGTACAGAAGGAACCATTGGAGATAGACTAGGGGAAGGTTGTGATAGTCAAAGAGAGACAACCATGAGATCGTCTCAACGGTGGAAACAGGACAAGGAGCCGAATCTCGATAGAAGAAAGGTCGAGATTCGTCAAAGACAACGTCCGTGAGATCCTGACAGTACTATCTGCATTGCTGCAGTGCTCATGGTACTATTCGCTCGTTTGTTGCGTGTATGCTGAGATCCTAGGCCATAATATTACACCTCTCGTGGCGAGACAGCTCGTCCTCGAGCTGTCAGGTGGTGTCCATGGATGAAGTCCTTCGTAACCCCATGTCGATGAGAGGGCACAATGATGACCTTGTGTCACATGGAAGAAAATCAGCGAAGCTTCAATGGACAACAACCCCTGTGCGTGGTTTGATGACACAGGAGATGTTGAGGGCATGGACACCCAGCGCGGGGCAGCAACATCATCATTCTTGCCTCAAATGCAACGGTTGTGAAAGAGATGTGACGTCGCTGACCCCCATATGGCAACTGTTGTGCTCCACACTTGCAGAGGCACGGTGTCAGCTTGCCGCGTGGAGATGACCGCCGTTGGATAGCGACAACCTTCCTCCTTGGCAAAGGCACCAAAGGTGAAGCCTGAAGAGGAGTCGTCGTTGGTGACGTGGCCAGTGCCAACGCCGGTGCCGATGAAGGTGGTGGCTAGGGGTGGAAAACGGTAACAGATAATTCGTTTTATCCGATATTCATATACGAGAAAACGCGAATGTGGTAAGCAAAATCCATATTCGTATTTGAGAATATTCGCATTCATATTTGAGAATATTCGTATTCGCATTCGTATTCGAGAATATTCATATCCGTATTCATATTCGAGACTATTTGATTTGTATTCAATCCGTTTCTAGAACCCATGAAAAATCCATAGAATTTTGTAATTAAAAATTTGAATTTAGGCTGTTTAAAACCTGTAACAGGTGAAAAATTGGCAAAACGCTAGGAATCCGTTTTATCCGATATTCGTATCCGAGAAAATCCGTATTCGACAATATCTGTGTTCGTATTCGAGAATATTCATATCCATATTTGAGAATATTCGAATTCATATTCGTATTCATTTTAAAAATATGGATTTGTATTCGTATTTGAGACTATTCGATCGTATCTGATCCGTTTCCACGCCTAGTGGTGGCAGCGCAACCATTGCAATAGCACGCGACGCCTCTTCCTGCTCCTTTAGCTTGTCCACTAACTCCATAGCCTTCTCTAAGTGACCATCATATTGTCGAGTAAAGACTATTTTCTTGTTGCTAGCCATCAACATGTCCAAAGAAGATAATTCAACATCAGAAGCCACGGTGAGTGGCTCTGATACCAAATGTTGTGGTCGGTGGTGGTTGGGTACGGTTCCAAGGACCGAGGGTAGGGCACTCACCCTTGATCGGTCGGTCATGTCACCACCAAGGTTCTGAGGCCTGTTGAAGAAGAGGAGACTAGAGAATTTTGTTTATTTTTTTGCTTAATGATGATAGGTACAATGTTGTCCCTTTTATAGAGATAGCTAAATTTAACCCCTAAAAAACATCTCTATATTAAGAGAACTAATTCCTAATAATAGAAAACTTATCTGTAATACATGGAAATAATCTAAAAGGAAATAAGCCCAAATACTAAGGAAACTAATTATTATATTCCTAATCAGCGATATACCGGCAAACCACCCAATTTTGTACGTGCTACAGTACCCACAGGTACTGTTCACGGTTGTTGCAGTGTTCGTAGTACTGTTCGCTCGCCTGCTGCGTGTATGCCGAGATCCTAGGCCATAACAATACCATTCGTTGCCTCACATAAATATCATAAATAATATCATTCTGGATGCAATAAACATCACCATAGATTTTCTTGCTAGCAAGGTGAGTATACTTTACTCTTACCACTAGCTAGTTTTGCTAGAATTCTTACAGGTTCAACAGAAGACTGCAAAAATCCAGGAATACAACAAAGGCAAAGTTACAGTCACTAAATTTAGATCCAGAGTAAAATAGTAATTCTTAAGATCGATCGGTTTCTGGTCAAGACCATGAAATCATCCCTAAATTGAGACAAAGGTTTAATAGTTGCTTGATAAGTTGCTTTATATATAAACAAAAGTTTGTGTGGAACAACAAAGCGGCATTTAAGAACACCATACAAAAACAGCATTTTAAAAATACGATGCCCAACTGCGTAAAAGGAGCTAGAATCTGCCAGATTCTGCAGTTGCATTGCCACATGAAAGTTGAAGAATTTAATAGAGGAACAAGTCCAGATTTAGGAATGAGGGCCAGCAGCTTGCTTAAGCTAAGAAATGTAGGCTTTGCAGCTGCATCATATATTACAAGTAGGTGCATACATATTGAATAAACAAAACAATACTTCTCATGAAAGCTGGAAAATGGAATGAAAAAAAACAAACTCACTTGTACAATAGGTTGAGCACAGTTGGTGCCAGAAAATTCTTCAACTGCAGGAGCCTTGCACAATGGGCATCCCTTTTAGTTCCGTGTGGTTTGGTTGTTACAGAAAGGAATTGTACAATCAAGACATACGTGAGCTAATGTATCTGTTAATGTGCATATCTGTACTTTTCATGTACATACTCGATTCCAGAGATAGAGACTGAGTTTAGACACCCTTTCTCTTTACAAGGCATACACTTGATTAAGTTCAGTCTCTGAGAGCTCAGTATTGTCATACCAGGAGCTTGAGCCACTTCTTCTTGACATCTTCTCTTTTTTTCTAATCTTCCTTATGCGCTTTGATTTCACCACATAGTATGTCATTGTACCAAGAACGCCAGCCATTGTGACACCACCTATCAAAGTAACCAGTATTGCTGCCCATTGGAAGTGGCGGCCTAGCACAATATAGCAGGAGGCGATGAAAGAAATGGTAGTGCAAACTGATGCCAGCCACATAAGCTTGTTGATCACCTCAACAACCCTCCGCTCAGACTTGGTTTCTCCCCTGACAACTGTTATCTGAACTACAACCACCGCCAATGATGTAAACAGAGCTATGGCGTTGAAGATGAAGAATATCCTAAAGGAGGCAGCCTGAACAACAATCGCAACTCCATTGTTGTTATTTCCACCAGGTACAGTGAATATAGCTGCAAAAGCAACTGTAGCAAAAAGCACGGCAACAACAGTTACAGAATTCGTTGCATTGTTGATGCCTTCTCTGTGCAACTTTCTGAGTTCCTTAGCAATGCCATGCACATTTTTGTTTGTTTTTCTCGTTTGCTCCAGCTGTGTGTGGACATCTTTCTTTATCTCTGTCACCGTCTTCCGGAGCTCATCTCGAGGCTGATTCAGCTCCCTAGATCTGAGTGCGCCATGTTGAGATAAAATATCCTTAATTTCAGAAGACTCCTCGCATACTGGCAACCCTTCAGCTATATCATAGGCAGTTTTGTGGTCTCTGGTTAGTGCATTGACATGGGTATCTGGTAGCCGCAAAAGAACAATAACTATCTGCAGAAGATAAGAAAAAAAACAGTAAGTCATTAAAGATAATAGTTAGGTTAAATATAGAAAAGGCAAGTGACAGTTTATGATGCCAAACTGTCTTGTGTAAATTTCAAAATTATGGTATGATTATTTTTGAAATATTTTATCCATATGATTAAAAAAATTAGTGACCCTCTACTCTGGCACACAAACAGGAACAGTTTTTACTTAGTGCAGTCTAAGAAAGTATTTACATTTCATACAAGGCAATTTGATCAGCTGGAGAATAACTTGGTTCTAATGTATTTGCTAGGATGATGTCCCCACCAAAAGGTATAAGGATATAACTTATCAGGATATATTTAGAAGATGAGATGGAAGGTGAAAGGACACAACTGATTTGATTTAAGTCGAACCGAACGCTGATGTTTCCAAAAGAAAAGTAAATTATAATGGATATTTGCTCATACCAGTAACAAGGTATAATCAGCTGGTAGAGTTACAAATTCTTTTTATGTCAGCGCATTTTGTTTTCCAGGTATACTCTAACCATATAAGCTACTACCTATAACATCCCTAGTACTAGTCAATGTTTTCCGCGTGCCATTTCTTTAAAATGGAAGAAAAATGTCAATTTAAGTGGATGAGACATAAAATTGTCTAAAAAGAATCTAGGAAACAATATAAATACCTCTGCTCGCTTTTTCCTTGTTGCTACATGCAAGGCAGTGTTTCCATTTTTGTCTGGCAGCATTACAATTGCCGGATCGGCATCAACAAGAGCTCTAAGTACATCACAGTTTGTTCCTTTTACAGCCATATGCAAGGCTGTTTGACCTTTCTTGTCATTTCTTCTTGCTAGCTGAGGATCTTTCTCAAGTAATGCTTTAACAATTTCGATATGTCCCTGTCGAGCAGCCAAATGTAAGGCATTTTTTCCATTATCTTTGGCCATTTCCACCAATCCAAAATCATCTTGTTCTAGTAATAGTTTGACAACTTCAGTATGGCCCCTCGTAGCTGCTGATATAAGCGTAGTAGTATTTGCAGGGCCAAATGTTTTGGCAAGCATCCTATCGTGAAGTAACATTTCCTCCACAACAGCTGCAAAAAAAAGCACTGATTAGGAAAACTTGCTTCCTATATAACTAATTGGTACATAAAAATACACTGAACAGTACAAAAGTCAATATACATTAATATATTATGCTAAACTTTTTCCCTGGATATTGGCCTAAAAAACCTTTATCCCGGATATAAATGAACTATTGATTATATTAGTTTCACCATTACCATGTATAAAATTAGAAAGTGATGGATTTTCACAAGCTATCCAAAATATACAGAACACATCAAAGACAACTTTGATGTGAATATGCAATTATAGGTATTCACCAACATCCCAAAATTCCAAATATCCAGATCACATGCACCCATAACTAAACACGCCAAACTTTCTTAAGTAATCCTGTCTTGAAAAGTGCTTCCTGTTTTACACACCAGTTGCCATCTGAATTCTGAAGTACCAGACTACCGGTCTTTGAAGTGTAACAGTTTACATCTCTCATAAACACACATAAGCTAAGCTCAGAGGCAAGCGAGCAGGCTAGTTTCTAGCAGCTAATCTTCATGGAATAAAAAAGTAATCAGTAAAAATCTGCGTAGAGTTTAAAAAAAACAATGATCGCATATGTTCTGTATTTTGTATCCTAATTTGCTGCCTAGTTAATCATACTGTGCTGGGGAAAAAAGGAATGCAAAATCTCAGATTCCCACTAGAAGTTAGTGCTTTGGTATGTACGTAATCCTAATAATTACTTAAACAAATACGAAACACACACTTTCAGCTATTTTGTCCAAACTGGAAAGAGATTTTTTTCTCAACCGATTCGCTAATTGCAGCAGAAGCTATGCCAAACTCAATTTTTCTCAGCAACCAAAAAGCGCAGTTCCAAGCTCAGAGCTCCAAATTTTATCGGAGAGAAACACAAATTGCAACAGAGAGATCTAAAGGATGACTTCTCACCATGATGCCCTTCTCTAGCCGCGACGTGCAGCGCGTCGTACCCCGACCTGTTCTTCGCGGCGACGCCCTCGGCGTCGAGGTGCCGGAGCAGCTCCACAACCACCTCCAGGTGCCCCCTCTCTGCGGCGGCAACGAGCGGTGTCTCCCCTGCCTCGTTGGCCTCCGCCGCCACCGCGCGCCGCGCCGCCTCCAGCTCCTCCCCTCCCTCCCCCGTGGCCACGGCCACCGCGGCCTCGTCCAGCGCGCAGCGCAGCGCCGCGGCGTCCCCTCCCCGCGCCGCCACGTGCAGGTCGGTGTCGTTGTGTCGCCCCGTCACCTGCCGCACGTACCGCCCCCGCTTCCCGCTCCCCGACATCGACATCACCTTCACCATGCCGGCGCCGGAGCCTCCACCCTCTGCACCCCAAACAAACAAACAAACCACCAAATCGATCAGTACCGCGAGCCACGCGACGCTAAGCATCCCAATTCCCAACACACGAACACCACCAGTCCAGCGCCCGCTCACCTTCCTGAATCTCGAGCGACATCGCGAGGAGGAGTGTAGTCGGGGCTGGGTTGCGTGGTAGGGTTTCCGAGGTAGGGTTTGGGCGTGGAGCGCTTTAAGAGGAGCACAAGAGGCGGCGGTGGCGGCGGCGCGGAGGAAGGCGAGAGGAAGGAGGGGTGGGGAAGGAGGTGGAGAATGGCGAGACGGTAACGACTCCCTTGGGAACTTTTGCGGAGGAGGTGCTCCAAGGGCTTATAAGCCCAGCCAGTGGCGTTCGGGCGGGCGGGAAAATCGAGGACGGTGGGGGCCACTCGGGGAGTGCCGGGAGCTTCCCCGTGGCTTCGGGGCTGTCCTGTCCTCCATTGAACGTCGACGTCGCGAGGCCGGAAAGGATGCGTCCAAGAGGAAAATGGAAGAGACTTGTGCGTCGTCACATTCATCCACCGGAATTATGGCACGTTCCGTTTTGTTTCCATCGGACGGTGACGAGCGCGCCATCCCTTTCTGATTAAGGATGGTGAGTTAATTAACGACGTTTGACTGTGTGGGTGATAGTCACTGACTAATACTGACTGTAGCATGTATGTCCACTGAGCCGGCACTGACATCTTCCACAAAGACACGAGCCAATACTGCTTTCGGGGTACGGAGCCCTGGATGATACCCACTTTTTTGACGCCCTTTTGGCTCCTTGGCTGGCTCTGTATGAAGGAGCTGTCCGGACGTAAGCTGTTGACGTGGAAGATGGACGAGAAAAACGACCCGCAACCAGCAGCAGGAATAGAAGAAACCGGGGGACAGGTCGTGATAGCGATGCACCAAGCTCGCACTGTTCTTTTTAGATAACCTATCTTGCACTATTGCACATTTTTTACTGTGCGAACGAGCTTAAAAGCACTTTTTTATCTGTGTCCTAGTTAACCGTCCGGATAAATGATCCGAGGATTTTATGGACAGTAAACATCACGATCGAGATTGAATAGCTTAAATGCCTATAAATCACTGGGATAAACGAGAACAAAAAGAAACACACTTGCACGAAGCATGCATGGTTCAGGTCGATACGTTTCTCAAGTGCCTTCCTTGGAGGCTCCGTTGGTCCGGCCCCAAAAACCCACGCCGCGCAAGCGGAAACGGCCCAAACAATTAACTCCAACAGTAAACAGCAACAGTTTTTTTTCCCGAGCGCGGCTCCGACAAATACCAAACCAATCTCTTAGGCCCTGTTTGGAATACGGGATTTTCCTCCGATTCCTGCGGGAATTGAACTGTTTCCTGTAAAATTCCTGCGAAATTTCTGCGAAATTCCTGTGTTCCAAACAGGCCCTTACGGTTCGTCCCCCGCGGTATATGCCATCGCCCCTCCTCAACCTCAATCCATCAAATAACTCAAAAACTACTACTAGAGAGAAGATTATAGTAAACGTCGTATCACAGATAATATTACATAATGTATCAGTGTTAAATTGTAACATAGTTATCTTAAACAATTTTAGTAGCATGATCATCTATGTTGCAATCGATGATAATAACCGTCAGTGATGACCTACTTATTATAGATAATTTTTTACATAAACCGTATATGATGTATGGATTTATCACAAACGGTTTTGTAAAAAACTATCTGTGATGACATACTTATTATAGACGAATTGTGAATGAAAGCGTCTGTGATATTCAATGCGTTATTAAATACTCTCGTCTCGATTGATATTTTATCTGTTAGGCAGCGACTTTGAGGCGATTTGATGAAAGGAGACAAGAGATTTGGAATGTTGTTTATGTATCTATTTGTTATTGATGATCTAAGGTTAGTAATTGGTACTATATATAACGAAATGCATTATATTCTAGCTAGATCTGCACACTTTTTAGTTGCAAGAAAAAAGAGATCTAGCTTGGTAGTATTTGCCCCAATTTAAAAGTAGGTATCATTCTTATCTAGTTTAATTCTTGTTGGACTAGTTCATGAATCATAGTTAGCTACTTTAGATGGATAAATTACGGTGAATGACAATTATGTGTAAGTGTGTACGTATATGTAATAGCTGCCTAGGGGAGTATTAATCTAATTTAATATTAATTTATTATATGCGTAAAGTACATGTACGTCGGGGTTCCCTTGCAGTGCGCCAGGCGCAGCAAATCAGGCATAGATGCACCAAGCAAGGAGGGCAGGGCATCCACGGCGGCTCGGTTGACTAAAACTGAGGGAGAAGGAGGGTGAGAGGTGTTCCGAGGTGATTGGAGTAGAGGGGATGGAATTAGGGGTAGAGGAAGGTGGCCTAGGGGCTTTATAGCCGGGGAGAACAAGGTGGCCGTTGGGGCGGCATCAATGCGAGTGGACAACCAAGGGTGGCGACTCTCGGTGCATGGCACAACACAATGCGAGGCAGGCGGAGCCAGCGCGTGGCACGGAAGGGAGTTAAGACGGTGGAGGCACGGAGATTATGGGCACACTGAGCGAACACGGTATGGGCGCGTCAGATACGGGCATTGCGGGTGCAGGGAGGACATGGCGCTAGGAGGAAGAAGGAGAAGGGGTTTGGGCGAGGCGGTAGGCTATGCGCTGCATAGGGGCACACAGGAGGAGGCAATGCTGACCGCATGTGGTGGGCATGAGTCCAGGGGTGCACGGCGCTGGTGCTGGGCGCGGCCAAGGCACAAACGGCGTAGGGTAGGGGCGCACGGGCTGGGTTGGGCCAGGCCGAAGGCCAACTGGGCCATGGGAGGGAAAGAACAGGCTAGGCTTAGCCCAAGGAAGGTTTGGGCTTGGAAATTTTTTGAAATCCGGTTGAAATTGAGTTTGGACTTTTGATTTGAATTCAAGTTGGCAAATTCATTCAAACACTTTTAAACTCCCAAAATGGGATGTTACAATTGCTACCAACCTTGTTCGGTCCATCCCGCATCAATGCCGCTCAAGGGGCTCCTGGAGTGTTGCACCAGCTGGCAGCCAGTTCCGATGTTGGCAGATGTGTGTTTCACAGAGAAACCTCTTGACTCTCTGATGCTACTACAACTTGAAATTTTAAACCATTGTGAAATTATATACTCCAATTAATCTCTAATCAATAATAGCATATCGACGGTAACTATAGTAACCACGGTAGGTCCTATTCTTTTTGAATTTTTGGTTTTTCTATAGTAACTAGCTTTTAAACGGAATGTTTTTTCAAAATGAGGTCTACTAGTTACTTGCAGTATATACTGTACCGACTTCATTTATATCGGCAAAAACCGTACGTGAGTTTCTGTTACTCTGTAATCTCTCGCACAAACAGCCCAAAAGTCACAAGCCGTAACCAAAAACTATAAGTTTCAGCCAAAAAGAACAGACCTATATCTGATAAATATGATCAAATAATAGGAGGTGATTCTTGGCCTATCTGAATTCTGAAGTCATTGCATTTTTTTTACACCAAATCTGTGGGTCTGATGATTAACATGAGAGAAAGAGAACCAACTGGTAGTGCTACCTGATTTCGACTGATTGCGTTCGCAGAGATTCTGCATGTGCGTTGTTTTTTCATGGTTGCCGGAGTTTCGTTTGGCAAGTTGCAGTTTTAAACCTGTCGTGCGAAAGAATCAGTGGTATCATCTGCACACAAACCGTTCCATGCCGTTGGCTTGCTTCAGATTAAATAATAGTTAAGCAAAAGGATTTAGAGTCGAGAATTCCCAGGGTTCCTTAGCTCTAAAGGCTCACGATTTAGAGGGGTTAGTCGATTTAAATGTTCATTTTTCGAATAAAGGATATAATTATTAATTATATGTTCAAGGGGCAGTATATATGTATGTATAGGCACCCATCACGCTAAGTTCACTTGTTCAAAAGGCATTTTGAAGACATAGCCATGGTACGTTCATAAGCATCCTACTCTAGTAATTTCATACTCCATTAATTTTAGCTCTTGTGATTCAGCTTTGAGTTCTATATGATTTTTGCAGGATGAGTGCAACGAGAATATCAAGTATGAAGAGGTCGGTTCTTTTGTCAGAGCCCTCTGATCATGGTTGCGTAATCATTTGAGTCCATACTGTTGATAACCCCGTAATTGACTTTCCACAGGAGTTTATTGTGAATTCCCGTGGCAACAAACTGTTCACTTGCAGATGGATACCGCAGAATTCAGAGCCAAAAGCTTTGATCTTTATCTGTCATGGTACTAATGCACTCCCCCCTATCTCCGTCAATATATTTACAGGGGCAATTAAACAAACCAATATTGCTCTTGATTTATCTTTGCCAGGAATTGCAGCAGAGTGCAGCTTATCAATGAGAGGTACCAATATCATCCTTTGCTTCGCTTGATTGACTATAATGTTAAACAGACGACATGGATGAAGTATGGCGGCCAGATACTAACAAGCTGCACAAAAATACTCAGATACCGCCGCTCGGTTGGTGGGTGCCGGATATGGCGTCTACGGGATAGATCATGAGGGCCACGGTAGATCATCTGGCCGGAGGTGCTACATACCAAACTTCAGCGACATCGTCACCGACTGCTGCACCTATTTCAAGAGCGTTTGTGGTATGGATTGAACGATATCGTTCCATTGGGTACACAAACTGAAGATACCAAACTTTGAATTATGGTGCTTAATTTCAGAGGAGCCGGGGAACAGGGAGAAGAAGAGGTTCCTGTACGGCATCTCCATGGGTGGAAGCGTGGCGCTTCTCCTCCACAGGAAGGAGCCAACCTACTGGGATGGTGCCGTTTTGCTTGCGCCTATGTGCAAGGTTCATAGCAAGATGATAACTAGCTTTCTTTCCTCTAAAGCCCGTGGTATTTGACTCGTTCTACACACCAGGCTTGCTTTCCTTCCGAGTTTTGACGGTTCTTGCATGGTTGTTTGGTAACACATGATATCAGATTTCTGATGAAATGCGGCCTCACCCGATCGTGGTTAGCGCTCTGAAGATGATATGCGCCGTGGCGCCTAGTTGGAGAATCATACCCACCCCAGACATCATTGACAAAGTTTGTAAAGATCCAGAGAAAAGAAAAGAGGTAGGTATAGACAACTTGTTTTATTGCACCGTAGGAAGAAAAGACAGTTTTTACTGAACTTTTCTTTGTGGATTTATGTGTAGGTTCGTTCCAATCCATATGTGTACAGGGGAAAGCTCCCGTTGAAGACTTGTCATGAACTCCTGATGGTTAGCCTAGACTTGGAGAAGAACTTGCATGAGGTAATTCTTTTGTTCTCTTCCTGAATGGAAAGTACACTGCTTGTACCATCATAAAGCAGAATATGACATGCCAAATCTCTGTGTTCAATCTGCACACCACATGTCATTATGTCATGTAATTGCTTATCCAGCATCAGAAGCTTCACTACGGGACTGCTAACGTATTCTGTTGGCAGGTGGCACTGCCGTTCTTGGTCCTGCACGGTGGAGACGACATTGTGACCGATCCGTCAGTGAGCAAGCTGCTGTTCGAGGAAGCATCAAGCATGGACAAAACCTTCAAGCTCTACCCTGGGATGTGGCATGCGCTCGAGGCTGAACTCCCTGACGATGTCGAGCTCGTCTACTCTGACATTATCTCTTGGCTAGACGGAAGGGCGAATTGTACAGAAAGGAGTGGCACGTCAAGTGCTTGAAAGATGTTAATTCTGCGGTTGCAGATTTGTCGAGTGTCGTTTCATGCCCCTTGGGAGGACAAGCATGGAGATTCCAGATGCATAGCAGTTGTTACTTGTAGGGTAATTTTGTGCTATTGAAAACAAGGTATTGAAACTTTGTAGTACTGAATAACACAATTCGATGAATCAATGTTAAGATTATAAAGTACCTTTCTATTTACAAGTTGCTGTTGACTTTTTCTAGCTTTCTGGGATGTAAATATTGCCATTGGTGATTAAGAAAGCTCCTTGGTCTATTGTGCTGTTGATTAATACAAGTCTTTGTTTACCTTTTGCTTTGACTAGACCTTCTATTGTTGTAGGGGTGGCTCCTACCTAAATTTATTCAGCTTGAAGACATATAAAAAGACACCTATACCCCTAGCATAGTAGGCTAATATGAGGGTATTATTGTAATCAGGCCTTATGGCCATGTATATATACAACCTTCAGAAAGGAAGGGCTAGAACAGCTCATTTTTCCTACACTCACTCCATTAGTCCCTCATTTACTGTTTAGTCTGTAGCCACAATAGTTGGCACCGTCCGTGGGGATGACAAGTAAGCTACAAGCTTAGGAGGAGCAATGACGCCCAAGAAAGTAACGACGACAACCAAGTGAAAGAGAAGTACGGAAGCAGCGACTGTCGAGGCCAGCACACAAGTGCTGGTGGTTGAAGGCCCTCCACCCCCATAGCAGTGACGCCCTGGCGCCGCGGGTGACGAGCGGTCGGCACCGACGCGAGGGGCTAGCTCCAACGCTAGTGCTGACACGATAGTTAGTGAAGCCGCCAGCGCTAGCACGACCACCGACAACGACACTCACACCGATACGATCGTCGGCCACGATGCTCGAGCCGGTACAACCGTCGACCACGATGCTTGCATCGGCACGACCGTCAACCTCGACACCCGCACTGGCATGTTCGTATGCTTCGATGCCTGCACAAGCATGTCCCTCGACCCCACCCCATCATCAACCACCACGCTTACCGCACCAACACGTCTACCGACTACGGCGTCCAAGCCGTCATCACTAACAACCTCATGGCACGTGCCTCCACGCCGACAAACCCCGCTGCATGTGTGGCGGAGGACGCTCTGGTGGCGGCTCTCGAAACATTGCAACGCGAGCTAGTAGACCTCTAGAGCGCCATGCTACAGATGCAAGAGGCTCAGAGTTAACAAACGCCTACGACAATAATGGCGGAGGTCGCTGTCGAGAGGGCGGATAACCACGAAGCTCCTACCCCTCACTCGTAATACAGTCCGGTGTGTGGATCCAGAGTCTCCTCTATCCATCGGCCTGCAGCAGTCTGCATGGTCGGAAGATTTCAAAATTCCCACTGTCGAAATGTACAAAGGTGATGTAGACCCCTAGGGGTTCGTACGCATCTACGAGATGGCCATCGAAGCAGCTGGGGTGATGACTCGACAAAGGCAAAGGGATTGCTGCTCACTCTTCAAGGGATAGCGCTCTCTTGGTTCTTCACCATCGCGCCGAACTCTATATACACGTGGGAGAAAATCCGGGACCATATGTACAACAACTTCTAAGGAAATTACGTCGAATGGGTGGATGCAGACTAGCTTTTCGCTATCAAGCAGAAGCTCCGGGAATATTTCAAGTGCTTCGCTAAAGTTCACTGCTAAGGACGTAAACGAGACCACCATTATCAATGCAGCAATATGAGGTCTTCGTCCAGGGCTGTTGGCCGAATACAACACACGCAAGCCCATACAGACAGTCATGAAACTCTTCGACAAGATGGAGTATACAAGAGCAGAAGAGGGTGTGTAGCGATACCGGGGCGATGCTTATGAGTCAAAGCAAGCGTCTGATCCTTTGAAGGGTGGCTCCAGCTGCAAGCATCGGAAGGGCCAATAGCCCAATTATGTCCTCGACATCGAGGGTGGTGGCAATAGCAACAATGCCTCGGCTAGCTGGGGGCATGGCCACAGTCGCAGAAGAGGCCATGCCCACAAGGACGGTGGACGGGGCCGTGAGGATGGACAACAGTAGGGGCTGTGGGGCGAGGTGCACAGCCACGGCGACCACCTCATTCGACATTGCCCGACCATCGCTACACTCTGAGAGAGCATCGTTAGGGATTGAGCCCTCGAGGCAAGAGCGCCGGTGGTGGCACACGTGCAGCAGCCCCCGGAGGGCTAGCTAGTCCAATCTGCCCCCATCGCTTTGCTATTACAGGTTCCCGATGGTGCATCATGCAGAGTCATCAATGTTATCATGGGTGGTTTGTCATTAGAATTTTTGTTCAAACAACGATGGAAGGTCTATGCCCATCAGCTACACCATGTCACCGCATATCCCGCCCAAATGCCCCCGAGCTGGGCATAGGCCGACATCACGTTCACGATGGCTGATGCAGCGTTGTCAACTTCCCTTACCAGGACCCCTTGGTGATCCAGGCTAGTATCACAGGATACGACGTCAAGCGTGTCCTGGTCAACGAAGGCAGCTCTGCAGACATCTTGTTCGCCAGCACCTTTGACCAGAGGGGCATCCCCAGAGCAGACTTGAGTCTCCAGGCATCCTACTCTAGGGCTTTGGTGGCCAACCTCTGTGGTAGGGCTGTAAACGAGCCGAGCTCGAGCGAGCTCGGCCTTCCAAGCTCGAGCTCGGTAGAAGCTCGAGCCGAGCTCGAGTTAGGGTCCGAGCCCGAACCTGGGCTCGAGCTCAGCTCGGCCTAAGCTCGAGTAGGCTCGAGTTCGGCTCGTTGAAGCTCGATAACAATTAAAATAATTTATTACACACTATTTTTCAATAATTAAAAAAATTAAGTTCGAGCTCGGCTTTAATAAGCTCGATAACAGTCAAAATAATTCAAATACACACTAATTTTCAATAATAAGAAAAGCTCGAGCTCGAGTTCGGCTCGAGAAAGCTCGGTAAGAATTAATATATATTACTATTTAAGCTCGAATCGAGGCTCGCGAACTATTCGAGCTCGGCTCGGTGAAGCTCACAAGCTCGAGATCAAGCTCGAGTTCGCCTCGTTTAAAGTTTGAACCGAGCTCGAATCAAGCCTAGAACGAGCTGAACTCGAGTAACTCGCGAGCTTCGAGCTTTTTTTACAGCCCTACTCTGTGGGCCCTAGGATAGGTGCAGCTCCAAGTGTCTTTTGGCTAGGGCTACCAAGCAAGAAGCGAGGATGTAACCTTAGACGTCGTTGATCTTCCCTACCCATACAATGGCATCCTTGGAAGGGCGACACTCAACACTTTTGGAGTAGTCCCACATTATAGCTTCCTGTGCATGAAGCTGCCAAGTCCATAGGGAATCGTCACTGTGTTCGAAGACCAGGATCTCACTCGTCAAATATAGCTCGGCATGTGAGGTCCCCTCCACAAGGTGCACACCGTCAGCGAGATCCTCGTCACACCCACATCGTCATCACTATCGGCTCTGAGTTGGACGCCTAAGCCCAAGCCAGACGATGAGGTCAAAAGGGTCCCCTACATGGCACGGGTGTCTCTCAGCAAGTCTCCATCGGTGAGGGCCTCACCCCGGAGGTCGATCAAGAACTCCTTCAAGTCCTTCATAGTGACACGGACATCTTCGCGTGGTTGCCGGTTGACATCATGGGGGTAGACCGCTCCATCATTGAGCATAGCCCCGCGGTGCGCCCCGATGCCAAGCTGATTAAACAAAAGCTGAGGCGCATGTCCCTCGAGCGCTAGCAAGCCACCAAGATGGAGGCCACTAAACTACTCCAGTCCAGCATCATCCATGAAGTGCACCACCCGGAATGGCTCACCAATCCGATGCTGGTCAAGAAGGCCAATGGCGTGTGATGTATGTGCATCAACTTCATGAAAGTTTCATAATCCCGAGGGGCACATACTGCTTTACCAAAATGCCCTTCGGCCTCAAAAATGCGGGAGCCACATTTACCCGACTAGTTGCCCTCGCCCTCACTGCCTAGCTTAGGAGGATTATCGAGGCCTACGTCAATGATGTAGTGGTTAAGAGCAGGCAAGTTGTGTCCTATGGCCAAGACCTCCAAGAAACCTTTGACAACTTTCAACGGGCTGGCATCAAGCTAAATTCAGACGAATGCGTCTTCGGAGTGCAAGCAGGGAAGTTGCTCAGATTCTTGGTGTCGGGACGAGGAATACAAACAAACCCGAAAAAGTTGATGCAATCCTCTCCATGGAGCTGCCCAAGATGACAAGGGAGGTCCAGAGGCTCATAGGCCGCCTGGCTACTCTAAGCCGCTTCTTGTCTAGAGCGGCCGAGCGAGGTCTCCTGTTTTTCAAAATGCTCAATGGTTTGATGGATTTCATTGGAGCGACGACTGCGCAGGGGCCTTTGACGAGATAAAAAACATCTTGCCAAGCTCCCAACTCTGGTGTCCCTAGCACCAGTGGCTCTGCTGTCGCTTTATTTGGTGGCCGCACCAGCAGTAGTAAGTGCAGTTCTGTCTTAGAGGAGGGGTCCATCCAACGGCCGGTGTACTTCGTCTCGGAGGCCCTTCAGGGAGTCAAGACACGATACACCAAATTGGAGAAGCTAGCATACGTGCTCCTCATGGCCTCGTAAAAGCTCCAGCATTACTTCTTGGCCCACCACATTGATGTGCTCTCGTTGTTCTCCTTAGCTGAGATGCTGCAGAATAGGGAGTCAACAGACCACATCGGTAAGTGGGCAGTCAAGCTTGCACCTTTCTCCCTGACCTATGCCTCCTGCACGACAATTAAATCACATATTCTTGTAGACTTCGTTGCGAAGTGGACCCCACCGGCCTAACCACAGACTTAGCTAAACAGGGTTGAGAGTGGGCTTCATGGGATCAAAACAGGTATATGTTGTCTAACGGGTTTCGGATGAACAGTATTGGGTTAGTACTGTTCATAACTGATCAGGGCTGGTGGGTGAATTCGATGCCAATGCAGTCGAATGGAGGGGTTGGTGAGGCTTTCTAGCCACGGTAAGGTGGTGGAAGTAAGGGGTTACGCATAGCAGTGGTGGCGCATGGCCAGGGGAGGTGGCACTCAGAGCTTCTCGACGGTCGTGGTGGCAAAGTAGGCAGCTTCTGTGGTGCATTGGGCTAGGCGCATTCCTTGGCGCTAGTGAACTCGCGAGCGGCGCTGGTCAAGAAGAGGGGAAAATTGAATATACAGGATAAGTTGAGAGTGCTTTGGTAAAATAGGATCAAATTATTTGTCCTTGTAAATATAGGACTGAGTTGAGCACCTTCTTGCAAATATGATATTTTTCCCATTTTAATTTCATTTTTATTTTTCAGCCCTTTTTCTCTACGCGAAATGACTATTTTGCCCCTTCCTCCCTCGCCTGGCCTGCTGCAGGCCGCTCCCTCGCCTGCCCCGCGCCGCGCCGCCGCTCCCTCGCCTGGCCCGCGAGCGCCGCGCCGCCGCTCCCTCGCCTGCCCCGCGCCGCGCCGCTGCTCCCTCGCCTGGCCCGCGAGGGAGCGGCGGCGCGGGGCAGGCGAGGGAGCGACGGCGCGGCGCGGGGCAGGCGAGGGAGCGGTGCTCGCGGGCCAGGCGAGGGAGCGGCGGCGCGGCGCGGCGCGGGGCAGGCGAGGGAGCGGCCTGCAGCGGGCCAGGCGAGGGAGGAAGGGGCAAAAGAGTCATTTCGCGTAGAGAAAAAGGGCAGGAAAATGAAAATGAAATTAAAATGAGAAAATACCATATTTGCAAGAAGGTGTTCAACTCAGTCCTATATTTACAAGGACAAATAACTTGATCCTATTTTACCAAAGCACTCTCAACTTGATCCTATATATTCAATTTTCCCCAAGAAGAGGGGCGGTAGCAGGTTTGGTTGAGAAACTTTCGAATTAGGCAAATTTTCAAACTCAGCCAAAAATTCAAGGAAATTCATAATTTTGCAGATTTTTGGTTTGTTTCAGTTCCTGTAGCTCTATTATCTCTGCTGCTTATGTCATCTTTCCTATTGTCCTCTGTGGAAGCTCCGTCTCTCGCTTTCACTCTTTTGAGTTTGACTGATTCTAGAAGACACCCATTTAGACCAGGTGCTACTTTCTCGATATAATTGGTAGAGTTCTTTTTTTTACTTTTAGCAGGCTTATATTTGTACAGTATATAATAACTAGTTTTTCAACGATGTGTTTTTAAAGTGGGGTCAGCAGAAATATTATAGTAAAAATTGTACTGAGTTCAACTGTATCGATTAAAATCACATGTTACTATTTTTCTGTACGTACTACCTTTCGTGAACAGTCATAATTTAAATATTTAAGTCATAAATCATAAATCATCAGCTCAAAAAAAAAAACACACCCATTTTATGCGAAGACAGAAAGATGAGAAATGTCACGTTTTCTTAGTGCTGAAGCAGTGAAGCTTGATTTCTTCCTCTGTAGCCCGAAGACAATTCTTCCCCGTCTCGAAGACAATTCTTGCCCGTCTCAATCTGTTGGTAGTTGGTACCGAATTGTCTTCAGGCAGGGACAGTACAAATATCCAGCAACTCTAGTGTTGTTATGTTCACGGGCTGCTTGGAGACTTGGACATAACCAGATGGCATTTCCAACACCTTCCATGGTAAATTCAGAAGCAACCTGCTCTTCTTTCTTCACGTTACTTTGTCTCCTATGATTCTCAGCTCCGAGGTCCGTGATTTATGCAGGCTCAGTACAGAGATGGTATCAAGTACGAAGAGGTTGGTGTCTTCTATGACTATGTTTTGTCAGGAAATTTTATAATCGGAACCTTCTTTCTTGCTATTGTTGCTAACGGATGCACACACTGCGCAGGACTTCCTTGTGAATTCACGAGGCAACAGGCTATTCACCTGCAGATGGACGCCGAAGAAATCAGAGCCCAAAGCTTTGATCTTTATCTGTCATGGTACCAACGCATTCTCCTTTCCATTTGTGCAATTCGTTATGCTTGATGAAAACGGAAGAAAATAACTTCCTCTTCACCGTCTAAAATTCTAGGATATGGATCAGAGTGCAGCATATCGATGGGAGGTACTACTCTTCAGTTTTTAAAATTTTTTCCTTGGGTTAGAACGATCCACCAGTCAAGATGGATGGAACTTTCCTGCTAGGTACTAACAAACTCCACACAAATACTGAAATGCAGATACCGCCGCTCGATTAGTGCACGCTGGTTACTCTGTTTACGGGATAGACCAAGAGGGCCATGGTAAATCTTCTGGCTCAAAAGGTTACATATCAAAATTCAGCGACATCGTTAAGGACTGCTCTGGCTATTTCAAGAGCGTATGCGGTAAGAATGGAGCTTGGCAACTCCACTAGATGTGCAGATTGCAGCGCAATATCTGTCTACGTCTGAACTTACAGGACTTTTCACAATTTCAGAGAAGCCAGAGAACAGGTTGAAGAAGAGGTTCCTCTACGGCTTCTCCATGGGAGGGACAGTGGTGCTTCAGGTCCATAGGAAGGATCCTACCTACTGGGACGGTGCCGTCTTGCTTGCTCCTATGTGCAAGGTCCTCAAATTAATTTAGCCCCCCAAAAAACATGTTCCTGTATTGTCGATGCTACTACAATTTCAGGAGTATTTCGTTTGTTCCTGTCAAGTGTCAAATGATCTCTGGCCATAAGCCTCGAATTTGTTTCTGAAGATTCCTAACTCAAAGGTGGTTTTAATTTTGACTTGATTTCTCACGTGATATCAGATTTCTGATGACATGCGGCCTCATCCGGTCGTGGTCAGCGCTTTGAAGATGATCTGCACCGTTGCACCTAGCTGGAGAGTCATCCCTGCCCCAGACAAGCTGGACAAAGTTTGTAAAGATCCCCAGTTCAAGAAAGAGGTAATGCAAAACTCTCTCTGTTACACGTTACGAAGAGAAACTGTTCTTTTTTCACCATGAGAGAAACTTGTTGTGCACATACTTAGCACTGTTCTTTGTCTGAATCCATGTGCAGATCCGTTCCAACCCGTACATGTACAAGGGAAATCTCGCGCTGCAGACAGGCCATGAGCTCCTTACGGTTAGCCTAGACATCGAGAAAAACCTGCACGAGGTGATTCCTTCACCATTAACAGATCATCATGCGCTGCCCTAAATACTTGATTCTCACTGTTCTGTTCATGTGATTTTGTGCACCGTTTGTCAACTATCCAAATCCAATCTAAGTAACTGTTTCGCCAATAATTGGTAGGTCACGTTGCCGTTCTTGGTCCTGCACGGAGACGACGACATCGTCGCTGACCCTTCAGGGAGCAAGCTGCTGTACGAGAGGGCGTCGAGCAGGGACAAGACCTTCAAGCTGTACCCCGGGATGTGGCACGTGCTCATGGCCGAGCCGCCGGACGACGTCGAGAGCGTCTTCGCCGACGTAATCTCGTGGCTGCAGGAGAGGGCGGGCGGGGCCGGAAGAAGCGGCACGGCAAGCGCCTGCAAATGATGGCATTGTATAGGACTGACGAAATATGAACAGGAATTGTTGCATTGCGGAGAGGTTGTGGATAAATTGGATGTACTGATGAAAGCTTTTTCACCTGCATGAGCTAGGCAGTTGTAAGATAATAAGATCACGATACTGGAAATAAATAGGATAAAGTGGATGATTGGAATGACTGGTGCTAATTAAACCGGAGGCGTTGAGGACTGTTGGTTTGTGGTTTTGGGGATTTTTACATCTACATTTAGCTTGACCAAAGAGGTCAATATATGCATGTCCAATGGGCCAACTGGGTTTATTCCTATTCTCATAGACATGTATACATTAACACCCCCTCAAACTTAAGACGGATCATCAATCTTGAGTTTGGAAAGGAGAAAACTATGTTGGTCCTAAGTATGTGGTTTGGTGAAGAAATCAGTAACATGTAACTCCGAGAGTAAGTGGCGAAGAGAAATAGTCCTGTGTTGACAATGAGACCGAGTGAAGGAGGCATCGATACCATGTCTGGTGAGCTCATGTTTCACAAGGTCTAAAGATATTTGAATAGCATTTGTGTTATCGCAATATAATGGAGTCGGCTCCGAGACGACAACCCCAAGATCAACAAGTAACCAACAGAGCCATATAACATCTGTAGTGGTAGAGATGAAGTTCCATCGAAGTCGCAACAATCTAGGTATCACTAAGACCAGGGTGAGAGCAAGTCCAGAGTATATTGATGCTGAGACAAACAGAAACCATCAGTCATAGAAGTGACTTCAATGTCCAAAAAATATCAAAGTGGTCCAAGATCAGGCATCATGAACTACTCACTTAGATTTTGCTTCACAAAGGCAATATGAGAAGGGTCCTCACCAGTAATTATCATATCATCAATATAGAGCAAGAGAATCGTGCGGCCTCGATAAGAAGCATGAATAAACAAGGCTGGATCATGTTCACTGACGACAAACCCATCATTGAGAACAACCAAGCTAAATAGCTCAAACCAAGTCGATGGAGCCTATTTAAGACCATACAAAGACCGTCAAAGACAATAAACATGACCAGCTAGATGGCGAAGCCTGGAGAAGGCTGCATATAGATTTCTTCCTGCAAGTCACCATGAAGAAAAGCATTCTTCACATCCATATGTGAAATCTCTCACCGACAAGTGGCAGCCAGAGCAATAAAAATATGAACAGCAGTCATGTAAGCAAAGTGATGCAAAAGTCTCATCATAATCATGCCTATGTTCCTGCTAAAAGCCATGAGCAACCAACCAAGCCCTATATCGTTCAATGGACCCATCGGAGCGAGTCTTGACTTTAAAGACCCACTTGCAAGTAATTAATTGGAATAGCATGATAGAAAAGAGGAACAATATCCCATATACATGTACGCTCTAAAGCAACAAGTTCCTCAGTCATAGCCAATTGCCATTCAGGAATAACCGCTGCTTCTTGATATGTATGAGGCTCCTGAACACCACAAACAACAGTAAAGCCAAAGCGAGAAAGATGAGCAGTTTTATTGCGATAACAGAGATCATACTGTGGAGTAGATGCATGAGGATAATCGACATGGACCTCATTAAAGTTAGCCGGGCTTGAGGGAGACAGATCATTTGGTGCAAGTGTAACACTCTTAATTCCAAAAATCCAAGAAAAATATATAAAAGGAAATGCCAATAATATCCCAAAGAAATCAGGTCTATATATTCCTTTGCTTATTTATACCCATTAATCCTGTAATCCTAATGTCTTTTTTCTACAAACTTTCTTTCCAAAAGGTGAGAGATTACCTCTCTCTCTCTCTCTCTCTCTCTCTCTCTCTCTCTCTCTCTCTCTCTCTCTCTCCCTAAACCCATCTAGGGTTCCTGAGGCGCTACCGCATGTGCGCCCAGTGAGGCCATCATCGCTTGCGCTAGGTGAGGCCGCTGCTATGCGCCCTCACATTGTCAGCGCTGCATGCCTAGCGAGGCGGACCGTCGGTGCCGTGGCCTTGCACCAACGCTACGTTTGTTTCTCTTGGTCTGGCCATGAGCTCATGCGTGGCTTGGGCAGTTGAGTGCATGGAGCCTAGCGGCCGAATGGATACCTTGTGCTCTTGATCCTAATTTATTCTTCATATTAAAGCCCTATTTGGCACAGCTCCACCACCAGCTCCTGGAGCTGTTTGGAGCCGTTTTGTGCCAAACGGGATACAACAAAATAGCTTCACCCAAGGAGTTCCTTAAAACCCGCTGAGACAAAAATAGCTCCATCCAAGGAGCTGAAAAAGGTAGCTTCACCCTGCTCCACTTGTGAAGTAAAAAAAAAACAGCTCCACTTGTGAAGTGGAGCCGTGCCAAACGGGGCCTAATTCCACCTCAAATCCTCTTTCCTTGCATGTAGATTCGCACGTGTAGAAGGGAGCTTTGGACGCTTCACGTTTTTGATCCTTCGTACGGTCAGCCTGCCGAGCGCTTGGCAGGCAAGTACCTCATGTCAATCCGTTCCAAATCATTATCTCATGTCATTCATTACTATGACTTGTTTGGTCACTTATTGATTATTTATTTAGTCTATACTATGGTTAAGCAATGAGTAGCTACTTGTGGTTATTAGTATAAATCAGAGGTAGTTATATAGGAAACGCTATTTAATTACATGCTAGAATTTCTAAGAGATAGGGACATATGTGTTTTAACATTTTAGGTGGATCCAGCTTTACCCACAAGATACCTCAGACTTATAATGTCTCAGACTCATAATGTCAAGCTATAGACACGCAATATTTTTGCGTGCGACTGAGTTGAGATAGCATAGTTTTTCACTGCTCATCTCTTTATATAGGCTCTACCCGGTAGATTACCAAACAGACCTAGGTATCGCCCGTCCTGAGAGGAACCTACTGTTGTACAGTATGATTTTCCCCTCCCATACCAAACTCTCCTTTACCGTTGTTCAATATGGTTTTTCCCTCCCATACCAACTCTTCTTTACCTTCGTTCAGTTTGGTTTTCCCCCTCACATACCAAACTCTTCTTTACTATTGTTCAGTATGGTTTCCCCTCCCATATGAACTCTTATGTACTATTGTTCAGTATGGTTTTCCCCTCCCATATGAACTCTTCTTTACCTCCGTTCAGTATGGTTTTTTCCCTCCCATACTAACTCTTTTTTCCTCCTATAGAGATTTAATCGATTTGAGCAGATACTAGACCAGATTTGACGAGTCAAAGTTTATGGTTAAGCAATCACTATGTTCTTTACTTAGTATAAGGTCCTAGTCCTTAATTTTCACCGAATCATCTTCCAACCATAAACCAATAACTTATTAGCGAACGCCGAATCATTTAGTAATATAAAGTATTTGTATACCTAATCTACTATGACTACTTTGATAATAGTTTTAGTATTACTAGGTCTTGTCAAGGTGAATATAGCCATCAAATTAAATAGAGCTTTTTCAGATGGTAGGACTTATCTAAGTACCATGTCATTCTAAAAAATTATTGTACACGAAATAATAGTGCATAAATAAAACAATGAAAAACTGATAATTAAATAATTAAAGGAATGTAGGTTCAATATGACCAAAAACATGTGACTTGCCTCTTTGTCCATAGGATAACGACTTTTTTAATTGCTCTTGTAGCTCTTCTGGTGACCAACTTGTTGGGTCCGAATACTAGCACGGAAAATGAATATAAATAAGTCCCTACCTTGTAGAATGCAAGTTGAAAATAAAATACAAATAAATAACTAAAAAGATAAAAAATAAAGTAGGTTTGGGTGGTCAAGGTTTAGGTGGTTGGGGTTTTAGTACTTTTGAGTTTAACTGAGTGGAATCAAAACAGGTAGATGGGCTTGGAACATCGAGGTAACTGTATTTGGGTGAGATAGGTTTCTGTGAATGGACTTGGCATAGTTTAGGTTTTGTCGATGTTAGTTTGGTGAAATGAAACTAAAATGGTAAGAACGGGTCTGAAATGGTCAAAAGAGTATAAACAGGTTAAATGGGTTCGAGGTGGTCAAAATGGTTATATGTGTGCTATCGGGCTTTCGATGAATAATAATGGTCAAAATAGAGTACTAGACATAGGTTCGAATTGACATCGGGTGGGCTATAGTTTTATCGGAGGATATTTAGGCTAAACAAAGTGGTGAAGGGACTTCACAGCTTAAAATGATTAGACGAGTATATAGGTTTTGGCAAACAATAAAAGTTTGGACCGTGTCGAGTTTAGGGTTTGAAGCGGTGCTTTGGTGGTTTTGAATTTTATCAGTGTCTAATATGGGAAAAAGAAGCTGGGTATAGTGTAAACGGGCTTGAAATAGACGAAATGGATATAAATATGTTTTTAGAGTTTTGGATGAACAATAATATATGGCTACTATTCATTGTGGGTTTGTACTGTTCATGCTGGGTTGGTCTGCTATAGTAGTGGGTCGAGCACTGTTTACTATCGGGTCAGATGCTACAATGTTGAACAGTAATGAATAGTAAATGGCTTGGCCCAATTTGGTTTTTAAGGTTTGGGCTCTACTGTGAGGCCTAGCCCACTATAAACAATGCCTTCTTCAATCTCTCGATAAGTACTGTAGCACCGAATAGGGGAGGCAAAATTTGGCGCGTGCAATGGTTTTCGATTGGATTGGTGGGCATGGATGGGTTCCCAGGATTATAATGGTTCCATTTTATGAAACTTTGCCGTGAGCATCCTCAATAGAGGGAGCAGTGGTGCTAGTAAGGAGGTGAGCATGGATCAGCTCGAACTTAGATTTAAGTCACATCACAAACTCATAAACCTGGCGCTGCAACTCATAAGTGTGAGGGTTCGTACAACTCTTACATGTCGGGTATGGAGATGGTGCCATGGAGTTCATGTGACACCAAATGGTACTGAACTGATTGTAGAACTCCTTAGCAGAAGAGTCATGCTGTTGAAGAGAAAAAACTTGTTGTAGCAGTGAAAACAAGCGAGCCTCGCTGCTAGGCATATATCTCTTCTTCAAGTACTCCCACATCTTTTCAGCATCAGCAGAAGGCAAGTCACAGTGCTCCATCCTGATGGCAAGATCAGTGTTTTGACAAAGAATAGCCTGAGTTTTGGCTCCATTACCAAGCCATGCCTCGATGTCCTCTGATTTGGCCGAAAGAACCCCAGGCGTTTTGATAGCACCATCAATATGCCCCCAAAGTCGCATTCCTTTGAGGTTCACCCGAGTGGTTCTAGACCATTCCTTGTAGTCTTCCCCCACCTAGCTTGACATCACAGCTTTGCAAGAAAGCAGGAGAGGAAGAAGCCATGATGAGATCGGTTGTCACTAGCACCAACACCAACAAAGGGAAAGGCACAGCAGGCAAGCGGCAACCAAAAGCCACGAACAACAGCTGCTCAGTGGAGTCCTCAATTGGGTACGTTGACAGAATACAGGGTAGCAACGGCTTGATGGAGTCCGTCCAAATCTCGGCAGCAAGCGGCGCGGATGGCTAAGACGGCTCGACGGCGAGCACACAACCCTTCAGGAGTAGCTCGATGATGAGCTCGTGACCGGGATAGCGGCATGCGCAGGCCCTGGACAGCGCGGGGCTTTCCGGGTGGCAGCAAATTCTCCCGAAATCAACACGCCACGACAGCAACAAGAAAGAGGGGCCAGAGGACGGCGGCGCGACGCAGGTGGCGCGGCTCCGAGGTCGCCAGCGGCGTACGGAACTAGGGCTCCAACGATCAATGAGCGAAACCTAGCTTTGGTACCATGTTCATTTGTGGATTTGGGGATTTTTACATCTACATTGAGCTAGACCAAGGAGGTCAATATGTACATGTACAATGGACCAACAGTGCTTATTCATATTCTCGTATACACGTATACATTAACAAGGACGACGTGCATTTGCTAACCAACAACCTAAGGGGTTGGTGTTCTGTCTTTGTAAAAGGGTGGAAAAGGCAGTTTGCATGATCGCTTCAGTCTGACGAAAAGACGTTTGCCAGACCACGAGTGTGGCATGCTGCCTCGGATCATACAATGCCGCAGCCTCGATTTAGCCTGCGGATTTGTAAATCCGAATCTCAAAGACACATATACAGGATACGTTAGAGGCCTAATTGAATAGTGCCACTGCTTGGGGCGTGCGTGGCTTGGGTCAGATCTAAAGATTCTGAACCCTTCCAAGTCAAGCTCTATCGAATCCCTTCCTATCGTAGCGAGAGGTTTAGCTTTTGCACTTCACACCCTGTATCATCTCATTCGGAAGAGGGGGTTCAGGTCTTTCGACAATGACACTTGAACACAAGTAAGGTTTCAATTTAGTTGTGGTAGCTAATGTGATATTAGATATCTGCATATAACTATCGACCACAGCAGGTATATAACGAACCGGTTTTAGCTACAGTGAACTGTTCGTAGGGTCCGTGATCGATCTGCCGTGGTCGTTATGTGACACAAATCACACGTATTTTTTTAGGCCTCTTCCTTCCTTATCTTCCGAGTATTATTTCTGTAAAATGGTTGTTCAGATATAGAAAAGAAAAGGCCTATATGTGTAATCCTTGATTTATTAATCAATTTATTGCGTGATTTCTCCAAAACACTACACTTTCATTTGTTGGTAGATACTTGTTGGTACATACTATAAAAAAACTTCTAGACGAGAGAACGAGAACTTGTATGAAGATTTTGGTGTGTGGTAGTATTGCATGGACACAATCGCTACTGCTAAGGGCCTCTTTAGACGTGGATTTTTTGTAAAAAAATAGTTTATTCAATCGGTAAAAATAATGCCACATTCGAAATACTTCTAGTGTATGATATACCGTTAGAAATGATTCTAACGGTATAGGCAAGTACTTCATCGTCGGTCGTCGTCGCCGCACTGCCTCCACCGCCGCCCCTGCCCCCCTACCACCACCCGCAGCTGGTGGCACCGTCGTCGCCTCATTGCGCTACCCCCTGCCAAACCTAACTGTCATAGCCACCACTATCACCGCCTTCGGCTCCACCCACCGCCCTCTTACTCCATCCATCGGCCCTCCACTATCCACCACTAGGCCGTCGCCTTCCCCAACCTCCTTCTATGCCTAGGGGGAAGGGTGAACCTATAGTGGGGGCTGGATTTTCCTTGTTCGATGCTAGATTCGGTGGTGGCACCCCTCCAGCTTGTTGGATTTAGCGTGCAGCGAGGCCTACGGTGGATGAAAGTAAGAGGATGCAACGGCGAGGAGGGAGGAAGAACCAGAGGGAGTGGGAGGTGCTCTCGGTAGTGGAGAAATGGAGAGAGGAAGAAAGAGACAGACAAATGGATAAGGAGGATGAGGAGCGTTCTTGGTAGATGATATACCGTTAGGATGGAATCGGACGGTATATTGTTCATTAGTTTTTCTAAATGTAAAAAAAGCAAAGTATTGGAGGACCAATTCGCAACAAACGGAGAAAAAGAAAACCCCGTAGCCTCCTCGCACACCTCGGCTCGCTTCTTCTTCTCCTGCCAACCAGGCCGCTACCCACCCCACCAACAACCGCCTCCTCAGGCCTCGGCCTCGCCGCTCTCCCGCCATGAAGCAGCTCCACAAGTCCCCCGCCCACGCGCCGGCGTCCAAGTCCTCCAAGCCCGCGCGCTCCGGCCCGCGCTCCTGGGTCGTCTACCTCCTCCGCGAGCAACGCCTCCTCTTCGTCGTCCTCGGCGCGCTCATCGCCTCCTCCTTCTTCCTCCTCCGCCCCTACCTCTTCTCCCTCTCACCCTCCTCCCACCTCCCCGACCACCGCCCGCTCTTCTCCTTCACCGCCCACTCCTCCGCCTCCCGCGTCCCCGCGGGCTTCCGCCCGCCGGCGCGCCGCGTCGTCGTCACCGGCGGGGCGGGCTTCGTGGGCAGCCACCTCGTAGACCGGCTGCTGGAGCAGGGGGACAGCGTGATCGTCGTGGATAACTTCTTCACCGGGAGGAAAGAGAACGTCGCGCACCACCTCCGGAACCCCAGGTTCGAGCTCCTCCGCCACGACGTCGTCGAGCCCATCCTGCTCGAGGTCGACCGGATCTACCACCTCGCGTGCCCCGCATCGCCCGTGCACTACAAGTACAACCCCATCAAGACGATCATATCCTTCTCGCGGCCCGGATCTGGACATACTTTTGATTTGCTTACATTGACAGCGACTTGATTTCGTCTTCTTTTTTTTGGGGGGGGGGGGGGGGGGGGCGGGGGGTGGGTGGGAGATATGCTTGAAGCAAATCGAGCACAATACTGATGGATGTGGTCTGGATCAAGCGCATATGGTGATCATTTGGCTGTTTCGTTGGACTTTGGAGCGTTCTAGTTCATAAATTTGCGACTTTTTTGGGTACAAAACTAGGATATATTTCCATTTGGGGGATCTGGAAGACGTGACAAAGATTTGTTAGTTGTGATGTATATAAGTGCTTGCTCAAATTTGGTACTGTGTTGTAGGAACACACTGTGTTCAAGAAGTTCTATTGTATTTAGATTTGTCTACTGGCGGGATGGTTTTAACATAGGATTGCGATCATCTAGGATGCAATGTCGCTGTGGTTTATGTTAAACTTGCCTGAATTTGCTTAGGAAGTTTGTAATAAAAGTTTTCATTTGCTCAGGTTTAACTGAATATAGTTAAAGATCAATTCTTTCTGGTTTTAACTGGAGATTAGCCCATTGTAATTTAGCAATTGGAAAGCAAATCTAACGAAAGAATCGCTATAGGTTCTTCTAATATTGTTTTCTCGTGATATAACTTCGGGTGCCATATATGAATCTGAGGGAAGGTCTTCGCCTTTATTTTTGCAACTTGTGTTAATTTCTCTATCATATGAGAGTTCTCTTAAAATTTGGGCTTCTTAACAACTAGTACAAGACAAATGTCATGGGAACCTTGAATATGTTGGGTCTGGCAAAGCGAATTGGTGCAAGGTTCTTGTTGACTAGCACAAGTGAAGTTTACGGTGATCCACTTGAGCATCCACAGAAGGAGACTTACTGGGGGCATGTTAATCCGATAGGTACTGCATTATTACCTCTTGATTTTGTTCAGTACTTCACATTTTGCCTCTTGAGAATTCATCCCTGGCCCTTTTCAGGTGTTAGGAGTTGTTATGACGAGGGCAAAAGAACAGCAGAGACTTTAACCATGGATTATCACCGCGGTGGTGGTGTTGAGGTAATAATATAGCTAGATCCACTTAGTTTCCGTAGACAGGTTTACCATATCTTGAGAAGAAAATTGTTATGTGGGCCTTTAGAGCCTTTCAGATTTTCCTTTACATTCATTTTCTGGTGAAAATCTGAAAATATAATGAAGTAAAAGCTAAACTTCTTTAATTATCATAACTGATAGTTCCATTTCTACCATCAAGTACTGAAAAGATCCAGTTCTATCATTGTGGACAGATTATTACAGAAAGCTGGGAGATTGAAACTTTTTTTATTTATCATTATGTAGTTAGTTACTTAGTCCATTAAAATTTATTCAAATTATACTGTTATTATTTAGGAGACAAGAAATGGTTAAAATACTAGTTACGATAACATCTTGAATATATATAATCTTGTTCACTGGCTCTTAAGATGAAACAAAGTAAAATGCTGCAATATTGTAGTTTTTAATGTAGCATTATGTGACCACAACGTCTTAATTGCCATCACTTCTCTAATCTCTGCAATCTTTTGCTGACATATATACAGGTGCGTATTGCTCGCATTTTCAATACATATGGCCCTCGTATGTGCCTAGATGATGGTCGCGTGGTCAGCAATTTTGTTGCACAGGTTTGTTTGCTACATATTGTGGGTTACCATTTTCTTAGCTGCGATTGCACATTTACACAGTTGATGTGAAAACCCGAGATTATAATTTTATGACTATTCTTGCAGGCACTGCGCAGACAACCAATGACAGTTTATGGTGATGGAAAACAAACTCGAAGTTTTCAGTATGTATCTGATCTGGTAAGTACTAAGCATTATTCTTCTTGTGCATTGATGATTTGATGTGCATGTATACTCATTAATTGCAACTCTTCTTCGCTGTTCTTCCCAATGTTAAGTTCTCTAAGCAACACTACCTTTTGCAATTTACTTGTATACTCTAAGCACCTAGATGAATGAAGTATTTTATCCACAGAACTTTGTTATGCTTCTTTAACCAAAGGGCATTCAGTATGAGCTTCACATGAAGCACTTCTATATAACTACCCCCTCCATTTCCCAGTAGACACCATTTTAGAATATGTGCAATCAAGCTTTTCAAACTTTGACCACTAATATACACAGAAGTATTTAGAAATGATATTAGTAGATTTGTCATCAAATTACTTACATACGACTATTTTTGATAATTTTTAATAACATATATGTTGTAGTGTTGCAAATAATGCACAAAAAATAGAGACAAGAGAAACGAATTTTTACGTGGAAAACCCTTACGGGAAAAAACCACGAACACTCGAAGGCAAATCACTATAATGATGAAATATTATAATGTAGCGTTTGCTCTTCCTATGGGCTACTAAGGTACATATATAGTGTGAGAGAAAAAAGTCCTACACGGAGAGGAAATCGAATCAGAGTCGGTTACTACAGATTGACACTACGTTTAATACAACATGCGCATACACCTGTCATGCCACGTCTAGCATAAACCAATGAAGTGTCCTACACGGACACGGTACGAATTTGGATTAACTTTAACAATTTCCATATTGAGCCGAATTCCCTCCAATAGTCGAAGAATGTGATAGACTCATCCAATAAAATTAGCATGTATACCTTAAGCGTCGAAAGTCCAAAAGACTAGCGTGTAATACCAACTAAGTTTGAGCAACATAGATGCAAGAATTGGTTTTGTCAACATATTAGCTGGATTATCATGAGTATTTATCTTGCAGACTTTAATATCACCGTGAGTAATGGTACCTCGATTGTAGTGATACGTGATATCAATGTGTTTTGTTTTCTTATGGAACATTTAATCTTTTGTAAGGCAAATAACACTTTGACTATCACAAAATATTGTAGTACAAGATGTACTTCACAAAGTTCAGTAAATAAACTTCTTAGCCAAATGGCTTCTTTGCAAGCTTCAGAATTAGCCATATACTCAGCTTCTATAGTAGACAAGGCAACGATAGCTTGCAAACTTGCTTTCCAGCTAACGACACACCCTGCAACAGTGAACACATAACCAGTGAGAGATTTTATCCAAATCTCCAGCAAAATCAGAATCCACATAACCAATGAGGCCATCTTTAGTCTTCCCAAACTGTAAACAAGCATTAGATGTGCCTCGTAAATATTTGAAAATCCATTGAACTACTTTCCATTGCTTTTTTTCAAGATTAGCCATGTATCTACTAATCACACTTAATGATTGAGATAAATCGTGGCGAAAACATACCATGTCATACATAAGCGAACCAACTGCACTCACATATGGAACTCTAGACATGTACTCAATTTTATCATTTGATTGTGGACATGACGCTGAAGAAAGTCTGAAATGTGCAGCTAAGAGAGTACTCACAGGTTTGACTTTGTGCATGTTGAAACGGCGAAGAACTTTATTAATATATACCTTTTGACTTAGATATAATTTGCTAAACTGTTTGTCTCTAATGATTTCCATACTAAGAATCTTCTTTACTGCACAAAGATCTTTCATCTCAAATTTATTATTTAATTGTGCCTTTAATTTTGAAATTTCAGCCTTGTCTTTTGCAGCAATTAACATATCATCAACATATAGGAGCAAATAAATAACTGAACCATTAACAGTTTTCAAGTAAACACAGCTATCATAATTAGATCTTTTAAGATTTTGAGATATCATAATTAGATCTTTTAAACGAGGTGGTCGGACAACCATTGACAAAGTCAAGATTTTCGATCGCAGCCGGAGTTGAAATCCTCAACAGCGGCCAGCGTCGAAATCTTCGACCGCTACCGATGCCGAGCCGAGGCAGACGATCTTTGCCATGTGTGGAGCCAAGGCAGACGATCTTTGCCATGTGCGGAGGCCTATTCCCTGGTGTAGTCACGACCCCAACATGGTTGGACCGTTGCCGGCGTCGACATCTTCGACCACAGCTGCAGTCAACATTTTCGAACCGCACCCTTCGGACCGCAGCTGCCGAAGTCGAAGGTGCGGAGTCGATGCCGACAAGGTCGGAGGCGCAGAGAGGCCGATGAGGTCGGAGGTGCGGAGCCGAGGCCGAGGCTGGTCTTTGTCGTGCGCGGTGGTCTACTCCCTAGTGTCGAGACGATGACGCGAGGGCTCAACATGGAGGTGGTCGATGCAGAAGACAGTGACGACTGCGTGGGCACCTAACGATGATGTGGAGCAACCCACACACCTGACTCTTGTTACCTTCGGACCCCATGCAGTTACGACGGACATCGTATGCACTAGCGCTCAGCCATCCGCATGGCCGACGATGAAGGATGTGCTGTAGCTACTGCTGAGGTGCGAGCCGGCCAAGTAGAACACCATAGATGAGAAGGTTACTGAGTACGACGCCGCTCCACTTCTACAGGTGAGAGGGGGCAGCCATTTAAAACAGCTCTAAGATACTCCTATTCAACATCGAATGGTCCTTCCGGCGATAGCTTTCTCTAACGTCCTTCCTTGCGCAGTCCCACGGACGGCACCAACTTTTGTAGCATGAGCACAACAGTAGGTACGGGGTACCCTTTCTCCATGGGAGGAGGTAGATCTAGAGAGAGCCAACGACAAGAGAGAGAGCTCGTATGTGGAATAAGTGGATCCCACCCTCTTATACCCCTCTTATGTTAGTCGCTGGACTCTTGCTCTTGGTGATAGCAAGATCCTTACTCTCATGGAGAGGATGACACTAGGAGATGGGGCAAGTTTTTCTTGTTTATTGCTCACACAATGCCATGCCAACCTGAGGGGTTGGAGATACATATTTATAGGCTGAGAACCAGCCAAGCATATGCTAAGATGCTATCCTAGATGCTGTCCTAAAGCGGTCAATATGCTGTCCTAAAGCAAAAGCAGATGCTGTCCTAAAAGTAGATGCTGTCCTAAAAGCAGATGCTGTCCTAAAGCAAAAGCAGATGCTGTCCTAAAAGCAGATGCTGTCCTAAAGCAAAAGCAGATGCTGTCCTAAAGCAGTCAAAAAACAAAAACTACCACAGCCCCACAAAGACCACAGTACAGGGACTTATTCATCATTCTCCCCCTAAGTCTTGTGCGTTGTCTTGTGGGAGGATCGAACCATCCTGATCTTGGAGCAGAGCTCAAGGAACTTGATCCTTCCAAGAGGCTTGGTGAGCAGATCCGCAAGCTGATCCGTGGTGTTGATGTAGCTTGCCTTGATGCTTCCTTCATCCAAGCAGCCTCGGATGAAATGGTACTTCACCCGGATGTGCTTGCTCCGTTCATGAAAAACGGGGTTCTTTGCCAGGGCTAGAGCGGACTTGCTGTCCACCCTGAGCTCCACTGCTTCAGTGTCCCTGCCGAGGAGATCACCAAGCAGTCGAGCGAGCCAGAGCGCCTGAGTCGAAGCGGTGGAAGCCGCTATGTACTCGGCCTCACAGCTGGACAGGGCCACCACCTGCTGCTTGACCGACTGCCAGTGAACGAGACACTTGCCGAGGAAGAAGAGAATCCCGCTTGTGCTCTTGCTGGTGTCGATGTCGCCCGCGTGGTCACTGTCGCTGTACCCGACGAAGTGTGCCGCGCCGGGACACCTCGGGTAATGGAGGCCGTGGTCGAGAGTCCCCGCAACGTAGCGGATGATCCTCTTCACAGCCTGCTGATGCTCCGTCGTCGGTCGTTGCATGAACCGACTAACGTAGCCGACGGAGAATGCCAAGTCCGGTCGTGTGTGGGCGAGGTAGCGAAGGCTCCCCACAAGACGCCGGTACTGCGTAGCGTCCACCTCCTCCGTCGTGCTGTCACGGCTCAGCTTCAGCCTCTCCTCCATTGGAGTGAGAGCTGGGTTGCAGTCGGTGAGCCCAGCTAGCTCAACGACGCGCTTGGCGTAGGCGGTCTGTCGAAGCGTGATCCCGGAATCATCCTGGTGCACCTCGATCCCTAAGTAGAAGGAGAGAGGCCCCAGGTCACTCATCTGGAAGGTGGCCTTCATCTCTTCCTTGAATGCCGCCACCTCTGCATCCTTGATGCCAGTGATCACCAAGTCGTCGACGTAGACACCCACCAGCAGGGCATTTTCTCCACTGCCCCGCCGGTAGATGGCCGCCTCGTGTGGACTTTGCTCGAAGCCCATCCCTTTCAGCGTGGAGTCCAACTTGGCGTTCCACGCCCTCGGTGCCTGTCGCAAGCCATAGAGGGCCTTGCGCAGGCGGAGCACCTTGCCCTCCTTGCCGGGGATCGCAAATCCCGGCGGCTGATGCACGTAGACCTCCTCCTTCAAGTCGCCATTAAGAAATGCCGACTTGACATCCATGTGATGAACACGCCAGCCTTCCTGGGCAGCTAGCGCAAGGAGGAGTCGCACGGACTCCATCCGTGCGACAGGTGCGAAGGCGTCATCGAAGTCGACCCCCTCCTGCTGCACGAAGCCTCGTGCCACCAAGCGAGCCTTGTGCTTGACGATGGCGCCGGCTTCATCCCGCTTCAGCTTGAACACCCACTTAAGGGTGATCGCGCGGTGACCGGCGGGAAGATCCGCCAGCTCCCACGTCCGGTTCTGCTCGACGGCGTCCATCTCCTGCTTCATCGCGACACGCCACGCCGCGTCTCCCTCCGCCTCAGCGAAGGAGCGAGGCTCGCCGTCGTCGCACGCCAAGTGCAGCTCTGCCTCGAAGTCGCGCTGCGCCAGTCCAGGGACGGGCAACTCGCCGAGGATGTTGTCCATGGTACGATAGCGCAGAGGTTCGTCGTCGTGGTAGACGTCGACGCGGTCCTCGTCGTGAGATAGCGGAGTAGCGAACTCCACCATGCGCTGCTTGTCGTGGACCGAAGCTGTTGGGGCCGATCCCGGTGGTGTGGCCGCCGGTGCAGGAGAGTGGTGAGCCGGTGGTGAAGAGTGGGGCGTAGCCGGTGCCGAAGGTGGTGGAGCACTCGCCGGAGCTGGTGGCGAGCAAGGTGTCGAGGTGGACGAGCTCGGTGAAGACGAGCTGCTAGCTCCCCCGGCTCTC
This sequence comes from Dendrocalamus latiflorus, assembly GCA_017311315.1. NCBI lineage: Eukaryota > Viridiplantae > Streptophyta > Magnoliopsida > Poales > Poaceae > Dendrocalamus > Dendrocalamus latiflorus. Next base: position 29,399,351 of record CM029648.1, read on the forward strand.
TCGAAGTGGACGTAGTCGACAACAAAGTCCCTGAGAGTCGAGGCCGAACCGTCGTCCACCGCCTTGTCCCACGTCCAGCCTCGCCCTTCGTCGAACACAACGTCACGCGAGATGCGGACGCGCTGTGTGACAGGGTCGAGGATGCGGTAGGCCTTCGAGCCCTCCGCGTAGCCGATGAACACTCCCGGAGTGCTCCTGTCGTCGAGCTTGCCGATGTGGCCAAGCTCCTTGGCGAACGCGAGGGAGCCGAAGACCCGCAAGTGGGAGACCGCCGGCTTGCGCCCATGCCAAGCCTCGTACGGCGTCCTGCCGTCGAGCGCCTTGGTAGGTGAGCGGTTGAGGATGTAGACGGCCGTCACCACCGCCTCTCCCCAGAAGACAGCCGGCATCCCCCTCTGCTTGAGGAGGGCCCGAGCCATCCCCACAACCGTCTGGTTGCGCCGCTCGACGACGCCGTTCTGCTGCGGGCTGTACGGCGCGGAGTAGTGGCGCTGAATGCCCTCATCAGCGCAGTACGACGCGAATTCAGCCGCCGTGAATTCGCCGCCATTGTCTGTGCGCAGCACGCGCAGCTTGCGGCCGCACTCCGCCTCCGCAGCAGCCTGCGTGCGCCTGATGGCGTCCGCAGCCTCTCCCTTGCTGCCGAGGACCATCACCCACATGTAGCGGGAGAGGTCGTCGACGAGCAGCAGGAAGTAGCGTCGTCCTCCCGGTGTGGCCGGTGTCACCGGGCCACACAAGTCCCCGTGCACGAGCTCGAGCCTCTCCTTGGCTCGGAAACTCGCCTGCTGGGGAAAGGGGAGTCGCCTCTGCTTCGTCAACACGCAGACGTCGCAGAGCTGCTCCACATGGTCAAGGCACGGCAGGCCTCGCACCATTTCTGTGGCACTGAGCCGCTTCAGGGCCTCGAAGTGAAGGTGCCCAAAGCGCTCGTGCCACTGCCACGCCTCGTCGTCCTGACGAGCAGCGAGACAGATGGGTTGTGCCACCTGCACGTGAAGAGTGTAGAGTCGATTTGCGCCTCTGGTTACCTTGGCAAGAAGGCGGCGTCGAAGATCCCAAATCCGCAGCACCCCGTGCTCGATCTCGACACGCGAGCCGTTCTCATCCAGCTGTCCCAAGCTGATGATGGAGTTCCGCAGATCGGGGATGTAGTAGACGCCGGTGAGCAGCCGGTGCTCGCCAGTCTTGGCGACTAAGACGACAGAGCCGACACCCTTGATCTCCACGGCGGAGGCATCGCCGAACTTGACGGTGCCTCGAACGCCTGAGTCGAGCTCGGAGAAGAACTCCCGCCGCCCGGTCATGTGGTGGGTGGCGCCGGTGTCGAGGCACCACCCGTCGGTCTTGTCCTTGCCGGGACTGTCGCCGAGGAGGGCGTGTGCTTTGGGCTCGTCAAGGTGGAGGAGAGCCACTGCGGCCGGTGCCGCTGGAGGTAGTTCGATGCTCGCATGAGCAATGAACAGGACCGGCTGCTCCTCCTCCGCTTGCGCGACGTGGGCCTGGCCGCGTCGTGGCTGTCGACACTCCTTGGCCCAATGACCAAGCTTGCCGCAGTTGTGGCAAGAGTCGTCTCGTGCCGGCTTTTGCTTGCCAGCATCGCCGCCCTGGGCGCCTTTGCGCGGCTTGCCGCGCTTGCCACTCTTGCGGCCGCCTGTCGTGGAAGAAGGCTCCCCCTTCTTCTTGTCACCTTGGCCGGCATCCCACTGCTCCCGAGTGAGGAGGAGCTTCCCGCCGATGGTGACGGGTCCCGAGGGGCGCTGTGGCTCATCGATGTCGACGACCTTGAGGCGACCCAACGCCTCCTCGATGGTCATCGTGGAGAGGTCCAGCAGAGACCCGATCGAGCGAGCCATCTGCTTGTACTTCTCGGGGACGCAGCGGAAGAGCTTCTCCACAGCTCTCTCCTCGCCGTAGGTGTCGTCACCGAACTGCACCAACTTCTGCAACAGAGTGTTGAGACGGAGAGCAAAGTCATCAACGTCTTCACCTGGCTTGAAGGCCAGGTTCTCCCACTCCGTGCGTAGTGCCTGCAGTGTAGACTTGCGGGCGCGGTCGCTGCCGATGCGTGCTGCAGCGATGGCGTCCCAAGCCTCTTTGGCAGTCCTCTTGCTGGTAAGCGAGAACTGCATCTCGGGCGGGACTGCAGCGATGAGAGCATCCAGCGCCCGTCGATCCTGGTCGTAGTCGACGTCGTCGTACCGGACTGCATCCCACATATGCCGCACCTGGAGCCTTACCCTCATCACCGCAGACCACTCGACATAGTTGGTCTTGGTGAGGGTAGGCCACCCGCCGCCGGGGCCGACGTCCCTGACGACAGCCTGGTACTCGTGGTGACCACGGTACCGAACCGGGGAGAGAGAGCCACGTTGCCTGTGAGGGCCGCGCTCTCCGTCGACCCGTACGCCGCCGCCGTGCGTGCCTCCTCCAGGAGCGCCGCCGGCGCGTCCGCGCCTGTCTGGGCTGCCGCCGCGCTCGTGGGCGTGCGCGGCTACCCATTGCGCCGCTCGCCCTTGCGCTGCCTCCCTCTCCAGCAGCTGAGGGTCCGCGTCGGCGCCGCCATCAACAGAGCCGGAGCTGCTGTTGCTGCCGCGCAGAGCCTTGACCTCTGCTGCTGCCGCACGCGCTGCATCTGCCGCCGCCGCTGCTTCCACCTCCGCCCTGGCTGCTGCCAGCTCCGCCGCTGCCAGCCTTGACGCCCTTTCCGCCGCCGCAGCGGTCTCTGCCGCCGCTCGCTCGCGCTGCTCTGCCGCGACGAGCTCGGCCGTCTGCTGACGCCGCATGCTCGAGGCGACCGAGCGCTGAGACTGCCCTGCGGACATGGCGCGCTACTGGGGGGCTGTTGCGTGGAGAGAGGGCTGCTTCTGACGAGCTGCCGTCCGTCTCCGGAGAGGAGTGAGCGGGGACAGCCGGAGCTGCTGCTGCTACCGGCCGGGGCTGCTGCGAGGCCGGAGAAGGAGATGAGCAGGAGATGCTCAGGCTACAGGATACTAAGGCTCTGATACCACTTGTTAGTCGCTGGACTCTTGCTCTTGGTGATAGCAAGATCCTTACTCTCATGGAGAGGATGACACTAGGAGATGGGGCAAGTTTTCTTGTTTATTGCTCACACAATGCCATGCCAACCTGAGGGGTTGGAGATACATATTTATAGGCTGAGAACCAGCCAAGCATATGCTAAGATGCTATCCTAGATGCTGTCCTAAAGCGGTCAATATGCTGTCCTAAAGCAAAAGCAGATGCTGTCCTAAAAGTAGATGCTGTCCTAAAAGCAGATGCTGTCCTAAAGCAAAAGCAGATGCTGTCCTAAAAGCAGATGCTGTCCTAAAGCAAAAGCAGATGCTGTCCTAAAGCAGTCAAAAAACAAAAACTACCACAGCCCCACAAAGACCACAGTACAGGGACTTATTCATCATCTTAGGGGTTTATATACATGAGTGTGGTAGGATGGAAAATATTTTATATCTTGTCCCTTGATAATTATAAAAGATAGGGTGCATTGGTACATTCCTTTAAACTACTGGGCCTATACTATTAGATCTATACTATTGGGCCTGCTACAACAGTATAATTAGAAAAATAATGGTCAAAGGTGTATATTGGAGACTGTCAATGTCCTAAACGACATCTATTTGGCAACTGAGTGAGTAGAACGCTTTCAGAGGCCTCAGAAAATTAGCTACTCACATTATTTCCATTTCTATTACCTTTTCTCTGAGAATCTGCTACGCTTTTAATCATATCTTCTGCGTTGCTTATCTCCAGCAGATGAAGGCTGACCAATAGATGCGCAGACTTATGTGTTCCTCTTAATAAATCTTGAGTGTGTCATAATCTATCCTGATGTTTTTAGGTTGCTGGATTGATGGCTCTGATGGAGAGTGATCATATTGGTCCATTCAACCTGGGAAACCCAGGAGAGTTCACCATGTTGGAACTTGCACAGGTTTGTGCACAATTTGTTTTACAGATCTTGTTATCATAAAATGGTGCATAAATGGCCATTTTGCATTTTCCAGGTTGTGAAGGAAACGATTGATCCAATGGCGACAATTGAATTCAAACCCAACACAGCTGATGATCCCCATATGAGAAAGCCAGACATTACCAAGGCCAAGGATCTGCTGCATTGGGAGCCAAAGGTCTCTCTCAGGGAAGGCCTTCCCTTAATGGTCACAGACTTCCGTCAAAGGATCTTGAATGAGTAAACAAAGCAATGTAGTGAGATGGTTATCCATTTGATTCTGAATGATGCCGCGAATATAGGTAAAAATGCTACACAAACTGGATCCAAACAGTACAATTCTTTGTACTGTATACACGATAAATGTTGTCGAATCATCTGAACTTATTTGTATCTTTGTGAGACAGAACAGCAGTAGTCGATTATTTTTGTCCACGTGTGGAATTTTAGAAGAGCAGTGAGAGATAGGAGAAAGGGTTGTATTTCAGGAGCTATCGGGTTCAATTTCAGACATTCAGTTATCTCAGAATTGTAACATGAATACTTATTTAAGTGAAATATTACGGGATGAACTTGCCTATTTCCTTGTTATGCATTCAGTTCAGTCTCGTTCCTTCGTTATATGTTCAAATGTCAATCTAGAAATTACACTTCTTGTGCTGCACAAAATGGTTGACAGAGTACGCCGAATGAACTAAATCTGAGCAGTCCTCGGATGCATTCTCTGATCAAAGTTTTGTTGTCAAAAACTTTGAAACTTCTGCAGAGAAGCTAATTCACATCATTGTATGCATCTCTGCAGATTCTACTTCTACCCAGCGGCGAAGCCAGAAATAAAATAAAAGGTGGGCTAAATAAACTAAGATAAATTGATAAACATAATCTTGTCCTCATAATTATAAAATCTATTGTTACACAAAGCTCGTTTCTCCATTATTACAATTTATAAATCTATAAATAAATTGTATAATTCATCACTAACAGTCTAACACTATATAATATTTAACGGTTAACAAATAATACTAAATATTAAATAATAATTCACTGAACACTAAACAGTAAAGAGATAATACTACTTAAATTAACAAATAATACTCTTGAGTTACAATTTATATACCTTCATAGCTTGACCCATTGTCTAGTCGGCATAGACGTGCAGTTCGCTGCTCGATTGCCTCAAATCTCATGGCCTCACCTCACTTCTCACTTCGTCGGTGGCACTCCTAACTCCGGTTCTCCAACTCGTCACTTCTCCCCTCCCCCCGAGCGCAGCTGGCCCTGGTCGCTCACTCGCTTGTGCGGTCGTGCCCCCACCGCTGTCAGTAGATTTGCCCCTGCTTGGTAGCCTCCCTCCTTGGCTCCACTGGCTTTCGAGACTCGCGCGGCCCCCACCAGCCATGTTCCGCCGATTGCCATTCGCCCTGGGAGGCAGATCTGCTCCCGTGTCCCACATGCGCCACCCTAGCAAATCTGTGCCCACCTGGTCGCCTCCCTCTACCTCCACTGGTTGTCGAGACTCATGTGGCGCCCCCACTAGCTGTCTTCCGCCGCTCGCCCTGCCTTCCCCCACTCGGTTGCGCCACCAACCACCGATGGTTTTGGACCTTTGGTCTTCGCCTTTTCAGCTCGGGACTACCCTCAACCCTCAAGGCCCCTAGGTGCTATTCATGTGGTGTGAATGTGGATTGCTACTTACTATTATTGGTTGTGAATCTTGTGGACTAGTTTTTGCTTTGTGCGTCTAATGATTAAGATAAGGATGTTGATAAACATCATCCAGATGTTTTATTTTTAACTATCATTCAGATTTGTGACTGTTGGATTGGAGATCCAACGATCAAGAATTCTCCCCGCCCACTCCGAAAAAATCTTCTCCATTCAAAAAAAGGAGCCGTTGGATCTCTAATCCAACGATCTAAAATTTGGATAATTGTTAGAAAGAAAATATTCGGGTGATACCTGTTAAGGAGATAGAGTTGTATTAGGAATAGAATACAACTCTATCTCCTAATACAACTCTATCTCCTTAATATTTTTTTGTTAACTATAAAAAGAAACCCACCACACTCACTGGCTCACTTGAGCCAGCAAAGAACAGAGGGCGACTGGATTGGAGCGGACACGGCAGCGGCAGTCGATGCAGACCGGCGGCGGCGGTCGACACGGATCGGCGGCGGTCGACGCAGATCGGCGGCGGTGGCGGCGGATGCAGACCGGCGACGGCGGTGGCGGCCGATGCTGACCGGTCGGCGGCGGCCCAAGGAGAGCCCAGCGGCGGCGGCGGGGGCCGATGCAGACCGGCGGCGACAGGGGCCGATGCAGATCGGCGGCGGCCTGGCGCAGCTCTTGTACGTCGGATCTGGCGCGTACCAGCGGCGGCGCGAAGAAGGCAGACCGGCGACGGCGGTGGCGGCCGATGCAGACCGGTCGGCGGCGGCCCAAGGAGAGCCCAGCGACGGCGGCGGGAGCCGATGCACCCAGCGGGGGCAAACTCGACCGGATCCGGCGCGGTCGACCACGGGACCAAAGGCCTAGGGTGGCGGCGGCGTCCAAAAGCGGCGGTGCAGGCGCGGAGGCGCGAGCATGGCGGCCGGGAGGCGGCGGCGGCCCAAGGAGAGCTCAGCGGCGGCGACTGCAACAGGCGGCAACAGAGGCAGCGGAAAAAAACTAGGTCAAAGTCCTAACCCTAACCATGGCTCTGATACCATGTTATGAATATTGTGTGTATAGATATGAGACCCAAAGGGTCATATATATAGCAGAGTACAAGAGGATATGCCATATAAAGATAAGGCATATATGGAATAGAATACAACTCTATCTCCTAATACAACTCTATCTCCTTAACAATACCTAGACACATCCTTAAGATAAACCCAGTAATTTATTCTTCTTCCTTCTGAGGGGTGTCTAAGGCTGGCGGCTGACAGAGGATAGGCTAAAGCTTGACTAAGCCCCGTTGGATTTGCCCCTCCTTCTACCTGAGATGCACCCTTAAACTGAGAGCCCTACTCAAGCTGATATTTTTACCCGTTTCAGGTACATCAGCTGCCCTGACAACAGCGAAGTCGGAGGCGCTGTCGTACCGCCCAGTCCCTCCGACCACCGCGATGTGAGACTCTTCCTGGTCATCGTGATGGACCCCGAAGAACCTGAGGCTATCCTCTGCACCATTGACGGCAAAAGAAGCCATCACTGCCACTATATGGCTGCTGTTATCCTCCAATCTGGTGACAAGAACTCCCTGCAGATTCCCAGCCAGGGGCAGGCCAAACTCTTTCTTGCCATGGAACTGCTCGTCGACGACGGTCACCGTGCCGCCCCGGAGCGCTCCTGGCTGCATCAAGGCGCGCAGCCAGCTGCCGGACTGGCCGATTGGGCCTTGGCTGGTGAAGATGGGGTGTTGTGAGGACGGAGCAACGGCTCTTGGCGGCGTAGCTCCGGTGGTGTAGAGTGTTATGGTCTGGTCGCAGCCGTGGGAGGGGGACGGCGGGTTGTGACCTGCCGGACGGCGGCCGACTGCCGTGTTCACCATGGTTAGTAGGAGTGTGAGAGCAATGCAGGCTTGGGTGAGGATGTGAGCACAGTTTTGTGCCTGCATCTTGGCTCAGCCGTGAAATTGTGTTCGATGAGCACGGGGCTGAAAAACCCCAAAATTTCAACCCAGATTTTTCTTTGATTTTTGCTGAATTTTGGGTGATTTTCTGGAAACTTTCCCTTTTGGGAAAGTCTCCCCTCGCGCCGCTTTCCCTTTTCGGCAATCCGTCTTCCCCGCTCCTGGCGCCCTGCCTGTTTCCCGCCTCCCTCTTTCTCCCGCGCCCCAGCGCCTTCCCCTCCTTTTTCCCTCGCTGGCGCCTCCCTCTCCTTGCCGCCTCCTCCCCGCGCGGACGCCCGAGCCGCGCGCTGCTCCCCTCGCACCGGCGCCGCTCCCCTCCCTCGCTCCTCCTCCCCGCTAACGCCTCCCTCCTCCCCGCCTTCTCTTCGCGCACGCGCTGCGCGCTGCGCGCCTCGCCCGCCTGCGCCGGCGCCGCGCCCTGGTTCCTCCCCGCACCCGCGCCGCGCCTGGCTTCGCGCCGCCCCGACAACCCCTGTCCAAACCCGTGGACGCCCTCGTGCCGCGTCGCCGCCTCTGTGCCGACCCCACCCGTCAGCCCCCGCCTCCTTCCTCTCCTGCGCGTGGACGCCGCCTCCGCCATACCCCGCTGCTCACCTGCTCCCGTCCTCTCCTGTCGCGTCGCCATCACTTCCCCCGCGGGACCGTGCGTCACCCCCCCCCATTTCGCGGAGGAGACACTCCCCACCAGCTCCCTGTCCCTCTGTTGACTCCCTGGCCGCGCTCGTTTCCTTCTACCCGAAGGAACTCCTCCCTCCGCCCGGGGCATAAAACCCCCACCCCGCTCCCCTCGCGCTCCTTTGCTCCCAAGCCATCCCCACCGTTTCCATTCTCATCCCACCGCTCCCTAGTGTCTCCCGGAGCTGCCGATTGGATCCTCTTCGCCCCGAGCGCCGCCGCGGCTCTCCCCGGCGCTAGAAACCCCGTAAACCGGTTCTCCCTCTCCCTTTCTCCATCTACCAATTCATCTGTCCCCGAGCACCTCCACGGCCCCCTAACGCTTTTGGCAAACTCCCCTGGCCCAGTGCGAGCTTGTGGAAGCCCAGCGCCGAAGCTCACCGCCGGCCAAGCAGCTCTCCCGTGGCCAGCCTCCCTGGAAAACCCCCAGCTGATCCTGCCGCCGCCATTGTGAGCCCCTGGGTCCCCTGTCCGTGTAACCGCCCCCGTTTGAACCATTTCACCGCCGGCAACCCCCTCCGCCACCAAAAGGCCGAACCTTCCCCTTCTCCCTCCCGCTCTCTCCTTTGATCCCCTCACTCTCCCAAGCCCCAAAATGGAATCCCCACGTCAATCCGCACCCGCCGGTGTCCTTGGTCGCCGCCGACGAGCTCCCTAGCGCCCAGGCCGCCGTCGTCACCGCTGTCCTGCCTCCGGTGCACTGTAGCGCCCGGAGGTTGAAGACGATCCTCCCCCGCGACGTGGCTCTTTCCCGCCCGTCCATCTCGTCTGTAATATCTAACCTCAGCCGTTTGATCCGGTCGTACCGCTTCGCCCGCTCGCGCCGTTTCCCTACCGTCCGATCTCCCCACCACAGCATCTCGCCCGTCTGTTTCCCGCCATCCCGCCCGCTCGCCCTTGCCGCGTGTCGGCCATCCGCCGAGGAGGAGCGCGCGCGCGTTGGGCTCAGCCCGTCGGCCGTCTCGCGCATGGGCCGCGTGCGCCGCGTGGGCCGCTCGGCCGCGCGGGCCGCTCTCCCGCACGGGCTGCACTGTCGCAAGGAGGCCGGCCCGTCACTGTTCATCCGATTTTCCTCGGTTTATTGAATTCTAAAATCCCAGAAAATCCAAATAAATCCTAGAAAATCACAGAAAATCCCAAAAATTCTCAAATTTCACCACTTTGCTCCAAATAATATTCTTGACCCATCTTTGACCTCCTTTCCACCAAAATCATTCCAGATAAATTCCTAAAATTCCATTTGAAGGATTTATGCATTTTATTCCTTTTTAATTAGATTATTTTTCCTCGCTTGTTTAGTTGCAAGCCGGATTTACTTATTTTAATTGTTTGCGCTAGTGTCGGAGATCCCGGAAGCCCAGGAGCAGACTCAGGATCCAGGAGCTTCTGCGTTCGAGCTAGCTGAGATCATTCGGATTGACGGCAAGTCCCAAATCCTTTGATCATGTTGCAACCCATGTTATTTAATTATGTTATTATGTTATTTGCATTGAGCTAATTGTGAAATGTTACTTCAAAGTAAAATAAAATGTTTAGAATGACATGTTAAGTAGTTAATCCTACCACCGATAAATGTCATGTTAAACTTGTAGCCATGCCTTTGTAACCCTAGAAATAATTATCTGTTAATCTAGATAACCGTAAGATATTATTATCACTCAAAAGTCTTATACTAATAAGGTCGTGGCAGCGAGCCAACAGAATTTATAAAACCCGACTCTAAGGTAGGGTGGTATGGGACACCGTATCTTAGAGCGGAGAGTGCCGGCATGCACAAGGTAGGGTAAGGGGGTTGTGGTGCATCGCAAGATGATTATGATTTTTCACCCATCTCTTACCCTAGGATTGAAGGAAGGGGGGGGTTTGTGGTGCATCTCAAGATGATTATTCACCCAACTCTTACCCTAGGTTGGGTCGCGGGCCTGGTAAGGTTGCGGGCCATGCGAAAATATAAGGACTGAAACCCTTACGCTGAGCAAATGTCATAGTGATCGCTCAACCACAGGTGTTGACTTGTCAACCCTGGTTTAGTACCTGCTCAACTTAAGTGAAACCCCGCATTAGGTCCCCACAACTCGGGCCCGAGGGTGTGCGGGATTATTACCTATCAGGTGAATTGTATACCAAGAGTTGAGCAGCGAAAAGACCCCGTTCCTTAACTCAGTCATGAGGGTTAAGGGTGCGTGTGGGTAAAGCTGAGCAAACTCTGCAGAGTCAAATAAATGGTATTCGAATACGCCGTGCTCCCGGTTATTGGAGCTGTGTCACTTGGGTGATTCCAGCAGCGAAGCTTAAGTAGTTTTGTACATGTTTTAACTTGATTAGTTGGTTAATGAACTCTTCATGAAAAACCCCTGAGATCTTAAGAAGTAGTTTTGAGTCCATTTTTTTAAAATGTTTGCAAATAAAACTGCATCCCCTCAAAGTTAATAAACCAAATATATTTCCCCTCCTTTGATGTTCCGTGCATGTAATAAGTTAGGATCCCTTTGGGATTTGCTGAGCCGGTTGTTTGGCTCACGGCTTGCTTAATCTAATCTTTAGAGGATCAAGGCGAAGGTGAAGGTCTCCCCGTCGAGGACGTCCCTGAGGGTCTCTTCTTCGACGAGGACCCGTGGCTTTAGGTCTTCGCCGCGCTCAAGCGGATTCTGGAAGTCTTTTGTAATGTAAATATGCTTTGGGCTTGCACGCCCCGCTGTCAAAAACTGGATGTTAATCCTTATGTCAAATATATGCTGGACTTTTGTTGTAAGCATGCAATGGTATACTCTTGCGCGACGTTCCATAACTGTTCGTGCGTGAATAGTTGCGGAATGCCGTGTCCGTACGCGCCCCTGGAAACGGGGGCGTTACAAGAAGTGGTATCAGAGCAGGCTCTTGACCGTAGGTTGAGACCTAAGGCAAACTAGGAAGCGATTTTATCGCAAAACTTAATTTAAGCCATAAAAAGGGTTTACGAAAAACATAAGTATTATTGCTGTCTTCTCCTCTCTTGTTGCTACCTTATCTATCTTAGTTTTCTTCTGCTTAAGTTTTGCTTTCGCAAAATATTTTCTGCTCCTCTTGTCTAGCTTCAAAATTTTCGTTTTTCGGCAGCTGGAGGAGTAGCCGTCGTTCGCTAAGACTAGACTGACCCTGAGTTGTAGTAGTGCTTTTGTAATGTAAAGCAGGTGTAATCATGAACCCTAAGTGGCTTGTGTACCACTTGCATATTGTAAATCTATATTTATTATCCTTGTATGTTGTTTGCTTAATTATCAGTAATCCCCCTGTGTTCAAAGTTTTCTCCTGTCCCTTTTGCTCTCGTTCTTACCTTTTTCGCCCTATACTTACCTTGAAAATTCGATGTCTTACTTATCCCCTCTTGATTGCCAAAGCCGCTGCAAAGCTGACTTCAAGCTCCCAATCAACAGATGGATCCGGCAGAGCAGAGTGGTCAGACCAACAGGCAGGGTGCACCTGCCACAGATCAAGCGACACTCGCCAGTGTGATAGCAATGTTGGAGCAGAATCGTTACCAGGGAGAACAGAACATCTTACAAGCGTTAGACCAGCATGCCAGACTTCTTGAACAGATAGCAGCCAGATCTCCGGGAATTCAAGATGGAAGCAATGTTCCTCGGGATGGTGCACCAATTTCCACCCGATGGGCAGACTTTATGAAAACACGTCCACCAGTCTTTTTCACCTCAGCTGACCCCATAGTAGCTGAGGATTGGCTCGTAGACGTGGAAAGGAAACTTGACACTGTTCGATGTGATGATAAAGAAAAGGTGTTGTATGCATCCCATCAGTTGCAGGGCGCTGCAGCAACATGGTGGATCAACTATCAACACACACTGCAGAACAGAGAGATTAGTTGGGAAGAGTTTTCCAATGCCTTTCGCAAGGCTCATATACCGGATGGCATCATGGAGGCTAAGCGCCGGGAATTCCTAGCGCTTAAACAAGGTGGAAGCACAGTCATAGAATACTTACATCAATTTAACCACCTATCCAGGTTTGCTCCGGAGGATGTTGACAGCGAGGATAAGAAAATGAGCAAGTTTCGAGCAGGACTGCAACAGTCATTGAAGTTCCATACCTCAGCCATGAAGTTCAAAGACCTGCATGAGATGGTAGACAGCCTCATTAATTCAGAAGAGACTAGAGGTGAAATGGAAGATTACAGGAAGCGCAAGGCAGTGCACAAATCTCAGTCTTCTTTGCATAGTGCCCAGCGAAGCAAGACCTCGGGATCATCCTCATTTCGATCCCCATCCTCCCGACAGTATGTAATGCTACCAAAGAACCAGTCCAGACAATCTCAGCAGCATGCCACTCCTTTACCACCTGCCATCAAGTGCCCCACCTGCGGTGGCAAGCATCCTGCTAGCAGCTGTCCACGAAGGACAGATGCATGTTTCCATTGTGGAGAGACTGGACACTACAAGCATCAGTGTCCCAGGAGGAGTTTGAAATCAGATGCAGCTAAACTCCAATTCCAAAACCAGCGGCAGCAGGAAACAAAGTCACAGTCAGGCTCTGGCACCCCCGAAGGAGGCTCTCTGCAGATCAAAGCAGATGGACCTCAATCACCGGCAGGCACCGCGAACTTTACATCTGCAGGCAGTAGCAAAGGTCATACCAGACCCACGTTTTATGCAAGAGTAAATCATGTGTCCGCAGAAGATGCAACTGAAGCTAGTGATATCATTGCCGGTATGTTCCCAATCAACACCATACCTGCATTGATTTTATTTGACCCTGGTGCAACACATTCGTTTATTTCGAAGAGTTTTTGCTTCAATAAATCAGTTGCCTTCTATTTCATTGCCAAGACCCTATGTGGTTGAAACCCCTGGAATTAGAATGGAGTCCCATAGTGGGTGTAGTGGGCTCAATAAAAAAAATCCAAGGGGTAGACTTCAGAGCAAATTTGTTACAATTAGACATGTCAGGATTAGTTGCCATTTTGGGCATGAACTGGCTAGCCAAGAACAAAGGCAAGGTAGATTGTGAGATCAAAATAGTATCCTTGGTCGATCCTAAAGGTCAGAAAGTGGTAGTGGAAACAGACCGAGAAGTTTTGAAGGATGCAAAAAGGCGCATGATCAACATGCTAGCAGTTACATCTGATCAAGTACCAGTAGTACAAGAATACCCTGATGTGTTTCCAGAGGAATTGCCAGGCAGACCCCCTGATAAACAAGTAGAACTTGCCATAGAGTTGGTTCCAGGCACCAAGCCAATTGCCAAGCACCAGTACAGAATGTCAGCCAGTGAGTTGAAAGAGCTAAAGAAGCAATGAGATGAATTACAAGAAAAAGAATTCATACGACCGAGTGTTTCACCTGGGTCGGCCCCAGTTTTATTTGTGAAGAAGAGCACAAAGAGCATTTGCACATGGCATTAACTAGATTGAGAGAACATCAGTTGTATGCCAAGTTCGATAAATGCAGCTTGTGGCTAAAAGAAGTTGCTTTCTTGGGTCATGCTATATCGGAAGATGGAGTCAAGGTTGATCCAGAAAAGATCGCAGCAGTTATGGAATGGAAACAACCCAAGACAGTGACAGACATGAGAAGCTTTCTTGGATTGGCGGGTTATTATCGTCGATTCATAGAAGGGTTCTCGAAAATTTCTCGTCCACTCACTCAGCTACTGAAGGAGGACAAGCCCTTCACATGGACAGATGCTTGTGAAGAGAGTTTTCAGCTGTTGAAGACCAAATTGGCAACAACACCAGTCTTGATTTTGCCCAATCCAGAGAAGGAATTTCAAATTTACTGCGATGCCTCGAAGCAAGGTTTGGGATGTGTGCTTATGCAAGACGGAAAAGTTGATGCCTATGCTTCAAGGCAGTTAAAGCCACATGAAGAGAATTACCCCACATACGATTTAAAATTAGCAGCCGTGGTGCATGCACTCAAAATTTGGCAGCACTACCTGCTAGGAAATCGTTGTGAGATATTCTCGGGTCACAAGAGCTTGAAGTATCTGTTTACACAACCAGAGTTGAATATGAGACAACGAAGATGGATGGAATTAAAGATTATGATATTTAGCTTCAATATCACTCGGGCAAGACTAATGTGGTGCCGATATCCTTAGCCGTAAGGCTCACCCAAGCAAAGCCAGCATGACAGAGTACCCACCAGAGTTGCAGAGAGATATATTACAGCTGAACTTGGTGATCACAGAACAGGGTAAAGAAGCAGCATTAGAGCTTCAACCATTATTGACAGATCAGATCAAAGCAGCACAAGATGAAGATGAAGAGATTCAAAATCTGAAAAAGGAAATTCAAGAGGAAGATTCATCAGAGTATGCGATGGGCGAGCATGGAATCCTTACTTTCCGTGGTCGCCATTGCATACCCGACAAGAAAAAATTAAGAGAATTGATCCTATCCGAAGCCCATTCGTCACAATTCTCAATCCATCCAGGAAGGACTAAAATGTACCAAGATTTGAAGAAGAAATATTGGTGAAACCAGATGAAGAAAGAAGTGGCAGAGTATGTAGCTAAATGTGATGTCTACCAGCAGATCAAGATAGATCACCAAAAACCATCGGGATTGTTGCAGCCTTTGCCAATACCCGAATGGAAGTGGGATAGCATTGGGATGGACTTCATTACTGGACTTCCCAAGACTCGAGAAGGATATGATGCTATTTGGGTCATTGTTGATAGATTGACTAAATTAGCTCATTTCCTCCCGATCAAGCAAACCTACGGGAAGGACAAGCTTGCTGAGTTATATTTGACAAGAATTGTGACACTGCATGGAGTTCCGAAGAAGATTGTGTCAGATCGAGGAGCACAGTTTACATCCAAGTTCTGGGAGAAATTGCATGAAGCTATGAGCACCGATTTGAATTTCAGTTCAGCATATCACCCACAGACAGATGGACAGACAGAGAGAACCAACCAGATTTTGGAAGATATGTTGAGAGCTTGTGCAATAGTATATGGTGCAGCATGGAACACTTGCCTACCCTTCGCTCAGTTCTCATATAACAACAGCTATCAAGCCAGCATCCAAATGGCCCCGTTTGAAGCACTTTATGGCAAAAAAATGCAGGACCCCACTGAATTGGACAGAAACAGGAGAACGACAACGCATTGGACCTCAGATTGCTCAAGACGCAGAAGCACATGTCAGAATTATTAGAGATAGACTCAAGATTGCCCAAGACCGACAGAAGAGCTATGCTGACAACCGCAGAAAGGACTTGAGCTTTGAAGTCGGAGATTTCGTCTATATCAAAGTCACCCCATTCAAGATAGTCAAAAGGTTTCAGGTCAAGGGCAAACTAGCACCCAGATATGTGGGACCGTTCCAAATTATCGGAAGAGTTGGAGAGGTAGCTTATCAAGTGCAACGGCCGCCCAACTTATCAAGAATACACAACGTTTTCCACGTATCCCAACTTCGGAAATGTCTGCGCCAACCGACAGATGAAGTGCCCTTGTCAGATATTGAATTGCAGGATGATTGCACATATACTGAAAAACCACTACAAATACTTGAAACGTCAGAGAGGCAGCTCAGAAACAAGAATGTCAGATTTCGCAGAGTACAGTGGAAGAATCACACAGCGGATGAGTCCACTTGGGAACGAGAGTCAGACTTGCAGCGAGTTTTTCCCAACTTACTCCATGGACCAAGTTAATCTCGGGGTCGAGATTCTTTTAAGGGGGGTAGGTTGAAAAACCCCAAAATTTCAACCCAGATTTTTCTTTGATTTTTGCTGAATTTTGGGTGATTTTCTGGAAACTTTCCCTTTTGGGAAAGTCTCCCCTCGCGCCGCTTTCCCTTTTCGGCAATCCGTCTTCCCCGCTCCCTGGCGCCCTGCCTGTTTCCCGCCTCCCTCTTTCTCCCGCGCCCCAGCGCCTTCCCCTCCTTTTTCCCCCGCTGGCGCCTCCCTCTCCTTGCCGCCTCCTCCCCGCGCGGACGCCCGAGCCGCGCGCTGCTCCCCTCGCACCGGCGCCGCTCCCCTCCCTCGCTCCTCCTCCCCGCTAACGCCTCCCTCCTCCCCGCCTTCTCTTCGCGCACGCGCTGCGCGCTGCGCGCCTCGCCCGCCTGCGCCGGCGCCGCGCCCTGGTTCCTCCCCGCACCCGCGCCGCGCCTGGCTTCGCGCCGCCCCGACAACCCCTGTCCAAACCCGTGGACGCCCTCGCGCCGCGTCGCCGCCTCTGTGCCGACCCCACCCGTCAGCCCCCGCCTCCTTCCTCTCCTGCGCGTGGACGCCGCCTCCGCCATACCCCGCTGCTCACCTGCTCCCGTCCTCTCCTGTCGCGTCGCCATCACTTCCCCCGCGGGACCGTGCGTCACCCCCCCCCCCCCATTTCGCGGAGGAGACACTCCCCACCAGCTCCCTGTCCCTCTGTTGACTCCCTGGCCGCGCTCGTTTCCTTCTACCCGAAGGAACTCCTCCCTCCGCCCGGGGCATAAAACCCCCACCCCGCTCCCCTCGCGCTCCTTTGCTCCCAAGCCATCCCCACCGTTTCCATTCTCATCCCACCGCTCCCTAGTGTCTCCCGGAGCTGCCGATTGGATCCTCTTCGCCCCGAGCGCCGCCGCGGCTCTCCCCGGCGCTAGCAACCCCGTAAACCGGTTCTCCCTCTCCCTTTCTCCATCTACCAATTCATCTGTCCCCGAGCACCTCCACGGCCCCCTGACGCTTTTGGCAAACTCCCTTGGCCCAGTGCGAGCTTGTGGAAGCCCAGCGCCGAAGCTCACCGCCGACCAAGCAGCTCTCCCGTGGCCAGCCTCCCTGGAAAACCCCCAGCTGATCCTGCCGCCGCCATTGTGAGCCCCTGGGTCCCCTGTCCGTGTAACCGCCCCCGTTTGAACCATTTCACCGCCGGCAACCCCCTCCGCCACCAAAAGGCCGAACCTTCCCCTTCTCCCTCCCGCTCTCTCCTTTGATCCCCTCACTCTCCCAAGCCCCAAAATGGAATCCCCACGTCAATCCGCGCCCGCCGGTGTCCTTGGTCGCCGCCGACGAGCTCCCTAGCGCCCAGGCCGCCGTCGTCACCGCTGTCCTGCCTCCGGTGCACTGTAGCGCCCGGAGGTTGAAGACGATCCTCCCCCGCGACGTGGCTCTTTCCCGCCCGTCCATCTCGTCTGTAATATCTAACCTCAGCCGTTTGATCCGGTCGTACCGCTTCGCCCGCTCGCGCCGTTTCCCTACCGTCCGATCTCCCCACCACCGCATCTCGCCCGTCTGTTTCCCGCCATCCCGCCCGCTCGCCCTTGCCGCGTGTCGGCCATCCGCCGAGGAGGAGCGCGCGCGCGTTGGGCTCAGCCCGTCGGCCGTCTCGCGCATGGGCCGCGTGCGCCGCGTGGGCCGCTCGGCCGCGCGGGCCGCTCTCCCGCACGGGCTGCACTGTCGCAAGGAGGCCGGCCCGTCACTGTTCATCCGATTTTCCTCGGTTTATTGAATTCTAAAATCCCAGAAAATCCAAATAAATCCTAGAAAATCACAGAAAATCCCAAAAATTCTCAAATTTCACCACTTTGCTCCAAATAATATTCTTGACCCATCTTTGACCTCCTTTCCACCAAAATCATTCCAGATAAATTCCTAAAATTCCATTTGAAGGATTTATGCATTTTATTCCTTTTTAATTAGATTATTTTTCCTCGCTTGTTTAGTTGCAAGCCGGATTTACTTATTTTAATTGTTTGCGCTAGTGTCGGAGATCCCGGAAGCCCAGGAGCAGACTCAGGATCCAGGAGCTTCTGCGTTCGAGCTAGCTGAGATCATTCGGATTGACGGCAAGTCCCAAATCCTTTGATCATGTTGCAACCCATGTTATTTAATTATGTTATTATGTTATTTGCATTGAGCTAATTGTGAAATGTTACTTCAAAGTAAAATAAAATGTTTAGAATGACATGTTAAGTAGTTAATCCTACCACCGATAAATGTCATGTTAAACTTGTAGCCATGCCTTTGTAACCCTAGAAATAATTATCTGTTAATCTAGATAACCGTAAGATATTATTATCACTCAAAAGTCTTATACTAATAAGGTCGTGGCAGCGAGCCAACAGAATTTATAAAACCCGACTCTAAGGTAGGGTGGTATGGGACACCGTATCTTAGAGCGGAGAGTGCCGGCATGCACAAGGTAGGGTAAGGGGGTTGTGGTGCATCGCAAGATGATTATGATTTTTCACCCATCTCTTACCCTAGGATTGAAGGAAGGGGGGGTTTGTGGTGCATCTCAAGATGATTATTCACCCAACTCTTACCCTAGGTTGGGTCGCGGGCCTGGTAAGGTTGCGGGCCATGCGAAAATATAAGGACTGAAACCCTTACGCTGAGCAAATGTCATAGTGATCGCTCAACCACAGGTGTTGACTTGTCAACCCTGGTTTAGTACCTGCTCAACTTAAGTGAAACCCCGCATTAGGTCCCCACAACTCGGGCCCGAGGGTGTGCGGGATTATTACCTATCAGGTGAATTGTATACCAAGAGTTGAGCAGCGAAAAGACCCCGTTCCTTAACTCAGTCATGAGGGTTAAGGGTGCGTGTGGGTAAAGCTGAGCAAACTCTGCAGAGTCAAATAAATGGTATTCGAATACGCCGTGCTCCCGGTTATTGGAGCTGTGTCACTTGGGTGATTCCAGCAGCGAAGCTTAAGTAGTTTTGTACATGTTTTAACTTGATTAGTTGGTTAATGAACTCTTCATGAAAAACCCCTGAGATCTTAAGAAGTAGTTTTGAGTCCATTTTTTTAAAATGTTTGCAAATAAAACTGCATCCCCTCAAAGTTAATAAACCAAATATATTTCCCCTCCTTTGATGTTCCGTGCATGTAATAAGTTAGGATCCCTTTGGGATTTGCTGAGCCGGTTGTTTGGCTCACGGCTTGCTTAATCTAATCTTTAGAGGATCAAGGCGAAGGTGAAGGTCTCCCCGTCGAGGACGTCCCTGAGGGTCTCTTCTTCGACGAGGACCCGTGGCTTTAGGTCTTCGCCGCGCTCAAGCGGATTCTGGAAGTCTTTTGTAATGTAAATATGCTTTGGGCTTGCACGCCCCGCTGTCAAAAACTGGATGTTAATCCTTATGTCAAATATATGCTGGACTTTTGTTGTAAGCATGCAATGGTATACTCTTGCGCGACGTTCCATAACTGTTCGTGCGTGAATAGTTGCGGAATGCCGTGTCCGTACGCGCCCCTGGAAACGGGGACGTTACAGGGGCTTTGCAAGTGTGATTGCTTAAGTGGTGCAACAGGTTTTGGGTGATAGAGGGGCCAAAAATGATCGAATAAGGCAGATGTAATGGAGTTGGTTCATGAGCCAAACTGCTCCATTTGGCTCTGCAGCCACTCCACCCTAACATCAGCGTGACGTAGAAACTAGTAGAAACATCACTGAGAATCTGCTCCGCGATGTAGGCTTGTGTTTGGGTTTGGGTCGAGGCTCGCTAGTCGTGAACAGATACAGGACATGCTTCCAAATTCCAGGCTTGGATCATGCGCCATGACTTATGCGTGGTACATGCACATTTGAGGATCAATTACGTAACGGCAAGAGGATTATGTCGCCTCCATATAAAGTTCACGTAGAGATAATTAATACGCCTTCAAGTCCAGTATACGTATTGATGGCGACAAACGAAAACTCCAGTCAGGGGACCGCGCACTTTAATTCCGGCCCCACCGGGCAGCGACCAGCCATTCCCTCTTCAAGTCGCGCTTTGCCCCTGCAACTAGCATCGCTTCCCCTCCGCCGCTCCCAAATTTGTTGCGGCAGGAGAGAGAGAGAGAGGGCACAGAACGCGGCGGCGGCGCGGCGGCGACGATGAGGATCGAGGAGGTGCAGTCGACGTCGAAGCAGCAGCGCATCGCCACGCACACCCACATAAAGGGCCTCGGCCTCGACGTACCTACTCTCATCTACCCTTCTCCGCTCCTCCTGCGAGGGGGTTTTTCCTAGGGTTTTAGCCTCGGGGTGTTTCGCGTAGATCTCCGAGCTTTTTTCACGGCTTTGTTTGGTTTTCCTGAGCAGGCCAATGGGGCGGCGATAGGGATGGCGGCGGGGTTCGTGGGGCAGGCGGCGGCGCGGGAGGCGGCTGGGCTGGTGGTCGACATGATCCGCCAGAAGAAGATGGCTGGCCGCGCGCTGCTCCTCGCCGGCCCGCCCGCCACCGGCAAGACGGCGCTCGCGCTCGGCATCTCCCAAGAGCTCGGCAGCAAGGTCCGTGTTTCCAATTGCTCCTTTTCCTCGTACAAATTAGCAATTTCGTTGGGTATATTTCGAGTGGCAAAGCTAGATATTTTGCTGTAATGCTACTCTCTTTTTTTTGGCGCGGTAGTATCTCCCAACACTTGTGGACTAACCCTTTGTATTAGATTTGCACTCGTTGCTGTAAATTTGGAGGTTAGTTTTTTAGGTGCTATAGAGCAAACAGGCGCCCCATGATATGTAATGCATGCTCGCTAGAAGTTGATTCCAAGGCATTAATGTGAAGTTGACCATCAGGAATTTTGCACTTTTGTAGTGAAGAGGTTCGATTCTACTTCCTAGTTCTCTGTAGTAACTAACAGAGTCGCAGTCTCGAGCTGCTCAATAATTAATCATCTTTAAGTTAAATCCAAGGGTGGTTACTGGAAGGCAGTGCTTGATAATATAATTGTGAGCAATCTTTGAAAAGTTCAGTTTGCTGCTTGTGAATTACCATGTCTGATGATCAAGCAACTCTGCAATTACAAGGGCTTATCTAGCTTCAGAAAGACATTCATATAGTTTAGTTTATAGAGAGTTTCAGGCATTTGACCACTTCATCTTGTTGTAGCTGATCTGTTGCTAGGGTCACTGCATTAGATTTCACATTCACCTTACTAAATTGGTGTTTTGAAGGCCCAGTTTACCTAGTAATGTGTTACTGTCTATGTTTTAAAGTCGTTAAGAATTTCTTTGAGTTTTGATTTCTGCTGCTTGCTGGTTCAGTATATTTGGGTGTTTTGTCCCTGTCAATGGAAAGGTTGCTAATTTGCTATTCCTTAGAAATACTTATGCTAAAATCTTTTGAGTGAATTGTGTATTTATGTGGATTACTGGCATTTGTTAGCAATTTATTGGGCACTTGTCTTCATTGCAATTTATGGAAACATGGATGCTATGATGTGTACAATTTTTTTTTGCTTAATGTGTAACGATTTATATGTGACATTTTGTTCGTAGTGAACTATATATTGCTTTTCGTTCAATGCCCTACATCTACTTCTGTTTTGGTAAAAGCTCCAATGTTTACTAGCATTTGTGTTGTTTCCATCTAATGATTTTCTGCTTGTCTTGCTATTCTATAATGCAGGTCCCTTTCTGTCCTATGGTAGGATCAGAAGTGTACTCCTCAGAGGTCAAGAAGACTGAGGTGCTGATGGAAAATTTCCGTAGAGCTATAGGCTTGCGTATAAAGGAAAACAAAGAAGTTTATGAAGGAGAGGTAAGAGTGGCAGATATGCTCATTTTGAAGGTTGAATAAAGATATTGTTCCTGAATTGGTGTTTTATATGATATAACTAACACCTTTCCTGATATCATTCTCTTTTGTAACTAATATTCCGCTGCTTGTTGCTAAAATATTGAGTAATTGTGCCTGACTGCTTTTTAGGTTACTGAGCTTTCCCCAGAAGAGGCCGAGAGTACAACAGGTGGATATGGGAAAAGCATTAGCCATGTAATCATAGGCCTGAAGACCGTAAAAGGGACTAAGCAACTGAAGTTAGATCCTACAATTTATGATGCTTTAATCAAGGAAAAGGTTACTGCATGCACCCCTTTATCCTTCCCTCTGGTGCTAGACTTTTAGGTTACATTTTCTTTCACGTTTTGAATAACATTGGGTGGATTGTTCTTGTTCAAAATAATGTCTTTATGTGGATATTTAACCTGGTACCAACTTTTGGATAATAGCTACTTGTGGAAAGTCGCGTATCTGATTTTCAATGATTCATTGTCAGATGTTCTATTGTGCCATAACTCAAAACAAACCATTGTGGAGCTGATTGGCTCCCCTGACATTGAGATATGAGGCCTTATATTTATTTTTTCTGGATCACTTGCTTCTGTTCTGCTACTTCCATCTTCTGCACTAGGTGTTTCACGTTAATCATCTATATGTGCGATACAGGTGGCAGTTGGTGATGTTATATACATCGAAGCTAACAGTGGTGCAGTGAAAAGAGTCGGCAGATGTGATGCTTTTGCTACAGAATATGATCTTGAAGCCGAGGAGTATGTCCCAATTCCCAAAGGGGAAGTCCATAAGAAAAAGGAAATAGTACAGGTACAAATTTGATGCTATTCCAGCCTTATGATTTTCGTATGTACTTTTGCGCAGCCAACTCTTCTTTGTGTTGTAATGTCTATAAATGAATGGTGTTGATAATTTATAAATTGAAGCAGAAATAATATGTTATGCTTAAGTATGGTGTCAAAATTGCTATTTAGAAGATTGAAGGTGGAAGCATGGGGCATTTGTTAGCCTGAAGCATCTTATTATACCAGTGCGTTGCTCAATATGTGGCTTCCCTATCAAATAGGGCTTTGTTGCTAGCTCCTATTATCTTTTTTTTTTTGGGTCTAGTGAGACACCATTTGTAGTCAATAAATCAGCCGGTTGGGAGGAGGATTGGTATTGAATCATATGCAAGGATTCAAAACCCGGTTACGGAGAAAATACCGGACCCAATTATCAACCTAAAACTCAGAGTTGAATTTGGCTGGTTTGCAGCCAGTTACCGCTCGGTTTTACCGGTTCCTGGCCAGTTATCACTTGGAATAACTATTCATCATTTCAAATTCAAAACTTTTCTCTCAATTTTCTTTGAGTTTTGTTGAATTTCTAACACCAAACAACATATATGAATGAGGACTAGCTTAATCAATCAAAAATAGGTCAAAAACAACATATCAATATTTCTTTATCCCACTGGTATCCACCGGTATGGCCGGATGGACCGATAACTGGCGGGTTGCCTCCTTTTTTTTGTCCCTGATCATATGTGATGGGTATATCAGACCAATAGACACAGAGAATTCATAAACGAAGGATCAAGATTACATCAGTCTCACAGACTTGATCCACATTTCTAATTTTGCACCTCCCTTGATGAAATAAATACATAAAGTTCACAAACCAAGAATCAAGATTACACCAAATTCATGACCATCAGTCCAAGCCCTATTAACAATAATCTCCTTGAGTTGATTAATTAAGTTAGATCAATCATTGTTACGTCTGAGAAGGGACAGTTGAATTCAGCTGGAAATCTGTTATCTATTCTCTCTCGGATGGGTAATAATCTTTTCCAGTGGCATAAGAATGAAGGTTCCTACCTGCATCATTACATACAGGCTTCCTGCTATTCTTCTTGTTCTCAAGTTTTATTTAATTCAATTGAAGAGAGGAAATAATCTTCTCATCATTTTGTACAGGATGTTACACTTCATGACCTTGATGCCGCAAATGCTCAACCACAAGGAGGCCAAGATATTTTGTCCCTTATGGGCCAGATGATGAAACCACGGAAGACTGAAATTACCGAGAAGCTACGCCAAGAAATTAATAAGGTTTTCAAATTTCTCATCATGCAACATTTACTCTTTTAAATAATTGTATCAGATTTTGATAAGCATGTTGGAATTGACATCTGTTTTTGGGGGGGGGGGGTATGGTGATAGGTGGTTAACAGATATATTGATGAAGGGATTGCAGAGCTTGTACCTGGTGTGCTGTTCATTGATGAGGTATCATCTTATTTTGGCTTCATGATTGATAATCTATTGTTCTCAGTAGGCTCATCTTGGATTCAAAAAAATTCAAATGTGAATGAGCTTGGGTTTGTTTATTGTCGACTTTCCCTATTGTCAAGCATACAGTAGGTTGTCCACCTTGTGGAGTAAAGCTGCTCGATTGAACTTGTAAACTGTTGTTAAAATTGTAGAATTATGCCTTACTGTGATTCGATTTAATTAGTGACAAGAACTTTATTCACAGGTACACATGCTGGACATTGAATGCTTCTCTTATCTTAATCGTGCTCTGGAGAGCTCATTATCACCAATTGTGATACTTGCTACGAACAGAGGCATTTGTAATGTAAGGTAAGCAATTTGATTTAGCAGTTGAAGTACTCCACGCTTAACTGCAAGACCAGAATAGATACTGCCTTTTGTCTACTACCATGCTCCTTGTACATTTTACAACTCTTGTTATGCTTGTATCCAGAGGAACTGATATGACAAGTCCACATGGTATACCGGTCGACCTTCTAGATAGGTTGGTGATTATACGGACAGAAACTTATGGTCCTACCGAGATGATCCAGGTTCCTATTTTGGGTCTTATATCTGTTAGTCTTTTCTGTCTAGAAATGCGGCTGATGTTTGTTCATTGTGCTTTGCAGATCCTGGCTATTAGAGCACAAGTGGAAGAGATTGAGATTGATGAAGAAAGTCTTGCATTTTTAGGAGAGATTGGACAGCAGACATCTTTGAGGTATGAATCTTGTTATTGTTCCTGGTTATGTCCGCACCTTCAGTCCTATGCAAATATTTCAAATGCGGAATTCTGTATCTTTAGTCTAAGCATCGATCTCACTGTATGGTTTATCAAGCCATTTTATTGCTGTAGTTAGTAATGATCGTAATCGATCTTGAATCTCTTTGCAGACATGCTATTCAGCTGCTATCACCTGCTAGCATAGTTGCGAAGACTAACGGGAGAGAGAAGATTGGCAAGGTATGTACCGGATTTCCTTAAGATATTGTCTCATCCTAGCTTAATCTTTTTTCTTACAAGCTTATGTTCCGAACCCATGACCTCTATTAGGCTGATCTTGAGGAAGTCAGTGCTCTCTATTTGGACGCGAAGTCCTCTGCTCGTCTGCTTCAGCAGCAGCAAGAAAGATACATCACCTAAATTTCTCATGCTGCCCAACAATTCCTCCAAGATTCAGCTGTCGGCTCTAGTCATTCCACTGTCCCCCTCTGACTCAACTTGGTAGGCAGGTGCAAAGACTTCTTCGGGAGCACACTGGGGGGAATGATTTTTGTAGCACCCGCACTCTGACTTATATTACTCTAGAGAAAAACTCGATTCCGGCATATTGCTTGTCCACATTACTGTTTGCTGATTAGATTGTGTAAGAATTATCGTGTATCTTCGTTTCCGAGATAATTGGTTTTTTAGGACTCTAAACATTGGGCTTCGCATATTCAGGACTCCAAACGTTGGCTTCGCAAAATTAGTACTTATATCATTGATACTTTGATTTCTATGGTATTATACTTTATTTATTATTTCTTAATCTCTTTTCTTAATGCTTGGCACCTAATATGACCCTTGTACCCCTCTCTCATTTAATCACGTACCTGGGAGTCCATCGGTCGCCCCATTCTCTCAGCAGTAGCAGTGCTGTTAGTATGTTTCATCAAATTCACACCAAAAAGACGAAACATGCCGGGTTCCTTCCTTTCTTCAACAACCTTGGACAAATTTGGAGCAACCTCTTCAGTTCGGTAACTGCAGAGAGCAGTGTTGCATGACAACTTGGAAGTGGGTTCCTCAGCTTGGTAAGCAGAAAGTGCAGGCCAAGGAGCAACTCTTGCTTCATTGCTGGTAACCTGAAACAACTTATGAGAAATCTCTAACAAGGTAGGAGAGACCCCCTTACTTGAAGAGTTGAAGTCCTTCAACCAACTCTCAAGTACTACTGGGTTCTGACAAACAGAACTACTACTCATGGCACCATATCCTGCGCGTTCGCTTGGCCAAACAGCTTGATGTCCAGAGATACAATTCGGTTCACTGGAACCAACACATGTCTTCTCATGCTGAGAGAATGGGGCGACCGATGGACTCCCAGGTATGTGTACGTGATTAAATGAGGGAGGGGTATAAGGGTCATATTAGGTGCCAAGCATTAAGAAAAGAGATTAAGAAATAATAAATAAGGTATAATACCATAGAAATCAAAGTGTCAATGATATAAGTACTAATTTTGCGAAGCCAACGTTTAGAGTCTAAAAAACTAATTATCTCCTTCGTTTCCCATGCTAATTAATGCCCAGGTTCTATTTGCCCTTTGACGATTTATGATCTCCTTCGTTTCCCATGCTAATTAATGCCCAGGTTCTATTTGCCCTTTGACGATTTATGACCACAGATGCAGTGTCAGGTCGTAATTATTTGTGGAAATGGCACAGAACTAGATTTGTCGAAGCATATACTAGGTGTTAGTTCAAACTCACTGGCGCCCACTCGCTGGGCGCTCAAAATCTAAAAGATAATACGAACATCTGATTTCTTAAAATAACTTTTTTACTCTTGTTACTGTTTCGTTTCGGGGATTAGGTTGAAGATCACGGATACATCACGTATGCTACTACTTTTTCTCATGTCATGTGCTCATATCTCTCATTTTTTACACGTTTTCTTATTCCTTCTAGAAGTCACTTCTTTCAAGTACTATAAATTTAGGCAATCCAGCAGTTTTGATAGTTTTGATTGTGGGAGCCATATCATGTTGTAAAATTTCACATGTTTTTTTCTCGATGTTAATCCTCTGGAGAAGATATGGAAACACGCCAAACTTCACAAAATACTATGTCCAAGTGAAGGGGTAAGCTCAGTTCTCCCTTGAGGACAATAATATCAACACCGGATCCTATGTTACGTACGTACAATGCCTAGATTGCCATGGTGTGGTACTGTCGAGCGTAGACAGTACCCCGCGGTCCTGTAGCATGTCGTGAAAGGCATTCTAATGTCGGTTTCTTCATCTTTCAGAGAGCGATACGCCTTCAAATTTTCTTGATTCTTCTGCTGTTTTCAACTCTGAAATTCCATGCCCATGGGAGAATACAGAAGTGCGAAGCAATGCTGTATAGTAAATCTCACTCTCCAGATCGAAGACATGATCATGCATATGCATTGGTGATAGTACTGAACATATGCATGCATGTGCATTAATTAATGTAGCTTCCATGGTTCTTTTTTTCATTTGCAATTGAACGATATGCAGCACTCGCGCGAGGCCTGGCACGGCTCGCCGTTCACCTCAGACATATACGTGCTGCTCTTCTCCGTCCGTGCCTTTCGCGATCACAGATCACCGCGACAACAACGTGAAGGCGCGACAAATGACGCACGCGATGACACCAATTCGCCTGCAACGCGACACCCAGCCCGATCGGCATCATATCGATCAGCCCACACATATGGCGCCCATCGGCTGCCACATAACACCAAATCCACGACTCAAACGTACTAATTCTGCATACGTAGCTGCCTTGCCATCAGGTCAAATTTCCGGTAAGACGTACGTACTAGGTACATTGCACCTTGCAGCTCTTAGATCACGCTCGGAATTGAAGCGTCGATCAAGAACTTGTGATCCATACTGGATCAGTTTTATGAAGTGTGAATTTGTGTTTGCGTGATCTTTTGCTGTGGATAGGGAACTGCAAATATCTCTCAGTAGGTGACAGGTCCTTTTGCTCTTTAGCCTCTGTTTTTGCTCTGCTTACACATTTTATGTGGCTTGCATAGAGCACAGACGGTGTGCTTTGGCCATTTGCAGATTTTTGTCACGGATTCTATGATTGCATTCATGTACCTAGCTAGTGAGAAAGATGGTAGTATTGTTTGTCCTGTTTGGTTTTGATCAAGGGGAAGAAGAGCTAGGTAAGTGACAGTAGTACTGGATTACTGCAGTGTGAAAGGAATCTGACATATTGGATACCCATCCGATTGCACTATGCTGGTTCACTGTACCTGTATGGGCTCTGGTCAATCATTTGTACGGCTGCAATTTGGCCGGCCAATGGAAGAGCGCCACGCGTGGCGTACGCCCTCAAGAACGAGAGCTGGTTGATGTGATAAAAATGATGAAGCAGCGTGACCTGGAGCATTCCCATATTCCAGGAGCAACCAGGCTTAATCCCCTGCCACATTTCGCCAATATTGCCGGAGTGCTGATCGATAGTGAATTACTGATCATGCTACAGGGTTGTGTATCTGCACCTCAAATTCACTGATCTACCCATACGATGTTCATCCGTAATTTATGAATTTTTTAAGAAAAGATGTTCATTTGTAATTTATATATCAAAACACTATTTAAAAAGACATGCGGTGCCTCGTTTTAGTTGTTAGCAAATTCAGCGTGCAATGCTTGACTAGCTAAAATCTAGATCATTGTGTCTCACCTTAACTATTTTCTACACAACTTGATGCTCATCGTCATTGACACTCGAGATGCAAGCTGTGCGTACAACATCAATGCTTGAGATGGAGGGAGGGAGGAAACTACATTGGCTTGACCCTTAAGAGCAAGTACAATAATGCTGACTAGGTCATCTTTAGCGAAATCCACGTCAACACAATTCTATATGAAAGAGAGAGAGAAAAGGAGAGAGAGGCAAACTGCCCCTTATATAAGAGCAAGTCCAATAATAGAGCCAAGTGTTTGGCTATAAGTCAAGTTATAAGAGCCAAGTTATACAATAATTTGTCTACAAAAAGTTTATTATTATTATGTGGTACCATGTCTCACATTCTCTTTCATATTCCTCCTCACATACATTTATTATCTAGACCCACCACTGCATAGGCTCCCGTGCCCAGCTTGTTGCTTGCATGAGAGCCAAGCTCTCATCTCTCTCATCTCTTCTCTCCTCCACATCAGCAAAAATGCTGACTAGCTTGGCTATAAAACCACTATTGTACTTGCTCTAAGAGGTAACCTCTAGCACATCATACGAGGAGAGAGAGACAAGCTGCCCCTCATGCAAGAGGTGACCCCTGATATATTTATGCAAGTATTAAATGTTTGAGTGCTTTAGTAGAGGTAACCTCTACTCAACTTATTGTATTAGCTACCTCCACCATGAGCCACATGTACTCTTTTTGCTTATTTGGCTAGTCCTAGAGGTAGCAGCCACCTCTTCTATTAAACTTGCTTAGAGCATCTTCAACAGTATGAGCTAGTTACTAGCTCTAAGACAATAGCCTCATATGACACTCTCACATAATCTTGGAATGTGTGTATGAGACTAGCTCTTGATCAAGAGATAGCTTTTCTCTCTCTTCTATTAAAATATGAAATAATATGCTTAGAGCTAGCTCATAAGTCACTATTGGAGATGCTCTAAGGCCTTGTTTGAAACACGAGATTTTTTCCTCAATTCCTGTGAGCATTAAGTTGTTTTCTGTAAGGTCTTCTGCAAATTTTCTGTTTCCAACTTCCAACTGACCCTAAGATTTGTCGCAGATTCAACCTAGGGCATGTTTGGATCCACCCAGATTTTAAGAATCTGGCTTTTGGAAACTGGGTGGGATCCAAACAGACTAGTTTTTGGGGCAGTTTTTAAAATCTACCTACCCAGATTCTTAAAAACTAAGAAGCTGTTGATACCCAACTTTTGCCAGTTTTTTTTTGCACAAATACTCATTTACCCTCATTAAAGACCACGCATGCATGGCGGTGGGTGTTCTGGTGCATGAAGGTGGCTTGCGCATGGCTGTTTAATGTGTTGTTCAAGAGCAATAAATGTAAGAGTATAATAGTCTATTAGCACCAATCATAAATGAAACCAGTTTTTAAAAACTAGGGGATCCAAACACCCCATCCGTTTTTGCTTAGAAATCAGCTTTTAAAAACTAGAAGTAATAGCTAATTTTTAAGAATCTGAAACTGATCCAAACAGGATCCTAGCCACCATCCATGGAACGGCCCTAATGTGCATGCCATTAACTAGTATGTGATTGGAACGGCAGAGAATGCGAATCAAACCAAACCGCGCAAAAACCAGAGACAGGGTGGGGGTGGTGGGCCCGGAAAAATCCCCTCCATCACCTCTCGGCGAATGAGGAGGCGGCACCCACGTGAGCTGCCCCACATGCTGACATACCCCTCTCCTTCCCCTCCCCTATTTCTACCTCCTCACAGGTGTGACTTGTCACGCTCTCGTTAATTCACTCCTTGCGATCCATCGATCGATCCGCCATTAGCAAGCAGAGCGCAGCTCTCTATCGTCTCCAGGTGCTTATTAATCGGGCAGCTTCAGAAGCTTCGATCTCGATCGAGCTAGCTAGGTGGTGGCCATGGACGACGATGACTCGTCCCCAGCATCGTACATCCGATTGGTACGTTCGTTCAGTATGATCTGCTCCAGCTCCCGGCTGAGATGAACCATTTTCGTATGTTTCAGTGCCATATATGTATACATGCATGCAGGTGCAGCATCTGATTGAGAAGTGCATCTGCTACAACATGAACAAGGAGGAATGCATGGAGGCGCTAGAGAAGCACGCCAAGATCAAGCCTGTCATCACCTCCACTGGTAATATCTGTATGCATACACAGACATATATGTATGCATGCATTGTGCATGTTAAGTTGTTTAGTCATGACAATATCTATGAGTTCAGATGTCCTTACGAGTTTCTTTTTACTGTCCGTGGACAGTGTGGAAGGAGCTGGAGAAGGAGAACAGGGAGTTCTTCGAGACGTACAAGAAGGATCGAGGACATGATTCGACGCAGAAGAGTAGCCCTTCAGAACAGGCGTCTGCTTCCAAGAGCTCAGATGACGACGACGACGGCTAGCTAGGACTCCTTACATATGGTACATAGAACTATATATATACGGAGTAGTTCAATGTAACTAAATTCAGTACGTCTTATGGTAGAAGCCTTGCTAGTTAGTGGGCGCGCACGAGCTGGCCTAGATGGTCGATCGAGCATTGATTGGTCGAAAAGATTCAGAATTGGAGCTTCTCATCTGTCGTCTGTAGCAGCTAGGTGTTGCACGCTGGTCCTGTACACGTGGAGGACAAATGGGCATCCAGCGATGAATTGTACCCATCCGTGTGAGCGGCCAGTTACTGTCAGAAGAAAGCTCGCTGCTCTTGTCATGTCTCTGGTTATTCAGTTGTTGTACTCTACGAAGACTACGATCGAGCTACGAGCCACGGCGATCAGATCAAACCCGCGCGAGGTTTCTCCCGCTCTTTCGGCGCGGCGTGCGGGCGGCGACCGATCGAGTTGGACGTCCACGGTGCCCGCGCGCGCGTGCGCGTGCCGGCCGCTCGGTTAATCGGTCGTAGCTTACTATGCACTTGCTAAAGTGCTGCATCGGCCACGCAAAAAAACGCTTAGCTTTGGAAAGTGGCCGTCTCGTCTGTACCCGGGCTGGAACAGTTGGAAGTACGTGCGTGGAATGAGCTTTCGTGCGGAGAGTACGTACGGAGAGACAGACACACACACACGCGGGCCGGTCGGCCTTACGTGCCCGTACCGTTGGCTGCTGCTCGCCACCCGTGTTGTGGCCTTCGTTCGTTCCTGCCTCCACTGCCTGCGGTACGCGTGTGCGTTGTGGTCGGCTGCCAGCCTGCCATTAGCTTCGATATGTCCTGCTGTCATGCTAGCTAGCTTTCACGCGCGGTTTTGTCTTGCCTGACGTGCTATGGTTAGTTTTTTTTATATCTTTTATGACTTATAATTTATAAATTATGTTTTTTTTGAATAAATAATGTGATAACTTTTTATCATCATTTTGAAATGACTTATCAAGATAGTTTTTTTAAAACAATTTATTCGAAGCAAAAAGAAGGCAACTTATGTATAGGCTAGCGAATGCCAGATTCCGGTCACAATGACTCGAGCCACTCGATGGCGTGAACTAGCTAGACAGAGAGTGGTTGATTAGTCTTCTCCACTCGCAACGCAAACTACTGTTCGATCCAATCCACAGGCCGAGTCGTATCGATCATACCAGGGACGTAGTACGGTAGTACTGGTACTGAATTGATGCAGAGTATCCGCACTCGGCCCTCTGGCACAGAGCCTATTACGCCAGCCTAATATTCGTTTTTTTTTTTGACTTTTAAGCCTAACTTGGTCCCTCGCCCACCAAAGACAAAAGACGGCCCAGCCCACTCAAATAAAAAGGAGTCTTGGTTGTTGAATCGATCAAGAAACTTATGATCCAAACTGGATTAGTTTGTTAATTGTGACGCATGATTTTCATTTGCAAGGGAGGGAGCAGTCGTGCAATTAGTTAACATATACCAGAACCGAATACGACGCACGACCAAAACTCTCAACTTTTCGCACAAAATCAAACCAAACCAGCGAGATTTCTCCCGCTTTTCGATGGGCGCGCTCGTGCTTGCGCTCGGTTAATTCGTGCAAACCATCGTGTGTGCGTGCGTGCCTAGAGAGTGCAATCCATCGAATGGTTGGTGCCTAGAGAGTGCTCAGCTGCTCATGCCCACCGTGTTGAGCTAGCTTTTGTGAGTCGCCGTCTAGCTTTGGGACGGAGCTTCGCTGCAAGTCTGAAGTAAGTAAAGCAAACGTGGAATGCGCCTTCGTACAGAGCGGACAAGCAGGTCTCAGCTCTGAAGCGCTAGTGTTGTTGGCTGCTGCTCACCAACCGCATGCAAGCTTTGCTCTCTCGTGC
Source organism: Dendrocalamus latiflorus (assembly GCA_017311315.1). Taxonomy (NCBI): domain Eukaryota; kingdom Viridiplantae; phylum Streptophyta; class Magnoliopsida; order Poales; family Poaceae; genus Dendrocalamus; species Dendrocalamus latiflorus. The sequence continues at coordinate 29,432,087 of CM029648.1, forward strand.
GTAATCCATAGCCAAAAGAGCAAAAGATCAACATAAAAGAGCCCGTGATCACTAGAGCATACGAATCTTTTTATACATGACACATGCACCAGCAGGTTTCCTGCGATGGCTGACGAGCACCAGATTTCTGAAACTATTGCGGCTAAACTTAGATAGTTTCAGGCTATGAACCTGTAGAGTTGCACCGGCGAGCTGCACCTGGCGCCCCTTGCTATTTCTCAATTGGGACAGAGCGTGCTCGGGCCGGTGGGTGAACTCGTAGCCGAGGTGAACGAATGCTCGCTCGATTTCAGGCAGGCGCTCCAGCTTTCCTGCAGGGCCTCGCCGATGCCATGCGCCTCCCGCAACGGCATGTCCGATCGATGGCAGCACGATGTCCACCTCGACGAAGTAGTGGGAACCGGACGTGTACGCCCGCACCGTGTCGATGTGCCTCACGGCCTCGTGGTGGTTCCAGCATAGGTAGGTCAGCTCCTGGAGGTACTCGCGCGAAGCTGGCTGCCCGACTAGCGAGTGCACATTTTCCAGCACTGTCATCGACCATGTCCTGACTGTGTAGATTGCTAGCTGCAAACGAGAAAACAACTATTAATTCCTCTTTGGATTAAAAAGCGATTATTAATGTAACCCTGTGTTTCTAAAAACGACTATTAATTCCTTTTGTACTTACAATAATTGCACCAACTGGGTCGATCCATCCTTCAATGTAGGTGGCGAATAGTGCAGCCACAAGGCCAATTACATTGTGATAATTAACATCGAAAAAGTGGTCCTGTGCATAAGCCTTGACGATTTCGTTGGTGAATGACCGGCAATACATAACCAGGGCAGGTTTCATTTCACAAGCGTCGCCGTCACCGACAGCATGATGTCCACAACCCATTTTTCCTTCTCTTTTGTCAAGCTGAATTCTTCTCCCTGGAGAATGAGGTAATCAATATGGGCAAACACTATAGTGTGGTCTATGGAAGAACTAAAATTTGCAACTAAGAGTCCAAGTTCCATATAACCACAGTGGATACGGACGTGTGCCTCGAAAGTGAGCTACAAGGTGGTACTGGTTGCAAAATATTGATGAATGAAATATTTCAGGAAGCACAGCCCTGCATCCAACTAGTTATTTCTCAGACAGGTAAAGTAGTGAGGATGTGATAAGTCTGTGCATAGTCTAACAACGAAAGATTCAGTAGGAAAAGCATAATGCTAATAGCAAGGGAAAATCGTCCGGTTCACAACAAGGGCTACAGATATCCCGGTTGGCGCAGCAATTAGCTAGTCAACAAATACTTTTATGACAAAAATGATTACAGTGGTTTAGCCCACTATATCCTTACGGGATTATACCCCGCGGAATGCCCGCGCCGAGGGCCTGCCCACGTCGCCCCGCCCACGCGCTCCGGCCGGCGCGTGGCGGGGGTTTTTCGGTACGGCCGGGGGAGGCAATTCCCTTGAGTTTTCCAGAAATTACGTAGAGGTTCTTTTTCCTCGCGAAATGGTCCTTTTTTTTCTCGCGAAAAGGTCCCTGACGGTTTTTTTGCGGCGCTTTTTTCTAAAAACACCCCTCCAATTTGCAGGATAGCGCCCCACGGTTTTCTAAATTGCGTACGGGTCCTCGTTTCGTTACATACGGGTCCTCAATTTTTTACGAAAAAGCCCTTCAGCTTTTTCGAAAATACGCATGTGCCCTCGATTTTTTTTTAAAAACTTCTCGCGGATCATCGCCTCTTTTACTTCGGTACACACGGTGGTTGACGCGGCGTTGCGCCGCGCCTATGAGGCTAGTTCAAGATATTACAGGTACCACAATATCTAGATGTGAAACACAAGAAGAGTTGGCGGAACGAGGTGATTTGGTCATCAAACAAAAACTGTGTTGTCCACTGAGGGCTGAGGCTGAGGCACGTAGAGTCCTTCATTCATGGCACACTTCTCTATATATGTTGGGCCAATAATGCAATATGCAAGAGAAGAGACAAAACAACTCTACATCTCAATCATTACACTGCCAACAAGCACAAATTATCTGTATGCTGCAAGTAACTTGAATAAACAGTGATTGATCAAAACAAGCCAAATTAATTGCACACATTTTAGCTTGTTGATCACCCAGTTGGTCATTACTTGTTAGTGGTAGTGAAAGAACAAGGCTTTAGTAAACTAATATTGAATTATGAATTTATGATATAGGAAAATTCAAAAGTGTAACAGTGTTCTAATGCCCTAGAGAGGTAACCGCATGTAACACCTTGGCCCAACCTTTCAGCCCTAAATACTACCACTACTACCAAACTGTTGAAAGAAAGGCATAAACTACACAATATGAAGCAGTTTCAATAAAACACAATCTTAAAGCTAACCGCCAAGGTATGCCATCAAAATCAAATCATGACAATTAGAGGTGATATACGAATTACTTTTACACGTGGAAATATATGTGTACTACTCCCATCCATACATGTCGCTTTCACCATATACTTAAAAAACCAAAAAAGTAAGAGTGGGTCCAAAGACTCAGCAATTATATAATAAAATAGTGGCGACAATATTAGCAATTCAGTAGACTCCGTATCCGATATATGTAAACACAAACCCTATAATTGTCAGTAAATCACATATCTATAAAACTATAACATAAACTCTGCAACTGTTCCACTGTCTCCTATTTATTTCATGCAGTGCAATACAATACGATGTAATGCCATATCCACATGCATCTTCTAAGCTCATAACGATATAGTTGAGTGTTCACCCGTCGATAAACCACCCTTGCCCCATTCTCTTTCATATAGGGTCTCAAACTCCACTCCCGTGGAGCGCCTACCGTAGTAGGTCTTACTCATGAGCATTCTGGATTAGTCATATATCCTTCTCACCAACCTAGCACATGTACTCCAAAATAGCTATATGATTTACTTACTGCCTTGACTCATATGCAATTTACATGATGCAACGACTTTTCAACATTCACAATCAACTCTACACAAACTTCACTCCCGTGAAGTGCCTACCGAAGTAAGTCTTTATCTTCCCACTACTGTGGGATGCCTATGCGGAGTAGATCTTTATCCCACTACTGCGGTATGCCCACGCGAAGTAGGTCTTTATTCCACTACTGCAGGATGCCTACATGAGGTAGGTCTTTATCCCACTACTGCGAGATGCCTACGTAAAGTAGGTCTTTAGTACAAGTGTGCTGCACAACGCAACACTCTTTCAACATAACACTCAACCAAAAGCATCTCTTGTCACAATATAGTTAACATGCAAGTAGGGATATCATTTCATATAATAACATACAACATGGCATAAGCAAGTATCAGGCATTAATCACAATCCATTATTTTATCATGCACCTGCCTGTTTATCTTATGGGTGATGCGTGGATGGCTTCAGACCAGGACCTCCACTTGTACAAGCATTATCCCGCTTTAATACCATAACAATATGTGCGCATATTCACGGACGGCAACATTTCTACGTGCAAACCATCATACACAATCCCGCTCTCATCGGACATCTTTCCGTGTTTCTGGTACTCAAACGACCATAATTTAGAGATCGCGTCATCTATATCCGCGAATATATTTATTTATGCACTCTCAATCTCTTTCTCCATTTTCTTTCTCTTCCTCTTTCCTTTCTTTCCCGTCTTTCTTTTGTTTTTCTTACCCAGTCTCTTCCCTCTATTTCTTCTTTTTTCTCTTTTCGATTCTCTCTCTAACTTTCTCTATCTCTTCATTTTGGATCAGCCGAAAGGCCTCATGTCCTCTTCATCACTCATTCTCTCAAATGCAGCCGAACTCCTCTCCTCCTCCTCCCATTATGCCTCCTCTCCCTCTCTCACGGATCCACCTCAGATCAGGTCGGCTAGGGCCAGATCTATCCATCCCCCATCGTTGAACGTCTCCTCTCCTTTGGCTCGGTGAGTGCAGCACGCCGGCATCACCTCCCTCACCGCCGGTCATCGCCCCGAGCTCTAGCTGCTCGACTCTAACTCCCGCACCACTCGGCCATGACCGTCCCCCTGGCTCGGTCCTGCGTGTTTGCTGCCGGGGACAGGGAGTTGGGCCAGCCTGGGCCAATTGGTCACGTCAGCTTGCCCCTTAGGACATCTGTCGTGCTGTCGAGGGAATACTATTGTAGGGGTGGCCCAGCTCTACATGACTGAGCCTGGCAACTGGCCCAGTATGTAATAGGTCCAATAATATAAAGAAATATACCAATGTATCCCTAACTTTTGTAACTATTAAGGGGTAGGATGATAATTTCCCATCCTACTCCACTCATGTATATAAACATCCCTAAGAGGGGTATGAGGGAACCAGATTCACTCATTTTTACACATAAGCTCTCTCTCCTGTCGTTAACTCTTTCTAGCTCTTACCTCTTCCATAGAGTAAGGGGTATCATGTATCTACTGTTATGCTCATGCTAAAACAGCTATGATTTTTATTACTGGACTTCGGAAACACTAAAATTTAGCATATGTTGGCGGCAATTTTTGATATGAACCAAACAAGCTAAGCCCGACCCAAACCCAATCGGTGGATACAAATGACCCAAAGAGCTTACCCAGCTGAAATCTCCACAAGGGCAAAAAAAACATGGGTAGCATATGTTAAGGAGATAGAGTTGTATTCTATTCCATATATGTCTTATCTTTATATGACATATTCTCTTGTACTCTCCTATATATATGACCCTTTGGGTCTCATATCAATACACACAATATTCATAACATGGTATCAGAGCTTAGGTTGAGCAAAGGTTAGGGTTAGGGTTTCTTGTACCCGTCGTCCTAGCCTCCTAGCCTCCGCTCCAGCTTCCGCATCTGCTGCCCCCGGGAGGAGCCCTCTTCGCTCCCGCGGGCTGCCACCTCTTCCCGGATACCGGCGCAGCCGCATGTCACCATCTCTCGACCGCTGTCGCCCGCGTCCGGCGCCGCGGGCTTGCTTTCCGGCTGCCCTGGCTCGTGCGGGTCGCCTCCGACCCGAATCAGTCTCATCAGGCCGGATCTAGGCTCCGACGTCGTCACCATTGGTGCGCTGCGCCTCCTCTCCAGATCCGATCTGGATGGGATGGGCCGTGGTGGATCCGCCCCGAGCTCCATCCGCGGCCGCCGCCCAGACGCAGTCCCAAATCCGAATCCGGTCGCGCACCGCTTGGATCCACCACCGTCCAGACAGGATCCGGTGCCGCCGCCGCCGCTCGGATCGTCTGGAGCTGCCACGAGTTGTCTTCAGTCATCCCGAGGGATCCCGCCGCCAGGCTCTTCTTCACCATCGGATCCGGCCGCCTTCGCACCGGATCCGGCCGCCGCCGCACTGCTCGACCCGGATCTGGCCGCCTTTGGCCGCCGCCGCCTTGGATTTGCGCCGCCGCCGACTCCTGGCCGCCGTGCCCATGCCTCCGCCTTCGGACGCCACCTCCTGTGCCTCCGCGCCCGCGCTGGGCCGCCTGCGCGCCCGCACCGCCGCGCCGGGTCGCCTGCGCGCCCGCGCCGCTGCTTTCTTCCGTCGTGAGATGGGAAGGAGAGGGTGGAGAAGCGGTAGGCGCGAGTGAGGCGACGGGGGATCGGGAGGGAGTGAAAGGCGCTGAGGGGAGATATGGGAGTGAAAGGCGCTGAGAGGGAGAGATGGATGTTTCTTATGCCGGCTGCTCCAGTTCGCGTTATTCCTTGAGTCTTTTTGTTTTAGTCAAGTCAGTTATTTTTTTTCGTGCGTCCTTCGTTGCGTCCATCCAAAATCCGTAGTTTTTTACTTTTTAGTTTGTTGAAGCCATGCGAGTCCACAAAATTTATTGTCAGTCATAGAAGTGTAGGAATTTTATTTTGCATGGCAGCAGCCGCCGCTCTCCTCTCTGAGCCGCGTGCAGATCGTAGAAGTCGTTATGATGCCGCCGCCCCGAGCTTCAAAGGCCACCGCGCGTCCTCTGTGCACTGCGCCGCCGCCTCTTGGGCTTCGATCTGCGCTGTCATGCATCTATCTATTCCTCTTCGGCTTGATTTGACAGTTTATTCAAAAACTGCACGCAACGACGACATCATCAAGACTCGGACTTCGGATTCATCTTGTTTTAGTGTTAACCTTTTTTCAAATGCAATGCTATTGCATACGCCTTGCATTTGAGGGGGGTGTTAAGGAGATAGAGCTGTATTCTATTTCATATATGCCTTATCTCTATATGGCATATTCTCTTGTACTCTCCTATATATATATGACCCTTTGGGTCTCATATCAATACACACAATATTCATAACAGCATACACCAATAGATCATCCTTTGGAAGCGAAAATTCAGTCAATCATCCTACTGAGTTCTGACGCTTTCCGAAGAACTGCATCCCATTGTAATCTGAAGATTTCTTTACTTGTGATCAAGAAAGCAAAGTACACATTTAGAGAAGCAGGAAAACAGCACAGAAACAACCAAACGGCATACAAAACAAGGGATACCAGATTCGAAAGACCGCCACACCTTCCTGCACCTAACCCAAGAGCCACCGGACTACCGGAGGATCTGAACACGTACAAGCATAAACTACACTTCTAACTAAGCACCGTACTTGCAGCTTGCAATGTCCTCCGTGATCATCTCCAGGTCCCTGGAAGCCACGGCCATCGACATTGCCCGCCGGTGGCGCCCCGCCTGCCTCGCTGGCTGCTGCTCGGAGGCCTCCGCCGTCGCGGGCTTCCGCTGCTCGCCGCCCCCGTCCGCCGACACGTCCTCGAGGCTGGCGAAGTTCTCCGGCAGCACGAACGCGCTCTGGGACGCCCTTCTCTGGTGCCTGCCCGCCCTCTGCGACATCTTGAAGCTAACAAGAGCAAGAAGACCCACACGTGGGAGGACTTGGCCGGTGCTGCTGTTTTTACAAGGCAGAAAGACTCAAAGCTAGCCACCTCATGACGAGACTCGAGAGGAGGAAGCCACCGCTCTATATAGCCTGCCTAACGCATGCTCAGAGAAGGTATCGTATGGAAAAACATTATTTTTCCCATGCGGTATGTTCACTAGTTCTGCTGATCTCCTAGTACAATGATAACTAAGATCGTGTTTTTTTCAGCTTTTAAAAGTTACTTTTCGATTTTTTTATAGTAACTAACATTTAAATGGAGCATCTTTTCAAGATAGAGTCTACTAGTTAATTATAGTACATGCTTTACCAACTTCATTTATATCGGTGAAAATCGTACGTAAATTTCTATTACTCTGTAATATCTCATATAAACAACTAAAAATCACAAGTCATAATCAAAAATCATAAGTCGTAGTAAAAAAAAAACAAGCCCTAAATTTGCAAGGACACACGGGCCTATGCTACTGACAGTTCCTGGCTCCCAATGGGCAAGTGCATTGACTTGTGCATGCATCCATGTGCGGACGTGCATCCGCATGGCTCGTACTGCGCTTGATTAGGACTCGATTAGGCGATTAAATTAGCGTCCTGATTGCCAGATAAAACGGTGTTCTTGCTGATTTGGTGCTCGTCTGGCTCCTCGCTAGGATCTACATCTACCTAAGCGTGTGGTCGATTCCGCCTACTGATCAACTTGGCTTCCAAATTTACAGCCAACTTGGCACGTACTGTTGCTCCGTTAGTTGACTTGGTTGGTGAGTACGGTATTTTTGTGCATTTTCTGCACGTGTAGGATGTCGCTATGAAGTTTCCTGGCAAGTAAATAAATGGTATTCTTGAGGCCTATGTACCGGAATCTTAGGACCGAGCTCGCCATTTTATTGCGTTAGTGCTTCACCCATGAACCATGCTGACATAATTAACTGAGAGCCACATGCAAACCAAAGAGGCAATCGACCAACAAAATCAATCACATATTTAAGACACTACTACAAAAAGTCACCACAGACGGTTCAAAACCGTCATTACAGACGGTTTTTGAACTGTCTGAATTTATGTGTCTGTGATAACATGTGGCTATCATAGACGGCTTTCGAACCGTCTATGATAAGATACAACATAAATGGTTTTAATTAAGAACCGTCTGTGATATCTAATATTAAAAACCGTCTGTGATCGTGCTCTAACGTCCTTATAAATAGGTTCTCTTCAGTTCATCAATATTATCTAATTGCTCTACAAAACAACGCAATCAGATAATACAGATGAACCAAAGTAGGCATATGTATGAAAACAAGATCATCGTGTAATAAGGTTTATCGCCATATCTCCATTCTGTAATAAAACATGAATTTCAACAAGAGCCAAAACTCTAGCCATCCATTAATCATCACAAAGAACTAAGACATCAAAAATTAATTTTCACAAGCACAAACATCAAGATTTACATGGCTAAGACATCAACAATTAATTTTCACACGCATGAGCATTAAGATTTACATGGCCAAAACCCTAGCCATCCAAAAATTTCGAATAGGTGATATATCACCGGTGACGAAGGAGAGGCGGCGGCAGCGTCACTGTTATGTCACGACGGTGACACAGCATAAGACACTCTTACAATACTTAGGACAGGAGTATCTTGTGCAGTGAACCATGGCGTCACAACTGGAGGTGGAGGAACTCACGACGGTAGGTGGCATTGTCGAGGGGACGGGGCGCTTTGGTTTGGGGGAGGAAGCAGGAATAAGAAGTGGATGAACTAGGAGCAATAGGAAATATTGGTTCTTAGAGTGAAATTGGAGGGAAGCGAGAAGGGGAGTAATAGGAGGTGAGAGGAGGGAGGAGACCGGTGCCTGCCGTTCGAGAATGGATGGGTGAGATCAAAATCCGAGGAGAGATACCATGGATCGATGATGCGACATTATCACATATGATTCGGATTAAAAACCGTATGTGATGTCAGCACATCACAAACATCTTTTAATCCTAACCATCTATGATATTTGTCACAGACGGATCGAAACAAAAACTATCTATGATAAGTACAGACATCATAGACGGGTTTATTCTAAACCGTTCGGAATAAAAATCGTCTGTGATAAGTAGCTCATCACAGACGATTCTTTCTATCACAGTGAACTTAGACGGTCCATCTTGTAAAACTGTCTATGGTAACTTTATCACTGATGGTTTGTATTGAACCATCTATGATGATGCATTTAGAATGACCATTATTGTAGTAGTGAGAGCAATCACCAAATTGAAAAGACGCAAGTACGGAGTTCCTGACTAACGGTTTGTTATAGGAGTTTTCTAGTATGCAAAATATAGGTGATATATACCTCGTAATTCTTTTCTTTGCGCTATTTATACACACACACACATATGCATAAAACGCTAAAATAGGGCACCATGGTGTTTAGGCACCAAGCCTACCTATCTATGGATTACTTTTAGATGTGCACTAGTGCAATGGTATATAATATATCAGGTAAACCCATTAACATTCATTAATTCGAAAATGGCATCGATTTGGAAAGGAAGTCAATCATGAATGAAAAGTCTTAATCATGGATGGAAAATCTCAATCATTGAGCCTGTGCACCATGGTGCCTCTGTTATTTATACTATATGTGTGTGTGAGAGAGACAAGCTTACGGTGTAATCATGGTGCACTCTAGCTAAAAAAGTCATGAAAAAATATGAAAAAATTTCTACATGTACTTCATGGTTTACTTAACCTATGTATAAAAATTTTAAATTCAAATTTGTTCTATATTAAGAATAACAGAAAAGAGAAAAAACTGACAAATTTGAACTCTCAAATTTATCAGATTTCTCTCTCTTTTTGTTACTATTAACATGGAATGAATATGAATATAAAATTCTATACATAGGTAGAGCATTTTTAGAGGTACATGTAGAAATTTTTTTAGAATTTTTTGTGATCATTTTTAGTTAGAGTACACTATTATTGCATCTTAAGACTAAATGCATAGCATATGTTCCTATATGTGTGTGTACAGTAGCGCTATTCAGTGCCTACACGCACGCTACATACAGGTCCTGCTGCCTGGCTTTCTGGTGCAAGTTGTGTTGATTCGGCAATAACTATTACACGCGAGTTACTATCAGACAAATATGAAGTTACTTACTTGCGACTGATATAAAAAACATGAATTTTGCAGCGTCGAAACATATTCGACATAGATTTTATTTCATTAAGCTCGTAATTTCGAACACAATGGCGCAAACAGATTGCAGATTAGACTTTCTATTAAAGAGTTACTGTATTTTTTAGCTTGGAAACAAGATAAAAAAATGTCCCCACGTCAATTGTAGTATTGCATGCACATGATAATTTTGTAGATTCAGTCGTGAGGAAAGTTATTGCCTATTGTGAGTTAAGTTACTGCCTGTTGTGAGAAAAGTTATTACCTGCTGTGTACTGTGAGCGTTTGGCAGTAATTTCACTCGATATCGATAGTAACTTCGTTCATAATGGATGATAACTTGATTGCATATGATAGTAACTTCACCATAAGATGATAACTTCGCATGGGAATGATAACTTCATTCCATATGGAAGATAACTTCATAAGTAACCGAAAATAACTTTGCATTGGCAATCTGCATATAATTGGTTGCAATCCATAGGTATATTCCATATCAGACATGAGCAAACTTCATGATTACAACCGTGACGATACTGTTAGAATTAATTTTGATGATTTGTAAGTGGTCGAAGGAGCAGTCGAAGCCGTAATCGAAGCTATGGTCGAAGGAGCAGTCGAAGCCATGGTTGAAGCTATAGTCGAAGCAGTGGTCGAATCCACAGTCGAAGCTACACTGAGTGGTTGTAGCTATAGTAGTTGTAGGTACTGTAGCAATCGAATGTACTGTAGTAGTCAAAAATACTGTAGCAGTCGAAAGTCCTAACAAGATTAAAAAAAGACCCCACGTCAACTGTACTGCTGCATGCATGTGATAATTTAGTAGATTTAGTCATGAGGAAAGTTATTGCCTATTGTGAGTGAAGTTACTGCCTGTTTTGAGGAAAGTTATTACCTACTGTGTACTGTAAGCGTTCGGCAGTAACTTTACTCGCTAACTTTGTTCACAATGGATGATAACTTGATTGCATATGATGGTAACTTTACCATGTGATGATAACTTCATATCGAGATGATAACTTTATTTCATATAGATGATAATTTCATGCGTAACCGAAAGTAACCTTTGCAATAGGATGGGTTGGTGGGACTTCACCATAGGGATGGTAATTTCATTCCATATGGATGATAACTTCATGCGTAACCGAAAGTAACTCCAGGCATTACATATGATAATTTGATGTACATTCGATAGTAACTTTACCATAATTGACAAACGCTAGTAATTGAGCATGGGGTGGGATGGTAAAGCGGTTGGCTGGTTGGGTTAATTAGGGGCGCGTATTTATTTTACACCTGCGCTAGTTAGTAATTATATATGTGTTGATTATATATATGAATCATCAATGAATGTGATCTAAGTTTATTCGAAACTTTGAAATCGAGTATATTTTTTCAAAGATATACATTTCATTTGAATTGTTATATATGGGTATATACCCTAAAAATGGTATTTTGAAAGAACACACCCAAATTTGGGTTGAATTCACACATTTAAAATCATGGTGTCCCATTTCAGCGTCTGTCATTTGAAAAAAATATACTAGGGGGTACCAAGGATACTCGACGTCAGTTGAACTAGTACTAAGGGCCAGCACAGCTATGTCGCCCTTGGTCAGGTCTCGCCAACGGCGTTTTTTAGGCTAGTAGCCATCGGGGCTTTTGTCTCCATGAGGGCAGGGCATCAGGCTACACTGGTGTCAGTGCCGGGGGGAGGGGGGTCATGCATGAGATGTGATTCATGGAGGTGATCCGTGCATCAATTTTGTAGATCTATGGCACCGGCTTATTTTTAAGCCAAGGGTGAAATCCACCTCTGTGGCCCCCGCGCGTATGTTTGGCATCGTGTGTGTGTGTGTCTAGTTTGGACGCCTAAGGGCACTGCGAATGCTCGACGGCAGTTGAACCCGCGCAAAGGGGCTAGCGCAGCTATGCCACCTCGTGTCGGGGCTCGACGGCAACCTTTTGGGTCAGCGACTGTTAGGACATTTTTGTCACAAGGGGGCATCGGGCCATGCCGGTGTCAGTGGGGGTGTCGTGTGCACGATTTTGCCCTTCACGAAGTTGAGTCATGCTGTGATTCTGTCAATCTAGTCCACATGGTTATTTTTAAAACTAGGGAGAAATCCACCTTTGTGGCACAATGTATGTTCGTTTGGCATAGTGCATGACTAGTTCAGGGCGCCTAGGGGCACCACAAATGCTCAGCAGCAGTCAAACCAGCACGAATGGGCTAGTTCTAGCTATGTCGCTCCAAGTCAGGGCCCATTGATGACTTTTTGTGTCAGCAGCCGTTGGTATGTTTCCGTCGCTATGGAGGCATCGTGCCATACTGGTGTTAGTGTGGGGGGCTGTGCACGCACTTTTGGCCTTTTCACAGAGGTGATTCATGCGTTGATTCTATCGATTTGGGTCATTGGTGTATTTTTTTAATCTAAGGGTGAAACCCACTTCTGTGGCATTGCGTATGCGTGTTTGGCATCATGTGTGGCTAGTTAGGTGCTTAGTGGGCACCATGAATGCTCGATGATGGTTGAACCAACATGAAGGGGTCAGTGCAGTTATGTCGCCCATGAACAACGTTTTTTGGGACAGCGGCAGTTGCGGCATTTATATCGCCACAGGGCTATCAGGCCACACTGGTGTCAGTCTCGGGGGCCACACACATTATTTTGACATTTATAGAGGTGATTCGTGCAATGATTCTATCAATTTAGGTTGTTGGCTTATTTTTTTTAAGCCAATGGTGAAAGCCACTTCCATCGCTCTGCATACTCGCCTTTGACATCGTGGGTTGTCTTCTTACCTTTTTGGTGGATCGATGGAACTATGGAAGTGTGGATGCCTGGATGGGAAGTTGAAGGGAGAGAAAGAGGGAGTTTGTTGATATTCGTGATGGACAGCTGTCAACATACTTGACTAAATGGGTCACTTGCTCGGCACAGCACGGCCTGGATAGGTCATGACCCGATTATGCCAAGCACAGCTGGTCCAAATAAGTTACCATGTCATGCCACGTTGGCTTACGTGCCTGCTCTCTAACCCAGGTACAACACTGAGAGGGGTCGGGCTATGCCGTGTTGTCCCAGGCATACTTAACATAACGGGCCATAAGTAATTTTATTGTCAAATCACTTGTCCACGTTTAGAAGAGTGCAATAACTATAACACTAGTAATTTTATTGCTATCCACGAGCAAATTTATTGTGCTACCATATAAGAGTTACTACACTTTTTTTAGCAGATCTAACCCCCTAGAAAGATTAGGGGGTAAATAGCGTGTCATACTAGTTTGAATTGTGCCTTAACACGATACTATGCATGCAAATGCTGAGCTAGCCCACGGTGCCGAGGTGACGGCCTAAGTACGACACGCCCGATCGAGCTGGGTCAGCACGGTCTATTTATTGTTCGTGCCGTGCTGTACCTAGACCGTGCGAACAGTATTGTGTTTTAGGCTGGCACAGTTGGCCCGACCCATTTGACTAGATCTCGCTGTCAATATTTTGAATTTTAGAAGAATCGCCATGGGATCTAGGATTCTCTGCAGTAATGCAGCAGTGCCGAGGTGACAGCCTAAGTATGACATGCCCGATCGAGCTGGGTCGGCATGGTCCGTTTATTGTTTGTGCCGTGCCGTATCTAGACTGTGCCAATAGTACAGTGTTTTAGGTCGGCACTATTGGCCCGACCCATTTGACTAAGTCTGGCTATCAATATTTTGAAATTTAGAAGAAACGCCATGGGATCCGGGATTCTCTGCAGTAACGCAGGGACACTGTTTACACAGTGTTTTGGGCCTGTGCGAACAGTACTCTACCTATACTATAGAAAATCACTGTAGATGCAAACATTTACGTATTGTGGCAGAATGTAGTGTAGCGATTGTACTGTATCATGGTACTGTAGCGCTCGATCTGGAACATTCATTTCGGATCGGACGGTGCGCACAAGCTTCTAATGCACTTCACTGTGCTCCTCTGCATTAAGGATCCCCATGGATGGATAGTAAGGAGTGTCCCTGAAGAGTTCGTTCCGTACTGTGCGAGTTTGGTCTCGTTGGCTAGTTCCAGTCTCATTGGGCCGGGTGATCAGTTGGACACGTCGTTAACTTGGTTAGCGTAGTTGGGTTTGCCTGCTGCCGCTGAGCTTTGCTAAGGCTGTGACATGTATAAACGTACGTCCACAGCGAAGGTGGAGCAGCAGCACAGCAGCAGGCGAGGGCCTCTTTTTGAGTCTTAGTTACCGCAAACTAGTTATTTGTTCGTGTGTTTTAACAAAACTTATTAAATATATAGATAATTATTTTATGAAAGAGAGTTATTCTGATCAATTAAAAAATAAAGAATAGACATTGCAGATGCTAAGCGGTAGTCAAACTAGCATGAATGGACCAGTTCTAGATATGTCACTCCAAATCAGGGCCCATCGATGACTTTTTTGTGTCAGCAACCGTTGGTATGTTTCCTTTACTATGGAGGTATCGTGCCATGCTGGTGTCAGTGCAGGGGCTGTGCATGCACTTTTGGCCTTTTCATAGAGGTGATTTGTGCATTGATTGTATCGATTTGGGTTGCTGGTGTATTTTTTTAATCTAGGGATGAAATTCACCTCTGTGGCACTGTACGAGTTTGATCTCGTTGGCTAGTTCCAGTCTTATTGGGGCGGGTGATCAGTTGGACACGTCGTTAACTTGGTTAGCGTAGTTGGGTTTGCCTGCTGCCGCTGAGCTTTGCTGGGCTGTGACATGTATAGACGTACGTCCAAAGCAAAGGTGGAGCAGCAGGCGAGGGCCTCTTTTTGAGTCTTATTAGTTACCGTAAATTAGTTATCTACTCGTACGTTATAACAAAATTTATTAAAAATATAGAGAATTATAATATAAAAAAAGATTATTCTGATCAATTTAAAAGTGAAGAGTGATAAAAAGTTGAGAATGAAACGGTTGGAGGAGAAGGAACGTACAACCACCAACTTGTTCTTTTGTAATAGTAATGATATGCAAACGCTGATCTTGTTTCGCTAAATATATAATTTTTTAATTTGAATTTATTTGATTAGTTGAACATGTGAGCTTTCAGGACATCCGTGCTGCACTCCAATAGCAACAACGTCTCAGTTTGTTACCACCGTATTCTTTCAACTGAAAAGCTAAATCGATGGGAAATGCTCAACATTTCTTGATTCAAAATGAACATGACGTCGTCCCCAACCGAGCATTTCTGTCAAACCACCACCTGACAGTGGCGACAACTGCATCCGTATCTCATGATAGATGACAGTATGAGTACCGAGGAATGACGATTGACATATGAAAGAACCAAAATGCATCTAAAAAGATGACCTCTCTTCGTTAATAACGGTACTGAAACACCGGTCACCTGAGCTGCATACTTGCACCTGCACCTGCACGAGCTTTACCCTCGCAAGAAGTGGAAAGTGATGCCATGGAACCCCACGTCGCTGAGGTGCTCAGCTGCAGCCTCTCGCGGTCCTCTCTCGCCTTCCTCGACCGCGCCAGCGGCGCCCGGATGTACATGAGGTCGCCGGTCACGCCCCGCTCCTCGTAGCCCTCCAAGGCGCCAATGCCGAGCGCCATGGGCTCCAGGAGCTGCAGGACGTAGGGCTTGACGCCGTCCTCGCCGCACACGGACGCGCCGGCGCCCTCGCCGAGCAGCCAGCGCCGTTTCATGTCAGCGACCACTAGCGCTCTCGCCAGACGTGCTCGCGCGGGCGCCCGGCCGACCTGCCGCACCGCAGTACGATCTCGACCGGCCCGGACGCGTGCACGGCCGCGAACTCGTCCGTGGTGAGCCCGAGCCGGAGCATGGTGAGCATGTCCGACCGCGGGCCGTCGGCCTGGATAGGCAGGTGGACGAGGAACCTGGCGTCTCCGGGGGGCGAAGCTTCCGAAGACGAAGAACCTGGACGGAATCCACGGTGGGTGAAGCTCATGGCCGACGTGGCCTATTAACCGGCACCATCCAAGATTTTTTTTTCCTTAACCTGGTACCGATTGTTACTGATAGCTATCTTCCGTGGTTCTAAAATCTAACTGGAATCTTATCAAAAAAAAATCTAACTGGAATTCAAATGAGAGAGAGAATACGACCGTTTAATTTTCAATATGACCTGGAAGATCTAGCACTGAAGCACTAGTCAATCAGCAAGATACACATATCGCTAATGCGTGGCAAATGGGGGGGGGGGGGGCGGATCGATCAGAGGGGCAAACGTGGAAAAGCGATAATGGGCCGGCCCATTACAACTCGGTCAATCTAGGCCATCCGAGTTGGGTCTCATAATACTATCTCCTATAGGGCCCACATGTCAGCACCAGGGACGCGCTCATTCTAGGGCAAACTACCCAGGAGTAAACGGTCACCGTCAGATTCATATCCAACTGCAGGCACGCTACCCTTCTTTCCCTTTTAAGAGCCCAAACCCTCTTGAGGAACCTCTCCTGCGCCGTCGTCTTCCTCCTCGCTTCTCTCGCTTCCCCGCCACCGCCACGGCCAGAGCTCGACTCGCTCCCGAGAGGTACCAGTCCACCAGAACCCTGCACCCCGATCTCTGCTCCTCATCTTGATGCGTAGATCCGCGCATAGCTACTCTGGATCCCTGGTTTTAGGATGTTGCATCTTGATCTGTTCGCTGTTCGCGGCAAAGAGCAAGCTTTTAGTTTTTGTCCCTGTGTTGTAAATACCATGTGAATATGTGATGTTGGTCTGATCGGAAAGCGATGTAGGATCACTAGTCAGTGTGTGTTTCAGCAAATCACTGTTGGGTCACGTTCGAATGGGGCTGTGCGTATGAGTGGGGTTTAAGAGTGATGCTAAACTTTTTGGCTGGGGAGCTTGTGTTGATTATTTATTGATGGTGTGTATGGTTTAGATGCTTTGTGTATTATGCGCCTTTGATGGGATATTATTATCGTTTGGTGCGCTAGCAAGAATATTTTGCCAAAGCGGCCATGCTCAGTGATTTTTGTTTTTCAACCTAGTTATGGATGGCTTCGATGAAATTTGCGAAATAAAATGAAGTTTCGCAAGTTTTTACTTCATATTAAAGTGGGTATTAACACAGGAAAAATCCAATGAAATGTATTTGGCTTGTTACATATTTCTTCCCGGCAATTGAGTGCAATCATTATTGCGCTTATCCATGGGTGATCATATTGCTGCTAGGCTGCTGTTACTAGCCTGCTATGCTCTGTGTCTATGTTGAGAGAATCACAAACTTGCGTTCTTTGCCATTTAGCATTTATAATTCTATCTACCTAGTCGGTTTAAATGCACCACAGGCTTGTGGGAGATTCTTTTTGGAACTTGTTAGTAATTCTTTGTTTTTACCTTAATTAATTAGTAGCTACCAATCATTGCACCTGCTTCCATTAAGATGTTTGTCCTTGCATCACGTATCAATCAAAACAGCTGAACAGGCACCAATATTTTAGCAAAAGGCTTGTAAGTGTTAGCACTCGCATGTATACGATCACATGTTTTTTCATGTACTGGTAGGCTAGTAGTGTACTGCAGCTCGTCTGCTACTTCTTTTGCTCAACATGGATGTCATTGTTGGGGCATTTTGACAATCTCGTGCCAAGTTGGCTGTGTCAGATTGAATTATCAGACTATCTGTATCAGTAGTAGTTTACTATATGATTCAGTTGTAAAATTATTACCACTTTAACTTGAATACATGCTGTCTATTTTTTTTCACTTTGGTTGATTGTGGTCACTCTAAAAGGCTGCCTTTATGACATTTTGGTGTGTTATTCTGCAGGTAAGGTAAGGATGGTGAGGGTCAGTGTGCTGAATGATGCTCTCAAGAGCATGTACAATGCTGAGAAGCGTGGGAAGAGGCAGGTCATGATCAGGCCATCTTCCAAGGTGATAGTCAAGTTCCTTCTGGTCATGCAGAAGCACGGTTAGTTCTAAACTGCACATTCTGTTAAATTTGCTTCTCTTGGAGGATTTTTTTCCTGACTAGTGTTTTATTGTGTAGGATACATTGGTGAGTTTGAGTACGTTGATGATCACAGATCTGGCAAAATTGTGGTCGAATTGAATGGCAGGCTGAACAAGTGTGGTGTCATCAGTCCTCGCTTTGATGTTGGTGTCAAGGAAATTGAAGGATGGACCGCCAGGCTGCTTCCATCTCGGCAGGTCAGTTGCTTGACCGTACTGCTGGTTGTATTATAGATAGAACTTACTGGCTACTGCTATCTTGAACTGTATAGTATTGTGTATAATCTGGTCCTTGAGTGGTAATTGGATCTACTTTCTCCAACCTGATGTGCAGTTTGGTTACATCGTGCTGACAACTTCTGCTGGTATCATGGACCATGAGGAGGCAAGGCGGAAGAACGTTGGTGGCAAAGTGCTAGGCTTTTTCTACTAAAATGGAAATTCCATGAAAGTACATCAAATCTGTTAGTAGGATATTTTCCAAGCACCATCTGAGTTGTGTTTTTTGTCTGAATAGCTGCTATGGCTTGTTATGTTATTTTGGAATCTGTTATGCACTTTTGAATCTGGAGGCATTGTTTGGAATTATGAGCTGTGCCTGTGGTTACTTTTGATATATATGTAGTCTTGATGTTGTTCCATTGAGGCCGAGGCTGAGAGGCACAAGTATCTCAATTTGTTGGTGAAACATCTTTTTTTCCATCTCACTGCAGTTTGCTGACTGACTGAGCTGAATTAGTGCTGTTCTTTCTGTTCTCCAGTCGTGTTATCTCATTACTTTGTCCTGTTGTTTTTTGTTGGTCCTTACAGCTTCTAAAGCGGTTTCTAGTTTTTTCATCTCAGTCGTTGGCTCGCTCGTGCTATTGGCTTATGGCTAGAAATGTTCAGTATTAACAATGCAAGTGTCTGATTTTTGGGGCCCTAGATATTGCGTGATATGCACTAGCTACTTCTGAATGAACGCTACACTACTGGTACGTAAGTGGGATAGTTTCAGCCTGTCCTCGACTTCTGAAGAAATAGCCCGTTGTTGTTCCCTTCTGTCTTTATGAAATGTGGTCTGAGCGGCATATCAGAGCTTACTTAGCTAATATTGCATCAAACTGTGACCAAGTGGCTGCAGAAATCAAGCTCGCTTTGGTGTGATGCGGCCAAAGTATGTTTTGTAGTTTGGAACATCGACACTTCCTGTGTGTGTATTGTGCGGCGCTGAGGAAGTCTTGGAACAAGTTCGTTTCAGTGATGCGTCAAAATTCGCAGTAACGTGGCGTTGGCACCCTTCGTGTTGCCGAAGTGCAGTTCCTGGAAATAGATATTTGGTGATCACATATTCGGTAGAACTTTGTTTGCATGTCTTATACTGCCTTTATTTTGATTTTTTTAAAAAGAAACACAGGGCAAAACACCCCGGCTCCATTTTTTTTTATTAAAATGAAATCAGAACGTGTTTTAGCGTTACAGGACATCTCACATTTCAGGTAGAGTTCACGGCAGCACCGTGCCTCCAGTGGCCATCACCAGACTTTAACCAGCCAATACGAAGTTCAGGAGTAAAATTTTCTAACTAAACTGCTTCATCCAAGCTAAGGGGGTGGCTGCCCCAAAGCCCTAATCCTCCCTGATCAGCTTCCTATCCTCCCGAGGATCGACCGGCGCTCCTATGTTTTCCTTTCTAAAGTAGAAATGCATCGATACACCTGGAGCAAATTTGGATCTTGGAGCAGCAGCCTCCGTCTTCTCAGCACTGAAATGACTTTCCTCCGGAGGACCTGCATACTAGACTGTTTATTTAGTCTTTCTAAAACATGGACCATTTCTCAAATTCCAACAGCTCCATAACACAACGGCATACACAGTATTTAGAATTCTATTTCTTTTAATCACTAAGCCACCAGGAAGCAACTGATTCAAAGTTTGTACAAGTATCGTTTCCAAACATCTTAGACGTATCTTTCCAAATGATTTTGGCAACTACACAATCAAAGAAAAGATGTGATACAGTCTCCTGCTCACAACAGAAGAAGCAAGAACGAACCATCCTCAATTCTCTTGATGAGATTATCCCTGGTCGATAACTTGCAAGACATAAGCCATAAGAAAATATGAACCTTTATTTTGAGAATGTTATTAGGCAACCAAACACTCCCAAGACAGTGGAAAGAACTCGACCGGCGACCTTCACAAAAAAAGTTTCCCAACTCCAAAAAAGCAACAAAAGGTGACATGACAATACTATACTAGTTCGCTACGAAGAAGAATACAGTAGCCTCCACAACGAGAGGACTAGTATTGATTATTACTATTGCAACAGCATATATAACCGATACATGACGGTGTATTTCTGCTAAGATAACCCCGGGGATACACGCTCGCTCACTCCATTACCATCTTCCCATGGAAGAGGAAGACCTGCCAAAGATGTGTAGTTGCCCTACACGGCCTAACACCTGCCTAGATATCTCCGCCGCACCGCCGTCGCCGTCATCGCCGCCGGTGAAGCAGAGAAGTGAGGACACTGCATGGGCTACATGCCGGCAGCAGTATCAGGCCATTTGTGTGTGTGTGTGTGTGTGGGGGGGGGGGGGGGGGGGGGGTAGAGAGGAATCCTTGTGAAGGGGTCCTCCATGGAAGACCCTGGATTAGGTTTCATTTATAGAGAGCATGAGGTTTCTTTCAGCGAGTGGAAGCTTAGGTAGTGGAGTGCCTTTTCTGCAGACCTAGATGAGGTATCTTCCTTAGCATATTCTTGCGCATACGAAAACTTCTCCTTTTTCATGTCCCATGCTTTGATTATGCTTTGGACTTTGGAGTATTCAAAAGTATATATTCCATGCTTTTGTGGTGCCTTTTGGGGCCTCTAGGAACATGGAATAATTTAGATGATGAGGAATAAATGTATCAGAGTGGCTTGACGAAGCATGGCTGGAAAGTTAATTGTGCTGGTGTGTGATCATCTAGAGCAAATCTTCCCTGGGCCTACTCAACAGCTGACAGCATGGCAGGTCTTGCATTGCGTCTGTCTCACTCCTGTACTTGATGCACTACGTTGCACCTACTCGTTTGTATGCTTTTCAATGAGGAGAAATTGAGCATTTGCCACTTCATACAAGTGCCATACGAAGAACCGAACATTTTCTTCTTCGAAAGAAGGGTGAGAAATTAGAAGGAAACATAACCGTGGAGATTGCTGTCGTGTCATGCTGTTTGACAGTACGAGGCCGACGAGCACCAGCTCACGCTGATATCTCATCTGGCTTGGCCTGTGTCTGCTGTGTCTGTAGCACAAATGCACAAGCATTCTTCAGCTCACTCTGCAGCGTTAAGAATTGCGATCCGCTATTCCCAGTTTCCTTATCACCGGGCTAATCTTTTGTGCCCATAAGATGAGGCCCATGAGCATAACGCCCAAAACCAGATAGAAGTAGCAGTAATAACAAACTAGAAGTGAGCCCAAAGTGGCAAGTTGAAAGTGACACCCAACCCAACCCCCAAGAGGCAAGAAACACAGTGACGACGAGATCGACGAAACTACCCGAAATTTGACCAAAATACCCCCGCCCCCGGAGAGTCAACTCCCGTTCCTACGATACGACCCCCCCAGATACACCACCCCTCGCCGTCGTCCTCCTCGAGTCCCCGCATCGATCGGTACCAATTCGGCGCTTCCTCCCCAGTGTTTGTTCTATCGGTGCGAGTCCCGTTTGCGATCTGTGATTGATCTCCTCGCGCTTTCTCTCTGTTTTGTTTCTCGCCAGCTCGTCGCCGGTTAGGGTCGGGGCGGGAGCGGGAGCGCGATGGCCGCTCCACCGGCTAGGGCTCGCGCCGACTACGACTACCTCATCAAGCTCCTCCTCATCGGAGATAGCGGTGAGTGCTGCGGACCCGCGGTGTCCCCTGCTCCTGCTAGATCTCTCTCCCTACCCGCTTCGGCCACTGTTGTGTTTGTGTGCGCGAGCGCTCGCGTTCGCGCGAGAGGCAATGGTTCAAGGGAATGCTGATTGCGAATAGATTTGCTTGACGCGTTTGTTCGATTCGGGGTGGAAGCGTGTGGCTTGGTTGCCGGTGGATTGGAGGTAGATGAACTGGTCGTATCGGTAGCTGTGATCGATTTGCTGCTGCCTATTAGTAAAAAAAGAAACCTAGCCATCACTGATGGGGCATTCACTGGTGTGAGTAGGTCACCAGTGTGCTCTTCCTTAGTTTCTAGGTGAACTAGATAGGGATATAGGAGATAATTCTTGCCTTGTGTTATGATGATCTTTTTATGCGAAATTTACACTAAATGGCATGGGGCATACGGGATACCCATTGTCCATTGATGCATTTCCTAGCATGATTGAAGGAACCTTGGAGAAGGGTGCCTTCTGCAAGTTCAATTACCCCATGCTTTAATAAAGGCAGCATCTAGTTGTTTGGAAGCTCCACTACAATCTGCGTGGCTAGCTGATGTTGCACTGTCCAAACATGTAGACAAGGGCAATAGCTCATCTAGTCATCTGCACTACTGAAGTGCATGTGGCTGAAAGTGGGAACCAGCTGTAACAGTTAAATATGATGTGGATTTAAAGGTTTATAGAGAAAACATGAGGGCCCCTTAAGAACCTTCACTCAATGCAATGTAGTGAAGATGCATTGAGCGGTAAAACCGTCTAGAGGTTTTGCTCCTTTCTGGTTATCTCTCGTGGTGTTCAAGACCCATCTGATGATTGGTGAGGAAATAATCAAATGTGAGCTATAACGACCTTGTAATTACCCATGTAAATTATAATAGGTAAAAAAAATCCGATCTGGGAAAGGAACTGGGGATGAAATAGTTGAATATAATGTGTTTGGACATGAAAAGGACCTCAATTTTTGGTGTCATGTGTTGTGGTCTATTTGAATTGCTAGTGTATGCTTTTGCATCTATTTGCACTGTATGAGTTTGGCACTTGTTGGTCTTTACATTTGTTAAGTATAATGACAGATATGCTAGTTCTCATGGGATTCATGTTTCCTGCTTTGAATTTTTAAATCTTGAATTCATAGCTTGCGGCATATTTGTTCACTTTACTACTTTGTCAATTCCCTTATAGGAAACCTTTCCTTTTTTTCTTCTTTCTGTATCTAGGTGTTGGCAAGAGTTGCCTCCTTCTGCGGTTCTCTGATGGTTCCTTCACTACTAGTTTTATTACTACAATTGGGTATGTTTTGTGTTGAAAAAGATTGTTTTACTGCTTTGTAGTTTTCCTCATAAGCCATTTATTGTTCTTGTTTTACTGCCCACTAGCTTCCTTCTGAAATATTTGGTAGTTGGTACTGTTTGCCCTGTTTGTCTCAAATCCTGCCTATGTGCAGTATTGATTTCAAGATAAGAACAATTGAACTGGAAGGTAAACGCATTAAGCTACAAATTTGGGACACAGCTGGTCAAGAGCGATTCAGGACTATCACCACAGGTGCAATGCTTGTTTCACTCTGTGGTCTGTGCTATCGACTAGTTCTATGAAGCTAAATGATAACCCTTTTCTCAAGTAATGTTCATTTTATCTCAGCATACTACCGAGGAGCCATGGGTATCTTGCTTGTTTATGACGTCACTGATGAGTCATCTTTCAACAGTACAGTCCTGTATATTCTTTAAAGCTTCATTTTGGACAATTTTGCTATTTTTTCTTTTGTTTATTGACATTTTGGTTCATTTTAACATACAGACATACGGAACTGGATTCGCAACATTGAGCAACATGCCTCTGATAACGTGAACAAAATTTTGGTGGGCAACAAAGCTGATATGGGTGAGAGTAAAAGGGTACTGATTCAGGCCTCCTTCCCCTCCATGTTATCTGCTTTTTTTATTGTCTAATATTTAGTAGAGGCTAGAGCCTACTTGCTGTTGTCCATTTGATATTATTAGCTCACTGTTTAATTTCTATATTTGATTGTTATTCCAGGCTGTTCCTACTGCAAAAGGACAAGCACTAGCAGATGAATATGGCATCAAGTTTTTTGAAACTGTAAGTTCCTGTGTCAAATTGTTTGGTCTGTTAACTGATGAACTTATTTTGATTTTACTTTGTCCTGTATCTTTCAGAGTGCCAAGACAAACCTTAATGTGGAGCAAGTTTTCTTCTCCGTTGCCCAAGATATTAAGCAGAGACTTGCTGAGACCGATTCCAAGCCTGAGGTATGGTTATACAGACGATTGTCTTGATGAGTATTTGAACTTACTTTGTTCAGAGTTTGAAAAGTACATTGTTGCTTATAGGACCGGACAATCAAGATTAATAACAAGACAGACCCAGGCTCTGAGACCCCAGCATCTCAGAAATCTGCTTGCTGCGGCTCCTGAGGGATACATGGTCTTCACTATCATGAACTATTTTAACTTAATTTGTTTACTGTTTGCTTGTTATTATAGGAAGAATGTTAAGAAGTTAACTGTGATGTGGTTGTTCTTTTACTCATGTTCCTTCCATTCTTTGCAACAACTACTCTTACTTTAAATGTAGTAATTGCAATTTCTGGAGGTTATTGCATGTTGTATTACAATTATTAGACGCATTTATCTCTGGTGTGTATTCGAATTCATGTCATTGCATTTTCAGTTTATCATTCTATTGTAGTAATATTAAAATTCTCTGCTCATTGCAAAATTTTATGAACTTAACGAGAAGGTAGATCATATATGTCAGGTGTGCATGTGCAATCCACGTAGTTGAATGGCGACGTAGCAGCTAGGAGGTGCTTTTCTGACAGGAGAATTCTTTCCCTCAGGAGCGCCTATGTTCGTTGTCCTGGTTGAATTTCTTGCAACGAAGTGTCGTCGTTCAAGGAGTGACGAATGAGGGTGGTGGGTGTTCATATGTGGACTTTGATTATAATTATTTGTTGGTTTGTGAGGAACGCAGTTAATTTGCGCACCCTTTTCACGAAGCATGCAGATCGCGATCGAGAAACGCAAGCATGGCAGTAAGCTTGCACCATGCATGAACCTATGCCCACTTCTTCCTGGCTTGTAAATGTCTTAGGTTGTCGATGTAACCTGTACCCCACCTGGCCACCTGAATGCATATAATGTTATGTGCACTTGGATGATTCCATGGACCACTGTAGAACTCGATTTGTTCTGTTGTTTCCCTCTGTTTTGTGTTGGGCTTGGTGTATTAATAATGAGAAGTTTATTAGAAGGCGTCTTTGAGCTGCTGAATCTTTCCTTGTGAGTTTATCTTCATTCCGGTAAACTATATGCGAAGTTTCATTTATATGGGAGTAGCAGAGCTGAATGAGAACGCAGAAGTTACATGTTGCTACAAGCAGAATGGGTTGACTGTCCTTTTTGAGAGTTGAGTGTGTGTGTGTGTGTGTTTTACTTGGTTGTAATCCACTTGTCCTCTGACTTTGTTACTGAGGAAAAGCTAGCCTTGGGTATTAGAAACAAAAAACTTAATTGAAATGGACTTGCCTTTCAAAATGAACATCCTAGGAAGCGGACTATATCTACGTTTTAAACATGTAATGGCTCTCAAAAGGAAGATCATAGCAAGTAAGCAATCTTATGTGGATCCTACGACTCACAATGAAAAGCTGAACTGAGGTGTTTGCATGCTTCAGCCGACGTCACAAATACAGAGCAGGGGACAGACACAATTAATCGAAAGAAACAAAATTGGAAAATGATAGTATCCAGATGTCCAATAAGACCATTCGCATGGGACGCATCTCCACTCTCCCATGCTATTTCCACCATCTAGATTCTAAACTCTTCCCCACATCTTTCTTCAGTACCCCATCCTCATTCATACGCTGCTTCCACCATCTAGATTCTGGACTCCTCTCCACATCTTCTTCCCTAGTACCTCATCCACATCATAACTCCTCGCAGGACCCACCACTGTTATTAAGTCGCACGATTAGTCGCGACTAATCCACGATTAATCGGCAAGTTGGTACAGGAGCTCCGACTAGCTCCGTCGACTCGACTAGCTAAGCTAGTCGGCCGACTTGCCGACTAGTCCACGATCAGTCGCGACTAGTCGTGCTATCTGAGTCGGGCGATTGGTGCAGTGGTGCTGCGGTCCGAGTCAGGCGGAGACATATACAGAGGCGGGCGACTTTAGAGTACAGATGTACCCATTCGGATGCAATCGAAGACCCCAGTCCTGCGACGATGCCGACCTGGAGAAAACCCTAGCCATCGCCACCCCCATCCACGCCGCCGACAGCGCCCGCCGCCACCTCCTCAGCCCTGCCCTGCCTCAGCACCTCCTCCTCAGCGCCCACCGCCTCTCGGACCTCCCTCCCCTGCCGACCCGAGACGTGGTGAACGCCGCCGCCTCGTCGTCGCCGCCTCGGACCTCCCTCCTCCGCCAACCCGAGCCGTGGTGCGTCGTCGCCTCGGACCTCCCTCCTTCGCCGACCCGAGGCATGGTGCCGTCGCCGCCTCAGACCTCCCTCCTCCATCGACCCCTGTCCAGTGTCCACGCTGCCGTCGCCGCCTCGGATCTCCCTCCTCCGCCTACCCGAACCGGTGAGCACTCCCTCCTCTCCTCTCCTTCCTCTGGCAGCAGTAATGTCTCCTCTCTTTCGGTCCTTCCTAGCCTGAGTCCTGACCTTCCTCCCCTTTTTTCCCCCTCTACCTTCGGATCCTTTTTTCCCCTGATCTCCCTTCACTCTGTTTTTGCTGCTCTATTTTGCTCTTGTAGCAGTAGCAACAGCAAGTAGTAGTAGCAGTAGAAGGAAGCAAGTAGTAGAAGCAGCCGACATGTAGTAATAGGCTAGTCGACGACTAGTCGTGACTAGTCACGACTAATCGGCAAGTCGGTAGCATAACGACTTGACTCGACTTTACGACTTAATAACCTTGGGACCCACCCACTTCCAGTAGCTCGCCAGCGGCTGGAGCATAGAGGCAGATTTGGGGAGGAGTCAGCACAGCGTGGCGCTACAACGACGACACTGTTATCCTCATACAGGGTCACAGGGAGGTCGACATCGTTTGAACTAGAGTGAGGGCTACTGGAAGTGGCTTCCGTCAGGACCACCCAAGCTCTGAGCGCTGTTGGGGGCATGGTCTCCATGAGCTCCCCAGGCATCGCTACAGTGAGTTCCTACTAAGACGTTGCATGAGTATTTAATTTATGCTTAAGGGAGGCCTTACGTTATAATTGGCTTATTAGCGATGCTTGAATGCCCGATCCCTCCTTTGGTATGCTTGTCGCAAGTTTTTTTTGATTGTTGCAACCACTTTCTCAAATTACTGCATGAGGTGTTTCATTTTATTGCAGTGTGTGTGCACAAATGTTATAGTAAAAGATTTTTTTTTGCAGTTAAGTTGTGGATTTGTTGTATAAGAATTTTTTGTTGTTGTAGTAGGTTTGTTAGATTAGTGCATCGTATTTGTTGTAATAGGTTGTTGCAACTGTAGGGGAATTTTATTTCATGGTCAGCAGATCGAAGTTGTGTATTATCTACCTATTTTATTAGAGATTTGTCTTAATTGTTACATCTTTGTAAAAAAATATTGTATCAATTATTATCGGATTTTGCCACTATTATTTTCAAGTGTTGCAATGTTGTAACATCAAATTTTGAACTTGTTTGTTTGAGATATTTTGAATTTGATTTTAAAATGCAGCTAAGATGATATTTTTAAAGTTTTTTATCGGGCATTATGTGTAATTAGTGTTTTTTGTTGTACACATTGATTAAAATTATTACGCGTATTATTTAAGAGTGTTGCGTCGGAGCGTACGATGAGTGTGTTCCCATCATACGTCCGGACACTAGCAACGCCCAACAAAATTTCATGAAATTTATTACTATTTACAGTAAGGAAATACCGATTTTTATTAATAGTAAATAATAAATCAAGAATCACAAATGTAAGCAAGTTAGTGTGAGATTTACAAATGTACGAAGGACGTAGGAGTTAACTGCGTCCACCCCTGGCTGCTCTCCGGAAGCGCGTCCACTCCTGGCCGCCGTTCGGTTGAACGTCCTACCATGGATGCGGAAGCGCGCCCTGTCCACAGGCTCCATGTGGCCAAAAAACCACCTCTTGCTTTTCATCTTCACGGAAACAGAGGACTTGTGCCTTCTAACTTCATTATCTTCTTACTAGTTGCATCGGCAAAAGTGATTTGCATTGTCTGTGACACTGGCCTTTCGAGCCATGCCTTGTACTTTAGTTAGGGGCTGTCCTAATTGTGTCTTGTAATTTCAGTTCTTCAGTTCACGGGAAAACCTATCAGCTGGTACCAGTGGGTTCCGGTAGAATTACGTACCGCCGTACCGGCAAAAAAATTCATTGGAATTTGCATTTTGAAGGAACAAAATCATCCGCAAGCCATGAGATAAACACAAAACCCCAGCCCAGTGACGGACCAGGATTTTTGAAATAGGTATTCAGAGTTAATAAAATATTATTTTAATAAAGAAAGTCGAGATCAATCTATATTAGCAAAAATCAAATTACAATTTGAGACTTAAAAATAAGGATGCACTTGTTCTGTTGTCAACGTGTGCTGCTTACCTTACTGTACTTGGAGGCCTAGTCGTCGCCGCTGCATGCTCCCTCCTAGGATCTTGGCTCCTATGCGGTCTTGCTAGGCCCCACTTGCCGCTCGTCGTCTCTTGTTTGCTATCTTGCATTTAAAT
The DNA here is from genome assembly GCA_017311315.1 of Dendrocalamus latiflorus. Taxonomy (NCBI): domain Eukaryota; kingdom Viridiplantae; phylum Streptophyta; class Magnoliopsida; order Poales; family Poaceae; genus Dendrocalamus; species Dendrocalamus latiflorus. The sequence continues at coordinate 29,460,727 of CM029648.1, forward strand.
TTTGTATAAAACTCTATTTTGATCAAAAAAAAATTTAACTATCTATTCACCCTTCTAGTTGCCTGGCGAAAAAGTTCGTTTGGGATCGAACCAAAATTAACGCGATTACAGTAGTTAATAAGTTTAAAATTAAAATAAGTCAATTTCGAGCGAAAAAGGGTTAATGAGATTCAACTCGATAGTGGCTCGTTAGCTCGAATTTAAAACAACTACTTAAAGGATAAATAAAATGATTTGAAACTGAACTATGTCAATTTCTAATAAAGCTCGATAACCAATCCAACCTCGTTGAACCTTCAGTTGGGCTGCAATTTTTGATATGAATTGGAGAGGGAGGTGTGGGAGTGGAGTGGAATCTATTAGAGATATAAATATAAAGTATTTGGATCAATTTATCAGTATATATGACTAATATGTCTATTAAATACATAGTGTTCTCTCGAAAAAAAAAGATGTTCAATTAAACACCAATAAACTTCATTAGGACCGCGCCTGCCCCAGCCACGCTAGCTGTAATAAGTTGTGTACATCCAGAACACGGTTTGAATCCTAGGTCCGCATTCAAAATTTTGTTTCAGTCCTTGTAACAATCTCACATGCGGCTCTCGCAATTGAAGAAGACAAAAATAAAAGGCCAAGAGTTTCTATGTGTGAGAGCCGAACAAACGGCACACCTCACACAAGTGTGGCCTGCCACGGAGCTGGTTGTGTTATTACATTTATATCACGTTTTTTTCCTTAAAAAATAGAAATACATATACACGCACTGACGCACACATACCGTGCATGGACGTGCGTGAGCGTGTGCTTTAAGGACACACCTGTAATTACGGAGGTGAAGGAAAAAAATCTGCGACCTTACAAAGATTTCATTGAGGTGCACTCATCTATGTGTAAAGATAGATACCAAGATTTAAAATATGATGAATAGACTCGTACATTTATAACTCCACCACCTCACAAAGATGTGGTTCTCCATTTATATCATGTTTTTGAATGCTTTTATCCTTAATTTTGAAATTTTAAATTCAAATCAAATCAAAAAATTTGGATGGTCTCCGTAAAATTTCCAGTTACAGGCGGTAATAAAAAAATCTTGCACCCCCCAAAGAACATTCTTTTTTTGAATCCAAGATGTTTTTCCCTTGTTCAGTTTAGTCATATTGTCTTGTGCCTTCTACGTTTTTGTTTTGTCATCGCTCGCTCCTTCAGAAATTCAAACAAAAAATTCGAATGGTTTTCTCCCAAAAAATTCTAGTTACAGGCTGTTTGCATGGTGTACGTATTAGGTCGTATAGGATATTGCAATTCGGTAATTACATGGACTTTGAACATCTGTAATTCCATGGACTTTGCGAGAATACAAGAGTTCATCTCTAATTTCCTTCACTACTAAACCGGCCTATGAACATCTGCATCTAACAATAGGAGATAAAACCCCAAAATCACAGGAAAATTATGTAACAGAACATAAAAAAGGGTAATGAAAAAAAAAGCAAGAACAAAGAAATTGCCAACAACAAGCATGCAAGGAATATTTGCGGTCCAGCGAAAGGCTCAAAGCGAGCAATCCAACATGGCGAGCGCCTTGTGTACACCCTGCCGGGCGGCGCCGAGCCCCACGACGTTGCGGCACTTGGCGCAGTTCTCCGACGGCGTCAGGTTCAAGTCCAGGCAGATCCCGCCGACGCCGCACGCCTTCTCGGACGCCGCCGTACTGTTTGGTGCGTCGGCCTCGGCGCGGTGCCGCCGCATGTGCCCGCCGAGCGCCTGGCCGATGGAGAACTCGAGCCCGCAGACGGGGCACTCGTGCACCCTCGGCTTGGCCGGCTGCTGCGGCAGCTGGAGCTGCCCGAGGCAGAGCGCCGCGTCGGCGCCACCGAGCGCGTGCTGCTGCTGCTGCTGCAGCCTCGGCCGCTTGTGGCTGGCGCGGTGGCCCCCGAGCGCCTGGAAGGTCGGGAACTGCCGGTTGCACGTCTTGCACTCGAACACGCGGCCGTGCACGCCGCCCACCTCCAGCGGCTGCCCGCCGCCGTGCTGGTACTGCTGCGCGAGGAGCATGAGCACGCGGGCCGTGCCCACGCCACCCATCTCCACTTCCCACGCCGCCCTGCCCCTCTTGCTCATTGGCTAGCTAGCTAGCTAATCAAAAGTCGCAGTATTGGCGTATCTCCTGGCTCCTGCACTGTGTAATACATGTGTGGCGCGTTGCGCTATATATAGCGCAACTTGGGGTTTGGTGTGCCCGACTACTAGTGGCAAGCGTTTATTCGGCCGGTTCAAATTAACGTACGGTTGGTTTCTAGACGTGGATGTGTGTGTACTTTTCCAAGCGTTTGACCGCTGGGTGTGTGAAACCGCTGGGTGTGATTAGGTTACTACTATACTACGGACTACATGTTGAACTCTTGAGGGCAAATTGGTAATTTCCTAATTTAGTAAAAAGAAAAAAAAGGAAGAGGGTTCCACCTGTCGGTGGGATGAGAGAGGGATAAGGAGTTCGCGTTGGTCTTATGCGGCGTCCACCGACCCTCGGCTTCTTGAGGTAAAAGTGTGGTATTGTATCTTCAATTGCCATCATCTCATTGCTCGGCACAGCGGGGTGCTTAATTTTCTGGGATAGCGCATCCTGTGTGCCTTACCTTCTTCGGTTGCTTCTCAGCGATTTCGAGTATCACCGGCTTTATGAGTATATCGGCTGTTAGCTCTTTGCAATCTGTTTCATATATTTGTGATTTATCCCTGATTGAAAATTGCAAAGGCGTTTTGTGGGATAATTGCTCGATGAGGAATTAGTATTAACACCGAATATATATATATATATATATATATATATATATATATATATATATATATATATATATATATATATATATATATATATATATATATGACTCTGAGTTTAGACTAGTCTTGAGCTGTCAGATTGCTTGCAGTCTTCATTTTCTGATTAGCTGAATCATCTTGTGATACTTGCTGTCATCTGTAGCATTCACTTTTGGTTATCTGTGTTTAGTCTTCAGTCTCTGTATTTGATTACTTATTTAGGTTTAGCTTCAATCTGTGAGTTCTTTCTGTTGGCTAATAGATTGATGTCAGTGATGCTTTATATGGCAAGGTAGGCTTGATAATTTAGTGTCTGTGTAAGATAGCAAGTCTTTGTTAGCTCAAGATCTAATCTAATATTGTCATATATATTTAATTTTATAAGAAAATCAGTGAGGAGATGATAAAGATTAAAGTCTTATACAACTAACATTCTGAGAGCAATATTTAAACTCTTAATAACATGCAGAATTTGGTCATACATGTTATGGTGATATCAGCGTTCAGTTGGAATAACCTTCATTGTTTACATGTGGATATGCTGATTTTAGACTCTTACATGATATATATATTGGACATTTGTTTCTATTTTAATCACTTAAAAGGTTCATAAGTTTATATATTGATTAAGTTATTTATATGATTTTTATAGCATGCCTACGTCTTTATTAAATTTACTAAAATTAAATCTAAACATATATTTATACCGTGATATTTACAACACGACACTCATCTAGCTATATATACATCTAGTCAACATGTGTGTTCTAGCTTAGCGAGCCACTAGTCTTCTAGAGGCTGCGGGCGCGGCTAAGCACAAAGAGCAGTACAGTCAAGTAGCCAACCGCTCGATGGGAGTAGTTGCGAGTGACGTGCGTGGCGTACGTTTTCTGGCCTGGCTTGGCTCGCCATGTTTTACTTGCGCGCGCACGACGTTCTCGACCAAGCGAGCGGGCACGGCTGGTCGTTTCAGCCTGCACGGGTTTCACTCTTCGCCTCTGTTGCTGTGGTTTTTATTTTTTAATTAATTATAAAAGAAATTAAAAGGGTAAAAAACTCACGATTTCTTTGTGGGCTACCTTGCTACGTACGTACGGTCGTTTTATTTATTGGGTCGACTGGGCGAATTAAACAGGACACGATTCAATCTTCTAGAACGAGTGACGACTGACATGCCTGTTCTAGTTAGACCCACCCGTGGTTGATCATATGGTGCATTAAGTTCTGTCGCTTTGTACCTAGATCTACACGTCGGTCTGTTCTTTTTAGTTGAATTTTACTGTGATTTATGACTTTTAGACTGTTTGTACGAGAGATTACAGAGTAACAGAAATTTACGTGTAGTTTTTGCCGATATAAATGAAGTCAGTACAGTCTGTACCACAATTAACTAGTAAACCCTATCTTAAAAAGATATTCTGTTTAAAAGCTAGTTATTGTAGAAAAGCCGAAAAATAGTTTTTAGAAACTGAAAAGAACATACCTTGTTCTTTTTCAGCTTTTGATTTCTATTTTTAGCTTTTCTACAATAATTAGTTTTTAAACGGAATGTACTTTTAATATAGGATCTACTAGTTAATTGTAGACCGTACCGACTTCATTTATATCGATAAAAACCGCACATGAGTTTCTATTACTCTGTAATCTTTCGCACGAACAGTTTAAAAGTCATAAACCGTAGCTAAAAGATATAAGTGTCACTAAAAAGAATAGGCCCAAAAACTTTACAGTCTCGGTATGCATGTATGCCTCAGTGCAGTCAGCCTTGTTGCAAAATGCGAGTACCATATGGATTTAGAAATTCATACCAGCAATCTGAGTTACCGTTGTTACTTTCCTCAGGTTGAGTTACTGCTGTTCCATTTTTCGCCTGGAAACATCTGATAGGAACTAATAGCAAGATCGAGACTGATCACAACGTGAGCTACTCGCTCATCGTCAGTTGACCGCTAATTGGTATGTTTGACTGGCAATGTTCATGCTTTAAATCACCCTTGAATTTATTTGAATAGTTAGCTTGGTCATACATGTTTTAATTTGCGAATGAACAATCAAGCTTGCAATGACCAGCTTCTACGAACAACCACCTTTGCAGTAGCTGAGTCAAATGTCAATCTGTGTTAGCTCGCGTTCTTAGCTTTACCAGGCATTCAAAAAAAAATCAAAATTAAACTTTTAGAACTTGCACGCGAAGATAGTGGGCACACCTAACTTCAAAGGCAACTGTACTACGCTAGTATTAGAACTTAGAACCAACCATTCAGGCCAATTACGTCGTAGAGAGGGACTTTTTCTACTTATAGCTTAAGATTTGTTTTAAAAAATAAATAAATAGTACAGTTTCTCCGCTGCAGTTTTAAAATAACTTATCGATATTCGATTCATTCGTATATATATTTATGGTAGAATTAAAAGTTATAAGATTTAACCATAAATCATAAATCGCAGCTTAAAAAAGCGCACGCGCATGCTGAGCTGGGAATCTGGTGATGTAGTAATACTGGTGTATGTATCGTCGTTAGGTACAGTGCAGTCCCGGTCTTGGCGGCAAAATGATTTGACCCATTAAGGGGGAGAACATGACTCGACTGTCTACCAGAATTTTGGATGCTTTTGGCACTGTTGCTACCCGAAATTCCGAAAATAGCCTCTTCGGAAACGAAATTCCAACTCTAGCCCCCACCTGACCGCACCATTTAACCGCGTCGCGACACGTGTTCAATGGTGCGGCCGGGGAGCGCACCACACCTGAGTGGTGCGGTCCCCGACCGCACCACTCACTCTGATGTGACCATGTGGTGCGGTCGGGGAGCGCACCACTCCGGTGTGGTGCGGTCCCCGACCGCACCATTGACACGTGTCACACTCCCGTTAAGTGGTGCGGTCAACAGGGTGCTAGAATTGGAATTTTGTTCTCCTCAGCGCCATTTTTGGTATTTTCGGGTAGCAACAGTGTTAAAAACGTCCAAAATTCGAAAGGCTGGGCTCGTAGTGCATTGCGTGTATGCATTTTGTTTGGTCCAATCTAATGCTTTTCTGCATACATCACCTAGCCATAATTTCAGTTATTTTGTGCGCAACATAGGTGATTTAAATAATTGTTTCTAGGCCCAAAATTAAACAAAAACTCTATTTCTAGGTCATACACTTTTACCGATCTGCAGCCAAAAAAATGACGTCTTTTTTACCTGCATGGCGTGGCCTCCAATAGATGTGCAACTACGATTTTCTCATACCCAATCTTGGTACTTGCAAAAATATACTATTGAAAAAATCAAAGTTCAAAAATTTTGATCAGAATGCATAAAAAAGTATTGATCTTTTTGCTGGAGGCAGCATTAAGCATGATGCATCTAAAGGTTCAGTTTAACTAATTAAATCAACTAGCGCGATCGGTCAACACAAGCATGTTTTGAGTCGGAACTCAAAAGCTAAATTTTGTACGTATAGAACGACTCCTAGCCAGGCTCCTAGCATGATGCCATGACTCACGCATGCGGCATGCATGAGTCTTTAGCTGCACCAACCATTCCTGCATTTTTTTTTTTCATTTTTCAACGGAAACATCACGACTAGTGAGTACCATGTACATATGTTCTAATCAAAACCAAATCTCGGACTAGGACTGCTTGCACTGACTCAGCAAGACAGCAACACAACAATCCGGCACGATTCACCAAATGTGTAAGATCATAAGCTAGGTCATGCTTGCATAAGTTGTATCACTTCTAGGCCTTCACGATCAGTTGAGTGCATAAGTCAACCGGGTATATTAACGCTTAAAACGGTTTCAGCTTCTAATTTATTTTGATTTTTAGCTTATTTAAATCAAAAGTTATTAGAAACACATTGATTTCTAATTTCAGCTTATTTTAGTTTTTTCGGGTTTTTTGTCTTTGCTTTTCCTCCTTATTCCTTTGCATTGTCTGTGACGATATAACGATTTCTTTATTTTTTTTCTCAGAAAAAGTTAACAGCCACTACAATGCAATTTTAACTATAAACTAAAAGTCATAGCCAGAACCTTAAGCTGTAAACCAGTTGGAGCACTACCAATTGGTGACTTCTTATGGTGTCCCGTGCCATTACCCTGGGTAATAACATTAAGGCAATGAATTATTATTCGTTTGCTTGGTAAAACACCACTCCAATGAATAACAAATTTTAACAGAGTACGCAACAGAACAATAAGTAGAAATTGTGCTATCATGTAGAAGTTTGCCACGCAGAGCAATGGTCTTAATTACAATTTATTTAAATACAAAGGAGATACGAATATTTATACTCTTATCTCTCGACAACTTGGCTTCACTTGACGTCTACTCGTCCCAACTATTGTATGGGGCGTCCGCCTCATCCTAGTCTTCGGCATAATTGTCTTCATCCCACGTGGCCTCATCGGCGTCTGCGTATCCCGTGTCCCACTTATGGTATTTTCCGGTTGGACTAGAGTCTAACAAAGGAAAGAAATAGCAAGGGTGAATAGTAGTTTACTCAGCAAGCATTAATAGCAAGGATGCACTGTATGACTTGTCTTTCTCTTTATCACAAGTTCTAATTCATCTCTTTTCTGGAAACTAGTTTACCAAATTAAGTTGCAGATTTTAATTAATGAAATGACTACTATTCACTCGGTGAGAAGACTCCTAGTGGCCTCTGTAGTCTCCAATCCAGGAGACATGCAAGGATTCATGGTTTTATTTTGCACTACGCAGGCTTGTCCAACTGTACCATAGCTATTCTGAGCTCTTTTGAAACTAGGTATCCCATATTTCCATTGATACGGCGCCAAGTTCAAAGTACGAAACATTTTTCCATGTTACGCTATTAAATCCCCACATAAATATTCTCCATCAGTGATCTGGGGCGATTTCTCACCCGGCACCCATCGACCTCAAATAGATGTTGATTGGGCCGGTTATCCCTTCACCCAACACTCCACCTCACTAATACATGCGTCTTGGATCCCCACTTCTGGAGTCTCTACCGGTCTTGGGTTCCTCCACTAAATTATACTACTTACACATTGTAGAGAGAATAGTAACGTAATAGGGTAGCATTTTTTGTTGACACTTAAGTATGGCCCCATTTCTAAGTAAGAGTTTGTTGGTCCCTATATTCTAGCCATACGTAAAGGGTCTCATTTTCCCTCTCTTTCCTAACCAGGGCCACCTTTACCTCCTATTAGTTACTCTTGTAGCCCAGTTGCTCCTTTCAACTGGACTGCTCTTTTTATCATGCCTCTTTCTTTCATCTTTTCATTCGATTTGATTTTGAAATAAAGTTTTGATGCACATAAATAGTATATGTTATAGGAATGTAGTTTTTATCATTTAATATAACTAGATGCATGGTCAAGAAATAAGTTTGCCTTCATCATCGTAGAAAATTTTGGCGTCAACTGAGACCGGATCCGCAACCTCTATCTACGCCAGTTTGCCTTCTGCATTATAAAGCAGACTTACGATTTAAAATACTTAACATTTTGGGTGACTCTTAATTTCATACAACCAGTTCCTCCCCTTTGGGTGGATTTATTTTAATCTAAAATTTATCGACCACTTGGTGAATTTTGCATCTTTCCTAATGTTATTTTTCCTAATCTGCTAGCCCTACTCAAAGGGGTCATCTGAATAAGCACATATTTTTACTAGCTCTCCTGTAGACCCTGTTCTCGCTGCCCTACATCCGTGTACTAATGTTGCCTACCATAACTAGGGATGGCAATTGTGCCCATATACCCATGAGTAAAACCCTAATAGAGCTGAGTATGGGATATTTTCTTTACCCACGGGTATAGAAATAGGGGAAACACTCTACCCGTCAGGTAAACGGGCATAGGTATGGGTAAGCTCTACCCGTACCCGTCCCACCCATTTACCCACAATATAGATTGACAGGTGGTACAACCATAGCAATATCTGTAATTACTATTGATTGTTATAAACTTTTGCATATCTCTAATTGCTATTGACTGTTATAAACTTTTTTGATAGCTATTATATTTTCTAGCAACAGCTGTTACTTATATGTACCTATCATTAATTCAACTCTCAGATGATGACCCTTAGTTCGCGGGTAAACGAGCATGCCCATGGGTGACGGGTAACCGCAGGCGATAGGTATGGGCGAGGTTCTTCACCCGTCGTCCATCGTGGGTATGCCCATGGGTGTAAATCGAGGCAGCGGGTACGGGTATGGGCAAGCACTACCCATACCCACCGTGTCCGATTGCCATCCCTAACCATAAATACTATTCCCTAACCACGCATTCCCAAAACACCAAACATGACTCCCTACACCAAATCCTCATGTCCCAAATGCCAACTCACACCTACACACACACACTACACCCCACGGCCACACACCAATCACACACACGCATGCACACATAACACATCATCGCCTCACACATCTTCGACCACACACACCCGCACACAAGCCTCGCCTCCTCTCTCCTTCTCCCCAGATCCAATCATCATCACTTAGGGAACCGCTCGAGCGTGTCGTCGCCCTCCGGCTCACCTCCGGTGGCTCCTCCCTTACCGGATCTACTCGTGCTACTCCTTCCCTTGAGCCTCTCTTTGGCTCTTGGATTCGTCCCTTTTCTGATCTAATGCCGCCACCTCCATGGGGAACCGCTTGGGCACGCCACCGCCCTCCGATGGATCTCCATTGCCATATCTACCCACGATGTTCTCCCCTTTTGAGCCCTCTATGGCCCCCTTCTACTCTTCTCCAATCTGATGTTGCTGCTTCCATTGGGAACTGCTCGGGTGTGCCGCTACCTTCCAGCTCGCCTCCGGTGGCTCCCCTTGCCAGATCTCCCCGCGCCTCCCCTCCACTCCGCCTAATCGCCTCCCTTGGGGGGTACTAGGGTTTGGTTTGAGGGTTTAGCGTGACGAGTACGTCGACCTCGTTTGGTCTCTGGTGAGTCCCTATGGTGCTTCCTTGGCGTCTATGGCTTCCTCAGCTCCTATAGCCTCTACTACGTTGCCACCAACTTGGGTGTTCAGGGGTCCATCTTGGCCATGGCTGAGCACCATGGCTCTAATCCCCCACAACTTGCTATTGTTCCGCCGGTTCACCACTTCTTCTTCCTACCTAAGATGGTCTACTCTTTCTCCCCTTTACTACAAGCATTTTGATTTAGTTTCTATTTTCATCTTGCTTTACTTCCTAATTACGTACGGTCTCGGGAATGCCTATAGTTGTCGTCGCAATGGGACTTGATAGGGAGGGCGTGCACTGGGGAGCATGCTCTTCCTTCCAAGGGCACGTGGCAGCTTCTAGGGCTCACCACCAGTTTGTTTCAGCCTTGCTAGCTGAGATAGGGCGGTCCCTTCTCCTCGACCACCTTGCTTGGTCAACTGTGCTTGTGGTGTGTGGTAAGGTGTTTGTGTGTGCCTTGCTGCTGTGATGTATGGGGAAAAAATAAAGGGTTGAAGGAATGGAAGGCCTACTTGTTGTCGGGCTGAAAAATGGCAAGGATGTGGATGATGCTCGCAGTGGCCGTGTTGTGATTCTCACGTGCATGGTGAAGTGGATGGCCTCCTCTTGTCGTTGCTAATGGTGTCGTCTTGCTATCCTCTTGTAATTACTCAAGTGTTGTAATAGTTTTAGTTTGCTTTGTAAAGGCCAAATTTGATATTTTTTGTAATTTCCTGTGTTGTAATTAATTAATTACCTTTTTTATTATTTTTAATTAAATTTAATTGCAATGTTAGAGTTAATTAAGAGTTAGGGTTCTTTCACTTCTGCAATGGTTTTAGTGGCTCAGGTGTCTCCATTTTTTGTTTCTTCTAGTTGCTAGATTGCATTGCAAGCTTGTAGTTGATGGAAAATTTGCCGGTCAAAAATGTCTAAGAAAATTCGGTCATCCAAGTACATATTTGCTCTAGAAACATACGACTCCATGCATGTTAGTATGTTAATTCACCATCAGCGATTCAGCATGATGATGTACTGCTCATAATTATTTAAAAAAATGTTTGCCGAACTTAGCATGCCTTCTCCCCCTTTAATTAAGCAGCCATATTCTTAAAAAAAAATAGCAGCCAAAATGCATTTCAAGAATCAAGTACGAACGCCTGTTGCAAATGGCGACTGGTCCCAAACGGTGATCCACTAGAACACGAACTCGATGGGTACACGCGTGGAAGTCAAGAGCGCAGATGGAATGTACGTGCCACATGACATGGACTTTGAAATTTGATATGGAATTCATTTGAAGTTGTTAGTGATAGCGCATTCCTTAGCTAGATCTAGTCACCGGCATGTAGCGAATAGTGTTCAAATTATACTCGTATTTATATATTTTTTGAATTTAAATACAAATTAAATAAACGTCGGATACAAATGCGGACTAGATAAATATCGGATACGAATTCAAATCGAATATCTACTTAATTCGGTCGAATTCAGATATCCTCATAACTTATGTAGTATAAAGATATTAATAATATTTTATTCTCGTACAACCATGCTTAATCATTCTAATTTATTTACTTCACTTAAAGAAACACGAAGTCATGTTCAATTAAAAAACTTGTCAAACTAATTAGTCGTATTGTAATAAATTATGCATATTACTTGCTTGAATACGAATACGGATAATCCGAATAAAAATAATATTTTGGATAAAAGTTTATAATATATTTGCATCCATATTTTTATGTGAATTCGAATGCAATTACAATAGAAATTATTAATCGGATGGAAAAAATCTATATCATATTTATATTTTATCAAATACGATAATCAGATAATACGGATAATTCGTAACCACTCTTCACGTCTACCGGTATGCATGGTTCAATGTATCATGGCCATGGGACGACTCCTGAACGCGGCAAGGTAGAAAGATAAAGATCTATACGTAGCTGTGTCTGTTTCTTCACTACATCATGCTTGTTTCGCTTTGCTTTGCTAGCTACTCAGAGTCAAATCAGATGAGGGAATGTGTCTCTGTCACAGCCTTGCAATTGACTATCAAAAGAAGATTTGTGTGTGTGAATTACATCAGGCGTGACATGGCATGACAATCTCGATGCATTTCTCATATTTAGGCCGTTCTGAGCACAATGCTTACTTCGATGCATTGCACCTTGCTTCAAGTTGCTGTTAATGGTTAAGAACGAACGCTTGCTGCCAATCTAGGTATGGTGATATCTAGGGATGACAAAAAAAAAAGGCTTGAGGCTCACGATCCGGCTCAGATTATAGGCTTAGCTCAGCTCGGCTCGACTCGTGACATAAACGAGCCGAATCAAGTTAGGATTTTAGCTCGGTCGCCTAACGAGCCGAGTCAAATCAGGTTTCAACTTGCTCGTTAGGCTCGGTTAACCATATCCCTAACATTAACATCCTCAGTTCCTCACCGTAGTACCGCACACAACAATTAGCCGTCTGTCCTCACCTCCCCCTCACTGCACGCTCGGCCTCCCCTCCTCCTCATCGTCGCCTTGTCATCCCCTTCCCCGTCTGCCTTGACCTCCCCTCCTCCTCACCGTCCACTCCTCTTCACATTCTCGTCCGCCTCGTCGTCCGCCTCTCCTCCTCCTCAACGTCCACCTCCCCTTCCAATCCCCGTCCGCCTCGGCCTCCTCGACGTCCACCTCCGCCTTCCCTCCTCCTTGCCGTCCACCTTCTCTTTCCATCCCCGTCCACCTCAGCCTCCTCCTCGCCATCCGCCTCCACCACTGCCTCCCCTCCTCCTCCTCGTCTGCCTCCGTGTCCCCTTGGCCTCCACCGTTGACTTCCCTAGCCATCCATCGCCGCCTTCTCATCGTGATCTATCCAAAACAGGTAAATTTGTGGGACTCCACTTAGATTTAGTTCCAAATTTAGTAGCTTGGTTATTCTAGTAGCTCGGTTTCTCGATTTGAAAATTTCTTTGTGCTAAAATCGTAAAGAACATAGGTCAATTTGTTGATTTTTTCTTGAATTTGATTTGTTCAGGGAAGCTAAGATCATCATGTTAGATTTAGAGGAGCACCAATGCACCACATTGAGTCGAAAGCTGACGTGGGGACGTTCAAGACCTACCCGCAGTCAACTATAGCTACGACCATCAATCACTGTGGCTACGACTACCGACCACTGACCACTGTAGTTATGACTATCGACCATCGACCATTGTAGCTATGACTATCGACCATCGACCACTGCACAGTTTAACTAACGACTGCGACAATACTTCGAGTACCGACCGAGTCACTGTGGCTTCAACAACTCCTTCGACCACGGCATCGACAACGGTTTGTCGACCATACCTTCGACTGGTCCGGAGTCTCTGACTACGGGTCTTCAACTCCAACACATACTCGGACACACCGACAACGTAGTACTCGAACACACCGAGTACTTGACTATGACCACGTAGTACCCGAATACACCGAGTACATTTGGCTACGACCACACAATACTCGAACACACCGAGTACTCGACTACGATCACTTATTACTCGAACTCACCGAGACTGCGCAGTACTCAAACACACCGAATACTCGACTATGACCACACAGTACTCGAACACACCAAGTACTCGACTACGACCACTTAGTACTTGAACTCACCGAGTATTCAATACCGACCACATAATACTCAAACACTGCGACCGTGGATTTGACCACACATCGACCATGCCTTCGACCATGGCATCGACCAGGCCTTCGACCACAACCAGTGCACATATCTGCTACAGCGACCGCCGATTGCTACAGTCACAAGCCGCACACGTCTACTACAGCACACCTCTCCTTCGACCATGGCTTCAACCGCTCCTTCGGCCATGACTTCAATTGCATCTTGTCAACCTCATTACCGATCAAGACTTGTCGACCATAGCACCTCGACTGCATCTCCGACCACATAGGTCTTCCAGCATTGACTGTCGACTATAGCTACAACCATCGACCACTGTAGCTACGACTACCGACCACTGTAGCTACGACTACCAATCATCGACTACTGTAGCTACGACTACTGACCATCAACCACTATAGCTACGACTATCAACCATTGACAACTGCACAGTTTGACTAACGAGTGCGACAATACTCCTCGGAGTACCGACTGAGTCACCGTGGCTTCGACCACTCCTTTGACCATGGCATCGACCACGGCTTATAGACCACGCCGTCAACCATGGCTTGTCATCAGATGGGATCATGGGAAATTGAACAAACGAACAACTAATATAATTTTTAATTCAAATACTTGGCTCGGTCAAACCACTAATTACCATGGATAGATATTTTGCTACTTGTAGAATAAAGTGAAAAATAGATGGTATGCTTAATTAGTGGTCATAGCTTACATCAGTTTTTTCACCCGTGTTTCAACTACCCTCCATAATTTGGATGTACAAACAGGGAAATTGATTATGTCATTTGAAAGCACTGTGAGACCAATTATGAGTAAATATCATTTCATCAGGAAAAATTGAAAGTACATTGAGTGATATCAGTGAAAATATACCTAACAAAATCACCATACGGGGAAAAACAAAGCAACATGAACAAAGAAACTCAAGATACAGTTCTAAACACATGGCATACTCTACATTTTATAATCAATACATTTTTTATGATCCCATGGATAGATAGCAAATCAATACCAGGTCAAGAAGGATAAGTCAACTACATAAAAACTACGAACTCAATGTATTAAAACTGGTGTAATTAAGAGAAGTGAATAACTCAAAAATCCAAATTATAAATCACTTCATATTCCCAAATTAGCAACTACAGAAATAGAAGAACATTAGAGTTTAATTAGCTCCTTTTCACCATGACTTCTACCAATTGTCGTACATAGTAAGCAGGGAATAGTCATTGCAATAGTGTATTTCAATTTTCGAAATATGGTTTATCACAATAGTGTATCAAACTTTTAAGAATAACATACCAAAATTCAGAAAAAGCAGGATGAACATAGTACAGTCAGCATGCAAACTATTTAACTAATAACAGCCATAGTTCAATTTGCATACAAAAAAGAGCTGCTTTGTCACATACATATAACAATCAGTAAGAGTCAGTGGCAGCATATCCTCATAGAAAAATGATACCTTTGGGAAAATGAAGTAGCGGTAAAAAACACTGTGATGGATGAAGTGCAACTTGACGAACCTGCTTGTGCCCTTCAAAATAATGTCCCCCATCAACCCTGAAAAAACTAACTCATTCACAAAACTGAAAATGAATAAATTAAACAGTGCCAAATGGGGCCTATATACTCTGTACTAAACAAACAACTGTAAAGTGTAACAGAATATGAAACTAAACAATGCAAGTTCAAAGCACCTCCCAAACACAACATGGAAGCTAAAGTTAGAATGTAACGAACAAATGAACCAAGTAAAAAAACAATGTCAGATAAGAAAAATGATGGACATGTGAATTCAGCACTGTCAACTCGACGATGAATTCATAGCAGTTTGCTGGGATAACAAAAAGAGCATGCCAATTTCCAAGCATAAAAGGAAACACTGGAGGCAAAACCTGGCATCCTGGCTAGTTCCCTAGCTGTGTTTGATGAAGCATTGATCCAAAAATGATTCAGGTGATGTTTGCTATTTGTAGTTGACATGGAAACTTCACTATAATTCAAAATCATTCAAATAACATAAAATTTGATGAAACGCTAGAGTTTCTATCCTAACATGGATACCATAAGGACGTCATATGGAGAAGCATATCACATGATAAGTAAACTAAATAAATTGAGAGGACTCAAAATAAGGAGCAAATTCGTAAGCCCTTTGAAGCAAACAGTATACAAAAAGGTTCAAATGTATCCAAACAAGGCTATGGCAGTGCAATTGAAGAACAATGCTGATATAGATATCCGCTTTAAAGTTACACTTGTTCTAAATCCACCCACCTTGATAGAAAACACAGGCACAACATATGCAACCAATTATTTGTGGTTCACTACAATTAAGAACTAAACCAAGTCTTTCACAAAAAAGTTAAGACTCCAAGTGAACAAAAACAAATTAACTCGGATTTATACAACAGATCATAGCTGGTAGCACGGCCGAAAAAACAAATATTTATTGAACTTTACCCACACTTGTGCCAGAACTATAAAATAACCTATCTAATCGCATATCTAGCCAACTATTTATGGTTCATTACAATTAATTTCTTAGAAACAAGAATTGAACATATCAATCTAGTGACACATATACCTTGATGTCCTTGTTTGAGACACCAAAGTCTAAATTGGAGATGTAGAGCTTGGTGTCGGTCTTGATAGCCGAGACCTTTCCACCGTCGCCATCGCCTGTTGTGACCTCTGAGTACATGTTGTGCTGCCACAACGAGTCAAGGGCCTGGATCTCATCACACCACAGTGAGAACCACCCGACCATCCTCCCTCCTCGGTGAAAATGAAACCCTATCCTTCGCTGACGGCGCAAACCCTAGTCGTTCGATTCGTTCGTACCTTCAGTGGTTGGTAGGGAACCGCCCTATTCCCTGACCTCTTGAAGGCGTGCCTAGTTGGCCCGACGCCTCCAGAGCCACCTCTGCCACTGCTAGCGGTGGATCCGAGGCTACCCTCACGGTAGTAGCCACCCCCGCCAGACGAGGGGTTGCTCTTCTTGTTGTTCTTGATGATGTGTCGAGGGTCTCTGCCATGGCTGCTCTTGGGCGGGTAGATCTCGCTCTAGGGTTAGGAAGGAGGGAGAGCTCAATGAGGAGACGGTGATTTGGGAGTTTTTGGCGGGGAAGCTGATTAGGATTGTGAGGTGGTGAGGATCAGGAAATTGAGGATTATTTTTTTTTTGCGGAGGCGGGCAAGGAGAAGTGTAGGGAGAGCACATGAAGACTAGCTCACTGGCGTGAATCCGGTCATCCTCAGTCATCGACAGCCTCCTCTTGCCGCTCATCACTCGCCGGCCATGGTGGAGAGAGACACGACGGCGCGGGCTCGTGGCTAGTGACGTGGCGGCTCGAGGGAGGAGGGCGGCGGCCATGTGAGGAGGCAGGAAGGAGAAAGAGGAGGCAGTTGTGCCGCTCGTTGTGTGGGACTAGAGAGGCGGTAGCTTGAGCGGGTGAGGAGAAGAAGGTGGGGAAAGTAATGTGCAATACCGGCGATTTAGGAGAGGGGGAGGAGCTGACAATTTCGGAAGGAAGGCCACGACAGTTTTCACAAGGAGACACTCCATACAAACACGAGGAGAGAGGTGTGAGATGGATCGTCTGGATCTTATCTTAGCCAGATTGGACGACTGTAGAGACGTGAGGGGAGAACGCACTGATGATCACCAACTCTTGCTTTTAAGGAGTAGAGATATGTGCAAAAGCAATAGCTTGTCAGGTTTTGGCACGCATGGTGGATGGCATGAAACCCGTTGCCGCTGCAGTTTCGGTTATGTTAAAGCCGCAGCATTTTTATTGACGCTTTGACGAGCGATACTTCCCTGATCCTTCTCTGAACCTATTTTCTATGACTGAAATTTTCTTTCTTTCATGAGGGAATTACTTTGCTGCAATTGTTTGATTCCAATTAACCCGGAGTTTACATTGTTGAAACAGAATACACTTTTCGCAGTTTACCTTTCCTTAGAACCATCCTTGAGCCAGCCAACTTTCCAGTAATTTCAGCGAACAAGTCGAGAAGAGGTCAATTTCTTGATTAACTGTGGCTATAAAAATGCCCTTGAATAGTATACATTTGTTTCGGATTAAGACGTGCACAAGTCAGAACTCTACTAGCTAGTTCCATGAATTATACTTTTCAGTAGAATATATCCTCGAATCACTTTTGTTTCAGATTAGGATGTGCATAAGTCAAGAGTTTTACCCAGCTGTGCTGTGTCCGCGTGGAAGCATGCATCTCATCAGGACATCAAAATCACAGGATCCTGTGGCGCTTTTGAGGATATGATTACTGATTAGTTGTAGTACTGACTTAGCTATCCACTGGGAAGGAAGTCAACACACGGGAAGGACCTGTGCCGAGCGCACTCGGTTGTGGCTTCTCTGGAGCCCTTTTTTTTTTGTTTACTTTCTTGAGTAGTCGAGTTTAACTTCCGTGTAGTTTCGTATTCTTTCTTAAGTTGTTGCTGAAAAACCTTACCTCACGAAAGAAAGAAGACAAACTAGCATCTTGCTTTTGAGAATTTAGTCTTGGGCTGCACATGTAAAAGATTAACTTTAGACCCTTTTTTTAGCTTATAGTTTATGTTTTATAGTTTTCTTTAAACAAACAATCAAGATGATTTTTCTACCGTCTTTTCGAAACGGCTTATCAGGATAATATTTTCGAAGCGACTTATTGACACTTAGTTCGTTCGTACAAACGCTCACACTACGATTAAAAGTCATCAACCATAGCAAAAAAACACACACACACCCTCAACGTTAATTAGGTAAGTGTGGATAGCTCTCTTCCACCGGAAGTCCAGAACCTTTAAACAAAAACCACTTAAGAGCAACTCCAAGAGAAGAGCTAAATCATTTTCTAAAGGTAAATTTGGCTATTATTAGAGAAAAAACGTCTCCAATAGACTCTGTAAATGATTCTCCAAATTTAGTAGCTCTCCATCCCTCCTCCTTCGCTCTCTATTTTTGGATAGCCTACCTCGTTCACCATCCAGCCTCTTGGCGCGGTCGGCGTTTCCTTCCCGCACGCTGCGCCCCATTCCCGCGTATACGCGACCCACCGCGCACCCTCTAGTTTAGATAGCCTGTTGGAGTAGTCTTATTTTTTTGGGGTGAGATTCATTTTAGAGAATAGCTAAATCACTAAATTTAGATATTTCTTTTGGCTAATCTCTTGGAGTTGCTCTAACGACTTGAAGATATAATCAGTAATCAGAGCCAAAACAAATTAATGTTTTGCCTAGTTTATGTAGTGCGTAGAATGACCACATTCTCCCCGATAACGCTGATTAGCAGCTCACAACGAACAGAATGGGCCTAGCAGCTTTACACTGTTATTGGTTACAGTTTGTCAACGTCCTGCGATATATTCACGAGGCATATCTTCTTGTCGGAGCATCATGCCGTTGTTTGGCTCATCTCTGCTAATCCTTGTTGCCTCACAGCTTTGGACAAGGATGCCAATCTGTCATATTTTTGTGTACCGGTTCTTTTGATCAGCATTCAGCAGCATGTTGATCTGTGGTCCATGTATTTTGCAATTGTCTCGTATTCTTGTCTTCCCAGTTTCTTTGGCTGTAATATTTCATTTTTGAGTTTCCCCCTGATTTTACAGCAGAATATCATGCTCTATTATAGCATCTTAACAGCAAGATAACCATTTTTTACTACTCATGAATTCTGTCATTTTTCTTAAAATTCACTTAAGGATTTGAAATTGTGGTGAAAGACTATTTATCCACCAATACGCTGTTTTCAAGTTATGCTCAGTGCCATTTTCAATGTGTTACTTTTCTTGGTTAAACATTTATTTTTTGGTAATCTCAGAAACTCTCCTATTATTCTGCACATGAAAACAAAAGTAATTTACATGCTACTATGCTAGTTTGTTTTGTTCCAGTCATCCAGCTATATTCATCAAATAGGTTGTTTGTTCTGTTTCCCATTTTGCAGCTGAGGTAGTAATGTTTTGTAATACCCCACCCACCTGCCAGGGAGATGTGGCAGCCGCATGTTTGCCCTAAGCGTGCATGCATGCCACCTGTGCCCTGCTCCCTGCAAAGGTCATCACCCAGCCCCTTCTTAAGTCATCCAGCCCTCATAGCCACCCCTCTTCGGCCAGCACAAGGTAAGTGCGAGGTGAGCCTCCACTCAATGCTGCATATGCTTCCCGCACCAAGCCTTGCAAACCTGCACGTAGAGAGGGAGGCGGAGTAGCAATAGGAGGAGGCGGCCGGCGGCCGTTGGCCGTGCCGGCCGGCGGTGGTCGTGCCTCACAGCTGCGCACGCGGGGAGGAGCAGAAGGGGCCGAAGAGGGAGCCGCCGATGTCGTGGGCGGCCGGATCTGGCGCCGGCCGGCCGGTTTGGGGGAGGGGACCGGCGACGGCCCGGTGGCCGGCGGAGAGGAGAAGGGGGTTGGGGGGGCCGGCGGTGAGGTAGCGGCCGTGACGCCAAGGCGGCCACGCGCGACCGCGCCGCCCCCGGGCGAGACCGATGTGGTGGGGGGAAGGAGAGCAAGAGGAGGCTGGAGAGGGGGGACGCCGGCGGTGAGGGGGGACCGGCGACGCCGGGCCGGCCGTGCGCACCGCCGCGCCGCGCCGCCCCGGGTAAGGCCGTTCGGCCGAGTGGAGAGAGGGAGAGAGAGATAGTGGGGGAGGGGAGGAGAGGAAGGGGCGGCGGGGGAAGCTGCCGCGCCTGGCCGGTCGCGCCACCCCGCGCGGAGAGGAGGAGGAGGATAGGGGAGAGAGAGAGTTGGGAGGGAGAAGCTAAGGCCCCTGTGGCCAAAAAGGGAATGGGGAAGAAGTGGCCAGGCCGGTTCGGCCAAAAGAGATAGGGAGGAGAGAGAAGGCCGGCCGGGTAAGTGAGGTAAGGAAGGAAAAAAAAGAGAAGAAAAAAGAAAAGAGGAGAAAAAGAAAGAGAGAGAAAAAGGGGGTTTCGGGACCTGCGCAACAGATCCCTGAAACCCGTGCGTTTCTACGCCAGAACGGGATGTGCGTATAGAATCGTCGTCGTCCATTTAATCTCCGGTCTTGTATGATGCGTTAAAATTGGACTGTTTGTTTGCCCAGGTGGAGGTCGCGAGTCGACGCCTTCCGCACGTCGTTCCGCTCCGCTCGGCTAACAGGCAAGTACATGGTAGAGCGGTAGACCAAGGGTTATGAATATGCGATGTTTATTTGGTATGATGATATCTATGTAGAAGTGCGTTGATTACATGATATCTATGTGGAAATATGATATTTACCTGACATAAGGTTGCATGGTAAATGATGGCAATGATGATGGAGGTAGGCAAAGATGCTTGTCTACTAGTAATGCTAGTGATGAGCGTGAATATGATCATGGGCATGTGCATTTGCATGAGGAGCACTCAAGAGTGAGGGCGGTGAGAAAGTCCCTAGCTATGAGTAAAGCTAGTGGACTAATCCGGAGTGCTCTTGAGTAAGACCTACTTCGGTAGGCCTCCACGGGAGTGGAGGGGCCCCGTGCCTATGGGGGCGGGCCCACGATGGGTGAACATCGACGGGTGTTCACTCGGCAGTACCGGTACTTGCAAAGTGAAGAGCATATGAGCATGTAGAGTGATGAGGCATGGCATTGATGGCATTGCATTGTTTGGCTATGAGAATGATGTTATGAACATGATGATATATCTGCATTATGTTTATATGCTTACTTATGTTGGTAGTGTCTATTGTTCTATTATGTACTTGCTGAGTCTTTGGACTCACCCTTGCTTTGTTGTTGTTTTTAGGTAACTATTGAGGACGTCTGGCACGGGCGGGTGTAGCACATGAATGACTTCACGTTCTTGCAGCACTTCACATATCTAGCTTTTGGTAGTATATTTAATTCTACTAGTAAGTTAGAAAGGTCGTTTAAAAAAAAGGTATGGTGTAAGTGGTTGTTGCTTCATGATCAAGGTAGAGTTTGCTTAAATTATTTAGCAGATGACTAGAAGTGGTATTATTATGCAGTGTTGGTAGCACTCTAGGCCCAGAGGATGGGCGGGGTGTTACAGTTGGTATCAGAGCAGGCGTTAGGTCCGTGATAAAGAAATTTGGCAATCTAGGTTAATTATTCAACAAAAATTTGACTTAGGCCTAATAATTAAATTAAAATTTGACACACTGGTGCACCATAGGATGGGGAATGGGTCTTACATTGCATTTACGCTTTCGCAGCCTTGATGTTGATCTGTGCTGTTGAAATAGATGTTTGTGGGCTAGCTGTGTGATTAGCTATCTGTCTTGAACAGAGGTGTCGAGAGCTAGAGGACGCGAACGTGTGCATAGTAGGATGGGATTGGGTCAAGCATTGCATTTTCGCTTCTGTTAGTCATGATTGTTGATTTTCAATGCTTGATGTTGATGCTTGTGAGTTGATAGCAAGCATTTGAACTGGTTATTTGTGTGTCCTAGGGACTTTGTCGTGTTTGTGTCGTGTAGCGATGCAATAGAGACTGAGACCGTGGCCGCTGGAGAGGCTTGGTCATGTTGCCAATTGTGGCATTGAGGTAGTGATGTTTTGCTTCAGTTTTGGGAAGTTGGTTCCCTTTGGTTAGCAACTCGTCGAGTTGTTTGGTAACTACCCGATAGTGGGTGGTGTTCCATGTAAGTTTGGTTTTCAGGAGAATTTTGATTATAGGAATGATTGGAGTAACTTGCATGATGAGATCAGTTTTTTCTAGAGAAGGCAATATCCAATAGTGGTTGAAGTGTTGGATTAGGCGTATGTGGGATATGGTGGTTAAAGTGACAAGTTGGTAGGACGTGGTATCCTAAATTGTGAGAATCTAGGGAAGTAATTAACTTTAGTTATGGTGGTGGGATTAAAGATGATTTGAATCCAATGGGGATTTAGTAGTAACCTGAGGAGTAGCAGTGTAAAGCATATCCATTTCTGTTTAATAGTTGGAATTGAATTATTGGTGAACCAGTAGGTGATTATAGTTGCTTAGACGGTTGAACCACATTGAATGACTGGTATCATGATGGTCCAATCGATTAGCCCAATCGTGCAATCTAGGCATGCTAAGAAGTGTGCTAATTTATGATTTTGGTGGAAAGTTCCTCCTGGGGTTATCCTTTCAATTGATAATAGGCGAAGGATTATAAAGCTAAGTCCGCTAATCCCGCACCATGATTGATTATTATAATTATGACCAATGTTTTGGAAGACTCTAATAGTTGTAATGTTAGAACTCTAGTGGGATTAGTTAGGAGAATAAGAATGAATATCTTAATGTCGGACAAACCTTCCGACTAAATTGAATGGAGAAGAATTGTTATAGAGTTGAGTGAGACTCAAATTCTGAGCGATAAAGCTAATAATGTTCTAGTGAGATTTGGTGGCAAAAAATTTAAGCATGAGTTGGTGGAGTTGCCACTGCATTTTGTAGGGAATCGTGTGCACGCCTACGGAAGTAGAATAGACGAATTCTATGCTTAAAAGCAATTGTGGGTTATGAAAGTGCATACGTTGTGTGTTAAAAATCCGGGTGATTGATCATCCTTAGAGTCGAGCTGGTGGAGATTAGTTAGCGCCTTGGAATTAGGTGCTCATGGGATTATTTGTTGATAGTGGGTCTTTTGATCAAAGAGCCTTGACCACATCTTGTGGTATGCGCGCTTGATAGGTGTTATAATTGTGTTGTTTTGTACAGAAAGGTGGTAATGTTTGATGAACTAAAGAGTAAATATGGAAGAATAGAGTATCCGGTGAGCCGTGGAAAGGTTCAAGATGGGATACTAAAAGTCAATGACTTATGTGTTAGCAAATTGATATTTGCTAAACTGTGTAAGAAGTACAAGAGGTACTGGCTTGTTGTGGTTATGGGAAAGAGAATTTAAATGGGTTTCTATGTTGGTATTTGGAAGAAAAACTTTGTGTTTTAGCGTGCATTATCATTTGGGGTTTATGACTTCAAAGGAGGTCATGTTCAGTTCTATCCATGATGAATGCTTAGAGGTGCGGCAGTAGATCCGCATGACACAGATTGATTTATGTGCATGTGTCATGAGTGTTACCTGACTTCCCTCACATCTGCATATGAGATTTCCCGGACGTGTGGTCCGTGGCACTCCCGAACGCATAAGTTTCGGGCGTACCTAGGAACGAAGTCCTAGGCGTACTCAAGAATGAGTCCTGAGCGTTTCCCAAACATGTAATTTCGGTTGTCTTGAGTTGAGAGTCTAAAGTGGGCCCGGGCGCGTCGACTAGGGTAATGTAATATTTGGATTTTGTTGCATCTCTATATTTTCTTGGTGTTAATTGCCTATTGTGTTTGTTGTGATGTGATGCTATGGCCAGAGGGAATGGTTCTCTTATCTAGGCGTTGCATCATTGAAAGAGTGAATCCCGTGTTGAGGGAGTGAGTGATGAACTCATTCTCAAGTCCTGTTTTGTTGGAGAATGAAAGTTGTTGGGATTTCGTTCTGTTTTCTGGATGTTTAAATTTGGTAGACTTCTTAACTCTGGAGGGTTGCTGAGGGATTGGAATCCCTTGTTCTCGAAGCAAATGTTAAATTCATAACGTGAAGCTCTATTAGGCCTAGATCTAGAGTGAAATGGTTGGCATGTTGGTACTAGGGTGATAATAAAGACTTGTGTGGCTAATAGAATTCTGAGTTGATCCTATGCCATAATCCTGGTGGGAGATTGATTAGGGATAAAAAAAATTGGCCTTAAAGGCGAACCCAATGGTCGATTGTGTCTTTGCAACTAGTAGTGTCTATGGGAAATAGTGGTGACTGATGTCACATTTAAGCTGGTAAAGCCTGGGTAGCAATGAGAGTATGAGATTTTGGTGAAAGAACTACCTTGACTTATGTTTTTGAGGTAATCAGCGTTAGGGGTTAATGTTTTAGATTGCTTGATTCCCATAACATAGATTGAGGTAAAGATGAAGTAGAACTATTGGAAGATTTAGTTATTTGATATTAAATGAGATCCTAATAGAGCTTACCTCATTTTGTGGATGTGAGAGGATTGAGAGTTGGTGTATGATTTGTTTTATCCACCATGTTTGGTGATCATTATTTAAAGAAGTAGTTAGAGGAATAATCTGTTCCATGAGTTAAAGTCGACCATTGATGGGATTAATCATAAGACCAATAGAGTGTGAACTGAAACCCTAGAAATAAGGGTACTGAAGGGATTGAACTGATGGGAACCAATGCAATTTTAACGGGGCATGACTATCTGTTGGCAAATGTGTCGTTGGTGAGGGGATTTCGCTTAGGTACTATACTAAAGCTTCCCCAGATTTATGGGAATGTTGCCCTAAGATTGAATTGGCCTTGTAGCTCATAATGAGCAATGGAAGAATGAATTGTTGTATGGCCATCTAATGAGTAATTGGAATGTCTCGATATCTCGAAGTATGGGAATCCATTATTCTTGCTAAGAGAGTTAGTGAGAATTGTCCTTGCGGGTTTAGTCACATGGATGTGTGATCAATACGAATTTTTTTAAGGAACACGAACTAGAATATCCCTCATGTTAATGACTGAAGTGGTTGATCAATAGTCAAAGGATTATTTTGGGCTCCCCTGATTTGAGAATTCGTTCAGGGCTACTTTGAGGGATAGTGGATTTAAGTGGAAAGTTGTGGTATTTCCGCATTTTACTTGTGGTCTATGTGGTTTTTGGCTAAGGCGTTATCCTTATGCCTAAAGGATATGCTTTCTTTTCTTGGAAAAGAAAAAAAACTGATTTGGGGAAATAGAAATATTTCGCGCGGTATATGCGGCGTAAAGTTGTTGGTTAGGATGAGGATTGATTTCCTGTCTGGTTTTCACTCTGAGTGGATTTATTGTGATGAAATGATTTCCGTGGGGGAACGAATTCCCTTCTGTTTTGAGAGAAGGGTTGATGTTTGTGGATGGATGAGTTGATTTTATGATGTCGCGTGATACTTCTCTTGTAAAAGAGAAGAGCTCTCTTTGTTGCAAATAAGAGTAGCATTGACTCTTTTGTGCAAGCAATGAGAGTGTTTTTCCTGAATGATTGGAGGTTTTCTTATGCCGAGGCATGAGAATTGAGTCTATGCATGGAGTGCATAATGTGTTTCATGTGTCGATGTTGAGAAAGTAGTTGCGAGATCCAGAGCATGAGATTGCGTTAGAACCGGGGTGCAAAAAGCAAGACCTCACCTTCGAGTCCTGTCCAGTTCGTATTCTGGAGGAATCAGAGAAGGTGTTGAGGCATAGAACGATAAAGTATATCAAAGTGCTTTGGGCACATCAGACTGCGCGAGAAGTACCCGGACTTGTTCTCCATGGGTACGAGTTAACGTCATGTTATGTGCAGTTTATTTTATTTTGTTCTTCCGTGCGATTGCTGAATGCCAGAATTCAGGGTCGAATTCTGTTAAGGGGGGTAGAGTGTAATACCCCACCCACCTGCCAGGGAGATGTGGCAGCCGCATGTTTGCCCTAAGCGTGCATGCATGCCACCTGTGCCCTGCTCCCTGCAAAGGTCATCACCCAGCCCCTTCTTAAGTCATCCAGCCCTCATAGCCACCCCTCTTCGGCCAGCACAAGGTAAGTGCGAGGTGAGCCTCCACTCAATGCTGCATATGCTTCCCGCACCAAGCCTTGCAAACCTGCACATAGAGAGGGAGGCGGAGTAGCAATAGGAGGAGGCGGCCGGCGGCCGTTGGCCGTGCCGGCCGGCGGTGGTCGTGCCTCACAGCTGCGCACGCGGGGAGGAGCAGAAGGGGCCGAAGAGGGAGCCGCCGATGTCGTGGGCGGCCGGATCTGGCGCCGGCCGGCCGGTTTGGGGGAGGGGACCGGCGACGGCCCGGTGGCCGGCGGAGAGGAGAAGGGGGCTGGGGGGCCGGCGGTGAGGTAGCGGCCGTGACGCCAAGGCGGCCACGCGCGACCGCGCCGCCCCCGGGCGAGACCGATGTGGTGGGGGGAAGGAGAGCAAGAGGAGGCTGGAGAGGGGGGACGCCGGCGGTGAGGGGGGACCGGCGACGCCGGGCCGGCCGTGCGCACCGCCGCGCCGCCCCGGGTAAGGCCGTTCGGCCGAGTGGAGAGAGGGAGAGAGAGATAGTGGGGGAGGGGAGGAGAGGAAGGGGCGGCGGGGGAAGCTGCCGCGCCTGGCCGGTCGCGCCACCCCGCGCGGAGAGGAGGAGGAGGATAGGGGAGAGAGAGAGAGTTGGGAGGGAGAAGCTAAGGCCCCTGTGGCCAAAAAGGGAATGGGGAAGAAGTGGCCAGGCCGGTTCGGCCAAAAGAGATAGGGAGGAGAGAGAAGGCCGGCCGGGTAAGTGAGGTAAGGAAGGAAAAAAAAGAGAAGAAAAAAGAAAAGAGGAGAAAAAGAAAGAGAGAGAAAAAGGGGGTTTCGGGACCTGCGCAACAGATCCCTGAAACCCGTGCGTTTCTACGCCAGAACGGGATGTGCGTATAGAATCGTCGTCGTCCATTTAATCTCCGGTCTTGTATGATGCGTTAAAATTGGACTGTTTGTTTGCCCAGGTGGAGGTCGCGAGTCGACGCCTTCCGCACGTCGTTCCGCTCCGCTCGGCTAACAGGCAAGTACATGGTAGAGCGGTAGACCAAGGGTTATGAATATGTGATGTTTATTTGGTATGATGATATCTATGTAGAAATGCGTTGATTACATGATATCTATGTGGAAATATGATATTTTCCTGACATAAGGTTGCATGGTAAATGATGGCAATGATGATGGAGGTAGGCAAAGATGCTTGTCTACTAGTAATGCTAGTGATGAGCGTGAATATGATCATGGGCATGTGCATTTGCATGAGGAGCACTCAAGAGTGAGGGCGGTGAGAAAGTCCCTAGCTATGAGTAAAGCTAGTGGACTAATCCGGAGTGCTCTTGAGTAAGACCTACTTCGGTAGGCCTCCACGGGAGTGGAGGGGCCCCGTGCCTATGAGGGCGGGCCCACGATGGGTGAACATCGACGGGTGTTCACTCGGCAGTACCGGTACTTGCAAAGTGAAGAGCATATGAGCATGTAGAGTGATGAGGCATGGCATTGATGGCATTGCATTGTTTGGCTATGAGAATGATGTTATGAACATGATGATATATCTGCATTATGTTTATATGCTTACTTATGTTGGTAGTGTCTATTGTTCTATTATGTACTTGCTGAGTCTTTGGACTCACCCTTGCTTTGTTGTTGTTTTTAGGTAACTATTGAGGACGTCTGGCACGGGCGGGTGTAGCACATGAATGACTTCACGTTCTTGCAGCACTTCACATATCTAGCTTTTGGTAGTATATTTAATTCTACTAGTAAGTTAGAAAGGTCGTTTAAAAAAAAGGTATGGTGTAAGTGGTTGTTGCTTCATGATCAAGGTAGAGTTTGCTTAAATTATTTAGCAGATGACTAGAAGTGGTATTATTATGCAGTGTTGGTAGCACTCTAGGCCCAGAGGATGGGCGGGGTGTTACATGTTTGACTGTTACATCGTTGTGTACAAGTTCATCCAAGATCTACATATTTTGTAACCGGAGGAGATGAGGAGAATGAGCTCATTTTAGCGTCGGTTCTTCAGGGGTTCTCGAATGTTGTTGGCCTTGTCCTCAGGTTTAGAGGGCGTTCATATTGGCTTGCTAATGGCTTTTGACTTTGGCTTATAAATAGGAATAGCTTGTAGAGAAACTTATAGAGAGAGAGACTCACATGTGATTTTGATCGATATAAATGAAGTCGCTACAGTATATATTACAATCGACCAGTAGACTTCGCCTTGAAAAAAAACTTTGTTTAAAAGATAGGTACTGTAGAAAAACTATTTACTGTAAAAAACGGCTTATAGAAGCCAAATCAAATAGTCAATAGAGCCCCCATTTTTTAGTACATTGTCTCTTATTGTGGTTTGTTCCATTCCATGTTGCTAGGCTGTTTTCTCTGGCTTTACTAGTCAAAGCTAGTATTTTTCTCTCATTGCAGAAACAAATGTAAACAAAGGGATGGCACTTGCAAAACTGGATCTTATCTTTTTATGCCTTGACGAAGTTGTTGATGGAGGGTAATTACAGTGCTTGCACATGCTAAGCTTTCATTTTTCTTTTAATATTTTGGTTCCTATTGTTCTGGAATGGAACGTGCAACGACCCTTTTCTAGTTTTTAGCATCATGACAAAGGAATTCAACTAGCACTGTTACTTTGACAATAATCACACATGTAGAGTTGATATCAAAGGCAAGAAATAGGCTAGAAGGGCTGGGGTTTGTGATGCTTAATTTGAGGTTTCAGGATTATTTTTTAAAGTTGTCAAGAAACTACCTCAAGTTCATATTTATGAGGTTAAGAAACTACCTCAAGTAAACATTTGCACTATGCTTAATTTGATAGGTATGCTCACAGAAACACTATGAGGTAGAGTTGAGGTATGTCGTGAGCTGTTGAGGACACGAACAAAATATCCTCAAGTTAATATTTGCACTTGTGCCATGCTAATACAGTGTCTGTGGTCAGGTTGTCAATTGTTTGATGAGTTGTGGACTTGTAAATAATTGGTTGAATATGCTTGATTATTCGCAAATGCCTGTGCAGGATTGTTTTGGAGACGGATGCTAATGTGATATATGAGAAGGTGTCAGGTCATGGATTGGAAGGAGCTGGATCCGCTGAGCAGGTATGCCACAGCTGTGATATCATTTTCAGCTGAAATTTATCCAGTTCCAGGTGACCTATTCTCTCTCTACTTGCAGACGATAAGCCAAGCCCTAGCAAGTAGCAACAGCAAGAGAACACTTCACGAGGTCTCTTCTCAAGTAGTGAGTTGGCATCCTTCAGGTTGACCGATGAGCTAGCATCAAATTGTTGCGTTTCCTTACGTAGCTCAGTACTTAGTTTGCGAGAAAGAAACAAAATGACTTGAATCTTTGTATGTGAGTTGATCTTTTGCTGTGCCCGTCAACATTTTGTCGCAGGGATGCATGTGCAACCTAACTGTTGATCAAAGTCTTTTTAAGATTTTAAGAAGCTTGTGATCTATGTCAGTTGTTGATATTGTTGTTTCACCTCCCGTCGCTGTATAACAATCAAGCGACAGCGCATGCTGCTACGATTTTTTGTGGCCTACAGTTTTTTATAGCAAGCATGTTTCTGCTCAAAATGAAGAATTTTTTGTGGGATTTTGTAAGAATTGAATCCTATAGGAAATTTTCCTGTATGGCACATTGAAACAAAGGAATGAGCTCCTATAATTCCTACGAAAATAGCTCAACCCATAGGAATGTTTTTGAAGAAATATAACAATGAGGTTAGGCTTCATGGAAATTTTCTTTTTGTCAATTTCTCCAAAATCTTGTATTTTTCCCCATGAAGCATTCAAACAGCTTAATCGAACAATTCACGCATTTACTTCCAAAATAATCAATTAGACATTTCATCCTAATTCATGTGTTTCTCTTGTTCTTGTGTTCTTGGATTCCTACGATACAATGAGCCCTAAGACAAGATGTTACAGCCTACAGGTAATAATGTCCTCGTCTGTTAATTCCAGGCCAATAATGACCGAAGCCGACCATCTCCGAAATAACCAAAATTCGCATTACAATTCTATGACTTGTCGATATCGTTTGTTTCATGTCAACGAAAAAAGAAAAAGAAACACAGCCGGAATCACTCCGGCAATTTGCTGCCGAGCCTGCTGACATACTGGCACAGCAGATCTCTCTGCGTGACCGCACCGTCGTCGGCCACATCGCTGAACTGCTGCATGCAGCCGTCATCATGATTGTGCGACGCCGGCGTACCGTCCCTCGCCGCACCCTCGAGGTCGATCATGATGTTGGTGAGCAGGCAGCAGACGTAGATGATCCTCGGCAACCGGTGCTTGTCGGGCCTCCACAGCTCTCCCTTGAGAACCTGCCACCTTTCCTTCAGCTTGGCCAGAGCACCCTGTACCACCATTCTTGTCGCAGCGTGCCGCTTGTTGAACTCCGCTTTCGCTGCAGATAGATCATGCTCTTGGTATGGAGTCATCAGCCAGGGAAGGAGAGGGTAGCTTGCATCCCCAACAATGTACTCTCTGACCAATGACCATGCTGGCTCTCCAGGAAGCTCCACTTGCCCGTCCAACCTTCCGCCTTTCTCACAAAGCCTGTAGAAGCCTGTGGTGCGCAGGATGCACGAGTCATTCAAGCTCCCAGGCCAGCCACTGACAACATCTCTGAACCGCATGTCAGGGTCAACAATGGCCTGCAGGACCATGCTGTTCCTGTTCTCACCGTTGAGCCAGACGTTGCTGTTAGGCTGAGCTGAAGAGCACATAAGGATGTGTGTTGTGTCTATGGCGCCGCAGCAGTTGGGGAGGCCCTGGATCTTTTCAAACCTTGCTTTGATGGTTGCCATCTCCTCAGGGCCAGGCCACTTCAGATGATTGACGCCGCGCTCCTCCAAGGCCTCGATAAACTTCCAAGTGATGTTTGAGATGGCTGAGTGGTTCATCCCAAAGCGATTCCCTATGCTCAAAAGTGGCTCACCAGTGGTCAGTCTTAACAGAGCAACAGCTACTTGATCCTCCACGCCTAGAATCACCTTGTCTCCAAACCTGAAATTTCTGAAACTTTGTGTCTTTCTTGTGAAGTCCTCTTTAATCAGAGAGCAAAGGTAGTCAAAGGTCTTCCTTGACATCTTGAAGACAGACTCAAAGTTCTGGCAGTCTTTTGAAAATTGCCCTGTGGAACCATCAGATTAGATCATAGATGCAGGGTCATCATTTGAATGTACCACAAATTATTGTACATGAAAGGGAAATGTAGATATGTTAAATCCAAAGGATTCCATTTATTCTCCCCATACTTTTGTGTGCAAAAGACGAAGATGAATAAACCTTACAGTGGGTTAAAACATAGAGAGGGGATTAAATCTTACAGAAGATGGTCGGCAAGTGTCCATATAAAGCAGCGAATCGGCAAATACTGGGACATGCAAAAAATTACACTAACTGATAAACCAGTCTAGTGTATTAGCATTCATGGTGCAAACTAAATAAAATTCAGAATGTGCTGGGCAATCATTATGAGAAAAGGTTAAGCTGCTTTTACAGGACAACAGAAACGAATTGCACGAGTAACTGTAGAAGATACTTAATTCAAAGTTTATGAGAAAATAATTAGTTGAAGGCACACTATCTTAGTTAAATAGATAGCTAAAATGCTGTCATGCTGTAACATTCATGTATCTATCTGGTTAAATCACAATTGATGCTCAGGTTTGTGCCAGAGTTCAAACAGGTAACTCAAGTAGTGTATCTTTTTAGCAAAGATTTGAAGATTCTAAGAATGTCACTGTTCATAAAGGGAATTGGCAGGCATAACTGTCAATACTGATGCTTCGCAGAAAATAAGCTCATTCTCAACAATCGGCGCAATTTCAGATAAAACATTACCTAAAACTTGAGGAATTCTAGAAGTCATTATCTATGAATTTGTGAGAGCAGGTACTGAAAGAGAGTATAATAGCATGCTATATAACTATAATCATCTATGTTATTTGTTCAGGAGAACTTCTTTTGGACAGCTGCACCCAATGACCTCTGCAATTCATACTCATACACCACATGGAGACAGGCCTAATGAATCTAAATGTTCCTGGGATGATATATCAGACAATCACATTGAATATACATTTAACTTCTTTGAGAAAGGGTCCACAGACTCCAGTTGCAATCATGTAATATCGATGTATCATTACCTATTGAGTTTGTGATCTGAATTCGTTTCGGTTTTATTTCCTTACAAAATATGGAGTTCTACATGTAGTCTCTTTTGTAAATCTTATAAATATGTCCTTGTAGTCCATAGAAAGAGCAAGAGCTTCATTGCAAACATCTCATCTCTTCATATAGTGATATAGTCTTTGTGTGTCTGTGATTTTTCCCAAAAGGATTTTCCATGTAAAATTTGTGCCTCTCGTTCCTATTTTCCTATGCATTATTTACAAGTAGTATCAAAACACAGGAGATTCAATTAAAAAAGTCAGATCTACTCAGGTCTGTCGAGTTGCAGTCTGGCATTCTCAGCAACTCGGCGCTTTAATTTTCTGTCGTTGAATCCAAAAGAAGGTGTCTGTATCGGACACGGAGCCGTCTCATCATTAGATATCCATTGGCAAGTCACGGAACCCAAACAAGAGCACGAGAAACTATCCAAGCTCAAAACTAGGGAAAATATCACAAGCAACAGTCCAACAACATAAAAAAAAATAGAGCAGGGAGTCTCGTCCATGGATTTTTTTTGTGTGTGTGATTTCGACTGAAATTGCTACAACATTACCTCGTTTTCCACTAAAATTCCTCTCTTGTTCCTATTTTTGTGTGCATTATTTACAACATTACCTGTTTTTGAGAAAAGCAATTCCAGATCCAAACAGTTTCTTTTTTAGTATCAAGCTTCAAGAGTTCATCCAGGAAATTCTTTATGCTCGTTGAACTAGTACCGCATCACTCAACCCATGTAACGATTTGTATGACCACACTAATCATTTACCAAATAGCAGTCAATTAATTGTTACCCAAAATTTAGCAACAGTATCAAAATCATTAATATCGATTAGCTAATAATCCATCCCATTCGTGCCAAAATAAAATCTACTGTGTAATTGGGGAAATATCTGTGAACAGATAGACTAATTTTCCACTTACAAAGAAGCTGCAATTAACATTTAGCAACTATTGACTGAACATGAAAAGCAATTTGATCACCGGTCTAAAGAAGAACCAATGATTCTTCAGGAATTTTAGTTGTCCCTTAGTGAAAAGAAGTTACTTCATATGCTTCAGAAAAGAAAAGATAGTCCTTGTGAGTTGTGACATCGGGACATCAACAATCGAGCAACTGATTCTATTAGGTTGACATAATGGGCACAATCAACACCACCTGTAAACTTACCGCGCCCAAAACACCATTGCACCCAGGCTTGATAGATCTGGAAGGGAGACGACGAGACGACAAAACCGCAAATGGCAAAACTAATTGTGCTCCCCAACATCCCCTACTCGATTTACACCAACCAGAGCAGCGGCATTCACAAGCTGTTATTGTTCAGACCCTCAGAGCAACGCCCATGGCCTCAATCTAGAACACCCCGCCCGAGATGGCTTGCCTCTGTACACCGTACGAGCCTGAAGCCCACCACCTCCCATAAGCGCACCGAAAGAGCAGATTCATTACACTAACCAGCCGGGTTAAGGAGCACAGCGGGAGCAGATTAAGCGACGCATCGAACGCCGTAGGCACACGAACAGTGCAAATTCAACGGCGGCTCTCCCTGATCTAACACCGCGGAATCCGTCCACGAACAATCCTAGACGCGAGGGATTAGCGCGCATTACCGGGAGCCAGCGCGGGTTACAGGCGCGGCCGCGAGGTTACAGCGAGTCAAGAAACAAGAAACGGGCATGACTAAGGACGAGGAGCACAGTGGTCGAAACAGGGAGGCGAAAGACAGGAGAGAGAGGAGGGGGGGTATTCTCATATACCTGCTGCAAGCCTGCGGGAGAAGGCGTCCCACCAATCGCCAGCGACCGGCAGCGGCATCGCCGGCGCCCCGGCCGGCAAGGCCTTCTCGGGCTGCCGCTTCCTCCGCTTGGCCCCCCTCACCGGTGCCATGACGAGAGAGGGAGCGAACTCGGGAGGAGAGATCAAGAAAACAGCAACCAAAGCAGCAAACCCCCTTGAAAAGACCAAGTTGTTTAGTGCCTAAAGAAAAGCACCGGTAGTACTGCTGTTAACCATGTACTTTTTGGCCACCGTTGATGATTTTTAAATGATTAATTGTTTTTTACTATTTTTTATATAATAGCAAATGATAGACACTAATGGTGCATATGGTTTTAGATTTTAAAAATTATTTAAAAAAATTATTTTAAGAAGTTGTTTTATTTATTTTAATTTTTGGAAAAATCAAAAGCTTAGAAGAATAAAGCCTTATATATTAGTAGTAGTATTGCCCGGAGCTAGAGGCATGCAAGAAGGCAAGTTACTTAGCCCTGCTCAAAAGGGTTTATTTTGAGTGGCTTATGGCTGAAAAACATACGGTAGCTTATTTGGTGTAATTTAATTTTAAAAATTTTAAAATAGAAAAAACATGTTAGCCCGTCACGGACAGTACAAACGAATATAGGAAAAAAGAACCGACAAAAAGCTCAAAAAAAGCTTAAAAACTAGAAAAAGACGGAATTATTGAATAGTGAAAAATAAACTAGAAACTCAAATCGAAATGAGTGGGACCACATATATGCTCATGTGACTTGTACATAGCCTCCGTTTTGTGTTCCTGTGTTCTTTTGTTTTTGAGGAATGTAAGATGGCATGCAATGCAAGGAGGATCTTGGCAAAATGGGCTTGAAAATGAGGCCTCTTGGTCTTGGGGGTTAGGTCAAATGAAACGGTCTTTTTATCTATATCTGGTATCCTTAGGGTTGTGATGTAAAAGAGGGAAAAAATTCTTGTGCAGCTCAATTTGCGACTTAATTGAGGAAATCAACAGAACATGAATTTTGTAGAAATATCACTTGTAAGTTGTAAATAGACCAATTTATGTAGGGATATCATACAGATACTAAACCCGGGGGGATTCCCGGCCCCCGGGCGTGTCCACGTCGTCCCGCCCGCGTGTCCGGCCGGCGCGTGGCGGGGCAATTCCTGTACGGCCGGAGGAGGTAGTTTCCTCCAGTTTTTCAAAAATTACGTAAAGGTCCTTTTTCCTCGCGAAAAGGTTCCTGCAAGTTTTTTCCCAAAAAAAATTTTGGATTGCGCCCCGCAGATTCCCGAAATTACGTATAGGCCCTTATTTACTTACGTACAGGTCCTTACAAGTCCTCGATTTTTCCGAAAAAACCCTTTAGCTTTCTCGAAAATACGTATGTGCCCTCGATTTTTTTTAAAAAACTCCTCACGAATTATCGCCTCTTTTACTTCGGTACACACGGTGGCTGGCGCGGCGTGTCGCCGCGCCTATGAGGCTAGTAAAAAACAATTTCCGAGGAGTGTTGGTTCAGTTGCTGCCCTGCCCAGGGAACTAATTGATTGATGTTTTGGGTGCTGCCGATGATGATGCTGTGCTGTTTCATGTGGTCCGTGGCGCTTGGATGGTGCTTCATTTTTTTTTGTTGGGCTTGCATGTACCATATGTGTATGTTACGCGTGGATGCATTGTGCGGGAGCTTGAACCCACCCTTCGGCCTCCGACGCCGGTAACCCCCTATCCTCCGGATAGTCCGCCCGGCAGCTCCTCCAGGACATTTCTGGCTTCTTATGATTGAAGATGGTGTCAAGCTGCGGAGTGTCTTGTTCTTCTGGATGAAGGTACACCCGGTGAAGCCTAACAAAGCGAGTAGAGGAAGGTCTCCTTCTCTTCGGCTTTTCAGCCAGGTTTTAATTTTAATTTTTTTAATAATAATTATTTATTAGATTAATAAATAGTAGCTAAAAACATAAGACGGTAAAAACACCATCGTAGCACGTGTTGCGCGCCTCTGATGGGTCCTGACCGGCCGTAGGGGGATAGCCCAACACACAAGCATTTCAGCCAACAAGACACATTCATAGCCTGCTTAGTTTGACTGAAAAAATGTCTTATGACTGAAATTATACTGCAACTGATGACAACTGATGTAATTAAATTTAAAAATTTTAAAAATAAAAAAAATAGATTAGCCCATCACGACAATGCAAATGAATACAAAAAGAACCAGCAAAAAACTCAAAAAAGCCCAAAAAAATCTAGAAAAAGACAAATTTTAAAAAAAATCAAAAACCTAAATTTTAAGTCAAAATGGGCGGGCCTCAATCAACCAGGCCCTAAGACCTGTACTTGACTGTGAACTTCGATGCAAGATGCATAAGTTAACTTGTTTGCCACAGATTAGCGATATTTGGACCCGTTCTGATTAAAATTTTGTCACGTGTTCGTCCCGCCGGTAGATACAGGCCGCGAGCTTGTGCGAGAGACCAAAGGTGCCAACATAGGCCGTGGCGTGCCCAACCATGCACAGATCCAGGGCCGATCCTGGGAATTTAGAGGTTCGGAGCGAAACTAAAAATAAGAAGCCTAGTATAAATATCTAAATATAAATCTACATACACACATATATATGTATCTAATTTTACCAATAAACACTTAATTTTACTTATATTTATAGTATGTAGTAATTAATTCATTTATGAATCCTGTGCGATTCAAACATGTAAATCCGTAAATACGGACGTCTCTGCTATCTCTGAATCTGTAAATGCCCTGCTGTTGCTAGCTACCACGTTACCGTAAGAACACAGTACTTTCCAGTAACTGAATTCTTTGTAATTTGCAATGCAATAAGCCATTTGGTTTGCTTTAACTTTTTGCTTGATGGATCCACATTTTAGTCCTGTTCTGATGACTAACCAAATCCGTCGCTAAAACATAACCAAAAAAGAAAGAAAAAGGAAAAGGAAACTTTGTCAAAACGGTCCAAAGAACAGTTACATGGTACATATCCCACACAATTTCTGGTCCTTTTCTATCCAAATATATCGGAAATGTTTCATGCTTAACTTTTCTCAAAGCGTGTTTCAGGCTCAACTTGATTAGCATTTCGAACGTTGAAGTTTACAAAGACCAGGCCCATGTGAACACTCTAGATCCATTTATTTGGGCTTTTTTGTGGCTTATGGCTGAAAAGCACTATAGCTGACTGAAAAAACACTGTAACTGACGGAGGCTTATTTAGCATAATTAAATTTAAAAAAAATAAAAAAAAATATGTTAGTCCATTACGTATAATACAACCAATTACAGGGAAAAAAGAACCGGCAAAAAAGCTAAACAAAAAGCCAAAAATTCAAAAGAAAAAAACAAAATTTATTAATAGTGAAAAATAAGTCAAAAGCTAAAAGCTAAAATCAAAACGATCTCAGCCTTAAATTAATGTGCACCTGTGCCTTCCAGTTCTGCAAGGTACAGTACATTATCTTTGGAGCAATGATGAGAAGTGTACAATCTGCCAGGTGGATCTACAAAACCCCTTCTAGCGAGTGTTGTAAATTAGACTAAATAAAATATTATTTGTATGAAGAGTCTAGTCAGTCCTTTACCCGGATGTCAGCCTTGATCATACGTACGTACAGTAGTCACTGGATCCTTTTTGCGCTTGAAACCACTCCCATCTCGTTTATACCTAGATGCAGGCAGCAGATCATGTCTGGGCATGGTATCGCTCGGGTCTGATCACTTTATGCTCGGATGACAATGTCTTACTGTCTTATTTACAGCCAGTGACCATCTTGTCGGTTTTGTTTGTGTACATATTCACTCGTTATACGAGAACTTTCTTAGGACGCAATGGCGGACGCGTAAGGTTACCACCTCACTCATCGAGTTTAGAATCCTACTTTTATCTTAATACAAAGTGTGGGAGATAGGTCTTATACCCTTCATATTTCACTCGTTTTTGCGAGGACACAAATTTTGTGTAGTATGTAATGCTATAAACCGATTGATGTAGAAGGACAGTGGGTTGGTACTACACCAAGCCGTGGGTTTTTGCTGCTGCTGCCTGCCAGTAAGAACTGGGAAGAGAAGTTTCTTAGCCTACAACCCCACTATCCAATGCAGGTATCATGATCTGCTCTAACTTTCAAATGATGCACCACTTGGTGTCGTTGACATGGAGTATATGGACAGAGCATTACATGATGCATGCTAGTACCTTCGGTACCTCACCTTACCGATAGAGACGAACCGTTCCCGACCATTCTTGGTTCCTTTTAGGAATGCGATAAAAAAGACAAGGCTAAAGTGTATTTCAACCACGAAAATCTTATGTTCTACCATTGATCTATGACTCTGTTTAAAAGTATTATGGTTTTTTTGCTTTTAACTGAAATGATGCTATAGCGACTGTTAGTTTTTTTAGATACTCAATTAAAGAAAAATAAATCAAAATATAAAAAAAGGAAACATCGTTATATCTTCGCAGATAATGCAAAGAAAAAAGAGGAAAAAGAAAAAAGTCGTATTAAAAAGATAATGTGTTCCAAACGGTTTTTGGTTTCTAAAACCATAAACTGTTTAGAACGGATTAATAGGCTTTAACTATTTGCAATTTTGTGCATGGTACCCTCAATTTGGAAAGAGGCCATAAAAGGGTAAGTCTGCTCGTTTCAGCTTCAACTTTTGGCTTCAGATTCTTAATTCACTATTCTTTTATTTCGTATTTTTCTGATTTTTTTGAACTATTTTGCCTTTTTCTTTTTTTTCCCATATTACTTCGCATTGTTTGTGATAGCTAATCTATTTATTTTATTTTTATGTTTTAATTTAGTTATGCTAAATAAATTACTATTAGCTATAATAAAAAATATACTGGTTCTAGTACCAAAAGTTATAAAAGGTGGTCGAACTGGGCACCACCTAAATCCTCCGAGGGCGGGCCCGTCCCTGGGCAAGTGCGGCCCGTGCGACCGCACAGGGCCCCCAATTTCCAGGGGCCCCTAATATCTTGTGTACAGCCCAATAGTATATAAGTCTGGTCTCTATTTTTTGGCCCAAGTCCTATTAATACGTAGCCGGTAGCCCAAAACAATACTCACGTCTGTTCGACTTCCTGATACAGTCGACTCATCTCCCTCCCGGTCGTGCGTGTGAGCGTGTCTTCGTTCTTCCCGACGAGGCGACGAGTCAAGCTCAACGTGCCGTGTAGACTACAAGTGAGCTGATCTCTGCTTTCCCTTTTGTTTTGGTTTGCACAGAATCAACTTACTTTGGCGATCCAATCCTCTATTTTGTTTGATGGGAATATATCCAGAGAAGTTCCAGACTTCCAGCGATTCATCCATCATTTTTTTCTTGGAAATAAAATTTTGTTTTTCTCACTTGGTCTTCCATGTTTCAGTGAGGAAATAAGAGGCCCTGAGGCAAATCAACCTGCAGAAAACAAGTTTATTCCTTTATCTCAAAGGGTGCTTTCCTGTGCAGCCCATCCACTCAGTCATAACATAATTGTGGGTACTCACTACTCAGGTTAGCTTGCTTACATCTTTGATTAAGAATGGGACACAAAAAATCTGATTCTACAAGTGACAATCCATATTGAATTTATGTATACGCTGAATGGCATTATGTCTTAACTTCCGTATTGAATTGGGAATATTTTTGTTATTTTTCATTAAGAATTAGATATCACATTTGAGTCAGTTGGCAAATATTGACTAGTCATTCCTCTTCAGTTCTCATGCATCTACTCGCCTAGTGTTTCAAGATCCAAACCATTAGCCATGTCTTCTGCAAATCGATCCAGAAAATATGAGTCGGGTTATCAGAAGCGTAAAAAGAAACAAAGATTAGAGGATTTAGCTCAATCTCAGAAAGGAGCCATTGATAGGTTTATTGTCAAAGAATCACAGGTGTCTTCCGGTAATCAGACACTTGATCCGGGCCCTGCAATTGATAGTAATATTGACAATCATCCTATAGATTCTCCAGAGATACAAAATAATGTTGAGGTTGGGGAAGTTCTTGTTGACAACACAAGATTGACTATGAGTCTATCATTGAAGATTTCATTTCAAAGAACACCAAAAGAATGATGATGTTCAAGTAAACATTATGCGATGAAGGGTTGAATAGGTACAATTCATAACATATTACATTTTAATGTAATACATTATTGTTTATATATTATTTATGATCCTATTTCGCTAGCCTACGAGGCCCCGTTTTAAACTTTGCACAGGGCCTCGGTTTTGGCCGGGACGGCCCTGTCCGAGGGCCATATCCAACAATCTAGTCGGCGATGGGAGGGGGAGCACCCCAGACAGACACCAACCAGATGGAACGGCTCAGACAAATCCAATGGTGACGTGGAGACGGTGGAGTCACAAGATTGCTGGATCCCCGGTTAAGATCAGTGAGCAGTCGTTCCTTCCCTGTACGCCGGACTGGCTAGAAGTGACCGTCGTTTGTGCTGACCGGTGACTGCTGACCACTACAGTGGCCACTGAAAGAAACTAGCTGCATATAAGCGCAGCGCACGCCGCGCTAGCCACCGTGTAGATCAAAGTAAAAGAGACGATAATTCGCAGGGGGTTTAATAAAAAAATCGAGGACACATGCGTAATTTAGGAAAAACCAAAGGTCTTTTTCGTAAAAAACCGAGGACCTGTAAGGGTCTGTACGTAAGTAAATAAGGACCTATACGTAATTTTAGAAACCCGCGGGGCGCTATCAAAAAATTTTTTTAGGGAAAAAAACTTGCAGGGACATTTTCGTGAGGAAAAAGGACCTTTACGTAATTTTTGGAAAACAGGAGGAAAACACCTCCTCCGGCCGTACGCGAAACCCCACGCCACGCGCCGGCCGGAACGCGGGCGCGGGGTGACGTGGGCACGCGAGGAGGCCGGAACCCCCGGGAGTAATATTGTTATTATTTCTGCATTGTCCGTCCTTTTTTGCTAGTTGCTAGTGCTTTTTTCAGTCATGGATTGTTTCCTCAGCTACAGAACACTAACTGAATGCCACACAGTTGTACCACATCATGCTGACTATGCTAGTCAGGAAACTCGAGACTAAAATCCTGGCGTCCTGGCGACGTCTCATGTCACATTCCAGTCTCTGCAAGTTTGCCATGATATCGTACTCAAAAAAAAAAGTTTGCCATGCTATCCTGTGATTGTACTGTACCTCTGGCGAATCATTACAGTGGACTAGGAGGCAAGAGGCCCATGTCACAAGGGGCCGAGCAAACGATTATATTTGTGGGCCTGGGAAGAAGTGCGGTCCCTGGGCTCGGCTCGAAACAGCTCTATTTTGTGACTTTTGAAGTCACTTTGAACACGTTAATTTTTTAATTTTGATTTATTAGTTTTAGTTTTTTTATTTTTATTATTCCTTTACATGTCCTAAAAGATATAATGGTGTTTTTACATTTTTTTATTTTTTTATTTTTGACTCGGAAAAAGCTAGAAGTCACTACAGTGCAATTACAATCAAAAGCATACAGCAGAAATCAAAACCATAACTTTTAAATCGTTTGGAGCACTAACTAAATTACTACCCGTAACGCGTCTTCCTCCGGTGACTTTCTTCGAGCCGAAAAACCACAGCAGAACAAGCCAACAAGGCAGGGGCGAATCCACCGCGGGTGCTAGTGGGCGCTCGAGCACCCCCTCCTCCCACCGTGGAAGAAGACCCAGCCGGCCCCGGCCTGGTCGGCGGTCGCCCGGAGCCGGAGGTTGAACTGTTGAAGAACTGGACCGTCGGGCGTCGCCGCGTCAGAGGATGAAGAAGAGCCCGAGTCGCGGAGTCAGCAGCCCGCAGCCTGGCGGCTGGCGCGGCGGAGGGGGAGCCGGGGAGGGGGAGGCGGTCCGCGACTCGGTGCGGAGCCGCGGAGGGGGAGGCCAGAGGCGGTCCGCGACCCGGCAAGGAGGGCGGCTCGACGCAGCGGAGCAGAGGGGCCAGGAGAGGCGGTCGGCCACTCGGTGGTGGCCGGTCGGCTAAGCACGGGCGAGGCCGAGCGGTGGAGCGCCTGGCGGGCAGCGTGCGAGCCGCACGGCGGCATCGACGCATCGAACTCCAGACGCATCGCCGGGCACCGGCATCGCCGCATCGAAGATTCGAACTTTCGAAGATCGCAGATCGGAGCCATCGGAGAGACGGAGAGGACGAGGTGAGCAGCAGATGAGCAGAAATTGAGGCCTGAGGGTGAGGCGCTGGCGACTGGTGAAGACGCGAAGTTTCGAGTAAAATACAGATTTATTGATTTGTCGTTTTCTACTTTGCGCGGTGAGCCAGTGACTCGTCGTCTCCGTGAGCCCAGAGCCCGTGACGCCGTGAATGCGTGATGACTGATGACCGACCGGCAACCCGCGACTGTGATTCCGTGATTCACAGCCGTGATTCACTGTTCTGTGAATCAGTAAATGTGGGTGATTCAGAGTGAATGTGATTATGTGATTCCTATTTTATTGTTGTTCTATCTGATAGCAGGTTGTTGTGCTATATCCTTAGTAGTAGAGCTCCCCCTCTATTTTCATCCTGGATTCACCACTGCAACAAGGCGTCGTCATCCATCTGACCCTGAACTCTCTTTCTAGAAAAAAAATAAGCATGGACAAAAGAAGAAAAGGGAGAAAATGCCAATAACCACGATCCTCTCGCGAGGGTTTTGAATTCCCCAGCAACTTTCACACGGAGCTGTCAAAGCAGCTCGTTAGGGCTCTCCACGTCTTGACCGGCATGTCAGATGAACGAAGGTAGCAGTTTGTACTCTGGAGTCACCTGTGGATTTGTAGCATACGAAGAAACTCAGTGAAAATTGTGGTTCTGCATCCGCTGTGAGCCTGTGACTGTTAACAGTTTCCAGCCTTCGGCTTCCCTCTCTACCTATCAATTATAATAAAGTTTTAGTCATAAATCATTTTTCCAAGCCAAATCAGTGACACCTATTCGTGCCTAGCTAGTCGCTCGCACCAGCATGACCTGACAGGCTGACATCCTCATCGACTACTGGAT
The DNA here is from genome assembly GCA_017311315.1 of Dendrocalamus latiflorus. Lineage (NCBI taxonomy): Eukaryota > Viridiplantae > Streptophyta > Magnoliopsida > Poales > Poaceae > Dendrocalamus > Dendrocalamus latiflorus. Next base: position 29,503,660 of record CM029648.1, read on the forward strand.
AATGCTCCAAGTTTGTACCAGTGGCCTCCATGTTATTCTGTGCCTCTGACCGGAACGCCCCTTGCGTCCGAGAAGCACCCCAAAGAAATAGCTAGCTTCAGGAACTGGTACTGTATTGTTTTCGGCATAAGAAAAGGGCATATATCCCGTTTTTTCTTATGGTTTTTAATGTTTGTTTTTTGACTGAAATAAAATTGTAGGGTTTAGCTTTTCTGAGTCATCTACATAAATAAAAATAACAGATGAGATTTAAGACATCTTCTTTGTTTTGAGAGCAGAAAAATCCCACAATAATGCTAAAAAGAATAAATCATAGAAAATATCACATTAATAAAAAAAGAAGCACATCCACCATTTATTTTGGTGGATCAGATTATAACGATGCAGATTAATCACACACACACACACACACACACACACACACACACACACACACACACACACACACACACACACACACACACATATATATATATATATATATATATATATATATATATATATATATATATATATATATATATATATATATATATATATATATATATATATATATATATATATGGAGTGTGTGTGTATATATTAGAGTTGTATAATAAATATAATTATATTTTAATTATAGATAGTAAAGTTGTATACCAAAGACAACCATATCATAATATCTAATTACAAAATTGCGCGGATAGATGTGCTAGTTCAATTAAAGAAAAACTAGCAGGGTAGCCCATACATATGCATAGCTAGTCTTAACATTTTTAGAATATGGTTTTTTTTTAAATGAAAAGAGTTTGTATGTGCCGTATGTCAAACCTATATTTGGGCCATCAAGCTCAAGCTCATTTAGAGTTCGAGCCGAACTTGAATCAAGCCTAGAGCGGGCCGAGCTCAAACAGCTCGCGAGCTTCGAGCTTTTTTATATCCTAGTGGGGCCTTCTCCTATGGTGGGGTCAAGGTGGCTCAGTGCCAATGGTTGGTGTGGCGGCAACGACTGTCATAGGCAAAGATCTACGAAAGCGGCGCAGCACATGGTGGTGTGCATCAAGCGATGGATCGGTCAATCTGTTGTTGTTGGGGGTGCTCACTATGTGTTGTTGTCCTGGGGAATAGACATGCCATTGAGGAGGCCCGCAAAGCAAGCGCTCGTTGCTTGATCATGGAAACCCCATGAATGCGGTTGGATTGGATCTTTTATTGAGGCATACCGTCATTGCTTGGCGTCATGTCGTGGCAGTTAGGCGGCCCGAGGCGCAACTTGTTGTGCATTGAAGCGGCGTGTTGCTGGCGCTTTTGCACGATGGTGTAGCTTATAGCATGAGTATGCATGAGTCGCTCACCGTCGGCCCTGTTCTCGTCGTTGTGGTGTGAGTGGAGGAGCCACCCCTTCTTCACTGAAGTTGTTTTGTTGATCGTCCTATAGTTCATTGTGCTAGCTTTGGTCCCATATGCTTTGCTTGTGGCTTGTGGTGGTTGCCGTCATGTGTTGATTTTGGCGCTGACGTAGTCTTTGGTGTGGTATGCCATGGGGTTCACTTTGGTGAATTGTGGTGTGGCTGCCGTCGTGGTGAGCACCCGGGTGCGATGATGGCGATATCTCAAACTCCTGTAAGAGTCGTGGTTCTTCAGTTTTGCACTTTGTCTTGTGGTTAGCTAGATCTAGGTTTCATTGTTTCTAGGGGTGGTGTTTTTGTTATTGCTCCATATCTTGTGGGTGTAGTTGGAACTTATTCGTGATGTTGGTGTTCCTTTCTTGGGGTTGGTGTCTTTGGTGTTTCCCTTCTAGGGATGGTGTTTCTCTCTCCTCCTTGAAATGAAAACAGAGCTGATGGAGATTACTTTCAAACTCATCCATACACGCGCATGGAGAGTGATCCTTTCGGAGCAAAATTGCAAAGCGGGCGTCACGCGAAACTTTCCTTTTTCATTTGTGTACTGCACCCATCGATCGATCATTCCTTGTGCACTTCATTGAACCAGTGGAAATGATGGACCATGTGGAGGTGACCACATGTGTGATGAGTAATTGACATTAGTTTAGGTGAGTCGAGTTTGGTTTGAGTGGTTCGGAGTCGAGTCGTTGCGTGGCACAATCGGGCTCGGTCAAACTTGGTCGTATGGGTTTAGGACGCCTATTCTTGGTTTCGACAGGTTTGGACTTCATCTGTGGTAAGTATGATGGTATTTACGCTTTCATGTATCGAGCGGTGCTATTTGACGTGTTTCTTGTCTGTGTGACTGCAGGATGTCGAAGCGGAGCTGTGGTGAGACACGATGTGACCGGACTAGACACAGGGAGGTGTCGAGGTCAGAACGGTCGGATGTGTCGAAGACGGCGGAGATTCGACGTGGTTGCGAGTCGTGGACGACAAGGAGCGCGGAAGCTTCCCGGAAGGTGCATGAGGGACGAATCGGAAATTTCGCGTGGCTGCACAAGCGGGAGCGGGCTCTGTTGGATTTAGCGGGTGTAACGGGGCGGAAACCCGTTAGCCGTAGGCTATAAATACGTGTGAGGGGCTGCATGCCCATGTATGAATTGTGGAGAGAGCTAGGGTTTTAGAGAGTCAAAAGAGGCTTTGAGAGGTGGTTTTGCTTTGCTCTTTAGTGGTTGAGGGCAGCAGCACCTTGTCTCCCACGTTCATCCCCTTTGTGTGTTTCTTCAGGAAAACCATGTAGAGAGGGAGAGTGTTTTTGATGGGGAGAGGAGAGGATTGAGTGGAGAGTCTTGTAATCACTTCCTTGTTCTAATGTCCAGGCGTATGGGGACTCCTCTATATTCCTTTTGATCTAATGAATGAAATCTGAAGTTTGTCTCTCGAGCTCCTGTTCTGTTCTTTGTTTCTCTATTTGGATGATTTCTTGATTTTTGAGTTTCTAGTTCTTGCTGGAGAGTGCCAAAATGGGTTGCTATGACATGGGTGATGATCAAAAGCCATTTGGCTAGTTAATCCTAAGAGCAAATCAAGTTTGATTTCAATTTTTCAGTTTTGAGCACTCTCTGTTCTTCATTTTTCCTCTCTAGGGTTTTACTGCAGATCATGATTCCCTGTGCAAGAAGGCTTGAAACTTGGCATGTAGAATCCAGAGGCTATTAGTTAGCTATCTGCAAAATCTCATGACCAAAGGTTCAGGGGTTTGATGGGAATTTAAGTTTTTGTGCTCTCTCTGTAGTTACATTTCCATTTCTAGGGTTTTGGCCCATTTCTCATTTCTCCTCTCAAGTTGGCATGATATTTGAAGTTTGGGCTCCTGAGTTGATTGCTAATATATCCTCAAAATCTCATTAGCAAAGGATTTGAGACCATGGAGAAATTTGGGTTTTTGAGTGCTCCTCTCTGAAGATATTCAGATTTCTGACATTTCTAGGGTTTGGTGTATTTCTGTGATTTTCTCTTGGAGATGGCTTGAAATCTGGTCTTCCTAGCCCTTAGGTTATTGCCTTCATTTCTGCAAAGTCTTGTGAGCAAAGAATCAAGGGTTAAGAAGTAATTTGAATTTTCATGGCTGCACTTTGTAATTTTCAGATTTTGTCACAAATATGAAATTACTTGGTTTGAGTTGTGTTTCTTTGTTTCCCTAGGCTTCTTAGGCTATGTTGGTCATAGCTTAGTCCTTCTGGGCAGAGAAGTCAAAAGGAAATTCATTAGTTTTGCTCCAGTCTGAAATTCCTCTCTTGCTACCTGAAAAATCAAGCTGACTGTCTGTTTTTTTTGGTGGCTTGATCCCTTTAGCTTCTCCCATTGCTAGATGTTTTTCCAGTAAGTTCTTCCAGTGAGCTCAAGTCATTCTCATCATAGTTTTGTAGCTATTGGTGAGAAGAAACTTAAAGTAAGTACTTGAGGCGCAATTTTAATTAATCGACATTCACCCCTCTGTCGCCACTTCGGTCCAACAGAAAAACTCTACAGAACTGCGGCCGCAGAAGCAGTCACGCAGGTAGGTTCGTTTCACGTACGTGCGTTGCCGTGGATCGAGTTGTCCGCGACGCAAGATGAGCTAGCTAGCCACCTGAAATTCTGAATTAGTAGTTCATATGCCACACTAAAACCGATTAGCAGTACAGAATCAGATAACCGAATCAAACTTGAGACAAGCCATATACGTAGCGCAAAGAGAGAGAGAAATATTAACAGAGCTCACTTCGAAATCACAGGTATCTCACAAACTGACGACATCAATCAATTATTCTCGTACTAATTTCTTTACGGTGCAATCCATGAGAAGATAAGTATTAAGTGGTGGAATACTCGCCAACTCGCCGTGTTTATCATACGAGCTAAGGATGATGTCCATATTGTTCCAACCAAACTCCTCAGCCTCCGAGTCTTTTACTTCCATGCGTGCTGCCGGAGATCCCCAGGTAGCCATCTTTCTTGCTCTTGGGCTTCCGAGGGATGCATCTGTCATGCAGGTCCACGGCCTCCTTCGCAATCTCCACCTTTATCACCCTGCCGTTCATCAAGACTCTGAGATACCGCATCACTATCTCATCATCATAGTTCTCGTACAGCACACATGAAATTTGCTACATAAATACCACAAGATTTTCTTTGTAAGCAAGTGCAAGCTTCGCATTGCAGTGCAGTGCAGCCTGTGTGACGATGCATGGGGTCTTGATTAGGGTTCTCATGGACCGCTTCTTAAAGCAGAGTTCAGTGGCTGACAAAGGCTGTCGTTACAAGCTCACATTGTAACGTATCGTGCACTCGTGCCTCAGCCCCTCAGATGATTACTGGCACTTATGAGTAACGAGCCGTGGCTCTCGGTCTCAACTGATGAGTAGATCCAGATTAATTAGACTGTGTGCGATCGCGCGTGCCACACGCCAAGAACAGCTGCAAGATTTGCTGCTCGCGGGGCAGCCTCGCACGGAGCAGGGCCGACCGAGAATTCAAGACCCGTTCCTGACATTCCCTATCCGTCCGCACTGTGCGAGACAGCGCCGCGAGACCTACTTGTATTTATGACCGTAACCACTGACAGGGGCCGATCCAGGCCCACGATAGCCTGAGCTCCGGTCAGAGGCATGCGATATTTGTAAGTGTAAAGGCTCAGATAAACCTAAGATGCAACTTTTCCGGTTAGCGCAGGTAGTAACGGCCCCAACGATTCATAACCGAGCCATGACGAAATCATGAATCTACCGCTCACCACTAATCAAGTATGTCTTGCACGTACTGCAATGGCATTTGCAGACGAGTTCTGCGCGGCGTCAGTACGTTCCGCGCCAGAATCATAACTGCCGTTACGACAGCATGATTCAATGAAACAGTGGCAGTTCATCCTTACAGTCATTAGAGACAAGTATACCAATTTGATATGGTAACTAACTGAGTAGTACTGATTTTGATGCTTTTTTTTTTGCATTGATGTTTTGCAAGAGGGTGGGCCTCTAATTAAGGACATGTACAAAAATATTGTGACTAATGTCAGAATGTATGATAGTATTACTAATGACTTTTCTATTAAGATAGGACTACACCAAGAGTCAGCGTTGAGTCCATACATTTTTGCCCTAGTGATGGACGATGTCACACAGGACATACAACGAGATATCTCTTGGTATATGCTTTTCGCCGATGATGTGGTGCTGGTTCATGAGTAGGATAGGTATTGATAGGAAGCTCGAGTTGTAGAGGAAGAACTTAGAATTGAAATGCTTTAGACTTAGTATGACTAAAACTGAGTATATAAAGTGTGATTTCAGTGGTGCTAGGGTAGATAATGGAGATGTTAGATTGGATGGACAAGTAGTGCCTAAGAATGACATGTTTCGTTATTTGGGATTGATGCTACAGTGGGACGGTGAGATTGATGAAGACGTGAGCCACATGATAAGAGCAGAGTGGATGAAATGGTGCCAATCATCTAGTGTCTTGTGTAACAAAAAAAGGCCATCAAAAGTTAAATGGTGTGTTCTATAGAATGACGATCAGACCCACGATGCTATATAGAGCAGAATGTTGGGTGGCTAAAAGACAACATATACAGAAAATAAGTGTGGCGGAGATGAGGATGCTGCGATGGATCTGTGGTCATACAAGGCGGGATCGCATCCGCAATGATGATATACGTGATAGGGTGGGGGTAGCACCAATTGAAGGGAAGTTTGTCCAATATCACTTGAGATGGTTTGGACATCTCCAACGACGGCCTCCTGAGGCACCGGTATGTAGTGAAATTTTAAGACGTACTGAAAATATAAGAAGAGGTAGAGATCGACCAAAACTGATGTGGGAGGAAGCAATTAAAAGAAACTTGAGAGATTGGAATGTATCTAGAGAATTAACTTTGGATAGGAGGGCATGGAAATTAGTGATCCACGTACCAGAATCATAAGAAAAGTTAGATGCAGTGTTTTAGGCTTTTGGCTCAGATAGTAGGTTGTACGGCTTAGGGTTTTAACATTGTAGATTTTATTTCAAGGCTCTCATCTCTTTGATTTTAAGAATATTTTATTTCTAGTCCACCCTAGTTTGCTTGGGATAAAAGGATTTGTTATTGTTGTTGTTTGAGAATGTTTTGCAAGAGGGTGGTATTGGTTTTACCTGTCGGCGTTGTAGGAAGATGACCGCCGGAGATCGGCCAAGTCCTGGGACGCGTCGGCCGGCGAGCGCTTTGTATCCGCGATGCTCCCGCTGAAGTACTCCTTGTCCTCGACGATCTTTTGGTGGTAGGTACCTATCTCGGCGGCCGCGACGGCAGCGGGTGCTGGTGAGCGTGGGCGGTAGTGGGCCGCGCGGGCCATCACCGGCGAGGTGAGCGCGCCCTTCACCGACACGGACCCACACGATATGAGCTGCATGAGCACGGAGGACGCCCTGGCCCTCACGCCGCCGGTGACGGCCGCCACGACGCGGCCGTCCGCCTTGACCAGCGCCTCGAGCGTCTCGGGGCTCGTCGACGCCGTCGGCGGAGACGTCTCCTCTCTGCTCAGCTCCTCCTGCGCCGCCGCGGCAGCCTGGACGCGCCTCTGGTGACCACTGCTGCGGCCACGGTAGCTGTCCTCGGTCTGCGTCGCGGCGTCCGCGGCCGCCGCGGCGCGCTCCTCTGTCTTGTAAACCCTGTACACACCTAGTTCGGTTGGGCCGCCGCACGAGCCAGCGCCCTTCTTGCGCGCCGCGCTGCCATGCTCCCACCCGGATGACGAGGACGTGGCCGTCTCCTGCGAGCCGGAGGAGCAGGAGGACGCGGCGGCCGCGTCGAGCAGAGGGAGCTGGATCGGTTGCAGCCGCTCGGTGCCCTTGAGCACGTATTCCCGGCCTGCCACCGGGTGGATGTAGTCGTCGTCCGTCAGGTCGTGCCACACGAACCCGTTCCGGTAGCTCCTGCATTGCGACAACACCGCAAAGCAAAGAACACATGTCACGCCCCAATGCACATCACCACCGACAACAACCATAACCCCAACCAAACCAACCGCTTGGACGCCCACGAGTACATGCGCGCCATCCCCTTGCCTCTCAGCGCGTCGAGCCGATCGATCACATCTACACACAAACAACAGCAGCAAAACAGAACGTTGAATGCAGCAAAACGAAAGGAGAACGCACGCGCCATGAGGAGACGATGCAAGCACACGTATGGTACCTCGGAGGTAGAGGCCGTCAGGGGAGGAGAGGGCGACCTCCATGAAGTGCGGGTGCTCGAGGTGCCCGTTCCTCGACAGATAGTACACGACGGCGGCCCTCGCCGGCCCCGGCCCCGGCCCCGGCCGCGGGCGCGGCGGCCTCGGCGGCGCCATGTCGGGGCTCCTCGGCTCCTGCTGCTCTCGCCACTGCAGCCTCGGCTGCTCTGCTCCCGCCCTGCCGCCCCCCGCCACCACCACTGCCATCTTTGGCAATCGCTGGCTGGCGCTGCTTCAGTAATCCCTGAGCAGCTGAGCTATAAGCAGCGGCAGGCTGCAGAAGTCGTCACTCGCTAGCTAGCGTTTAAAGGGCGCGAGTGCGACACAAAGGAAGGTGCAAGAGGACGCAGCGATCAGGCATTCAAATCATGCTAGGACCAGCGCCGCGTAGCTGTAGGAGGTAGGCAAGCAGCGCAGAGTGGTTCGGTGGAGCGCAGTGAAAGGTGTAAAAGTAAACGAGGATAGGTAAAGAAAAGCTTTGCTCTGGTTAACCTCTCTTTTGGTTCTTAAGGTCAACTGATGCATTTTGTACGTTAGATTGTCCCGTTAGTTAGATAAGTACTAGTACTAGAGCTTAATTACTGTAGTGTTGACTAATTGAGCGGCTTGCAATGTGGGGGTGAGACACTGAGACCAGTGAGTCCAATGGATTAAGGTGGGTGATTAATGTGGGGACTCTTACATGGAGGGTGGTGAAATGGCAGCTGCTTTGGCGCTGCCAAGGCAGTTCTTTTGAGCGCAAGCGTTTGACTAAACGAGGCCCACACGTACGGGGCACGGCGACGCTGACCACTCGAGTCGGTGGGTCCAAATGTCAGTCCAAGACCATCACGCCTCTCTCTCCCTGTTCCAAGGGTTTGTTAATTTGATTAGTGTCTCTTCATGTCTGATGATGTCTCCTTAGACAAATAAGGCTGTGCACGTGATTGTGGTTTGCGAAGCCTTCGAGCACGGGTATACTGTACTAATTTACTGCTGCTGCTGCTGCTGCTAGTAAATTGGAAGCGTCTGCGTGCATGGGAAGACGGCAATCCCTGTCCTCCTGTCCATTTGGGCCTCCAAGTTCCGAATCAAGCGCACAAACGCTACTTTAGCCAATTTTTTCTCTCTCAAATTTGACTTTGACATTGGTTTTGCAAATCTAGCCTTTTCTAAATATCTACTACACACGACAGGCACCATCGAGTCAAAAGAGCTTGACAAATGATCTGTTGAGCTACAATAGCTCAGCTGGGCTATAGTAACCGCCGACATACGGTAGCTCCGTAGGTCACCAACCAAGCTCCCCTGACTCAATAGGTGTTTATCGGGTGATAAGTGTCCAGAGAGAGTTTAATTTATAAAAATAGACGTTACAGACTAAATTAAAAAGGTGGTTAGAGATACTCTTATACTCAATTCCCGAGTTCCAGCTCTCTCGGCTAAGCGCTAGTGTGCGCTTGCGTTGCATGGCAGGGGGAAGCGACAAGTATTCTAAATCTGAGCCACGTGAGAGGAACCATCAGCCATCCATAAACAAACTCCATCACCCAGCATCAGCCTAAACCCATTTAGACTGTAATTGTTTTGACTTCAACTTTTTAGCTTTCGGTTTATTTTTCACTATTTATAAATTTCGTCTTTTTCTGAACTTTTGGCTTTATGTTGAGCTTTTTTGTCGGTTCTTTTTTTACGTATTTGTTTGTATTATACGTAATGGGCTAACATATTTTTTATATTTTTTTTAATTTTTTAAATTTAATTATGCTAAATAAGTCTCTGTCAGCTACAGTGTTTTTTATTCATAAGCCATCAAAAATAAGCCCAAATGATCACCATAGACTAGAGCCCAGCGCTGCATGGCCCCGTACGTCAGCGAGGCAACAAGCAACTGTAATTAATCACATCACAAAGCAAGGCTGATCTACCTATAGTTTACATGTGTTGCGCAAATTTAGGGAGGGCAAGGGGAAAGCTCCACGGCTCCACCGACTACGAGACGGCGGAAGCAAATCGCCTGCCGTAGCCGGTGTAAAGGCACAGCTATGCCGTTGCTAAATCCCTGCCGTTGCTTTCCTTTGAATGGTTAGGGTTTCCATGACTTGTAGGATAGTCCCGGTGACCCATATCAGGCCCAAATTCGCTCGGCCAGGCGCACGAAGCTACGTCCTGTAGCTGCGAGGGAAACGGCGGCAAACACACTTACTTGGCGCCAATTCCTCTCGTATGCTTTCCAAATGAAAAAAAGAATAACAAACACGTAATCAGTGAGATCATTCTCTCCAAAGAATATATATATATATATATATATATATATATATATATATATATATATATATATATATATATATATATATATATATATATATATATATATATATATATATATGTCTTACCTCATATCCTTAGCTGAAAAGAACTCTATCGGAATAAATTGAAGAGGGCATACGCAAGTAAGACTATAAAAAAATCTCAAACTCGCGAGTTACTTGAGTTCAGTTTATTCTAGTCTGATTCGAGCTCGTCTTGAACTTTAAACGAGCTGAACTCGAATTTGATCTCGAGCTCTCGAGCTTCACCGAGCCAAGCTCGAATAGTTCGTGAGTCTCGATTTGAGCTTAAATAGTGATACATATTAACTCTTACTGAGCTTACTCGAGCTCGAGCTTTTCTTATTGTTGAAAATTATTGTATGCTTGAAATATTTTGACTATTATCGAGTTTACCAGAACCAAGTTCGAACTCAAAATGTTCTTATTATTGAAGAATAGTGCATAATAAATTATTTTAACTGTTATCGAGTTTCAACGAGCCGAGTTTGAATTTACTCGAGCTTAGGCTGAGTCAAGCTCGAGTCCAGATCCAGTCACAGACCCTAACTTGAGCTCGAGCCTAAAAGGCTAAGCTCGCTTGAGCTCGACTTATTTACAGGCCTATACACAAGGAAGACTCAAAAGAGTTCAGGAATGTCATCGCAGAATCGTTCCTTCACATCAAGGTACTTCAACAACAACAACAGAGGCTAAAAACAAGCAAGCGATATTGTCTGCAATATTTGTGTACACTACATGAATTTTAATTTGGCTATGATTCAAAGTAATGTTACAATTGGTTGAAGCGACGAGATCAACGAAGATGACATGCTATCACAAGGAACCCAAGACTATCTATATTGATCAAGATGGTGCAATGGGAAATGCAATTGCAGAGGTATTTCCAATTTCCAAATACATGGCATGGACTATGTACTTAGCACATAAATCAAAATGCAATCAAACATTTGAACCGTCAGAGGACTGAAGGGTCAACTATTCTCACCAACTTAGTGCTTGCATGTTTTGAGTATGAGAGCATTGCAACATTTGAAGAGGTCTTTAATAGTATGCGGAGTAAAATTCACAAGGAGACTTAGTTAGATAGTATTTACAAGTTAAAAAAATGTGGACTGAATGCTATACGAAGGGTGTACTTACATTTGGAATGCGGAGCACACAGTTGAGTGAGAGATTCAACAATAACTTGAAAAGCTATTTGAATGTAGAATTGGATATTCTTCAGTTTTTCAAGCACTTTGAGAGAGCTGTCCAAGAAAAGAGGGATAAAGAGTTAAATTCTGAATATGACTAGAGGAGAGAGTTACCACGGCTACAAATGAGGACACCAATGTTGTTGCATGCAAGCAATATTTAAAGCTTTTCAAGGTGAGTATGAAAGATCCATGGCCTGCTATGCAAGGTCATCAATTAACAGTAACGAATACATTGTTGGAATTGAAGCTTTTGGTGAAGAATCTTCTTCGAAGAACAGACTGTTGTAAGTAATATTTCAGAACAAACTGTTTCATGTAGCTGCCGCCTAATTGATAGAATTGGAATACTATGTGCCCATGCATTGAAAGTTCTTGATTTGATGAACATTAAGCAATTGCCTGACCACTATATTCTGAAGCGATGGACAAGAGGAGTGTGAAAGAGTTGTTGAAGATATTAATGGGAAGAATGTCTTAGAAAATCCTAAGTTAGAAGCTTCGTGCCGTTACAAGTTTCTTTATCACAAGTGGCTTGGCCTCTCGAGCTGCTAATTATGAAGAATGCTTCACGTTAGTGGATAATGCACTTGATAGCATTTTAAGAGAAGTGGAAGAAAAAATAATGACTCTGCAGTCGATACTACTGATCAAAATGAAGTCCATGTAGTTTCTCAAGTACCAGAGAATTTTTCACACATTGCTGGCCTAAAGAAAAGAAAGGTTCAGAAGAGTGGATCAAAGCGAAATAGAGATTGGGTTGAATCAAAGGTACAGTTTTCTATGTTCAGTACTCACTAAAGAAAACTAGTGAAATGAACATAAAAATATTTTTTCTCATTTGACTATAGAATATCGAGTTTTTCTTCAAATATTTGACACTTATCAAGAAGACAAAGAGAAGCAAATGATGCACACTCAACCACCGGTTGAAACAGGGTCGGATAGTAACAAACAAGTGTTTTAAGAAAACGAATTCACTGGTAGTTATATGCAACTGCTGATGGTAAAACTAGTATATACTTTTGTCTCAGTGTTCATATTCCCCCCCCCCCCCCCCCTTTTGTTTTCCTGTAGTAGTCTGATCTCATCTCACTATGCAGGGTTACTGTAATGGTAATGAGCTAAACTCTGAAGGTTTAATTGGAAAACAGAGACAAATGATAAGACTAATGCTATGATAAGCATGCTTTTGTGTTCTTGTTTTGTCTTATTTCTTTAAGATTTAAAACTATATGGCATATAAGTTGAGGTTATTTAGGTTTGTTAAATTTCAATTCTACAGTTGAAAGATGCTAGATTCTTGGGAAAAATTGAATATATAGGACCCATTTGAGAGTGCTTTGATAAAATAGGATCAAGTTTATTGTCCTTGTAAATATAGGACTGAGTTGAGCACCTTCTTGCAAATATGGTATTTTTCCCATTTTAATTTCATTTTCATTTCCCAGCCTATTTTTCTCTACGCGAAATGACTCTTTTGCCCCTGGTATAGCTGTAACTGCGTCAATTTCTGCTTGGGCGCCCCAGTTTGTTGTCCAGTACGTGCAACAGCTTCATAATGTCTGTTCCTATTATAACTACAGTGTTTATAACAAGAAAAAAAATTCAAGACATGTCGGACACAAGTTTTCTTCAAGGCATATGCGTTGGAGACCATATGTAAATGCAGGCAGCAAACACTCCTAATCATTAAGAAATGGGAAATCTAGTTTAATGAAGACTTTGGAGCCTTACTTTGCAAGTGTTGGATATTTTATACATTCTCGCAACATGTTCCCACAATTCAATGCAACTTCCAAGTTCTTGTAGCTGGAGCAACAGAATGAATTAATAAAGCAAAAAAATATTAGAATGATATATACAGTAGACATGAAAATACACAAAAAAAATGTAAGAATAGATGGGGAAAATATTTCAAAAAGTCTCCAACTCTGTAAACTGAAGATATCAGGTTGTTATGTCCCCCCAGAGGGAGGAACCAATGGCTAGTTGGGTACTGACCAACAGCAGTTCATGACCAAACACAACAATCATAGAAATTCATGAAGAGAATAATGAGACTATAAGGAAAGGGAAGGAACAGGAAGCAGTTGGCTATAGGCACTAAATAGACAGATTCTAAATGGTGCTACAATTGCACTACCAGCACTACTAGAGCAATAGAGCATATAAACCAAAGGTTTTTTTTCACCCATTCCAGGCAATAGTGCCCCTTCCAGGCAACACATCAATTGACCATCACCCATTCCCATTATGATCTCAGGGATCCCCATGTTATCCATTAGAACTTCCAGACCAAATTGGCAAGATACTAATATTAGGAGCTCATTTAATGGGGATCCCCATTTAATGAGTATGGATTACATAAGCCAACTACTAGAGATCCAACATATTTCACAGCCACAAGCCAAATCATCTTTAACAAAATACTAGGAGGTCCAACTTAGGAGTTCACAACTACAAGCCAAATCATCTTTAGCAAAATACTAGGAATCTGACATAGTGGTTCACAGCCACAATACACAAAAGTACTAATAATTAGCAGTCCAACATCAGTTCTTTTTCTTCTTAGGGGTAATCTTCTTTGCTTTTGCTAGAGATGTCCTAGCCCTTTGTGGAGAAGTAGGTAAAGCCACTTGAGATGAGCCATCTGCCATGGCAAGTGCTAGTTGTCTGCACACATGTTAAGTGTTAGTAGTTTGTGTTGCACATTAAATAGATGTTCTAAGATTAGAGTGGTTCACCTCCTTGTGATAGGTCCAGGACTTCCACTCAGTGAAGAAGGGACATTTATGGTGGACTTTATAGGTGTGCTGGGAGCTTCTTTGCCTTTGCCTCTACTTGAAGCTTCTGATCTTGTGTCAGTTCTGCTCTTTCTTTTCCTAACATGAGAAAAATGTAGGTTAGATATTAAAAGAGATGCAATTAATAAGAAATTATAAATTAGTTTGTATTAATTATGTAACCTTTTTTTGTTCCATTCAGTGGACAACCAGCTTGCCTATGGCCTAACTCACCACACCTCTTACACTTGTTCTTATTTTGTACCTTTTTCATATTCACCCCCTTTTCAAAGCAATTCTTGATCCTTTGCTTCCTACGTCTACCAGCACTTCTCTTGGCAATTGGTGGCAAAACTGTGAACCCAAGTTCCACCCTTGGCCACTGAGTCTTGCCTGTCATTGGTTCTATTGCACCCTCATATGAAGCCCTAAACTTTTGTAATGAATAATACTCATGCACATAGTCTTCCATGTTAACATTTTTCTGAGTTGTCAAAAATGCCAATGCATGTGGGCAAGGTTTTCCTGTGTGCTGCCAAGACATGTGCACTCATGAATATGTGTTTTCACTACATGCCTATCTTGTTCACTCCTACTATCTGTCACTTCTGCATTGAATGTGTTAGAAACTCTAATCTTTAAGTGCCCCAATCCTCTTGTATTGCCATTTAACTGATGTATGACAGTTGGTAGTATTGTACCCTGCAGCCTATCACCAATCTTTCTCCTTTTGTCAAAAAGTTCCATGATCATAACCCTTAGCTTATCTGCTAGCTCATCAACAGGAAGGACTTTAATATCCTTGATCCAACTATTGAAAGATTCTGCAAGATTATTGTTAATGTAATCACACTTAATTGCAGGGTTGAACTTGTACCTCATCCAAAGTAAACTATGATATTTGGTAAGATACCCATGAACCTGTGGAGATGCTGAGATGACCTTCTGAAAATGATGATAAAATATATCATACTTGTATGCCCTAGCTGCAGGCCACATATGTTCACAAGCATCACCATGGAATTTTTTCATAAAATTCTGCATAAGGTGTCTAAAACACTCCCTCTGCTCAGCTTGGGGGGGGGGACACCTCAACAACAGCATTTTCTAGACCTTTACAAGCATCTGAACATACAGCAAGGGTGGGGATATTACCTATAGCCTTTTTCAATTGCAACATAAACCAAGTCCAATTTTCTGTGTTTTCAACTTGTATGAACCCAAAAGCAATCGGGTACATCCAATTATGCCCATCAAGAGCTGTAACTGCACATAATTGTCCATTCCACTTGCCATTAAATGCTGTTGAATCTATACTGATGTATGGTCTACATCCTACAACAAAACCTTCAATGCAAGGCCTAAATGCACAAAAGAATCTGTTAAAATGCACATTACCTCGCATATTTATAGTGTCAATCTCTACTATGCTCCCAGGTGATCTCAACTCTACCTCAGCCTTGAAATTGTACAATCTCTGAAAACTCTCTTCCCAATTGCCATACAAGTTATTGACAGCTATCTCTCTTCCCTGCCATACGGTATCATACCCAATGGTAACTTTGTAATCATCTTGTAGTTGCTTTTGTAACTGCTTGGCACCTACATTCGGAGTATTCTTCAATATTGTGATTGCCTTATCAGCAAGCCAAGATCGAGAGGCCATACTTGACTTGATCCTACTACTTGATGAGCACATGTGTCCATCTATAACCTTGGTAACCTGCATAAAAGAAAAGGTGTTAGCTACACAACCAAAAAAATATTCCCAATGGTGATTCATTGCACATAAATTAGTTAGTACCCTGATAGTCTTCTCATCTAACATCCTACGAGCATTGATCCTCCACGTGCATCCCTCTCCTTTACATTTGCCCACAAACCTCTTAGGTTCAGACCTCACGATATCCATGTCAAACTCCTTGTTAATAGCATATTGTCTAACAGCCATCCTAAATTCATCCATGGAAGGAAACATGTCGCCTAAATTCATTGTGGGATAATCCTTATCATACATAGGTTGATTCTCCTCCGGGATGAAATCATCAACCGGTATAGCTGCTCCTATGGTGTCATCTTCTTGTGTATTAGATTGAACAACCTTGGGAGCCATAGGAGCATTTGGAGTTACTTGTTTCCTTACATTATCAGAGTCTATTGTTATACCCAGAAGATTACACATCTCTGCATCGGTCATTAGTACACCACTATCATCTTCATCAGACACGTTAGTGACTATCAGAGATGACCAATCCACAACGCCTTGTGCTGACCACACATTCGTTGGAACCTCTACTTCTGTAGCATTGCTATTAGCATGCCCCTCCAACAAAAGAGGTGCACTACAAACACTAGTTTCAATGCTCTCAGACGACGATTGGTCAATACCTACCCAGGCACATTGATTTCAAATGTTGCAGTGCTGCACTGCCTTGCTTGAGAGGCATCCTCAGCAGCAATGAAACAATCAACACCCATAGCTACTAGAGAAATTTGATCAATCCTACGTGCCCAAACAGAAAATAACGAGTTAGAACCTTGCTATATTGTCCCTCTTTTATGTGCCAACCATGCCTCGCAAAAAAATTACTAGGTGTAAGATCAGATGATACATACCCTTTTCCATGATGATTCTTAGCCATGGTGACCTCCCTCCAAGTCAATCCTTTCCCATTAAGCAATCTAGGGTTACACATTTTCCACTGAGTTTCAAGATATTGTCTGATAGAATTCAGTGCATAGAGTAGAGGGAGGAGAGATTACCAGAGAAAGGAAGGAGGGATGCACCGTCGCCGGCCGCTCCCTGGCGCGCCCTCGCGAGCGCTGCAGGCCGCGCCGCCGCTCCCTCGCCTAGGGTTTTTTCGGGAAAATGGGGAGGAATCGGCGGATCGGAACTGTCTGGGGATCGCGTGTTTGATGATTCATTTGGGGCAAAAGATGAGGGGCAAAAGAGTCATTTCACGTAGAGAAAAATGGGCTGGAAAATGAAAATAAAATTAAAATGGGAAAAATACCATATTTGCAAAAAGGTGCTCAACTCAGTCCTATATTTATAAGGATAATAAACTTGATACTATTTTATCAAAGCACTCTCAACTTGGTCCTATATATTCAATTTTCCCATATTCTTGTTATAAAGAAATGTAAGGATGAACTCTGTTGAAATATTTTCAGATACGAAGATATTATAGTTTTGTGACAATCAGCACACTATCAATATTTTGTAGCACCTTTCTGGCTTTTTAGATTTTTTTGAGCTTATTTAAATTTTTTTTGCATTCCTTTGCATTGTCCGTACTCAGATAACATTTTTTAAATTTAATTATGCCAAAAATCTTATAACAGTCACAATTAAAAAAACCTCAAACAATGCAAAAAAAGATTTAGGCTTGAAAAAAGCTCAAACGAGCACTACCATAATGCATCAATCATCTCTACGCATTTATGATGATTAGTTGGCAGTTAATCACCTCGTCACAAAATTCTATCTTCTGTAATCAAAAGAAAAGCATAGAAACTATTGCACACATAGTTGCAGAACGTGCCGCTCAAACAAAATTCCCAAACCCACAACACGTACATGATTAACTCATTTCAAAAGTTCGCCGGGGGGGAGAGGGGTGCATTCGTTTCGAGCAAATCGTTCATAGCCCAGATCCACACAACGGCAATCTTATGCGTTGGAACAAAACAAGTTTAAAACTTCCACAGGATCTTTCATTCATTCAGCAAATTCAACTCGTTCTACATCATTCCACATTTGAAATCTAACACTATGATCTAAACAAGGCCCTGCATGCCTAAGAGGACGTGAACTTGGTGACGGCCTTGGTGCCCTCGGAGACGGCGTGCTTGGCGAGCTCGCCGGGGAGGACGAGGCGCACCGAGGTCTGGATCTCGCGGGAGGTGATGGTGGGCTTCTTGTTGTAGCGGGCGAGGCGGGCAGCCTCCTGGGCGAGCTTCTCGAAGATGTCGTTGATGAAGGAGTTCATGATGGACATGGCCTTGGAGGAGATGCCGATGTCCGGGTGCACCTGCTTGAGCACCTTGAAGATGTAGATCTTGTACGTCTCCACGCTCTTCTTGGCCCTCTTCTTCCCCTTCTTATCCGCGCCACCCTCCTTGGCGCTGGGCACGCGCTTCTCCGCCTTGGGCTTCTTCTCCGCCTTCTCCACCGGCTTCTTCTCGGCGGGCTTCTTCTCGGCCTTGGGAGCCATCACGGATGCGATCGGGGATGGATGGAGTCGGGAGATTGGGCAATTGGAGGGGAGAGGAGGGTGGCAAGTGTTTCTTGGGATTTTGGGGAGGGCGCGGTGGGAATTTATAGGCGGGGGAGGAGGGGCGCGATTGGTGGAGGGGCTTGCCGTGCGGATCGGTGAGGTGGTGGAACGTGGGACCGTTGGATTCGTCGAACGGCTGGATTTTGACGCACCGAGGGGGATGTACGTGTCCGGATGCGTGATCTGGCGGGTCGGTGGTGGACTAGGCGGTAGGCGGGAATTTGGGTGGCGAAATGCGAGCGGGAAGTCGCGCTTTTGGGCGGATCGGGGTGGCCGGGTGGGTTTCGGGGGAATTTTGCGGGCCCGTCATACGCTGGAGCCGGGACACCCAACGGTATGGTTTTTGCAGGGCAGGGTGTATTGTATATTTGTATATGACTTAGGACGGGGCCTTAGGTTGGGCCAGCTTAACTGTATTTACCAAGGAAGCATCGATACGCCACTTGACTGCCCTACACTTATTTAATATGTATTTGATACGTAACGATACGGTATCGACAAAGTATTAGTAAATTTTAGTCGAAAAAAATTAGAAAATACCCCGATATGCTTTTAATATGGTGCGATACGCGAGCGATAAGTATGGCCCAATTAAATTTCGGTCCAACGCGATCATACAACCTGAGCCGTCGGTCAGCTAAGCAACATCTGAACCCTAACCTCTCCTAGTCTCCACTGGCATATTCGTGTCGCTTCTCCTTGGGCGCTGGCGCCACTAGGCAAGGACCATCGGTTAGCGACCGCCTGGAGGTATACCGCTCACAGCTCTTAGAGATCCGCTGATCCCGTCGTCTGGAGGTAGGGGTGCAATCGGAGCGGATACGATCGGTAATTGCTCATCCTGTATCATATACCATATTTTTTCTCGGAATCGGAGTCGGACACGGATAGTGTCGGATACGAATACGAACGCGGATAGTATCGGTCACGAATACAGAACGAATACGGAGCGGATTCGATACGGTAACTATATTTTATCGGATAACACGCAAGAGGACAAATGTAAAACGTGTAGAGACTCCTAAGCTAACATTAAGTTTTGCACACATCAAAGATTCAAAATATCAACAAATGTCTTTCACATTGCAAAATTTGAAGGAAAACTGACCCCCTTAACAGGCTTAACTGACACCTTTACTCTCATCATAAAATAACTAAATAAATCGGAGCTCTGGAGGTCTAAAATAAAAGAAATCTCATTGGGAAAGGACTGTATTGTAACTTCTGAAAATCTGGAGGACTAAATCGCCAAACCGCCAAATCCCCACCCGGCCACAAAACCTAGGCGCCGCCGCCTGCACTTTCTTTGAGCCCGGCATTTGCTTCTCTTCTTCGCCACCTTCTGCTTCCTTCCCCCTCCTTCTCCAGATCCGGCCGCCGACTCGCTAGCGCGCCACCAAGCGCCGCCTCCCTTCTCCCTTCTTCTCCACCCGCCGCTCCTCCGCGTACCTCGGCACCGTCGCCTTGCTCTCCACTCCCTCCTATCTCGGCCGCCGCTTCTCCCTTACCTCGCCGGCTGCCTCACTTCGCCGCCCTGCATCTTCCCCTCTGCCACATCCTCCATTAGCGCCACCATCTTTCCCACATCCGGCCGTCTCCCATCCGGTGCGCCCCGCCGCTTCTCCATCCGCGCAGACTCGCCGGCGGCCAACCACCTTCTCCTCCCCACTTCTTCCACCGAGTCCACCGCCCACATCGGCGCGTCACCATCACCGCCACCGCGCCACCTCATTCCGACACCTCCCCTTTTGCTCTCCTACCCCATCTCTTCCACCTCCACCGACGCCGGCGCCGCAGCCTTTCTTCCACCGCCGCTCCTCCGTCGCCTACTCCCGTGCGCCGCCACCTCGCAGTCGCCCACCGCTCGGCGCCGCCTCTCCAGCGAGTGACTGAGTGAGCGAGTCGATGCGGTGTGGACTGCGGAAGTGGCCGGTGTGACCGTGTGAACGCAAGTGGGCCGGGCCGACGGAGGCATTTACCGGATAATACCGATTACAGCTTTCGGATATTCCCGAAGAAATTTTCGGATATTCTCGTATCCGTCGGAAACTGCTCTCCCGAATTCGATACCGATTCCGAAAATTACTATCCGATTCCGACACCGTATCCGACAAAATCTGTCGGTTACCGAGATTTTTCCCCGAATCCTATCCGAAACTATCCGGTCGGTCGGTCGGGAGATATCCGATCCGATTGCACCCCTATCTGGAGGTCTCCTCGGACCTCGCTGCCGTCTCCTCTCCCACTGTCTGGAGGTCTGTCACTCGTAGCCTGGAGATCCGCCGATCCCCACCGATCTTGTTGTCGATCCTGTCGCCTAGTTTGTAAGAGGGCCCCTACGAGCTTTTAATTCTTGCATGAAAAAACGTGTTTGTTAGAGGCATCAACTCATATAACGTTTTTTATGATGTCTTTATGTTATTGGTTCAAGCGCTTAGATCATTTCTTCGCAAAGATACAACTACACTATCTTTTTTTCTCTCTCTTCTATGTCAACAAAAATACTACGACAGGATGAAGAGATGGGTAACATCACACCTTTTTGTACATGCCCTATATGATTTTGCTATATTAAGTAGGTTAACCGTAGAAAAGCAAAATTCAAATTGGTTGTGGTGGGTTACTCTATTTCATTTTTGGGGTGGAACTGGTTTAAAATGGCATTAGCACCCAAAATCATGAAGTATAACATACTAGACAATCGAGTGAGCACACATATAAAAAAACACATATTTTTGAGATCGATGTGCAGGGCAAGTAAAAGGAATTACCAATGCGGGATCACAGTTGGCTACGAAGATGAAGAGGAGACATCTAAGAAGTCCGAAGAAGATGAGATGGTTGAACCATTGAAGCCCAAGTGGCTGAACGAAGCTTGCCTATTCCCTTCTACCTGTTCCCTTCCCTGTTCCCGTCACATGTCATCACAGCATTGGCTCTCTCTTTCCACATCGCCACCTCCTCTATCGGCTCCCCACCTCCTCTTTCCGGAAAGCTCCCTCGGGTTATCCGCGCGCCGACCGCCCCCAAGCCCTCCGCCCCGCCCCCAAGACCTCCGCCCCCGCCGATCCTCGCCCTCGCCGCCCACCCCGCCCTCGCAACCTCCCTCGTCCTCGCCTCCCCCACCCTCGCAATCGACGCGCCGCCCTGCCCCCACGCGAGCCCTCCGCCGACGCCGATCCTCGCCCTCGCCGCCCACCCCGCCCTCCCAATCGACGCCGTATCGTCGTCCTCGCCCACCCCACCCTTGCAATCGACCCGCCGCCCTGCCCCCAAGCCCTCCGCTCCGCCCCCAAGCCCTCTGCCCCGCCGATCCTCGCCCTCGCCACCCACCCCGCCCTCGCAATCGAGGCTCCGCCCCACCCCCAACCCTCCGCCCCTGTCGAATCGCCGCCCACCCCGCCCTCGCAATCGACATTGTACCGTCGTCCTCGCCTCCCCCGCCCTCGCAATGACGCGCCGCCCCGCCCCCAAGCCCTCCGCCGGCCTGGTGGCGAACGCGTAGTAGTAGGACGACTGCCTCCGCGGGGAGTGCACGGCGGTGGCCGGCGACGTGCCCTGGGCCAGCGAGACCGTGAACTTGTCTTCTCGGTTTGATTTGGTACCAATTCTACTTTGCACATACATATTTGTGTATAGCTCATTTGCTTATGACAAAATGCTGCTACCTTGAGAGATGCAATAAAAATCTTATGTAGTGATGTTAGACAATTTGTCCATGATGCTCCAGATCACATTTCAGAGATGCAATGGTTGCAATGGCTCCAGATCAGTTCTTGTGTTTTTATACAAAAATTTAGATCAGTTGACCAGAACTTAAACATGCATACACACAGATTATCCCTTGATCAGTTGCAATGGCTGCAGAACAAAATCTCCCTTGATCAGTTGCAATGGCTCCAGAACTCAGATCAGTTCTTGTGTTTTTATACAAAAATTCACCCTTGACCAGAACTTAAACATGCATATACACAGATTATCCCTTGATCAGTTGCAATGGATGCAGACCAAAATCTCCCTTGATCAGTTGCAATGGCTCTAGAACTTAAACATGCATACACACAGATTTCTCGGTTGTCAAAAGTGTAGATTGCTTTAGTATCCTCCAAATAGGAAATGAAGGTTTGAAGCAAACTAAGTGAACATATTGTAGAAATCTTTATTAAATGATTGAATTGGCTTCTCATGTTGCAATCCTTGATTTTTTGGAGACATTGCCATAGGAGTAATGGCGGATGGGTGCAATGAAGCATCTACAGCTGCATAGTATTCTGATACATGTATGAAATCTTGGTTATTGGGAATCTCCAAATGACCCTAACCATAGGAAGGAATTAAAATATCAGTGGCAATGACAATCCAAGAGAAAAATCTTTTTGAAATGACAACGCTTGAGGATCATTTAACCATTATTGTAGCATGTGGTTGTGGTTGTGATTGTGGCTCATTTGAAATGACAACGTCCTTTTTCCTCCTGCGTTTTGCTTTCTCTAAACCACCAATAGGTCTCGCCGACCCACGGATTTGCTTTGTCTTGAGTTTGATGCCTATTGGCTTACTGGGCTTCTTATTTTCTTTGGCAACTGTACATAAATAATCTTGTTAGCAATAATTCATGCATGTGTCATGTACGTAATGTCGCATATAAGATAGATGTGTTAGTCATATTAGCTGGTCAATAACAGGCTAGTTAGCAAGTTAGAATGTGTGTGTGTTGCACATGATAGTGGAGTGCATCTTCAGCAGGTTGTTAGCTAGCTTCTAGGAGTTGCATGTGTTGCAAGTATAAGGCAGAGTAGTATTAGCTGCTGCATGTTAGCTGAGCACGTTTGGAGGCGTGGCTTGTGGTCAGGTTAGTGGACCGTTTCATGCGGCGTACGTGCAGCGTATGAGTTCGTGGCTCGGAAGCTGCGGATACGTGCGAGCGTGCGCATGAGACCCGGGCAGTAGTTGCTCCGTATGCATGTGAGCAAGGCTATTTTAGCCGTGTATTCTGTTGGTTCAAGGGAAGAAAAAACACAGAGAAAAACTGGCGTTCGCCGCCGGGGCATCAGTCGCCGAAAAGCTCTTGCGTTCGTGTGTGTTCACTAGCTAGTTAGCTTCTTGTGTGTTCCAATCCAGCCAGCTCGGGTGTGTGTCTGAGTTCGTTCCGTGAGCTCTTGTCGAGTTCATCACGTCCACGAAGAGGGAGCACGCGCTGATCTGTTCGTCTTCGGCATCAAGCGCCCGCGCCGACCCGTTCGTCAGGCTCGACTCCAACAAACTTGAGGTGCATATATTAGACTTTGATACGAATACCTAATGTTCTAAATCCATATTAGACCTGATTTTCAAGCTATTCTCAATATCTTCTGCCAATTTGTTAGCACAATTGGCAGACATAGAGTATGTTTCATCAGATTCTGCAGCTCGAGCAGCTATTCGAATGAATATTTTGCATAATCCAAAGTAGCGACTCGATAGTTTTACTTTTGGATCTTCATGCATATTGCAATTGCTACTTATATGTAGGACTTTTGCATCAACTGTCCATCTCTTCAGTATATATTTTTCAGGAATTGATTTGATGTTATTGATGTCAAGTATCTTTAGTGCATGAGAGCATAGAATGTCGGCAAATTCAAACTTCTTGCAGCTGCATTTGAATGTTGATTCCAATGGACAAAATTTGACAACATGTTCATGATGCTTGCCATGAATTTTTATTTTGTACACCTTTTCTGCATCGTCCTCACCACAATAGAATAGGTCACAATTCAAAGTCAGCAACACTTGTTCCTGAAATTTCTTAAATACTGCTGGAGTATAGGCTTTTGCTGCATGCCTCAATATTGTCAACTCTACTGTTAGCTTGGGTGTACTTTGTGTTGCTCTGAAGTCATACTTGACATCTTCATATCTTTTATCTCCCACCAACCTGTCAAAGTGCTCAAAGAAAGTAAGCATGTCATATTTTACACTAATATAACCTTTCAATTCATTGTTCATGCTTTCACTTCGTTGTGTAGTACTCATATCAGCAGAGAATGTGTTTCGACCATATACTAATGCCCATTGGTGCCTTTTGTCAAATAGTCGTTGAAGCCAATTATTTTGTTGTAGCTCATACTTGTCAAGCAATCGGTTCCATGCATTCATAAATTCGTCCTCCTCCTCTTGATCACATATACAGTTTTGAAATTCAATATTGAATTTCTTATAATCCTTAACCACTCCAGCAAGGTGTTTGCATGCATTTTGATTCATATGCCATACACATATCCTATGATGAGTTTCAGGAAGGACCAACTTGATTACTTTGGCCATGGCTGCATCTTCATCAGTCAAAATAGTTTGTGGTGCCTTCCCTGACATTGCAGTTAGAAAAGTTTTAAATAACCAAACAAAACTGTCAGTGGTCTCATCGTATAGAAGTGTAGCACCAAAAATAGTAGTTTTCTTATGATTGTTAACTCCAACAATCAAACCAAAAGGATGTCCATCATCCAATTTTCTATACGTCATGTCAAAGCAAATGACATCACCAAAAACTTCATAATCTGTGACCATTTTAGAATCAGCCCAGAAAATATTAGTTATCAAGTCATCCTCATCTACTTGAATAGAATAGAAAAACTTCACATTTTCTGATACTTTTTTCTCCATATATTCCAACACCCCTCCAGTATCACCTTGGTTTGTCTTTAATGTCCTCTTTGAGTATAGTCTATTCTTCATTTCTACACGAGTAAATCCTAGATTCTCAAATCCACATGCTTCTTTTGCCATTAGATCAATAGCAACTTTAGTAGAAATACCTATAGATTTTGCAACTTCCACACTTGTAACCTGGGCTTCATTAATTTTCCTTTGCGATCTTAATTGGTGGGCTTGGCTTCTAGTAGCAAGTTTATGATTATGCTTAGATACAAAGTGGTAGACACAGTACAATCCATCTCTGAGACTTATCTTCATACATGCTTGACACATACATCGTGTTTCTGGCCTACTAAAACATTTACCATAAGCTGAAGATTCTGCTCTTTTGTCAATACCTCGAGTTCCTGTTAATATAATTAATTATTAGATAACATGTCACAAAGTAAACACAAATTGCATAGTAAAAATTGTTAATGTCAATACCTTCACGAGAACAAACAAATGTTCTGTTCTTTATATTTGAAGAATTCTTCACATTATGGTAACTACTCCTTCGGATACTAAAGCCCATCTTATAAGTATAAGCATTGTAAAAGGCATAAGCGTCTTCTTCAGAGTTAAACTTCAAGCCGACCTTGGGTATCAAGTCTTCAAGAGAATCTTTTGTTTGAGACGCTTCAAAATTTTCATGATCCTGAGTTACAATTTTTGAATCTACTTTTATTAGTTGGGAGTATACCTTACAAAGCATTAGAGATATATGTGATAACTAACACAATGCATGTCATGATTTAGTTTGATGACTATGGCAATTTCTTAGGAAGAACTAGAGGTAATGTATGGCTTGAGAACTTTATAAAGAAATCTTCAAGTATATGATACTAGACACATTTTTGCATTGCTAATCCTAAGGTAGTTCAGAAGAATGTTTCATTTCTAAAGCCATTGCATCATTTTTAAAGGATCAATTGAATAAATTATTGCGGGTCTATTCTGCTGCAGATGACGAGAAGATGATGTATCTGCCAAGAAAAGTAAGAACAAGTGGTGCAATGGACCTGGATAAGCCCTTCAATACTGCTCATCGTCACATCTGATGCCTGGAATCGAGAAGAAGGAAAAGAAGAAAAATGTGGTAAGCCCTTCAATGATGATGCTCATGGACAAATCTGATTGCTGGGAAAGCTGGGAAAACTGATGACTCAAGAAGAAAACTGGTTGCTAGGAGAAAGTCTGCTTCATGTGAGAAACTTACAAATCTGGATGTTCTTGTGAGAATGGTTGCTAGACTTTGCTTCTGGAGAAAATCGTGCAGCACCAAAGCAATCTGAATTTTATAGTGGACACTGCTCTTGGATTGTCATTGCCATTGATATTTGCTGGTGGACACTGCTGGACTTTGCTTCTGGAGAATGTTTTGCTTCTGGGGAACTTGTGTGCAAACTGCTCTGGAGAATGTTTTGCTTCTGGGGAACTTGTGTGCAAACTGCTCAGGAGAATGTTTTGCTTCTGGGGAACTTGCTGCATGAGTGAAGCTGTTAGGCGCGTAAAGCCGTTTTGGCGCTCTGGGAGTGGGACACGAAGCTTGCCTATTCCCTTTTTGGCGCTCTGGGACTGGGGAATTGGGTGGGTGGGTGGGAGAAGAGAGAGCCAATGCTGTGATAACACGTGACGGGAACAGGGAAGGGAACATGTAGAAGGGAATAGACAAGCTTCGTTCCAAGTGGCTGTCCTAGGGGATTTGAGTGCTAGGGATTCTGAGGAAATAACTAATAAGAAAAAGAGGGGATTTGAGTGCTAGGGATTTCGAGAAAATATGTAACAAGGAAAAGAGGAGAAGAAGAGAAAAATGCGACAACAAAAAAAGGTTCAAAACCCAACACAACCTATGTTTACCTTTTTATCGCATTTACTTTTGTCACATTTCGCTTTTCTCAACGTATTTGGGCAAGCATTAGGATTTTGGCATGCACTCACTGGGATTTAGGCACGTGCCAGGCGGGGGCAGATTCGCGGGTAGTAAAATCGAACGGCCGTGCCCCGCAAGTCGAGTCGACAGCACCGCGCGGAACTTCCCTTCCGCCGCCTTCGGTCTCCAAATCCTCCCTCGCACGGATCGCGGTTCCGGCGGGAGATGGTCGATCACGCCGACGCCCTTCCGGCGGGATGGAACCCAAGTACCCAGCCAGCCTTTGTGGCCGATCACCTCAGCGACGGCTTACCGATGGATCGCCGGTACGATCCATCCTCACTCCCTCCCTCCCTCTCATCACTTCTCCCTCTCTATCCCCCTTCTCTACACCCGAGGCCCCCCACCCATCACCGGATGTCCTTCTGCAAGCGTTCGTTAGCTTTGGCCGTGATCTGATCTGATCTGACTTAGCTGCAGATTGACTTGGGTTTGTTGAATCGATCGACCATTCGACGCACGCCTAGATCTGCAGGTAATTTCTCTTTTTTGTCAGTTCTTTTTTTTTAATCTTTGCTTACTTCTTTTGCGATTCCACCTACCAAATTTGTCGCGAACATGCTAGTGGTATAGTTCTTGTTTGGTGGCCATTGTTACTTTTAGCTTACATTTTTTGAATTCTAGCAGTTTGTGAGAAGCAATATGGAGAGAAAAATAGTAATATGTGCTGGTATAGTTAAACTATGTATATTTTTACTATAATTTTTTTATTAATTTCGTTTTAAAAATATACCGTTTAAGAGTTAGTTATTATATAAGCCAAAATCAAAATTAAGCCCAAAAGAAGACAGCTTTGGAACGATGGAATCGTGGGACTACCCTGAACGAAAATTTAGGCGCACACCGACAACCAACACATAAACCAACCCAGTCCCGGCTGCACCTGAGTGGCACCTCCCAGTTGTGGGCTTGTGGCGCACACGAGCATGAGCCCTAACTCAATAGACTACAGCAAATCAGCAATATCTAACTTTCTAGGTGGTTTTTGATGCCGAGTGCTGTTTCATGCCAGCATTTGATGGTTGACTAGTTCTCCGTCAGCACAAAGCAATTGAACTTCCTCAATTACTATGCTTGCTGTTATCATGGAGTGAAAGTTGTTTGTGTGACTGTTGTGGATGCCTTTGTGGGTCGGATTTATCAGCGGCGTCGGCGTCCAGGGGATAGTTCAGTGGCAGGAAAAACAGCAGGGTCAGAGCTGAACCTAACCAGGAGTCCAAACCTGACTTGACAAGAGATAAGATCTCTTATTATTTACCTTCTTTAGAATGTTATTAGGATAGTTTGCTATCTCTTCTTTAAATATGATATGTTTCCTCTTTTTGAGTTAGTCGCTTGATATATAAAGGCCATGAGTGCTATTCGGAAACAATCAATAAAGATCAAGAGTTTTTCTAACTGGCTGGCCGCAAGTCAGAGCCTCCAGCGTGAGGGCGACTTAAGCCATCCTGGCATTATTTTCCACCCTAACATCTTGGTATCAGTGACTATATACACCTAATTTGTTAACACAATCAGATATTATCACTTTAACTTGTTTATAATGTAGCATCAATATGCCTTCCCTGGAACACACGTCTGTGTACAATGTAACTGAAACTGTCTTTTAGGAGTTGGGAGCAACTCACCTCCAATTGTATATGTTGCATATTTGGGAATTCAGCCATCCTGCGTTGGCTATCTAGTCTATAGTTTTGAAACGTTACATAACTTGGGGGATGTATATATGTGGTTTATTTCCACCTATGGAGATCAGTTCTGATGTATACCCTTTATTGACACAATATGATGGTATATCAAAACATTCTGTTTCAGTTTTTGGATGTTACTGATGGCAGCTGGTATGTATGTGCCTTAACCTTGTCTGTTGTCTCTTGTGCCTTCTGAAGTTAATTAGGACATGAATGTGGATGACCTTCATTCATCAAAATTAACATGTGTGTGGAAGACAAGAATGATCGTATAGCGAAGTGGATATCGCGTTAGATTCCGAATCTAAAAGCCGTGGGTTCGAATCCCACTATGATCAATTTGTTTTTGTTTCTTGTGTCTCTTGTGAATTTTCAGCTGACAGTGACATACTGACTTCACCCACAAGGTATTCAGGGTTCACTTGTCAACCAGTTTTACCATTCCCTGCAAATACATAGTACAAGTTTAAGTTTGCATGCTTGTCAGTTCATGGCTTATCCATTTGCGTCGTGTAACCTGCTGGTAACCGGTGGTGTAAAATTTTGTATCGGAGATGGGGCTATGGGACCATTCCATCCCAGGAAAGGCTTGGTTGACAATGGCCCGTCGTTATCCAAAACCTGTGGCCGTGGCGTTGGTGCTTACGAAGTCATGATTCTGTTGATGCGGCATTGCAGTTCTGTTGTGTTGTGGTGCATGTAATGAAATTGCATTCGATTCAACACAGTTAATTTGCACATGGAATCGACTTAAGCTTGTAGGTTCGTATTCGGAACCTTCGGATGCACTGCCTGGGTAAATCTACGTGATGCACGGGGTAAAAATCTGCAGCTCTGTTGAGCTCAGCCAGATTTTTATGAACAAAACGGAAGATCGATACCAAGAAAACGATATCAAAACAAAGATAAGCAGGGATTACAGACAATTGACTTTATTACCAAAACTCGTAAGAAACAGATCCTCCTCTCGATTGCTGTAAGTGCT
This sequence comes from Dendrocalamus latiflorus, assembly GCA_017311315.1. Classification (NCBI taxonomy): domain Eukaryota; kingdom Viridiplantae; phylum Streptophyta; class Magnoliopsida; order Poales; family Poaceae; genus Dendrocalamus; species Dendrocalamus latiflorus. Next base: position 29,533,136 of record CM029648.1, read on the forward strand.
TTTGTAGCATGTGCACCCTTCCCGTGTTATACTGATGACAAATCATGGTCAGATTTGTTGCACCTGTATATTAGGTAGAACGACTACACTACCAGGAATTATGATAACTTCAGCTTCGGAACTGGCATGACGAAACTTTTTCAGGACAAGACCCAGAATTTGCTTCAAGACAAGAACAGATTGCAACCGTTCACAGATATGTTCAACATTGGACTTCAACAATTAGCTGATCAGGCAGGTGTCCTTTTATATGAGGTTCGTTAAGAAAATTATGGTAAGTGGCAGTATTTCCAAGTTTCTTAACATTGACAGCCCACGCCACACAATACAACAACTGGACCTTCAGAATAGGAGGCACGTCCCAGTTCGTTTCTGGAGACAAAACCACGATCACCACTGGACACACGCTAAATGGAAAATATACAGGGGAGGAGTGAAATTGCTAGCGTCAGATGGACATTTGGAGATCGACAGCAAAATCTTGCATACCTGAGTGGCATGACTAACTTCCCCAGTACTCCATTTTGTTCAGAGCATTTCCTGAGATTTCCGTACGATGCGCCTAACCATTTTCTTGAAGTCGTCCCTCTTTTCTCTCCATTCCTTCTGCGCAAGAAATACAACAGGAAACACTTCAGAATAAAGGAGGCCCATTAAACAGCGGGCAACGTATAGTACGAACCATTCAAACAACAATGTTTCCACGCAGCCAAAAAATAATTCAAACGATTAGTTGAAGTACTTCAGTAAATTCACAAACTGTCTCAAGGTTTGTAAGAGTATCTGAGAAAATTTTCAGGTTTGTCACTAACCTAAATAGGTGAAGGTCTAGATGCATGATGCATGCATGCAGTGTCCAACAGGATGATGTTGATAATAAATTAAAGATGAATCTTGAAGCAAATATTAAGATTAATTTTTTTAGAACTGTCAACTCTAAAATTTTCGCTATTAGCAAGTAATACAAATTACAGTTGCTGTCATTTTACAACTATGAAGTTATGGTGTCCATTCCAAAAAAAAGATCTAATGAATTCATGGGGAAAAAACAAAGATATAAGATGTTCTGCAATTTGCATAAACAGAGGCCCAAAGAAACAAAGTTTTCATGGTAAATGTCATGTGAACTTACAGCCGCTTCAATATTTGCTGGCGATTCATCGTTTGGACTAGAGAGCATCGAAATAATGCTCAGAACTATACTCTCAACCTGCAAATGGAGAATATACATTAAAATTAGAAGAACACAGACATTGATGTCTCAAAGCTGCCTGCTCATTCCCCCATCTTCAGGCCAAAAGATGCACTATTCAATCAAGTGGGAAAATGGTCAAAAGTTTTAAAATAATTGCTCATAACCACCCAGAAGGGAAAAATGATTTGAGGCAATCAGTGAAGGAAGCAGGTACCACCTTTGAAAGATAAGATCTAGTAGCACAAGTGAAATTAATCTACACTTAATTTTAGGAACGGCAGCAGAATAATTAGAAATGACAAAGGAATATGTTTGTTGTGATGTTTAGTGCATTAAAAAATTCTTGAAGGCTATACTACAACTATACCTATCAAGATCTGATAATGAATTTGAAGCTCAGAAATTCACCAAACATCGAGGATACTTCAACTATACCTTTCAAGCATTTTTAACGTCAGTGTATCTAGTGTGAGGTTTTTTTTCAGAAGATGAAGGTATTTGTTCATACAAGAAAACAGCCAAGAAATCCAACCAAAATCGAGAATATCAGGTGCACAAAGACTACTTATGCATCTTTAACCTTCACAATCACAGAATATACTACATCAAAGCTTGATAGAAAACCAAGACTGTACAACTTCCTACATAGATAATAGAATACTTTAACCACAGGCATGAACCAACAACTTTACTAGTCCAATGTTAATTAAGACATCGCATTTTTCAGTAACTTTATTTGAAAAAGAAAATTATTAACAAAAAGAAACTATGCAGGTAAGACATGAATGTTCATCACGAATATATAGAAATGCACAAGAAAGCCATCACCAATGTTCTACAAACACACTGATATAAAAATATATCAAGTTTAGGACATATTTGCATTTTTGGCGTTAAAGCCATTCTTGGTTGAAATATAACATTTACCAGAAAGTAGCAACAGTAATGCATCACACACACCCAAGATACAATATATTGCAGATCTCACAATTAACTTCAAATTTTGCATTTATTTGCATTATATTTTTGCCCCCTTCTGAATGCTGTTTGATGATGCATCGCAGCAAATTTATCAGATAAAGACTTCACAGAATAGATGTTGATAGAATAGAATTGCTGCAGGACAAAATTAAAAGGGTACACATTGTTAGCATCATAAACACCATAAAAGAAGCACTACCGTATGCACTGGTGTCCAACGCTCATTCGCAAGCTCATAGCCATTGGGGTCTTCACCAGGTGGGTGAAGAATAGAAATGCACACCCGCCCATCCGGATAAACTGGCAATCAAACAAATATTATGCACAATGTCAAAATGATGGATTATGGAAGCACAGAAATACGAAGTTATGCTTGCGAAAAGCTGACCATTTGGATGCCACATTTCAGAAGTAAATCTGACTGATGGAGGGCTGTTCGGATAATTTTGTGGGAAGCTCATTATTGCGTTGAAGTAACCTCCATCACTGAAAATGAAGGCCAGTGTCACTCAGCAGCTTTAAAAAAAACTTACATGAGCATTGAGCCAGCACTTCAAAGATAAATGCACAGCAAGCAGATCAATAGTGTTATTCTATGAGTTAAGGGCTGTTAGTAATTACTAGTAGTTCAAGCCATGGTAGCAAACTTCATTTTGAGTTCAGAACATATGTTTATATATATTGATATATTATCGACTGGACTAACCACAGAATTGGCTGATTGATAAGTCCCACAGTAAGTAAACCTTCTGTACAGTCGACAAAAAACCATGGGAAGAATTATTTAAACGCAAGAAATCTATTGAGCATGAGCATCCAAGCTCCCAGAGGAGAGTATTACACTCCATTTCAAACTTCCATACATTTTTCTTTGAAATGAAGTAAACGCCAAAATTTCAGCATTACAAAAATCAATCTAAAGGTTCATGAGTGTATGCTTGTCAGATAGTTTAATATGAAAACATGAATTAGAAGATAGTGCAATTTGCGACCAGCTACCACACTTATTGCTCCATTGTAAGTTATAACTCATATCCACCGCGTAAGTTGAACTTCCTGTCACTTTCTCAGGATTCTCTGAAAAGAGCATACCTCTTGATACTTCCTAGTCCTCATTCCATTCTAGTATTTTTCCATTTGTTTGGATTGCAGGCTCCCTTTATGGGCTCACTAGATTCAACAAACAGAGTCATGTTGCAAAACTACACTATATTTTTAAGTCTATGACTAGTTTTCAAGACAAAATGAATGTAAATTTCATAAAATGTACCCATCTAACAGTCTACTCTAGCCCCCATTGCAAAACTATATGATCAAGTCAAAACAACATAATAAATGTTCAATTTCATCTCATCAGTTCTAAAATCTGCAGCAGAAAAAACATACAGGTACAAAAGCTATCTGAGTCAGCTGCAACTATACCACAGCATTAGATGGACTGGATTCCGCTACCCCAAGGCACATAACTTTCAATTATGTTTCAGCAAAATATATTGCCATGAGCATTTGCAGGGAAGAGTAGAAAACCTCCAAACCCAAGAGAAGAAAACCAAGAAACACAGGTCAAATTGCTTCTTGCCACACTTCAGCCAATGGCAGTCTGTTCCAGTGACGCTCAAGTGCGCTTGAAGCACCCCCCCCCCCCTTCAACCCAGCCCATCCCTATGAATGAGATCACAGCAATTGTACATAACAGATGTGTGGAACTGTGCATATGTACAGTGAACTCATTGATCATGCACCAAACAACCTGATGAAATTATAATATAACTTAAGGTTGGTACTACTTGAGACAAGTCTCACAGACTAGCGCAGTATTAAATTACCAACAAAGTGCTACTCACCTAACTCAAGAAGTTGAAGAATCTACCCCAAACTACCATAAACCCCTACCTGCACAACATGTGCCTACAGCCCAATTTATCCCCATCTATCTATTACAAACTCCAACCAACTGATACACATATTTCCATTTCTGAACATAATGTAGTTGACCGATCTACCCCAAACTACCATGAACGCTTACCCGTACATGTGCATGCAGACCCATTTCCCAATCTGAATGTGAACATGGGTGACTACCACAAATTCAACCAGAAGAACTACCAGCCGACGAACAGAGCTACCCTTGCCTCATCCACACATCCAGTACCAATCAAACTCGACGAAATTGGACGCCGACCATATATCCTAGTCGCTGTATTGGTGGTAGCCATGCCAATCTAGTACAACAACCTACAAACATCGCAAATTCAGCCTCACGCCAACCTCAGGTACTGACGAATTCCAGAATTAGATTCCCCGCTACAGCTACTGCTTCCGATTCACAGGCGAATACGAAACACCACCACTCGCATGGCACCAACACACACCAAACAGGCAATTCATCACGATAAGACATGGAAGCGCGAGGCGAATGGGAGGGAATCCGACTCACTATAGGGTGTCGGGCGGGCCGATGATGGTGACCTGCCACTCGAAGACGTTGCTGTCGTCGACGAGCCCAGCCGAGAACCCATCCACGGGGTTCTTCGCGAGATCTGCACCAATCACCAGACCACAAACAAACCCCAAACCAATCAATCCGAAGCAAAACAGAGAGGGAAAAAACCCGATGCATGAGGGGCGAAACAAGCCGCTCGGATCCGCACCTTTGAGCTGCTTCTGGAGGAGGAGGCACGCCTGGCTGGTGGTGGCCGCCATGGGATCGGTGGCTAGGGTTTTGCGGTGGGCGGAAGAATGATTCGCGGTCTCCGGAGGCGGTGACGCGAACTGATGGGCGCCGCGGGGCGCCTTATTGATAGAGGCGAGGAGGAGCTAGGGGAGAGGTGCACTATGCGAGGGAGAAAACGTAGAGGTGGTTGATTAGTATTTAGTAGTAGCAGGCTGCTCTGATTGATGTGAATTCTATTTCCGGTAAAGGGGTTTATTTGGAGTTTAATTATGATTATGTTTATGTTTATAATTCAAAGTTGCTGCATGATCGGTTTTCTAGTATGTCCCTCTGTACCTTAGGTATTAGCCATTGTTGTCAATTTTCAGTGTAACTATAGGGTATGTCTTTGACGCATTATACAATATTTTCTCTAATCATAAATACATGTTATTTATGTATTGACATTTTTTCTAAAACACAACTTTGATCACTACTTTCTATTATAATATAGTTATAACACCCAATAGAATTGTAATATTGTAAAAATATTTTTTGAGATAAATTTATATGTACGATTTTTATGTATATAATATAAATATTTAAAAAAACGATAGCTAAAGTTTTTAAAGCACATATCTAAAACAACATGTGTATGTGATCGGAGTGAATAAAAAATAAAATTATTATTTTATTTCGGATTATAGCTGCTGCTTATAGTTTTTAAGCTGTTATATAATCACTAATTTGATAGGGCTGCTCTACTCTGGTCTGATAGAAGGATTAGTAAATCGTAACACATATTGATAACGCTTCCACAAAAGTTGACCCGTTGGATACCACCTTGGCTCTACGCGCCGCCCGGGAAATGGCCGACATGCTGTTTATGTCACGAACACAATCTAAAAACGAAAAGATGGAGACGACTCACAAACCTACTGAAAACTGTATGGCGCGGTCATCCTCGACCACTGACGAATCAAAGCGCGAGGCAGAGGAACCTCACTTGAACACCGCCGTTCATGGCCAACCAGGCAGCACACACCTGCACGGCCACGTGGCCGGGCCCTGAAAGTGGCGGGGTCGGTGCTCGCTGTTATGCACCATCTCTAAATAGAGAATTTTTGATATATTTGACTCTGTTATAGCATATATTTACAGAAATAGCAGTATGTTGGTGGTATGATCAAGAATATCATTTTTTGCCGTTCGGTGGCCTGGCGGTGACGCCGCAGAGCTGACGTATGTGACCTGCTGCTCGGCCATGGGCATCAGGTGCCCTGCCACCCCACCACCGAACGGTAGATAATTAGCCGTCTGAATTACCTGCCTTAATTATTTTTTGTATACTATTTGTTTAAATTTTTAAATATAGAAAAGTAGCTTAAAAATTACAAAATTTTATATACAGACTCTCGACACAACATACTTAATTGTGTAATTTTTTTAACAATTTTATCCGCTATGAATGTTGCTCAAAAATTTATTAGATTATTATATTTGTAGGAGTTATTACATGTAACAAACAAGTTCCAAAAATTACGAAATCTTACATGCAGCGTCTTGACACAATCACAATAATTGTCTTTTTTATAATTTTATACATTACGAATATTTGTAGGAGTATATATAATAGTACAAAAACGCATCGTACGGGATGCAACATGGCTCTCATCTGAGCCACTACCATCTCCTCACCGCGTCTGCCTCTGCGTACGTGGCCTTGTCTTGCGTTGACTATGTCTCGTGGGGTACTTCAGTAGGTCCAGAGCTTGTGTGTCGGTTCAGAGGAGTATGGAGGTCGTTCCGTTTGTTGAGTGGCTGACAGTGGTCCAGTAGGCTGAGATACAACAAACTAGGCCCGATAAGCGTCGATGTCCTCCTGTTGAGACATGTCAAACTGTGGGCCATCAACAATCAAGTCCTGAACGAAGGACTTTAGAAATCCCCCTTGTGGTGCGGTGCCAGCGAAACCAGAGGAGCTCTAGCCAACGAAGTCTCCAAACTCTATGTATGGTGTGAATGATGAGCTAAGTAACATTGGACATGGTCTCGGTCCACAGAAATCGAGTACCTTCAACCATAAAAGGCTACTGTTAGGGGAGTACACCCACCTTGGCCCAGCTAGCCCATTGCACCAGGAGACTCAATAATCATGAGCCCACATAACTGACCTGAGAGGACTATCGCAATGGAAAAGATAATATTGCCCCTACAGTTGTAGAACCAGATAGGGATATTTATGTAACAGGTCTCTTCATAGCTATAAATATATGCCTTAGGGCGCCATAGGGGCAGGCTCTCTTTCTTAGATAAACCTATTTAGTGCAGACTTCTATCATCCATCTCCACAGTTTGTAAGGCTTCGAGCAGTCCCTTTATGGCCTCTTGAAAGTCTCTTATTCAATGTTTGGTCTGTAATTACAAAACCACTGTCTCCAATGGTGGTGTGGTCACCACTGGCGTAAGTTTCGCAACCTCCGCAGGAACAATATTGGAGTTGGAGCGGATGGGATATTAGTCCTCAACAGAATGCGAGAATAACAGAGAAAAATGGTCTTTGATACTTGGTTGCTGTGGGCAAAAATGGAACAAAGAGGGGACGCAAAAAAACATAGCAGACGAATGCTTGCGACATGGAGGGGATATGGATGGGAATACCAACACTGGAACAGGGAGGCCGCATTCCTAGCACCAACCTTGCTTACATTTTCGTCATGGCTTCATGTAAAAGGGTTAACCCGATGGATAAAATGCATTTGTCACTAGGATTTATATGTTGATATAACTCTTGCTCAACTAAGGTGGGGTTAAACTCTCAACTCTCTTATGCTCCGGCTACATAGGCTCAGTTTATCCTTTCTTGGGCCAGATCTCTCTTGGGCTGGGTCTCATTGATTCTTCAATATCGGTCGATTCAGATCTCTATTTAGTTTCATCCAAACTTCATCCTTGTTGGCAACATACCCACACTAGGCAAATAATCACAATCACCTCTCTTGGCACACATTTGTGCGTCTAGCACGGTATATATGTCATGCCATATATCCATAGTCCACTCATCTGAGCCCACACACTCTGTGCCATATACGATCGCCTCTAATCCGTGCACATGTGTGACTGTAAAGTCAGCTTTGATACCATTTGTAAAACCCCAACTTAAAAAGTTCAAATAGACTTAGATCAACCCATGCACCGAATAAAGCACGCTCTAATACTAATCCTGCTTACTTTTGCTCAACTAGGGTGATAAAACTATACTCCCGAGTCCCGACTCTTTTATACTCGTGTCCGTACTACGTGGGCTCGATTCATCCTCTGTTGCACCGGGTCTCACAGTCGTCGCCTCCTTTACGATCACGCGACCGTGCGACGCCACCCGTGACGGCAACGCGAACGGGTACAGGCATTTGGTGCCGATGGGCCGACAAAGATAGCGTAGCAGCGTTGCGTTGCGTCCCGCCACCGCGGCTCCCCCCAAACCCGGTGCTTTCCCCACCGCCCAACGCGAAATGATGAGCCGCCGACTGCCGTGCCGGCCGTGCGTTCCCCTTGCTTTGCGGCCGATGCGTACAGGAAACAGGCTGGAATCGCCAGCCGTCAGCCTTCGCCCGAAAGGAGCCCACCGTTTCGTGCTCATCCGCAAGTGAATTTGTTTTAAAATTCTCCGGTTACAGTTTGGAGGGCTGTTAAAAGGTGATCAACAATTTGCCAGAATAGTTCCAACTTTGTCCTTTCTCCATGGGTAAGTCCGTAAATTTAACATCTGCAGAGTACGGACCGAAAGTTTGAAGTCCACTTTTGTGGAGTACTTGCGTAGTTTTCTCTCAAAAAGAGTGTAAACCGAGTCTGACTTAAGTCAAGATATTCTACATCAATCGTGAATGGGGCTTCCCTGTCCCTCACTCCCTATTCTCTTAATCTAGACTACTCACTAATGATCCAATAGCCAGTTTTTTTATATATTTTCACCATTTACTCATCCATCATAAATAATAATAAAAAATACAGAAAAAAATAAAATTTATTTTTCCTGTATTTTTTATTATAATTTTATTTTTTCTGTACAAAAATTATAATAAAAAATACAGAAAAAATAAAGTTTATTTTTTCTGTATTTTTCTTATTATTTATGATGAATGGGCAAATGGTGAAAATATAAAAAAACTGGCCATTGGATCATTAGTGAGTGACTGAGTGGTCTAGATTGAGGGAATAGGGAGTGGGGGATAGGGAACAGAGAGGCGTTCATATGAAATTTTAGCCGATATAAATGAATTTGATGTAGTGTCTACTACAATTGATTAGTAAGCTCTGACTTAAAAAGATATTCTATTTGAAAGTTAAGTACGATAGAAAAATTATTTATTATAGAAAAATCAGAAACTAAAGCTGAAAAGAAAATTCCCGCACACCGCTTTTGCACCCCTAAAACGTGAGCCACTATTCGTCACCCAAAGCTACAATTCCGGCAGACACTTACCGTGCCGAGAGGCGATAGGACGGCAATTGATTTCCGGCCAGCCCCGCGCCGCGCACGGCCGGCCACCACCACTCGGCCTGGTCCACCCCAACCAAAAGCGCGATGGCTTAAGGTAAAAATAGAGGTCCAGCAGGGCCGCTACTAGAGCCCTCAAATTTGAGGGGCCCCTTAAATCCCCCCTTCAACCCTCATTCCTAGGGGGCCCCTACTCCGGCCCTCATTTTTCAGCTTTCCTCGTTTTTTCCCGTACGAGTGAAACGAATTTAAATTCAGAACAAATTTGAATTTAAATTTGAATATTCGAAACAAATTTGAATATTCAGAATAAATTTGAATTTAAATTTGAATATTCGGAACAAATTTAAATTCAAATTTGGATATTCGGAACAAATTTCAATATTCGAAACAAATTTGAATTTAAATTTGAATATTCGGAACAAATTTGAATTTAAATTTGAATATTCGGAACAAATTTGAATTTAAATTTGAATATTCGAAACAAATTTAAATTCAAATTTGGATATTCGAAACAAATTTGAATTGAAATTTGAATATTCGGAATAAATTTGAATTTAAATTTGAATATTCGGAACAAATTTGAATTTAAATTTGGAACAATAAAATTCGAAACAAATTTGAATTTAAATTTGAATATTCGTATTTGAATTCATAAATTTAAATATTATCCCTCATTTTGAAATCATAAATATTTTATTGTGTATTGTGCTTTTGTCTCATACGTATGCATATAGTGTGTGAGGAAATAGAGTGAATTGAGAAGTAGGGGCCATGTTTTGAGGGCTCCTGCTGGAGTGCAGCCCAGAAAACAGGGCCCTTAAAAGTAGAGGGAGCCCTCAAATTAAAAGTAGGGGGCCTGTTTTGAGAGCTCCTGCTGGAGATGCCCTTATCGTACTATACGCGCAAAGTCGCACGTTTCCGCGCCACCAATAGTGCGGTCTACGACGCCGGTGGACCAGAGGCTGGGAGGGAGGGAACCTTGAGACGACGCGAGACCGGCCGGCACACACTGACCGCTTCCTCCAGCCTCTCTTTTTTCCCCGGTGAGCTTTCGCTAGTATTTCGGGGCATCATCCCGCTGTTGGGGGACGTTGGTCATTCGCAATCCTGAAAAGGCATCCGGTGAAAAGCCTGCGTCGCTCTCGGGGTTCTTAATTAGCAGCCTCTGGTCCTAATCGCTCTTTTTTAATCAGGATAATGAATGATTGGATGAATCTGTTGTTTGATAGTCGCTCCCGGGGTTCTTAATGCACAGCAAGAGAGAGTTAATTTGAGGACGTCTACACGGTAGCGCGGTGAAAATCATTAGACCGCTGCTGATGGGCGCTCTTAGCGACGACGGACTAGTCTGTACGAGCAACCATCAAGAGATAAGCTCCAAATAATATCAAGAACTAACCATATTAGCTAAAACATAAAGTTTCAAAAATAATTTTTTTAATTTGAAACTCGAAACTTGGTCTTTCAATGAGTCCTAGCCGAAACATAAAAGTTTAATGAAATTCCAAAAAATGAATTTCGAGTTTCAAATATGAAACTTGGTGTTTCAACGAGCTTCACACGTGAAAACTTGATGCTTTATGAAATTTCAAAAAACAACTTCCATTTTCATTTTTTTGAGGAGGAGCTTCTAACCCACAATGTATTCCAACAATATAGCAAGTTCCAGTCAAGTTACACGTTTCAACACATTTCGCTCAAGTTTTAGAGAGTTACATCATGCTTCGTAGAGTTTCGGTGTGTTTTTAGATAGTTTTAGAAAAATTAAAATTCAAGTTTTGGAAAAGTTTAAAATGAGTTTCAAAACAAACTTTAAGTTTTAGAGAGTTTTTAGGAAAAGTTGGAAAATTTTGAGCGAGTTTTGAGAGAACTTCATTGAAGTTTCACAACAAAACAGACAAGTTTCAATGAAATTTCACAAAAAAATCAGCAAAAATTCATAAAAATTGGCAGATTCCATGGGGAGCTGTCTGGAGTCATCGAGACCTTAGCCACGATAATGATGCCGGCAGCTACGCGAGTATCGCGCTTGCATGAGATCCCACACCTACATTGCCGTCACGGCCACTTGTCTTCCTATGCGCCACCAAGCTAGTCCATAGCCATCTTATCGCGTCTGCTCCCCATTGCCCCTTTCACCTTCACAGGTGAGCCATGCCTGTGCATGCCATCGCCATCGTCGAGCAACAAAATTTGGTGAGAAAACCAAATGGGCATGAACAACGTGAGCTCATGGTGCGGATTTGCTATTGCTCTTGCCTAATTGACTCTGCGGTGTTGAATTTGGGGGAGAAATTAGGGATTAGAGAGAAACGCGGGGTCGCTGCTTCGGGCGGCGACCAACGCGGGCGGGTGGAGGCGACGGTCGGCAGCCTCAGGCAAGCGACGTGCGGGGTAGCGACTTCGAGCTGCGGCCATGCGGTGGCCAGAGATTTCATCCACAGAGCCGAAAACCGATTTCATCCCAATTTCTAATCCATTTAGAAAACCGATCTAGAAAACTAGTAGATTTATTAATCATGGAAACTGGTCTAGTATCTAGGTGTTTAATCTACCAGATTATATGGATGAGTTGTCATGCTAACAATTTACAGATCAATCTGCGATTAGTATCAATTAGAACGTTACTGATCTAATCATGGCATTGCAAACGAATCTAGTATCAATCTAAATTGAAATATGAATTGCACTGCGTAATATATTGGTTCATGATTTACATACCTTTCACCTTAGAGAGCAATTCATGCTGACAACATATTAAGAAATGGTTGAGGAATAAATGAATGACAATGTAATTCACGCAATCAATCACCAAGAACACAACAGATCAATCACAAGAAGTCACAATTGAGATAGAACACCAAAACATAGTCTTTATTAATTTCAGATCTATTCTCATGTTACATAAGCCTCTCTATTTATAGTCTAGATCTTCTAGAGATAGTTTTAATATTTATCTATATTATAATCTTTTAGGTTTTGTAACACACAGAACTAGATGCGAGTTGTCAGCCACGAGGCAAAACGAAATAAGCCCATGCTTCCACGAGAGAGATCGAAACTAGCCTTATCTTTCCCCGCAAAATAAAAAAAAGAAAATAGGCCCACTCTTAAAAACTTGCAAGCATCTGGATCCTTGGCCTTTCATTAGTTGATGAAACTCCACAAGCCCATCAAGTACAGCTTGCTAAGCCCACCTGTATAGAATATCATCGGCCCACAGTAGGAAACATTCTGCCTCTTAGGCCATTGTTTTCGGCCTCCTTAGGCCCATTGTTTTGAGTCTGCTTTTCTTCTTGAGATCTTAAATTTGCCTCTTTTCGAGATCACGAGTCCATTCTTTTCGAGATCACCAATCCAGTAGTGGACGCAGTCACGCAGGCCAGGCCAAATGGACCGTGCTACATAGCATGGCACGTATTTAAATAAGATAAAGTCCGATTAGCTAAATAAGTTACTGTATTATGCGTGCTAGCTCAGTGTTTGCCCTTCTATTTAAGTACGTCACGAAGAGTGGTCGGATCAGATTGGGCACGTTTAACCAAACAGATCACCACTGATCTGTTGATTTTAGTGTTAGTTGTAAATAACTTTACCGCTAAGTCACTCAATCGCACTTAGAAAAGTGCAGTAATTCTAACACGAATAATTTTACTGTCAACCATAAGTAATCTTGCTATGTTACTATAGGAGTGTTACTGTATGTGTTGTGTTGGGCCAGCTTGTCATACCAAGGTGCGAATACAAGTACGACATAGCTGGTCGGACCGATCTGGCTTAATCCATTTACTGTTCGTATCATATCATATTTGGATCGGATCAATAGTATCTTACTTGGATAGGCGCTGTTACCTCGACCTATTTGGCCATATCGGACAGAGACAATCTAAAAAAAAGTAGTGGACGGGGACGGGGAAGTTTCCTTAAAAACAGTAGTGGACAGTGGAGTATACTACTATTAACCTTGGTTAGCTAACGCCTGAAAGCCTTAGATGGTGTTTCAAGTAGTTTATAGCTTAAATTTCTACTTATTATTTTTATCTTATGGTTAAAATTATACTATAATAGCGGTTATTTTTTACTAAGAAAAAAATTAGAAAAATAAATAAAAATAAAAAACCGTTATATCGTCACGGACAATACAAAGAAATAAAGGAAAAAGAAGGCAAAAAACTGGAAAAAGCAAAAAAAAAAAAGAAATTAGAAACTGATGTGTTCTAAATGGTTTCTGACTTAAATGAACTAAAAGTAAAAATAAATTAAAAGTTAAAGCCGTTTGGAATGACATCTTAATCCTAGGACTAATACGTTTGCTAATGATCATTGTTCTTATCTCATGTCGTAGGGACCACTGAATCAGCAGATACCAAGGGTAGTAAACTGTACATTATTGGTACAGAAAAGGTGGTACTGTGTAGCAAGTTCTGTGTGCGGTCACGCTATGCTACCTGCACTGCTTTCCATGCAACGCCGCCTGATGCTTCCCTTGAAGCTATAGCTCCATCATCCCAACAACCACAAAACAGGATGGACCAAGCTTTTATACACCGGCTTCTTCAGTCAGATGTTCAGGCTTCGGATGATACATCCAAGATTTTTTTAAATAATCAATTCATTATTGGAAATTACAAAAATATATCTGCAAATTAAAATTTTACACTTTTAACCGCATGTCGCCCAACAGTTAGGTGACTTAAACTAGTCATCCAACTGTTGGGCGACACGTATCTAAGTCCCCCAATGGTTCAGTGACTTGATATTGTCGCCCAACGGTTGGGCGATTACTCCACTGGTCGCTCAACCGTTGGGCAACAAGGTCAAGTTGTTCAACCATTGGACGACTAATCCGTCCTTTTCTCTTTAACCTGACACCCTCACGGACTCTCCTCATTTCTCGTGCAAGAAGAACGAGAGGAGCTTGAGAGAAGCGAAAAAAGAGGCTCAAGAGAGGGAGAGGCCGAGGCGGAGAGAAGTAGAGGAACTCGAGAGATGGAGTAAAGGAGATGGGAGGAGCTCGGGAGAGGGAGTGAAGGAGACGAGAAGAGCTCGGGAGAAGGAGAGGAGCTTGTGAGGTTAGAGAGGAAAGCGAAGAAAGCAGCCGGTAAGGACCAATTATAGTGTCTTCCTCTACTATTTTTCTTTGAAAGTACGCACTAACAATCTATCTCGTCTACCCGTAGTTCCCAAAACCGCTATATGGCTACCGCAAGTAGATCGACCTAGAGATTCACCCATATGATCAGTGGATTCTCGATTATGAGGAGTGTGATGTTAAAAGGGTATGCGAGATCCGGTAGGAGGAGCGCCGCAATGACGAGAAAACCGAATGTATATGTCGAAAGATGAAATCTCATATCGAGGCGTGCATACATAGGGGGCACGACGCTTGTGAGAGGGAGCGCGAGAAAAAAAAAGAAAAATGATAGCCAAGGCCAAAGAGGCCACCGAGAAGTTCAACACCGAGCTCGCAAGAAAGAAAAAATGGCCCCAGTTCATACAGTAGGTCAGGTTGTTCCGATCTAATCCCCCGAATGTTGAATTAATTTCCATTCCGAAAAGGTGCCTATGTATCGTAGGAGTACTTCAGTTTATTGCATCGTACATGATATTATTTCTTATACACGTAACCAAACCTTGCGTGCCGTGTTATTCCTAACTTTATTACAAAATCTATTTTTAATTCAAAACATCAAATCTGTCGTCTTTTCGCATTCAATTCTTTGTGTAGCAACGCGTCCAACAACATGAAAAAATGAGTTCTATAAGTATGTACAAAATGTCTACGTATCTTTCATCACGATACTGTCTAGCGTATGTCCATCCTTGTGCTCGGAGGGTGAGGCCTCCAAAAAGATTACCAGTCCACATATGTATTTACGCTTAGTTAAAAGAGGCTCCTATTGCAAAAATAAAATCATAGGTATAATTTCATATTATCGAATACAAAATTTATTATTGTAAAAAATTTTCATGAATTATCTATTATATCACAATGGCACTTACCTTTGTATTTATAAATCATTGCTACTTTAATTGTCCAAAAAAAATCATAAAATTTATCACACTACAACAACATACGATGATCGCAAAATGTTATTGCGAGTCTTAACAGATTTTGTACCATTCACAATTTACGAAAATCACAAATGGATCAACCAACATTGTCTGCCCATTTTTTTAAAAAAAATACTTACAAACAATACTTGCTAAATGTTACCTACTTACAATAATTGTCATTTGAAAAAAAAATACTTACAAACAAGACTTGCTAAATGTTACCTACTTACAACAATTGTCATTTACCCCACAATTATTTTCATCAAATTAATAAATAATTATATCTTTTTAACAATCGCCCAACAGTTGAGCGACTAGAGGATTATCGTCCAACCGTTGGACGAAATGTGCCAAAGTCGCTTTATGGTCGGGTGACATGGTAAAGTCGCCGAATCGTTATGTGACTTTGACCTCATGTCACATAATGGTTGGGCGACTGGCCTAAGTCGTCCAACTGTTGAGCGATATGCAGTAAAAAGTGCAAAATTTTAAATCATAGATATAATTTTGTAATTCTGAATAATAAATTGATTATTTTAAAAAATCATACATCCAAGCTCTCTCCATGCCAGTCCTGTTTGGGGAGTTGCAGCTTCATCCAAATCCATCCGAAGAACTCTAAACGAAGTGCGATTTAGATTTCTTGTAAGCCGATCTCTGTTAATTTCTCAGAGAAAACAAACTTTTAGGGCAAGCTAACATTAGATATAGCAAGGACGTAGAGAAAGCTACAGGAACTCAAACTTGCGACGTAGACTCGGACCAGCCAAGCCACGGCCGAAAGGCGCCAAGATGCGGAGAAACCACCCCTATCTCACGATCTGAAAAGGCACAGCCAAGCGGCAGAGAAAATGGAAAGGAGAAAGGGACAAGGTCACAAGGGGACACCGGTTACCAGAAGCAGAAACCGGAGGCATCGAACCGAACAGGGAAAGGGGAAGGTGACATGGGCCATGGGGTACTGGAGTTACCCGTGGGCAGGGTTCATGAGTTGGTGCCAATCCATCTTGCGTGCTAGTAGAGTATTGATTCCATTCAATCGTACACCAGTACCAAGTTTACAATAGTCCTCATGTTAAGCTAATGTGAACCCCCAACTAGTTCATACAAACTTTGAGATGGATTTTTGCAACTGGGTATTCCATTCAGGTAGAGCAATGGGTATCATTGGGTTCTCATTTCTCACTGCTGGGCAATGGCGTGAAAGCAACATATTTGCGTTGCATATGCGCTATTGCACAGTAGCATTTGTTTAGGGGATAAAACGGAATAGAGGAGCAGAACTCAAATGCACTTAGAACGTGATTGAACACCTAAACACTTGACCCGATCACTGGTCATCTAGACATGTTATTTCAGACTGGAATCCGAGCATTAACACCATTACATGCACACACAGCCAACACGAGCAGCGCCTACAGGTTACGAACCACACAAAGCACTCCAGTCTTCCGAACTACGAGCTAATCGAACACCACACATGTTGCAGCACACACCAGATCCTAGCGACACGTTTGCTGACGGCCGACGCCGGCACGCGCGCGCGCGGCCACCCGGTCGACTCTAATGGCAGAAGATGACTTTGAGCTCGCGCGGCGCGGCGCACTCGTGGGTGAGCGAGGGGCTGTCGTGCGCGTAGGTGAAGGCCTGCGGGCACTCGCGCTTGAAGAACTCCGAGTACTTGGACGCGCGGCAGGTGCGCGGGCTGCCGTACATGTTGCGGCAGCACAGCTCGTCGGTGCGGAAGGCCTCGCAGCCGCTCTTGCACGCGACGACGCTGCCCGCCGGCGTGCGCAGCTGCAGCTCGCTGGGGCAGGTCTCGGTCAGGTTCTTGCGGCAGGCGAGGACGGGGCAGTTGCCCTTCCCCTCGTGCGGGGTCACGGACAGCCCGACGTTGAAGCCGTCCACGACGCTCACGCCGTACGAGGACTGGTCGTTGCCGTGGTGGAGGGAGACCTGCGCGAGCGTGGCGGGCGCCGCGCCGCCAAGGCCGCCGCACTGGAGCCGGCCGCCACAGTCGCCAGTGGTGCAGTGGAGCTGCGCGCCAGCGCCCGTGCAGCCGGTGCGCGCCCAGATGCGGCCGGACCAGGCGTGGGTGGGCGCCGGGAAGGAGCGGTGGGAGAGTGCCGGGAGGAAGAAGCCGCCTCCCTCCAGGACGTCGTGGCCGGAGTTGGCCTGGATGCCCGGCCACACGGGGTAGGGGCAGTTGTTCACGATGGTCAGGGTCATCGGGGCGAAGTCGGCGAGCAGCAGGCCGCAGCTCAGGAGGGAGGTGGCGACCAGGAGGAGAAGCTTATGAGAAGCCATAGGTGGTGGGCCGCCTGAGGTCTTGATCAGTTTGCGGTGGAGTGATGGTGGTGAAGTGAGGGATTTTAGGGTGGTTTTATAGGAAGACGTGGTGGGGGCTTGGGTTGAAGCGTAACGTGGTGAGTGGTGCCGTGCGTGTGAACACAGCACGAAGGTGGCTCGTGTTATTGGTGGGGAACTTCTCGACGCCGGTTCGTGTGATTGAAGGATCCTAAAAACGAACAAAATGCGTACAACAAAGTATCTTGTACTGTTTAGAAGAAGTACGTCTTGAAATTAATTTGATATCCCAATCAATGTTTTTTCCTTCTCTGCTAAAGATCAAAGATGATACCGAGTTCGTTTTAAAAAAGTTACCTCGAAGTTGCCTATTCTTAAACTTACTTTCTCATAGCAGCTTTTCGAAAAATAAGTAAGAGCATCTCCAATAGTATAAACTACTCTAAGATAACTTCTCCAATAGTATTAATTTTTAGCACATAACTCATAACATAAATAGCCTCATATAACATTCTTATATAATCTTGGAATGTATGTATGAGATTAGCTCTTGATCAAGAGATAGTTATTCTCTCTCTTCTATTAAAATATAAAATAATATGCTTAGAGCTAGCTCATAAGTCACTATTAGAGATGCTCTAAAGCGGATCTAAAGCTAGCTTTGCACCATTTTATAGTTTTGCTTCATGATTTATGTATTCAACCAGAGCCTTTTGCGTTTTGTATATG